>CM042152.1:103068341-103378121 GCA_023376005.1 Doryteuthis pealeii
AGTCGCTGTGGCAGCTTGTTTGGCTGTTATGAAAATAATTGAACCCATAGCAAACAAAAGAATAACGAAAATCTCACACTGATGCATTAGATACGGATGACGACTTGGATTTCACAAAACATTCAGACAGAATACGAAGGCAAAAAAACAAAACATCATAGAATTCTAATACTTTTTAATCACTTTAGAGGATTCGAAAACTTATACAAACAAATATATTCTGAATAAATTCCTACCCAACTCATTGGAACAGTCAGAGCAAGAATATTATAGTTCAAAATCTATCGATGATGTTTTCAATTACAACAAAACAATTATTAGGAAATCCAAAGAACATGGATGAAGACCAGAGAAACAACGTTATTTAGTCGATTACAACAGAAACATGCACACAGAGGATGCATGAGAAGGGAGATTATTATAGAGCTCGTTTTTCAACATACATGAAAGCTAACATACCAATAGACGATATGAACATTACATTACAACAGGAAAATCCCATAAAAATTAAATAACGAAATTGAACCAAACATTAGACGAATATTAAAAGTAATACAGTAAGAGGACAAATACCAAAACAAATCTGCATGCGGAATGAGATATTAATATTCTGTTGTCAACATACGTAAATGCCAACACACCACAGACGATATGATCAACAACAGGGAATTTCGTCTAAGATCAAAATAATGAAATTAACGAAACATTGAAGAACATTAACGTCTTTACAACAAAGAAACATAATACAAAAGGCTTGCCTGTGAAATGAGATTGGAAAATCTCTTGTCAAAATACGTAAATACCAAAATTAACAGACGATATGGATTTTTTCAATATTACACAAAGAAGATAATTAAATTCAGATTTGAAAATAACGAAGATGAAGTAAAGACAAGTGTTAAAACATTAAATCATTGGTCTGTTAAACCAACATCGACAAACAAAAGTACACAAGTGTCACAACCAATCACTTACTTTGCCATGGCTCAACACCCTCGGATATCCAAGATGATCTTTACAGGTTGACACAATCTTATCCTACTGTTATAATATTTGTAAGAATTGTGCAACGAAATCGGATGGGAACGTACCAGTGAGCACCGGAAAAAAGACTGAAACAATCAAGATTTCCATAATCTTCCTTTACACATTAGCTTTCACGTTACAAAGAATATATTCTTTGAAAGTAAATCAAACACAATAGATTTATAAATTCATCAACGACGTTTTCATTATTTCAAAGATTGAGTTACAAGAATTTCTGTTAAAATGCGTATTTATTCAAATAAATAATTTTCGTTGTTAGAATGTTTTTTTTCTATTAATGAAATAAAAAATTAACGATTACTCAATAATTGGATGTTGTTACTTTCATTACGAAATGATAATTGAGGAATTAATTTTATATTCTGAGTAAAAGAATCCTACAAAGAAGTTATATACCTTTCAAAATGCTTGAATACTTTCTCTCCATTTTTCTTAGTCATTAGCATAAAGCTCTTGATATTGCTGTTTTTTAGAAATTCACTTGAAAACCCCAATCGATACATCGGCTTTCTTCACTGAGTCTCCACTGTGATGAATAAGAGAGAGATGGAAAAACTGCTAAACACTTTCATTCCATTGTCTACCAAATGCACTCAATGGCTTAGTGAGTTGGTGTGAAACGCTTTTGTCAGTGGTTGTTATCACTCGTCTTTTAAACTCCGTTACTTTCTAATCCGTTGGTGTCCAACCATCCTTGCTCTTCTGTTGTTGTTTCTATAAACGCTACAGACAAAAATACTCTTCATATCAATCATATTATCTCATATAAACGTTGAAAATATTGGTATTCATAAGTGTTCATATCTTACTCTTGAATCATAACGTAAACACATGAACAGTTAAATAATTGATTATATATATTTTGTTGTTTTTTTTATGGTAGAGCATATTATATAATATATATATATATATATATTATATAATATACACACACATATATCACACATATAATATATACACACACATATATAATATACACACAAATATATATATATACCACACACACACACATATATATATATATATATAGGAGCCGTGCGCCGCGTGTGTGGGGTGTGTTTATTGGCGTGTAAAACCGTTATTTAAGAATACAATTTTACTTGGTTTTAAATTCATTAATAAGTACTAGCAAATATAAGCTTACTAGGGTGCGAGCATTTAGGTTTAATAAATAAAATATTATATTAAATAAAAAGGCTAATTGAAACTAAATAAGAATGCAGATAAAATACATAAAACAGAAGGTGGTATAAATTTTATTTTAAATAGAACAATGAACTTACTCTTTCCTTCACTGTAAATTCTTCCTAATTAAGTATTTAGTTAAAATAGGAAAATAATAATAGAATACAGTTATTTCTTTCTTATAATTAATTTCAATTTTAAGATTTATCACCGAGATCACTCCATATCATTGAATGTAGAAATTCAATACCAAGCACATATTTATTAAAATAATGTTTAATATTAATGTGCAAATTAGCTTTCATTCACACGTAAACCCTTATTTTGTTGTGATATATAAATTACAATTGCATATTATAAGAATGTAGGATAAGATCCACAGATTAATAATTAAACAAATGTTTATAATATTTAAGGTTTTAAATAAAAATAATATCATGGAGAATGTCACGCAAATAACTTAAGGAAATTTTGACTGAGTAGTGAGATAGTATCGGTTACAGACAAAACACAATCTCCATTATAATAAAGTTAAGATTTTATACTGAAACAGATAAAATCTATTTCCAAATTTACATATTCGATGCAATTCTCTATTATTCTTTTTGTCTTTCAAAAAAAAAAAACAAAGAATACTTTTTTTTATAACTCTTGTCATTACAGTTTCATCGATTATTCACAAAAAGTTTCAATACTTTTATTCATAATTGAAAATATGAAAGAAACCAACATCATTGATATTATTAGATTTACCCGAGATTCGTTTTGGTTTTGTGGAAGTAATGGTGGAATACTTGCAGTCGCTGGTGCAGTTGTTTGGCTGTTATGAAAATAAGTAACCCATAAGAAAAACAAAGATAAACCGAAAGATTCCTCACACTGATGCATTAGATACGGATGAATCACATTGAATTCACAAACTTCCAGACAGAATACGACAGGCAACAAAAAACAAATACATTCATAGAATTCGATACGGTTTTAATCACTTTAGAGGATTCAAAACTTATACAACAAAATATATCTGAATAAAAATCCACCCAAACTCATGAACATCAGAGCAGAATATTATAGTCAAAATCCTATCGATGATGTTTTCAATATTACAACAAAACATATTAGAAATCAAAGAACTGGATGAAGAAGAAACAACGTTTACCTTAGTCGATACAACAGGAAACATTGCACGAAGAGGATGCATGAGAAGGAGATTATTATAGATCTCGTTTTCAACATACATGAAAGCTAACAACAAATAGGACGATATTGAACATTACATTACAACAGGAAATCCATAACGATTAAATAACGAAATTGACCAAACATTAGACGATATTAAAAGTAAATACAGTAAGAGGACAAATACAAAACAATCTGCATGGCGGGATGAGATATGTAAATATTTCGTCGTCAACAATACGTAAATGCCACACACCAAGACGATATGATCAACAACAGGAATTTCGTCGTAAGATAATAATGAAATTGAAACAGAAAACATGGACGAACATTAAAGTCTTACAACATAGATAACATACAAATGGCGCCTGTGCAACTCCTCCGTCGTGCTACCGTCCGATCGTTTGTCAAAAATAACGTAAATACCAACACTAACAAGACGATATGTTTTCAATATTACAACAAGAAGATAATAAAATCAGATTTGAAAAACGAGATGAATTAAAGAACAAGTGTAAACATCAAATCATTGTATAACAACACGAACAACACAAAAAGTATACAGTTTCACACCAATCACTACTTTGCCTGACCTCAAAACACCCTCGGATATCCAAGATGATCTTTACAGGTTGGACTCACATCTATCCTACTGTTATAAATATTTGTAAGAATTGTGTGCAACCCGAAATCGGATGGGAACGTTACCAGTGAGGCACCAGAAAAAGACTGAACAATCAAAGATTGCTATCAATCTTCCTTTACACATTAGCTTGTCAACGTTACAAGAACTATATTATTTTAAAGTAAATCAAACCACAATAGATTTAAAACATTATCACGACGTTTTCATGTTATTTTCAAGATTTGATGTTACCAGAATTTCTGGTTAAATGCGTATATATAATCAAATATTAAATAATGAAGATATATACTCGATTGATTTAGATGTATTTTTTCTCTATTAATGAATTAAAAAATTAACGATTACTCAATAATTGGATCTTGATTTCAATTAAGAAATGAATAACTGAGGAAGAATTTAGTTATTTCTGAGTAAAGAACCTACAAAGAAGTTATTACCTTTCAAATGTCTTGAATACTTTCTCTTCCATTTTTCTTAGCATTAGCATAAAGCTCTGATATGCTTTTTTTAGAATCACTTGAAACCACCAATCGCATACATCGGCTTCTTCACTGAGATTCACTGTGATGATAAGAGACGTTGGAAAAACTGCTAACACTTCATTTCATGTCTACCAAATGCACTCATGCCTTAGTGAGTTGGGTGAAACGCTTTTGTCAGTGGTTGTTATCCACTCGTCTTTTATAAACTCCGTGACTTCTAATCCGTTTGTGTCCATACATCTTGCTTCTTTCTTTTTATTGTTGTTCTATAAACTCTACAGGACAAAACTTTTCAATCAATCATATATATCTACATTTTAAACGGAATATTGGTATTCATAAAGTGTCATATCTTACTCGTTTGGAATCATCAACAGTAAACACACTGAACAGTAAATAATGTGTTATATATATTTTGTTTGTGTGGTGGAGCATGTATATATATATATATATATATATATCATATTTTATATATATATACACATATATACACACATATATTAATACACACATATAATATTACACACACATATATATACACACACACACACACATATATATATATATAGGAGGCGTGCGCGCGTTGTTGTGTGAAAGCTGGCGCCTCTGTGTGTTGTGTTTATGGGCGTGTAAAACCGTTATTTAAGAATACAATGTACTTTGTTTTTAAATTCATTATAAGTACTGCAAATATAAGCTTACCTTCAGGGTGCGAGCATTTAGATTTAAATAATAAAATATTAATAAATTAAAGGCTATATGAATACTAAATAAAGTATTGCATCTCTCTCTGTTCCTCCTCCTCCGTCCTCCTCTCTCTCGCGTCTCGACCTCACCTTATTTTAGTTTCATTAGCCTTTTAATTAATAAATATTTTATTATAATAAAACCAAATGTCGCACTCCTGAGTAGCTTATATTTGCTAGTACTTATAATGAATTTAAAACCAAATACATGTATTCTTAATACGGTTACACCGCCCATAAAACACAACACACACACCAACACGCGCGACGCCTCCTTATATATTATTATATATGTGTGTGTGTGAATATCACTCGCCAGTCTTATCAGGTATATATTGTGTGTATATATATATATTGTGTATATATATATGTGTGTATATATGTGTATATAATATATATATTATATATATTATATACTTAATACATGGCTCCACCAACAAACAAAATGATATATAATAACACATTATTACTGTTTCAGTGTGTTTACGTTGATGATCCAAGAGTAAGATATGAACCACTTTTTAGATACCAATATTTCACGTTTAAATGTAGATATATTGATTGATATGAAAGGTATTTTTGTCTGTAGAGTTTATAGAAAACAACAACAGAGAGCCAAGGATGTATGGACACAAACGATTAGAAAGTTACGAGTTTAAAAAGACGAGTGATAACAACACTGACAAAAGCGGTTTCACCAACTCACTAAGCTGGAGTGCATTTTGGTAGACATGAAATGAGTGTTTAGCAGTTTTCCAAAGTGTCTCTTATCATTTCACATGAGACTCAGTGAAGAACCGATGAATCGATAATCTGTTAATAATATAGTGATGTATCTATGTAGAGGCGTATGCATATCAAGAGCTTATGCTTAATGACTAAGAAAAATGTGAGAGAAAGTATTTCAAGCCATTGAAAGGTAATAACTTGCTTTGTAGTTCTTTTACTCAGAAATAACTAAAAAATTATCCTGTCTCGAGAGTTATCATTTCTTAAATGAAAAGTAACAAGATCCAATTATTGAGTAATCGTTAATTTTATTTATTATAGAAAAAATAACATTCTAATCATCGAAATTATTTTTATCTTGAAATAAATACGCATTTAACAAGAATTCTTGTAACATTCAAATCTTTGAAAAATACATGAAACGTCGTTGATAATTTATAATCTATTGTGGTTTGATTACTTAAATAATATATCTTTAACTTGACAAGCTAATGTGTAAGGAAGATTGATAGGAAATCTATTGATTGTTCAGTCTTTTCTGGTGCCTCACTGGTAAACGTTCCATTTCGATTTTCGTGCACAATTCTTACAAATATTTATAACAAGTAGGATAAGATGTGAGCAACCTGTAAGATCATCTTGGATCAGGTGTTTTGAAGCCATGCCAACAGTAAGTATTGTGTGAAAACTTGTATATTTGTTGTCGATGTTTGTTATACATGATTTATGTTTACCTTGTCTTTACTTCATCTCGTATTTCAATTGATTTTATTATCTTCTTGTTGTAATATTGAAATCATATCGTCTGTTAGATGTTGGTATTTTACGTATATATAATATGACAACGAGATCTTCCAGATCTCATTCACAGGCACCATTGTATATGTTCTTTGTTGTAAAAGACGTTTTAATGTTCGTCAATGTTTCTGTTCAATTTCATTATTTATCTTACGACGAAATTCGTTGTTGATCATATTCGTCTGTGTGTGTTGGCATTTACGTATTGTACAACGAAATATTCACATATCTCATTCGCATGCAGATTGTTTTGTATTTTGTCCTCTTACTGTATTTCTTTAATATTCGTCTAATGTTTGGTTTAATTCTGATTTCAATCTTTTTATGGATTCTGTGTAATGTAAACTGTTCATACGTCTTTGTATGTTAGCCTTTCATGATGTTTGAAAACGAGATCTATAATAATCCCTTCTCATGCATCCTCTTGTGCAATGTTTTCCTGTTTATCGACTAAGTAAAACGTTATTTCTTCTTCATCCATTCTTTGGATTTCCCAATAATTTTTTTTTGTAATATTGAAAACATCATCGATAGATTTTGACTATAATATTCTTGCCTTAATGTTCCATGAGTTGGGTAGGATTTATTCAGAATATATTTTTGTTGTATAAGTTTGAAATCCTCTAAAGTGATTAAAAAGTATAGAAATTCTATGATGTATTTGTTTTTGTTGCCTTCGTATTCTGTCTGGAATGTTGTTTGTGAAATTCCAATGTTGATTCATCCGTTATCTTATGCATCAGTGTGAGATCTTTCGGTTATTTCTTGTTTTCTTATGGGTTCAATTTATTTATATACAACCAAACAACTGCGACTGCAAGTATTCCAGCCATTACTTCTCACAAAACCAAAACGAATCTCAGGTAATCTGAATAATATCAATGATGTTGGTTTTCTTTCATATTTTCATTATGAATAAAGTATTGAAAACTTTTGTGAATAAATCGATGAACTGTAATGAGAGTAAAAAAGTAATTCTTTTTTTTTTGAGACAAAAAGAATAATAGAGAATTGCATCGAATATTGTAAATTGGAAATAGATTTTATCTGTTTCAGTTAATAAATCTTAACTCTTATTATAATGGAGATTGTGTGTTTGTCTGTAACCGATACTATATCACTACTCAAGTCAAAAATTCCTTAGTTATTTGCGTGACATTCTCCATGATATTATTTTTTATTTAAACCTTAAATATTAATAACATTGTTTAACATTATTAATACTGTGGATCTTATCTACATTCTTATAATATGCAATTGTATTTATATATACAACCAAAATAAGGGTTTACAGTGTGAATGGGAAAGCTAATTTGCACATTAATATTAAACATGATTTTAATAAATATGTGCTTGTGTATTGTTGATTTCTAATCTCAATGAATAGTGAGTCCGAATTCGGTGATAAATCTTAAATGAAATTAATAAAGAAGAAATAACTGTAATTCTATTATTATTTCCTATTAACTAAATACTTAAATTAGGAAAATTTACAGTGAAGGAAGAGTAAGTTCCAGTTGTTCTATTTAAAATAAATTTACACACCTCTGTTTTATGTATTTTTATCTGCATTCTTATTAGTTTCATTAGCCTTTTTAATTTATATAATATTTTATATATTAAACCTAAATGCTCGCACCCTGAGTAAGCTTATATTTGCTAGTACTTATAATGAATTAAAACCAAAGTACATTGTATTCTTAATAACGTTTTACACCGCAATAAACACACACACACACACGCGCGCACGCCTCCTATATTATATATATATATGTGTGTGTGTGTGTGTATATATTATATATGTGTGTGTATATATATATGTGTGTGTATATATATTGTGTGTATATATGTGTGTGTATATATATATATATATATATATATTATATATATATATATATATATATATGCTCTACCACACAAACAAAATATATATATAACACATTATTTATGTTCAGTGTGTTTACGTTGATGATTCCAAGAATAAAGATTAACACTTTATGAATACAATATTTCACGTTATATGTAGATATATTGATGATATGAAAGAGTATTTTGGCTGTAGAGTTATAGAAACAACAACAGAAGAGCAAGATGTATGGACACAACGGATTAGAAAGTACGGAGTTTAAAAAGACGAGTGGATAACAACCACTGACAAAAGCGTTTCACCCAACTCACTAAGGCCATTGAGTGCATTTGGTAGACATGGAAATGAAGTTTTAGCAGTTTTTCCAAGTCTCTTATCATCACAGTGAGACTCAGTGAAGAAGCCGATGTATCGATGGTGGTTTTCAAGTGATTTCTAAAAACAGCATATCAAGAGCTTTATGCTAATGACTAAGAAAAATGGAGAGAAGTATTCAAGCCATTTGGAAAGGTATAACTCTTTGTAGGTTCTTTTACTCAGAAATAACTAAAATTATTCTCAATTATCATTTCGTAAATGAAAAGTAACACATCCTTATGAGTATCGTTAATTTTTTTATTTCATTAATAGAAAAAAAAACATTCTAATCAAACGAAATTATTTTTATCTTGAATAAATACGCATTTAACAAGAATTCTTGTAACATCAATCTTTGAAAATACATGAAAACGTCGTGATATTTTATAAATCTATTGTGGTTTGATTTACTTTTAAAAGAATATATTCTGTAACGTTGACAAGCTAATGTGTAAAAGGAAGATTGATAGGAAATCTTTGATTGTTTCAGTCTTTTTCCGTGCCTCACTGGTAACGTTCCCATCCGATTTCGTTGCACAATTCTTACAAAATATTTTATAACAAGTAGGATAGATGAGTCAACCTGTAAAGATCATCTTGGATATCGAGGGTGTTTGAGCCATGGCAAAGTAAGTGATTGGTGTGAAACTTGTGTACTTTTTGTTGTCGATGTTGTTATACAATGATTTAATGTTTAACACTTGTCTTACTTCATCTCGTTATTTCAATCTGATTTATTATCTGTTGTTGTTAATATTGAAAATCATATCGTCTGTTAAGTGTTGGATTTACGTATTGACAACGAGATCTTTCCAGATCTCATTCACAGGCAGCCATTTTGTATATGTTTCTTTTGTTGTAAGACGTTTAATGTTCGTCCAATTGTTCTGTTCAATTTCATTATTTTGATCTTACGACGAAATTCTGTTTGTTGATCATATCGTCTGTGGTGTGTTGCATTTACTATTGTTGACAACGAAATATTACATATCTCATCCGCATGCAGATTTTTGTATTTTGTCCTCTTACTGTATTTACTTTTAATATTGTCTAATGTTTTGTTCAATTTCGTTATTCAATCTTTTTATGGATTTTCTGTTGTAATGTAAATGTTTCATATCGTCTATTGTATGTTAGCTTTCATGTATGTTGAAAACGAGATCTATAATAATCTCCTTCCATGCATCCTCTTGTGCAATGTTTCTGTTGTATCGACTAAGTAAACGTTGTTCTTCTTCATCCAGTTCTTTTGGATTTCCTAATAATTGTTTTGTTTAATATTGAAAACATCATCGATAGATTTGGACTAAATTCTTGCTCTGAATGTTCCATGGAGTTGGGTAGGATTATTCAGAATATATTTTGTTTATAAGTTTGAAATCCTCTAAAGTGATTAAAAAGTATAGAAATTCTATGATGTATTTGTTTTTTGTTGCCTCGTATTCTGTCTGGAATGTTTTTGAAATTCCAATGTGATTCATCGTATCTAATGCATCAGTGTGAGATCTTTCGTTATTCTTTGTTTTCTTATGGGTTCAATTATTTTCATAACAGCCAAACACTGCACCAGCGACTGCAAGTATTCCAGCCATTACTTCCACAAAACCAAAACGAACTAGGTAATCTAATAATATCATGATGTTGTTTTCTTTCATATTTTCATTATGAATAAAAGTATTGAAAACTTTTGTGAATAAATCGATGAAACTGTAATGAGAGTAAAAAGTAATTCTTTTTTTTTGAGACAAAAAGAATAATAGAGAATTGCATCGAATATTGTAAATTGGAAATAGATTTTATCTGTTTCAGTTAATAAAATCTTAACTCTTATTATAATGGAGATTGTGTGTTTGCTGTAACCGAAACTAATCACTACTCAAGTCACAATTTCCTTAGTTATTTGCGTGACATTCTCCATGATATTATTTTTATTTAAACCTTAAATATTAATAACATTGTTTAACAATTAATACTGTGGATCTTATCTACATTCTATAATATGCAATTGTATTTATATATACAACAAAATAAGGGTTTACATGTGAATGGAAAGCTAATTGCACATTAATATAAAACATGATTTAATAAATATGTGCTTGGTATTGTTGATTCTAATCTCAATGAATATGAGTCCGAATCTCGGTGATAAATCTTAAATGAAATTAATTAATAAGAAGAAATAACTGTAATTCTATTATTATTTCCTATTTTAACAAATACTTAAATTAGGAAAATTTACAGTGAAGGAAGAGTAAGTTCCAGTTGTTCTATTTTTAAATAAATTATACACACCTCTTTTTATGTATTTATCTGCATTCTTATTTAGTTTCATTAGCCTTTTTAATTTAATAAATATTTATTATATTAAAACCTAATGGCCGCACCCTGAGTAAGCTTATATTGCTAGTACTTATAATGAATTTAAAACCAAAGTACATTGTATTCTTAAATAACGGTTTTTACACCGCCAATAAACACACACACACACACGCGCGCACGCCTCCTATTATATATATATATATGTGTGTGTGTGTGTATATATATATATATGTGGGTGTATATATATATGTGTGTATATATGTGTGTGTTGTATATATATATATATATATATATATAATATAATATATATATATATATATATTGCTCACCACACAAACAAAATATATATAATAACACATTATTACTGTTCAGTGTGTTTACGTTGATGATTCCAAGAGTAAGATATGAACACTTTATGAATACCATATTTTCACGTTTATATGTAGATATATTGATTGATATGAAAGAGTATTTTTGTCTGTAGATTTATAGAAACAACAACAGAAGAGCAAGGATGTATGGACACAAACGATTAGAAAGTACGGAGTTTATAAAAAGACGAGTGATAACAACCACTGACAAAAGCGTTTCACCCAACTCACTTAAGGCCATTGAGTGCATTTGGTAGACATGGAAATGAAGTGTTTAGCAGTTTTCCAAGTCTCTTATCATCACAGTGAGACTCAGTGAAGAAGCCGATGTATCGATTGGTGGTTTCCAAGTGATTTCTAAAAAACAGCAATATCAAGAGCTTTATGCTAATGACTAGAAAAAATGGAGAGAAGTATTCAAGCCATTGGAAGGAATAACTTCTTTGTAGGTGCTTTTAATCAGAAATAACTAAAATTATTCCGCAGTATCATTTCTTAAATAAAAAAGTAACAAGATCCAATTATTGAGTAATCGTTAATTTTTCATTTATAAAGAAAGAAAAAAGAAACATTCGAATCAAACGAAATGATTTTTCAACTTGAAATAAATAAATACGCATTTAACAAGAAAATCCTGTAACATCAATCTTTGAATACATGAAAACGTCGTTGATAATTTTATAAATCTATTGTGGTTTGATTTACTTTAAAAGAATATATTCTTGTTACGTTGACAAGATAATGTGTAAAGGAAGATTGATAGGAAATCTTTGATTGTTCAGTCTTTTTCTGGTGCCTCACTGTAACGCCCATCGATTCGTTGCACAATTCTTACAAATATTTATAAAAGTAGGATAGATGTGAGTCAACCTGTAAAGATCATCTTGGATATCCGAGGGTGTTTTGAGCCATGGCAAAGTAAGTGATTGGTGTGAAACTTGTGTACTTTTGTGTTGTCGATGTTGTTATACAATGATTTAATGTTTAACACTTGTCTTTATTTCATCCCGTTATTTCAATCTGATTTATGATTTCTTGTTGTAATATTGAAAATCATATCGTCTGTTGTATTCGTCTAATATTCGTCTAATCTTTTGGTTCAATTTCGTTATTTCCATATTTTTATAGATTTCCTGTTGTAATGTTAAAGTTCATATCGTCAATGTATGTTAGCATTCATGTATGTTGAAAACGAGATCTATAATAAATCTCCTTCTCATGCATCCTCTTGTGCAATGTTTCTGTTGTATCGACTAAGAAACGTTGTTTCCTCTTTATCCATTCTTTGGATTCCTAATAATCGTCTTGTTTAAGATTGAAAATATCATCGATAGATTTTGACAATGATATTCTTTCCCTGAAAGTTCCATTTGGATATCGAATCTGACATGTCAAGTTACCTCCGCCTATATTTAACACAATGAAACTTGAATCAATGTAAATATTATCTTCAAAATCTTTTGACCATTCAAAAGAGAATCATTAAAAAATCTCCCGATGATTTTTTTAAAAAGTTTTCATCCACGGAAATAATGAAAATTATGAACGACACAAAATTTACATTTTTACATCATTAAATCAATTGAATTTAACGCAGCTAAAAACAAGTTATCACTACCTGCATTTTAAAAATTCTATGAAATATCAGTTGAGAGACACATTTTTAAGAAAATTTTGATACTTATTCACCATTTGATGAAATAATGTTTAAAATAATTTTCATAAAATATATTAGTGAAATGTTTTTTTCGATGTCTCCCCACCCCCTATTTCATTTTATGTAACCTGAAAAAATTGAAAGCGCTGAAAACGATTTTTAAATTTTTTCTATAAGAGTGTCTGAATAATTATATCAGAAGATCTTTATAGGTTTCTATACGTGATATATTTTTAGAAAAAAAACTATGCATTCTAATCTTGCTAAAAATTGTCATAATATTACATTCTTTCAAACTTTTACTTGCTTCTTTTTAATTGAATTCCAAGAAAAGATGTCTAAGAAATCTTCTAATATAATTATTCAGACTGTTTATAAACAAATTTAAAAATCGTTTTTATCGCTTCATTTTTTTCAGATTTCATAAAATGAAATACGGAAAGGGGGCTCGTAAAATATTATCCCTAATATTTTTAAAAAACCTATTTTAAACATAATTCATCAACTGATGAATAAGTATCGAAATTTTGATGAACATTTACTATTAATTGATTTTTCATAGAAGTTTTAAAAACCCTGTAATCATAACTTGTTTTTGACTACGTTAAATTTCAATGATTAATGGTGCAAAAATGTAAAAATCGTTTTCGTTCGTAATTTTTATTATTACTGTGAGCTGAAATTTAAAAAAAAAATTATCAAAAGTTTTTGCTAATATTGTTTCTTTTAATTGATCAAAAATTTTGTGAAGAAATATCAATCTTTATTCAAGTTTAATTCTGTTAAATTAGAGGGGTAAATATGACACGTCACATGACATCCTTAATATTCATTGAATAGGAATCATTCGGAATATCTTGTGCCGCTTTTGAAATGTTCTAATTGGATTGGAAAGAAATGCGATGATGTATTTGTTATTTGTTGCCTTTTCGTATCTTGCTAGAAAGTTTGGTGAAATTTCAATGTGATTCTCCGTATCTAATGCATCAGTGTGAGATCTTTCGGTATTCTTTGTTTTCTTATGGGTTTAATTATTTTCATAACAGCCCAAACAATTCCACCAGTGACTGCAAGTATTCCAGCCATTACTTCCACAGAAAACCAACGAATCTCAGGTAATCTAATAATATCATGATGTTGGTTTTCTTTCATATTTATGAATGACAGTATTGAACAATTTTGTGAATAAATCGATGAATTTATTAATGAGAGTAAAAAAGTAATTCTTCATTTGAGACAAAAAAAAAGAAAAAAATTGAATCGAAGATGTAAATTGGAAATAATTTACCTGTTTCAGTTAATAACATTTTAAATATATACTGTGAATACTATATCTAATTTTTATTCTCTATAAAAGTGGTTACACACCACACACCACACACACCACACACACACACACAACTTATATATATATGTATAACTGCACCACCTGACAAACAATGTATATATCAACTCAATATTTACTGTTCTATGTGTTTACGTTGATGCCACGATGAGTAAGATATGAACACTTTATAAGTTGAATACTGCTCTTTATGTAAGTATATTGATTGAATGAAAGAGTATTTTGTCTGTAGAGTTTATAGAAACAAAACAGAAGAGCAAGGATGTATGGACACAAACGGATTAGAAAGTACGGAGTTTATAAAAGACGAGTGGATAACAACCACTGACAAAAAGCGTTTCACCCAACTCACTAAGGCCATTGGTGCATTGGTAGAATGGAAATGAAGTGTTTAGCAGTTTTCCAAGTCTCTTATCATCACAGTGAGACTCAGTGAAGAAGCGATGTATCGATTGGTGGTTTTCAAGTGATTCTAAAAAACAGCAATATCAAGAGCTTTATGCTAATGACTAAGAAAAATGGAGAGAAAGTATTCAAGCCATTTGGAAAGGTAATAACTTCTTTGTAGGTTCTTTTACTCAGAAATAACTAAAAATTATTCCTCAGTTATCATTTCTTAAATAAAAAGTAACAAGATCCAATTATTGAGTAATCAGTAATTTTTCATTTTATAAAGAAAGAAAAAGAGAAACATTCTCATCAAACCAAATGATTTTTTATTTTGAAATAAATACGCATTTAACAAGAAATCCTTGTAACATCAATCTTTGAAAATACATGAAAACGTCGTTGATAATTTAATAAATCTATTGTGGTTTGATTTACTTTAAAAGAATATATGTTTGTTACGTTGACAAGAAAATGTGTGAAGGAAGATTGATAGGAAATCTTTGATTGTTTCAGTCTTTTTCCGGTGCCTCACTGGTAACGTTCCCATCCGATTTCGTTGCACAATTCTTACAAATATTTATAACAAGTAGGATAGATGTGAGTCAACCTGTAAAGATCATCTTGGATATCCGAGGGTGTTTTGAGCCATGGCAAAGTAAGTGATTGGTGTGAAACTTGTGTATTGTGTGTCGATGTTGTTATACAATGATTGATGTTTAACACTTGTCTTTACTTCATCCCGTATTTCAATCTGATTTATGATCTTCTTGTTGTAATATTGAAAATCTATCATCTGTTAAGTGTTGGTATTTACGTATTTTTGACAACGAGATCTTTCCAGATCTCATCCGCTGGCAGCCATTTTGTATATGTTTTCTTTGTTGGAAAGACGTTTAATGTTCGTCCAATGTTTCTGTTCAATTTCATTATTTTGATCTCATGACGAAATTCCTGTTGTTGATCATATCGTCTATGGTGTGTTGGCATTTACGTATTGTTGACAACGAAATATTTACATATTTCTCATCGCATGCAGATTGTTTTGTATTTTGTCCTCTTACTGTATTTACTTTTAATATTTGTCTAATGTTTTTGGTTCAATTTCGTTATTTCAATCTTTTTATGGATTTCCTGTTGTAATGTAAACGTTCATATCGTCTATTGTATGTTAGCATTTCATATATGTTAAAACGAGTTCTATAATGATCTTATTCTCATGCATCCTTTTGTACAATGTTTCCTGTTGTTGACTAAATAAACGTTTGTTTCCTCTTCATCCAGTTCTTTGGATTTCCAATGATGTTTAAACATTGAAATATTATCGGTAGATTTTGATAATTATATTCTTTCTCTGAATATTCCATAGTGATGTCCAATCTGACGTGTCACCCCCCCCCCCCCCGTAAATATTTAAACACATGAAACTTGAAATAATCCTTAATTTTATTTTATGAAATCTGAAAAAAAGAAGCGATAAATACGATTCTTAAATTTATTTTTATAAAGATAAAAGTCTGAATAATTATATCAGGAGTTTCTATACGTGATTTAACTTAGTAAAAAAAAATGAATTCTGAATTCTGCTTAAAATGTCATAATAATTCTTTTTCAAACTTTTACTTACTTTTTTAATTGAATTGCCACGAATTTTTTTCAAAGAAATCTTCTGATACAATTATTCAGACTCTTTTCTTTAAAAAAAATTAAAAATTGTTTTCTTATCACAACATTTTTCAGATTTCATAAAATCTCCGAGACTTCCAAAAATTATTTCCTCTAATATATTTTAGAAAAAACCTATTTTAAACATAATTTAATCAACTGGTGAATAAGGATCGAAATTTTCGTGAAAATTTGACTCTTAATTGATTTTTCATAGAATTAAAAAAAAAATCGGTATCCTAACTTGTTTTGGCTGCATTAAATTTCAATTGATTTAATGATGTGAAAATGTAAACATTTTTTTCGTTCATAATTTTGATCATTTCGCTAGCTGAAATATTAAAAAAATCATTAGGAGTTTCTTTAATGTTTCTTCTTGTGAATGGTCAAAACAATTTGAAGATAATATTAACATTTATGCAAGTTTCATTGTGTTAAATATAGGTGGGTGGGTAAATTCGACACGTCAGATTGGACATCCTTAATATTCCATGAGGTAAATAGGAATTATTCGAATATTTTGTTCTACCGCTTTTGGAAATGCTCTAATGGGATTGGAATAAAAGAAATGCGATGATGTATTTTTTTGTTGCCTTTTGAATCCTTTTTAAAATGTTTTGTAAAATTCCATGACTTGGTTTTTGTGTTATTTTGGAATTTTATGTTATATCACTTTTGAAATCCTCTAAAGTGATTAAAAAGTATAGAATTCTATGATGTATTTGTTTTTGTTGCCTTCGTATCCTGTCTGGAATGTTTTGTGAAAATTCCAATGTGATTCATCCGTATTTAATGCATCGTGTGAGATCTTTCGGTTATTCTTTGTTTTCTTATGGTTCAATTATTTCATAACAGCCCAAACAACTGCACCAGCGACTGCAAGTATTCCAGCCATTACTTCCACAAAACCAAAACGAATCTCAGGTAATCTAATAATATCAATGATGTTGGTTGCTTTCATATTTCATTACGAATGACAGTATTGAAAACTATTGTGAATAAATCGATGAAATGTAATGAGAGTAAAAAAATTTCCATTTTGTGAGAAAAAAAAAAGAGATTTGCATGGAAGAATGTAAATTGGAAATAGATTTTATCTGTTCAGTTAATAACATACTAAATCTATCATAATAGAGATTGTGTGTTTCTCTGCTGTAACAGAAACATATCACTACTCAAGTCACAATTTCCTTAGTTATTTGCGTGACATTCTCCATGATATATTTATTTGAACCTCAAAATAGATTGGGTTAATATTATTAATACTGTTGCCCTTATCGACATTCTTATAATATGCAATTGTATTTATATACAAACAAAATTACGATTTACAGTGTGAATGGGAAAGCTAATTTGCATATTGATATCAAAATCTGATTTTATAAATATGAGCTTGGTATTATGATTTGTAATGGTTTGGTTTTACCTTAATGAATAGAGAAACAATCTCGGGGATGAATCTTAAAAGAAATTGATTAACAGAAATAAGAAATAAGAAATAGTTGAATTAGGAAAATTTACAATGAAGACAGGGGGATGGAAGAGTAGTTTCAGTCGTTCTATTTTAATTATACTCCCCTCTGTTCAAATCTTTTTATCTGCATTCTTATTTAGTTTTCATAGCCTTTCTAATTTAATATCGTTTATTACATTAAAACTTAAATACTCGCAACCAGAGGGTGCTTATATTGCTAATACTTATAATGAATTTCAAATCAAATACATTGTATTCTCTAAAAAACGATTTTATACACACACACACACACACACCACACACACACACACACACATATATATATATATATTATATATATATATATAATATATATATATATATATATATATACATGCTCCACCACACACAAAATATTTATAATAACACATTATTTACTGTCAGTGTGTTTACGTTGATGATTCCAAGAGTAAGATATGAACACTTTATGAATACCAATATTTCACGTTTATATGTAGATATATTGATTGATATGAAAGAGTATTTTTGTCTGTAGAGTTATAGAAACAACAACAGAAGAGCAGGATGTATGGACACAAACGGATTAGAAAGTACGAAGTTTAAAAAGACGAGTGGATACAACCACTGACAAAAGCGTTTCACCCAACTCACTAAGGCCATTGAGTACATTGGTAGACATGGAAATGAAGTGTTTAGCAGTTTTTCCAGTCTCTTATCATCACAGTGAGACTCAGTGAAGAAGCCGATGTATCATTGGTGGTTTTCAAGTGATTTCTAAAAACAGCAATATCAAGAGCTTTATGCTAATGACTAGAAAAATGGAGAGAAAGTATTCAAGCCATTTGGAAAGGTAATAACTTCTTGTAGGTTCTTTTATCCAGAAATAACTAAAAATTATTCCTCAGTTTTCATTTCTTAAATGAAAAGTAACAACATCCAATTATTGAGTAATCGCTCATTTTCATTTTATAAATAAAGAAAAAAAGAAACATTCTCATCAAACGAAATGATTTTTTATCTTGAAATAAATACGCATTTAACAAGAAATCCTTGTACATCAATCTTTGAAAATACATGAAAAACGTCGTTGATAATTTTATAAATCTATTGTGGTTTGATTTACTTTAAAAGAATATATTCTTGTTACGTTGACAGAAAAATGCGTGAAGGAGATTGATAGGAAATCTTTGATTATTTCAGTCTTTTTCTGGTGCCTCATTGGTAACGTTCCCATCCGATTTCGTTGCACAATTCTTACAAATATTTATAACAAGTAGGATAGATGTGAGTCAACCTGTAAAGATCATCTTGGATATCCGAGGGTGTTTTGAGCCACGGCAAAGTAAGTGATTCGTGTGAACTTGTGTACTTTTGTGTGTCGATGTTGTTATACAATGATTTGATGTTAACACTTGTCTTACTTCATCCGTTATTTCAATCTGATTTATTATCTTCTTGTTGTAATATCAAAAATCATATCGTCTGTTGTGTTGTTATTTACGTTTTGACAACGACATATTGTCAGATCTCATTCACAAGCAGCCATTTTGTATTTTGTGTCTTGCTGTAAATATGTTTATTGTTCGTCTAATATTTGGTTCGATCTCGTAATTTCAATCCTATAATTTTCTTTTTTGTTGTGATATAAAAAAATCATATCGTCTGTTAAGTGTTGGTATTTACGTATTTTTGACAACGAGATCTTTCAAGATCTCATCCGCAGGCAGCCATTTTGTATATGTTTTTTGTTGTAAAGACGTTTAATGTTCGTCCAATGTTTCTGTTCAATTTCATTATTTTGATTTTATGACGAAATTCCTGTTGTTGATCATATCGTCTGTGGTGTGTGGCATTTACGTATTGTTGACAATGCGCTCGTTAATGATTTTATTTCATGCAGCCTTTTTGTGCAGTGTTTTCTGTAGTAAATACTAATTAAATCTCAACTGTTTGTACTTCGTCCCGTTGTTATGATTTTAATATTAACTTCTCGTTCTCATAATGAAAACAGGCCGTTAGATTTTGACAGGGTTATTCTTTCTCTGAAGTTTTCATAAGTTTAACAATTCCTATTATCTCTCGGATGTTTTCTTGAAGTTCAGTGTGATTTTGTTACTTTGTTACTTAATTTATTTGTTCAAGATTCATTTGCAATTAATATCCAGTACTTAAATATCCCGTACTTAATAGTCCCGTTAATGGTTTGAATAAAAACGAAACGCTAGAGCATCGGCTTGAAAAAAATGTAAATTTACGACTGAATTTCATCATTTTATACATTATACTGTAGGATTTATATCCATTTCCATATATATATATATATATATATATATATATGTACCCACTTAAATGTCATTTTGGAACCTTTCAACTTGAAAACCGTACTTGCAGTGGTTGAAGACATCTTCGAGTAATGTTTATTCACTACCTCATTAAAAATAGTATACACCTTAGAATATTACTCATTAATGATGATAAACCAGTCTCTAATTAATTGTATATTTCTTAATGCTTTTATATCATATCGCTAATGTTTATTTTTAAGGTAACCGATTGTATTGCCATAGTAATTAGAGCTAAAATATCATCGAATCGGTAATGGATAGCCTTTTGTGACGGCAACTGCATACGAAAACACCATCAATTACACCATAGGAGGTGTAGAAATGCCCAGTTCTTACGGTTTAAAATCACAAACAGCATAAAGAAAATCTAACCGAGAATTATATGTACCTCATTTAATGGAAACCCCTGCACAACAATCGTCTCATGCTACAATGCCACAAATGTCGGTGATGAAATGTACATTGCCATATTCATAATGAGCTATATTCCCTAGTTAGACACATTCCTAAAAACACCATTTTAACCATAGGGGAGACATATACACTCAGATAGACAAAGGCGAAAATAATAAATTCTCCTTTCATAATTTCTCAACAGAAACGGCGAACTTCTAGCCAAGGTCTCTATGAGAACAGACTTGTATGCTTAAACACCAAAATGCCAGTAAAGGAAGGTAAACTATGTAGTTACACCAATCCAAATAACTCAAAGTACAGCTATATTACATATTGATAAACAAGAAGTGGATAAACATAGCTATAACTTCACTGCACCTCTGCAAGGGTAAGACTCCCCCAATGGGACCACCTGTTGGCGTGGTGGCGACCCGTGATGCTTAAAGATAGAATGGTTGAGCAGTCCATGACTTGCAATTCTCACTTTGGCCATTTCTTGGGTTAGCTTGTCATTAGGAAAAACCTAGATATATATGTATAGGCATTTATATGTGAGTGTGTATGTATATGCACGTATGTGTGCATGTGTATGTGTGTACAGGACTAGAATTTTAAATGACGCTTGGTTGGAATTTAAGAAAATCATAAAAACCGAATATATATGTTTGCATATATGTGTGGCCTGGCACTGGCAAAACCTAGATGAATATATTTGTGTATGTGTATATGCATGTATATGTATATGTGCGTGTGTATGTATATGTATGGGCTGGGGTATGTTGCTCGGTCAAAAGTTTAGGAATATCATAAAATCCGAATCGACCAAACTTGAAAAAGGGCTAAAATGTAATCTTAGAAACTGGAAACAAGCTGACCAGGAATAATTTTTGTTAACATTTTTAAAAGAAATCAGGGCTCTGAGAATAAATGGGGGAGAGAATTTTTGAATTCATACCTTTTTACAAGAGTATTATGTGGAATGCAAACAGCCTAATCCAGGATTTGAACTCGGGTGAACGTCTTCATTTCCCACGATGATAACCATTACGCTGCGAACCCCTCCTACCTTCAATAAGCACAGTTTGAACCGAAAGATAGTTCATATTTAGAAAAATTAGATAAAAGAAGCTACACCGTTGTTGGGGCAGCTCTTGATCCAGCTCCTAAAGTACTACCTAAGTTTGTACGGTGTAAGTGCAAGGGGTTTCGCAAAGAGTCCTTACAGCACAAAACTCTGCTCATACCAGAAACATGGACTTACGTGCATCACAGTTTGCAGTGATTGTTAAGTAACTGATTGCAGCAATATCAGTCAGACACAAGACTTAGAAGAGGAATGCAAAGATGAAGTTACTTTATTTGAGCTTTTGCTTTGACCAAAAATGATATGTGAATGACCTTTTTGGTTGAGATTTTATTCATAAAAAAGGCAGGAACAACTGTAATTCTAATCCTTAGTGTTTATTTTTATGTAATGTTCTGTTTCAATGCAATATTTTAAAATATAAATATCAATTAACAAATGTGAAATATGACTTATTTTTACTCCACATTCCTCATTTTAGATCTGATTTGCATATTCCTCACAATAAAAAAAATTTCCCCAGGTGTTCAAAAAGAGGAGTTTTTAAATTTCAAAAGAGAATGTCCTAAGCTTTAAAAAAATGCCAAATTTGGTAACTATTTTTTTTCAGGTTCACCTTCATATCTACCAGACAATGACTTCTGGTTATCAAACAATTTCTTCTCTTTTCTTCTTATTGCAGCTTAATTTTTTATGTCCTCCCCTCTCTGTCTCTCTCTTTCTCCCTTCCTGCATTCTTGTGTGTGGGTGTTTCGTTTTTTCTCTTTCTTTTTTTCGTTCTTTGCGGTCTTGTTTCTAGTACATGCCTATCCATTATGTAATAAATTATTTAATGTCAAATCTTACATTGAATTGGTAGAAATAGTTTTTATGCTAGATTTACCATTAATTTCATGTGAATCAACAAATTGGTAGAAATAATTTTCATTAACGTATATCAATAAATTAGAAGAAACCACATCATATATATCAATTGGGGATGTCCAAATAGTTAGAGGGAGATAACTCATGTTTTTCATTGGAAAAAAAGCTTACGCTGGGAAAAATATACGAAGGCCTGCACGTGCAAAATTTCATCTATGAAAGTTACACTCTATAGCGAAAAAAAAAAAGAAAAAGAAAAAGACCCCCCCCCAAACAAACAGGGACACACTTACAGAAACAGCTATCGCTGTTCACAGAGTGAAAATCCGGGTATTTGGAAGTAAGGAGAATAGCATATAACACAGTAGATCATCCGTAAACGAAAGAGAAAAATCGTTAGTAATGGTTTTTAAATATATATAAAATATGTTGCATTTTTAATCATTCATTTTTAGATAGATTAAATAAGTCTTGATTCCCGATAAAAATATAACGTTAATGTAAAACATACCACTTTCCAGACATTTGAAATTCACTATTAAATTTTTAAGTGAATAAAAAACAGGCTAATTGAATAAGAGAAAAGACTTTATTTTTACATCAATTCAAAGAAAAATATTGTTTTTAAAACTACGAAAAGAGAAAACACGTTACAAAAGTTATTTTTTGAGTTTTAAGAAAATAATTCTTAAATTTACAAGTAACTTTTTTCGGATGTTTAATTGTTTATGTTCATTGTTTTCATATTTCTATGTTGTTTTTGGATTTGATCATTCTGGAAATGTGAAAATTAGGGACTGGAAGGTTTTTTTTTTATTCAAATGATCTAAAATACAATTGATAAAAAATATTTTTCCAATTTTTTTTTGTTAATAAAGATACACATTATAAAATGTGTCAATAAAGAATAAGGTGTGTAGATTTTCATTAAAATTGGATAATCCCGGATTTTTGGTAATTGTTTAAAAAAATTATAATCTCCTTTGGAAAAATTAAATACAACTAATATTGATAAATCAGTTGTTGACCACCAACAATTTACTTCTAGCACAAATGTGATAAAAGGGTTGGGTGTTTGTCATAAGAGCAATTTTAAGAATATGGTCAGGACAATCATATAGGTGATAGGGTTTTGTCAAATCTTAGCACTTATATGATTGTCCTGACCATATTATCGGTAATCGCTTAATCGTATTGGGCATATCCAACCGCCGATTTAGCCCAAGTAATGGCCAAAGTGGTGTGTTGAATGATACGGGACCACCAAAACCTTTGATTTTAGGTTGAACTTGTTGTATTTTCTGTTATTAGATCATTTGTAAAATATATTTCATTCTTTTCGAACAGCATTAGGAAATTTGATGAGTTTACTTCATTGAATTTTTCTTTGACGAATTTTTTTCAATGTACA
This sequence comes from Doryteuthis pealeii, assembly GCA_023376005.1. Classification (NCBI taxonomy): domain Eukaryota; kingdom Metazoa; phylum Mollusca; class Cephalopoda; order Myopsida; family Loliginidae; genus Doryteuthis; species Doryteuthis pealeii. The sequence continues at coordinate 103,092,696 of CM042152.1, forward strand.
TTATTGAATGAAATAGATGGTATGTTTTGATCTGCTTCGTTATTTTGCCAGGAAAAATGTTTTTTGAAAGTAACAACTGCTGATATAACTATGGGAAATTGTGTTATTCAATTCAAATGTGGAAATTTGCTTTTTTACAGCAACTGAACAAGAAGGTTCAACAAAAGTTCCGTCCACTGCTCCATCTGCAAAAGAATCAATGCCTATTGTATCTACAAAAGAAGCTACAGAGGCATCTCCCTATTCATCTACAAAACCTGCTGCAGTTAGTGTACCAGGTGTTGGATATACTACATCAGCTGGCCAACAAGTCTCCACCACAATTTTAGCTGCGACCGGATCTACTCCAAGTGTATCAACTGGAATACATTCTACGCCATCTCAACAATCACTCCCGACTAAAACATCTCTTGCACCAAAAGTGAGTCCTCATGTAACTCCTGCAGGAGGGTCTACAGCTCCACCACAGTCACTTCCCACGAGCATTTCTGCTGGAATCCCATCTACACCTATTGTATCCACTGGGTCTAGTAGTGGGGTCTCTAAACAGATTGTTACAGAGACTGCACCACCTGCAATAGAATCGACACCTATTGTATCAACAAAAGAAGCTGCAGGGTCATCTCCTTACCCAACATCCCAACCTGCTGGTATTGGATCTACAGTTAGTGGGTCAAGTGCCGGATATACTACATCAGCTGGCCAACGAGTCTCAACAACAATTTTAGCAGCGACAGGATCTACTCCAAGTGTATCAACTGGAATACATTCTACGCCATCTCAACAATCACTCCCAACTAAAACATCTCTTGCAACAGGAGTGAGTCCTCATGTAACTCCTGCAGGAGGGTCTACAGCTCCACCACAGTCACTTCCCACGAGCATTTCTGCTGGAATCCCATCTACACCTATTGTATCCACTGGGACTAGTAGTGGGGTCTCTAAACAGATTGTTACAGAGACTGCACCACCTGCAATAGAATCGACACCTATTGTATCAACAAAAGAAGCTGCAGGGTCATCTCCTTACCCAACATCCCAACCTGCTGGTATTGGATCTACAGTTAGTGGGTCAAGTGCCGGATATACTACATCAGCTGGCCAAAGAGTCTCAACAACAATTTTAGCAGCGAAAGGAACTACTCCAAGTGTATCAACTGGAATACATTCTACGCCATCTCAACAATCACTCCCAACTAAAACATCTCTTGCAACAGGAGTGAGTCCTCATGTAACTCCTGCAGGATGGTCTACAGCTCCACCACAGTCACTTCCCACGAGCATTTCTGCTGGAATCCCATCTACACCTATTGTATCCACTGGGACTAGTAGTGGGGTCTCTAAACAGATTGTTACAGAGACTGCACCACCTGCAATAGAATCGACACCTATTGTATCAACAAAAGAAGCTGCAGGGTCATCTCCTTACCCAACATCCAAACCTGCTGGTATTGGATCTACAGTTAGTGGCTCAAGTGCCGGATATACTACATCAGCTGGCCAAAGAGTCTCAACAACAATTTTAGCAGCGACAGGATCTACTCCAAGTGTATCAACTGGAATACATTCTACGCCATCTCAACAATCACTCCCAACTAAAAAATCTCTTGCAACAGGAGTGAGTCCTCATGTAACTCCTGCAGGAGGGTCTACAGCTCCACCACAGTCACTTCCCACGAGCATTTCTGCTGGAATCCCATCTACACCTATTGTATCCACTGGGACTAGTAGTGGGGTCTCTAAACAGATTGTTACAGAGACTGCACCACCTGCAATAGAATCGACGACCATTGTATCAACAAAAGAAGCTGCAGGGTCATCTCCTTACCCAACATCCAAACCTGCTGGTATTGGATCTACAGTTAGTGGGTCAAGTGTGGGATATACTACATCAGCTGGCCAAAGAGTCTCAACAACAATTTTAGCAGCGACAGGATCTACTCCAAGTGTATCAACTGGAATACATTCTACGCCATCAGGTAAGCCAATAATACCAATGATGTTTTTTTCTTATTTTCATTCTGAATGAATTTCTTGAAAAGTTCTGAAATCGTAATGAAAGTAAAAAAGTAAATCTGTCTTCTTCAAGAAGAGAATTGCCTCGGTGAATGCAAATTGCAATTATTAGTTTTCTGTCAATATATTTTTTAAACATTTATTATAGATTGATTAAAAATAGACATATTGCTCCCACAACACACGATTTTATACCCCCCCTATATATGTTATTGGCATCCTTACGTCTGCGAAAGACGATGGGGTAGTGTCCAAGAGGGTTTTTTTGGGGAACTACATACCATGGGCGGATTCATTTGAAGGATGTGCTGTTGCCCAAGCAGTAGATACCCCCTATCCACACAGTCGTTGTGGTCCAAAGAAATAGTCCACGAGAAATTGGGATATCGGAAAGTGTCATCTTGTTAGGTTCCCCAAAACAACTGAAGAACAATTAACGGAAAACCCCATTTTTCAATGAGGATCTTTATGCACTCTCACACCAATGGGGGAAGTGCATCAATCTCGATGAGTACATAACAAAAGTCGCATAGTAGTGCAAGTAAAATCTTATTATAATGGAGATGATGTAACTGTCTGTCTGTAAACGAAACTACGTCACCACTGGCATCACGATTTCCTTAGTTATTCAAATTATATTCTCAACAATTATAAAATAGTCATTAATTAATTTAGTTAGCATCTTATTTATTAACGATGTCTCTATTAAAGTCTAGTTGAGTTAGATTTGCCGCAAAACTTCCCATTTCATTCAAGAATCTTAAATCCTGAAATATATGTTATATATCTCTAAGAAATAAAGATTTAAATATCATATATCGTAAACCAATGCAGTTATATATAAATTATATAGAAACCAATGCAGTTTGGCAACGACAGTGTCGCAGGAGTTCAGCGTTACTCCATCTTAGGGATTTCGGCTTCCTCAAGAACATATAAAGCCGCTCAGCAGCAATGATTTTGTAACAAACTCTTTCTTGTCGTAGATGGATTGACGCCCAGGGCCAGGAAGCCGTATCTAACCATTGCCTTCTAATAGAATCTAACCAATTTGGGTTTTGTGTGTGTAGTACGGGCGCCAATCCGTCTGTGTGGATGGTGATAGGTTTCCATAGAGTTCATCCGCTACTTTCCAGCTACTGTGTTTTTTTTGCTTGTTTCTTTTGTGCTGGTGTTTACTTTCCCTCCTCTCCAGACAACTGAGACGTACCTGTTAAGAGAGCCAGTTTCTTTACACGTTAGATATCTAAGTTTTAACTTAGTATAAGTCAACATGGACGCTAGGGTGTCAAGTTTTGGGAAGTGACTTTTATATTGACTAAACTTTTAAAAAAACTTTTTTGCCGGGAGATGACCAACGGAAGGAGGGGGGACATACATTTGGAATTTGAGTAATTTTAAGTCATTTAAAAACGAAAAAACGAAATAAAAATGTATTTCTACATGTCCCTGTAAATAAAATGTATTAAGGTAGAAAATGATAAAATAAATGCAATATATTCAGGGTAGAAATAAAGTAAATACAATATATCTAGCAATTTCTATAAAAAAAATAGTGACTTATCTTTAAGAGGGGGCCTCATGGACGCTAGTTCTGAGGACTGACTTTTATATTGACTAAATTTATATATATATATATATATATATATATATGTGTGTGTGTGTGTGTGTGTGTGTGTGTGTGTAAAAGGAATGACTTACCGGTAAAAATAAAACAGCGTTCATTAACTGCGAAACTATTTTTAACGGACATAATTACAACTTGAATTCCCGCAGTAAGCTGTAATTAATCAATATATTGATTAATTCAGTGGATTTCACACTGAAGATCCTTATGGTGAAACTCAGGTAGGCTATTTCTGTACACACTATAATAATAATAATAATAATAATAATAAATATATATATATATATATATATATATATATATATATATATATATATATATGCTCCAAAAGGTTTTAAAATAGGCCAATTTGTAGTTATAGATCTATTTCTGCCCACATGTATCTGTGTATTCCCATGAGTTTCTAACTTTTTAAAAAAGCGGTCTGATGAAAGTAGTGGGGTTTCTAAATTGGTGAAAATCATAGATATACACAGATACATGTGGGAAGAAATACATCTATAACCGCAAAATGGACGATTTTTAAGCCTCTCACTTTACCAATTATATTGCTCTGTTCAATTATATTGAACATCAAGCTCTCAACTTGGACCTGAACTACTCTAAGATTCCGCCCTGGAAGAAAGCGTCAACTTAGAATCATCCTAATACCAACTTACCTGGTAACCTATATATATATATATATATATATATATATATATATATATATATATATATATATATACATGTAAATGTATATGTAAATGTAAATATATGTATATGTAAATACTCATTAAACGTCAGCCGTTTTTTCTCCATTCCGTCGTTTCGAATTTATAATGATTTTCTCGTTTTCATATTGAAAATAAAATCGTCTGACTTTGTCAATGAATTCTTCAAGAATTTTTTGTTGATTTCCCAAAATTTGGTGTTGACTTATTCTGGATATCTCTTTTATTGTATGATTTTTAAAATCATCTAAAGTGATTGAAAACAAATTCTATGATGTATTTGTTATTTGTAGACTTTTCGTATCCTGTTTAGAATATTTTGTGAAATTCCAATGTGATTCATCCGTATCTAATGCATCGGTATGAGATCTTTCGGTTATTCTTTGTTTTCTTATGGGTTCAATTATTTTCATAACAGCCCAAACAATTCCACCAGCGACTGCAAGTATTCCAGCCATTACTTCCACAAAATCAAAAACAAGGTGTAATGGAAGTAACGATTAATTCAAACTTTTGATACAAAAAAAGAGAATTAAATTAAAGAACGTGTATGGCATTTGACCTTTCATATGGTTTCGATTAATCAAATTTCAAATTTAAATATATTTCTTTCTCGAAAAATCTTACACACACGCACACATCTATACGCACCCACACTCAATCACAACACACACATACACAAACACACAAAAGCAGACACAAACACAACACACACAACACACACACACACACACACACACACACACACACACATATATATATATATATATATATATATATATATATATATATATATATATATATATATATAAATGCAAGACCAGACAAGCAATATATATATATGAACTCATTATTTACTGTTTTGTGTGTTTACGTCGATGCCACGATGAGTAAGATATGAACACTTTATAAGTTAAAATACTGCTCATTTATATGTAGATATATTGATTGATATGAAAGAGTATTTTTGTCTGTAGAGTTTATAGAAACAACAACAGAAGAGCAAGGATGTATGGACACAAACGGATTAGAAAGTACGGAGTTTATAAAAGACGAGTGGATAACAACCACTGACAAAAGCGTTTCACCCAACTCACTAAGACCATTGAGTGCATTTGGTAGACATGGAAATGAAGTGTTTAGCAGTTTTTCCAAGTCTCTTATCATCACAGTGAGACTCAGTGAAGAAGCCGATGTATCGATTGGTGGTTTTCAAGTGATTTCTAAAAACAGCAATATCAAGAGCTTTATGCTAATGACTAAGAAAAATGGAGAGAAAGTATTCAAGCCATTTGGAAAGGTAATAACTTCTTTTACTCAGAAATAACTAAAGATTATTCCTCAGTTATCATTTCTTAAATAAAAAGTAACAAGGTATAATTATTGAGTAAGCGTTAATTTTTCATTTTATAAAGAAAGAAAAAAGAAACATTCTCATCAAACCAAATGATTTTTTACCTTGAAATGAATACGTATTTAACAAGAAATCCTTGCAACATCAATCTTTGAAAATACGTCGTTGATAATTTTATAAATCTATTGTGGTTTGATTTACTTTAAAAGAATATATTCTTGTTACGTTGACAAGAAAATGTGTAAAGGAAGATTGATAGGAAATCTTTGATTGTTTCAGTCTTTTTCTGGTGCCTCACTGGTAACGTTCCCATCCGATTTCCTTGCACAATTCTTACAAATATTTATAACAAGTAGGATAGATGTGAGTCAACCTGTAAAGATCATCTTGGATATCCGAGGGTGTTTTGAGCCATGGCAAAGTAAGTGATTGGTGTGAAACTTGTGTACTTTTGTGTTGTCGATGTTATTATACAATGATTTGATGTTTAACATTTGTCTTTATTTCATCCCGTTATTTCAATCTGATTTATGATCTTGTTGTAATATTGAAAATCATATCGTCTGTTAAGTGTTGGTATTTACGTATTTTTGGCAACGACATATTTCCAGATCATTCGCATTCTGCTTTTTCGTATTTTGTTCTTTTACTGGAATTACGTTTAATATTCGTCTTATGTTTTGGCTCAATTTCGTTATTTGAATCTTTTTACAGATTTCCTGTTGTAATGTTAAAGTTCATATCGTCTATTGTATGTTAGCTTTCATGTCTGTTGAAAACGAGTTTTATAATGATCTTATTCTCATACAGCCTTTTGTGCAATGTTTCCTGTTGTATCGACTAAGTAAATGTTGTTTCATCTTCATCCAGTTCTTTGGATTTCCTAATAATCGTCTTGTTGTAATATTGAAAATATCATCAATAGATTTTGACAATAATATTCTTGCTCTGAATATTCCCTAGGGATGTCCAATCTGACGTGTCCAATTTACCCCCGCCTATATTTAACACAATGAAACCTGAATAAATGTTAATATTATCTCCAAATTCTTTTGACTATTTAAAAGAAGAATCATTAAAAAATTCGCGGTGATTTTTTAAAACGTTTTCATCGTACAGAAATAATGAAAATTATGAACGAAAAAAAAATCTACATTTTCGCATCATTAAATCAATTGAAATTTAACATAGCTAAAAACAAATTATGACTACCTGCATTTAAAAAATGATATGACATATCAGTTAAGAGACACATTTTCACGAAGAATTTTATACTTATTCATCTGTTGATGAAATTATGTTTAAAATAAGTTTTTCATTAAAATATATTAGGTGAAATGTTTTTTTAGGTCTCCCCACCCCATATTTTATTTCATGAAATCTGAAAAATTAAAGCGATAAAAACGATTTTTAAATTTTTTCTATAAAGATAAGTCTGAATAATTATATCAATAGAGTTTTATAGTTTTCTATACGTGATTTATTTTATTAAAAAAAACTATGAATTCCAAATTCTACTAAAAATGTCATAATATTACATTCTTTCAAACTTTTACTTGCTTCTTTTTAATTGAATTGTCAAGAGAAAAAATTTCTAAGAAATCTTCTGATATAATTATTCAAACTCATTATAGAAAAAAAACTTAAAAATCGTTTTTATCGCTTCATTTTTTCAGATTTCATAAATTAAATAAGTAAATAATAATAAATCTCGTAAAAATATTATCTCTAATATATTTGAGAACAAACCTATTTTAAACATAATTTCATCGACTGGTGTATAAGTATCGATATTTTCATGAAAATTTTATGCTTAATTAATATTTCATAGGAGTTTTAAAAAAGGCTGTAGACATAACTTGTTTTTGACTACGTTAAATTTTAATTGATTCTATGGTGCAAAAATGTAAATATTTTTTCGTTCATAATTTTCAGTATTTCCGTCAGTTGAAATTAAAAAAAAAATCACCAAAGTCTTTAGAAAATATTTTTTCTTTTAATTCATTAAAATTCTTTGAAGATAATATTAACCTTTATTCAAGTTTCATTCTATTAAATATAGAAGGGAGTAAATTTGACTCGTCACATTGGACATCATTAATATTCCATTGAATAAGAATCATTCGGGAAATCTTTTGTTGAATCGCTTTTGAAACGCTCTAATGGGATTGGAATAAAAGAAATGCGATGATGTATTTGTTATTTGTTGCCTTTTGAATCCTTTTTTAAAATGTTTTGTGAAATTCCATGACTTGCTTTTTGTGTTATTTTGGATATTTTATGTTATATCACTTTTGAAATCCTCTAAAGTGATTAAAAAGTATAGAAATTCTATGATGTATTTATTTTTTGTTGCCTTCGTATCCTGTCTGGAGTGTTTTGTGAAATTCCAATGTGATTCATCCGTATTTAATGCATCAGTGTGAGATCTTTCGGTTATTCTTTGTTTTCTTATGGGTTCAATTATTTTCATAACAGCCCAAACAATTCCACCAGCGACTGCAAGTATTCCAGCCATTACTTCCACAAAACCAAAACGAATCTCAGGTAATCTAATAATATCAATGCTGTTGGTTTTCTTTCATATTTTCATTATGAATAAAAGTATTGAAAACTTTTGTGAATAAATCGATGAAATTGTAATGAGAGTAAAAGAGTAATTTTTCATTTTGAGACAAAAAGAAAAAGCGAGATTTATTCCTCAGTTATCATTTCTTAAATGAAAAGTAACAACATCCAATTATTGAGTAATCGTTAATTTTTTATTTCATTAATAAAAAAAATAACATTCTAATCAAACGAAATTATTTTTACCTTGAAATAAATACGTATTTAACAAGAAATCCTTGTAACATCAATCTTTGAAAATACACAAAAACGTCGTTGATAATTTTATAAATCTATTGTAGTTTGATTTACTTTAAAAGAATATATTCTTGTTACGTTGACAAGCTAATGTGTGAAGGAAGATTGATAGGAAATCTTTGGTTGTTTCAGTCTTTTTCTGGTGCCTCACTGGTAACGTTCCCATCCGATTTCGTTGCACAATTCTTACAATGATTTGATGTTTAACACTTGTCTTTGCTTCATCCCGTTATTTCAATCTGATTTATGATCTTCTTGTTGTAATATTGAAAATCATATCGTCTGTTAAGTGTTGTTATTTACGCATTGTTGACAACGACATATTGTCAGATCTCATTCACAGGCAGTCATTTTGTATTTTGTGCCTTGCTGTAAATACGTTTATTGTTCGTCTAATGTTTCGGTTCAATTTCGTATTTCCATCTTTTCATGGATTTCCTGTTGTAATGTAAACGTTCATATCGTCTATTGTATGTTAGCATTCATATATGTTGAAATCGAGTTCTATAATGATCTTATTCTCATGCATCCTTTTGTGCAATGTTTCCTGTTGTATCGACTAAATAAACGTTGTTTCTTCTTCATCCCGTTCTTTGGATTTCTTAATGATTGTCTTGAAAATATTATTGGTAGATTTTGACAGTAATATTTTTTCTCTGAATGTTCCATAGTGATGTCTAATCTGACGTGTCCAGTTTAACTCCGCCTATATTTAACACAATGAAACTTGAATAAATTTTAATATTATTTTCAAATTCTTTTGACCATCTAAAAGAAGAATTATTAAAAAAACCCTCCGATGATTTTTAAATTTCAGATTTCATGAAATAATATAAGAGGTAGGGAGACATCGAAAAAAGCATTTCACGTAATATATTTCATGAAAAACTTATTTTAAACATCATCTCATCAACAGGTGAACAAGTATCAAAATTTTAGTGAACATTTTTCTCTTAATTGATTTTTCATAGAAATTTTCATATGCCGGTAATCATAACATGTTTTTGACTACGTTAAATCTTAATTGATTTAATGATGCGAAAATGTAAGCATTGTTTTCGTTCAAAATTTTCATTATTTCCGTACGATGAAATCTTTAAAAAATCATCAAAAGTTTAAAAAAAATTTCTTCTTTTAATTGATCGAAACATTTTTGAAGATAATATTAACCTTTATTCAAGTTTCATTCTATTAAATAAATAGGGGGTAAATTTGACACGTCACATTGGACATAATTAATATTCCATTGAATAGGAATTACTCGGAATATCTTTTGTTGTGCCGCTTTTGAAATGCTCTAATGAAATTGGAATAAAAGAAATGCGATTATGTTTTTTGTTATTTGTTACCTTTTCGTATCCTGTCTGGAATGTTTTGTGAAATTCCAATGTGATTCATCCGTATCTAATACATCAGTGTGAGATCTTTCGGTTATTCTTTGTTTTCTTATGGGTTCAATTATTTTCATAACAGCCCAAACAATTCCACCAGCGACTGCAAGTATTCCAGCCATTACTTCCACAAAACCAAAACGAATCTCAGGTAATCTAATAATATCAATGCTGTTGGTTTTCTTTCATATTTTCATTATGAATAAAAGTATTGAAAACTTTTGTGAATAAATCGATGAAATTGTAATGAGAGTAAAAAAGTAATTCTTTTTTTTTGAGACAAAAAGAAAAAGCGAAAATTGCATCGAATATTGTAAACTGCAAATAGTTATTATGTGTTTCAGTTAATAACATTTTAAATATAATATGAATTTGAAATCTAAATACATATATACTTTAAAAATGAAGCTACACACACATGCGAACTCCACCCATATATATATATATATATATATATATATATATATATATATATATAAATTCAAGACCTGACAAACAATGTATATACCAACTCATTATTTACTGTTCTATGTGTTTACGTTGATGCCACTATGAGTAAGATATGAACACTTTATAAGTTAAAATACTGCTCATTTATATGTAGATATATTGATTGATATGAAAGAGTATTTTTGTCTGTAGAGTTTATAGAAACAACAACAGAAGAGCAAGGATGTATGGACACAAACGGATTAGAAAGTACGGAGTTTATAAAAGACGAGTGGATAACAACCACTGACAAAAGCGTTTCACCTAACTCACTAAGGCCATTGAGTGCATTTGGTAGACATGGAAATGAAGTGTTTAGCAGTTTTTCCAAGTCTCTTATCATCACAGTGAGACTCAGTGAAGAAGCCGATGTATCGATTGGTGGTTTTCAAGTGATTTCTAAAAAACAGCAATATCAAGAGCTTTATGCTAATGACTAAGAAAAATGGAGAGAAAGTATTCAAGCCATTTGGAAAGGTAATAAATTATTTGTAGGTTCTTTTACTCAGAGATAACTAAAAATTATTCCTCAGTTATCATTTCTTAAATGAAAAGTAACAACATCCAATTATTGAGTAATCGTTAATTTTTTATTTCATTAATAAAAAAAATAACATTCTAATCAAACGAAATTATTTTTACCTTGAAATAAATACGTATTTAACAAGAAATCCTTGTAACATCAATCTTTGAAAATACACAAAAACGTCGTTGATAATTTTATAAATCTATTGTAGTTTGATTTACTTTAAAAGAATATATTCTTGTTACGTTGACAAGCTAATGTGTGAAGGAAGATTGATAGGAAATCTTTGGTTGTTTCAGTCTTTTTCTGGTGCCTCACTGGTAACGTTCCCATCCGATTTCGTTGCACAATTCTTACAAGTATTTATAACAAGTAGGATAGATGTGAGTCAACCTGTAAAGATCATCTTGGATATCCGAGGGTGTTTTGAGCCATGGCAAAGTAAGTGATTGGTGTGAAACTTGTGTACTTTTGTGTTGTCGATGTTGTTATACAATGATTTGATGTTTAACACTTGTCTTTGCTTCATCCCGTTATTTCAATCTGATTTATGATCTTCTTGTTGTAATATTGAAAATCATATCGTCTGTTAAGTGTTGTTATTTACGCATTGTTGACAACGACATATTGTCAGATCTCATTCACAGGCAGTCATTTTGTATTTTGTGCCTTGCTGTAAATACGTTTATTGTTCGTCTAATGTTTCGGTTCAATTTCGTATTTCCATCTTTTCATGGATTTCCTGTTGTAATGTAAACGTTCATATCGTCTATTGTATGTTAGCATTCATATATGTTGAAATCGAGTTCTATAATGATCTTATTCTCATGCATCCTTTTGTGCAATGTTTCCTGTTGTATCGACTAAATAAACGTTGTTTCTTCTTCATCCCGTTCTTTGGATTTCTTAATGATTGTCTTGAAAATATTATTGGTAGATTTTGACAGTAAATTTTTTTCTCTGAATGTTCCATAGTGATGTCTAATCTGACGTGTCCAGTTTAACTCCGCCTATATTTAACACAATGAAACTTGAATAAATTTTAATATTATTTTCAAATTCTTTTGACCATCTAAAAGAAGAATTATTAAAAAAAACCCTCCGATGATTTTTAAATTTCAGATTTCATGAAATAATATAAGAGGTAGGGAGACATCGAAAAAAGCATTTCACGTAATATATTTCATGAAAAACTTATTTTAAACATCATCTCATCAACAGGTGAACAAGTATCAAAATTTTAGTGAACATTTTTCTCTTAATTGATTTTTCATAGAAATTTTCATATGCCGGTAATCATAACATGTTTTTGACTACGTTAAATCTTAATTGATTTAATGATGCGAAAATGTAAGCATTGTTTTCGTTCAAAATTTTCATTATTTCCGTACGATGAAATCTTTAAAAAATCATCAAAAGTTTAAAAAAAATTTCTTCTTTTAATTGATCGAAACATTTTTGAAGATAATATTAACCTTTATTCAAGTTTCATTCTATTAAATAAATAGGGGGTAAATTTGACACGTCACATTGGACATAATTAATATTCCATTGAATAGGAATTACTCGGAATATCTTTTGTTGTGCCGCTTTTGAAATGCTCTAATGAAATTGGAATAAAAGAAATGCGATTATGTTTTTGTTATTTGTTACCTTTTCGTATCCTGTCTGGAATGTTTTGTGAAATTCCAATGTGATTCATCCGTATCTAATACATCAGTGTGAGATCTTTCGGTTATTCTTTGTTTTCTTATGGGTTCAATTATTTTCATAACAGCCCAAACAATTCCACCAGCGACTGCAAGTATTCCAGCCATTACTTCCACAAAACCAAAACGAATCTCAGGTAATCTAATAATATCAATGCTGTTGGTTTTCTTTCATATTTTCATTATGAATAAAAGTATTGAAAACTTTTGTGAATAAATCGGTGAAATTGTAATGAGAGTAAAAGAGTAATTTTTCATTTTGAGACAAAAAGAAAAAGCGAAAATTGCATCGAATATTGTAAACTGCAAATAGTTATTATGTGTTTCAGTTAATAACATTTTCAATATAATATGAATTTGAAATCTAAATACATATATACTTTAAAAATGAAGCTACACACACATGCGAACTCCACCCATATATATATATATATATATATATATATATATATATATATATATATATATATATATATATATAAATTCAAGACCTGACAAACAATTTATATACCAACTCATTATTTACTGTTCTATGTGTTTACGTTGATGCCACTATGAGTAAGATATGAACACTTTATAAGTTAAAATACTGCTCATTTATATGTAGATATATTGATTGATATGAAAGAGTATTTTTGTCTGTAGAGTTTATAGAAACAACAACAGAAGAGCAAGGATGTATGGACACAAACGGATTAGAAAGTACGGAGTTTATAAAAGACGAGTGGATAACAACCACTGACAAAAGCGTTTCACCCAACTCACTAAGGCCATTGAGTGCATTTGGTAGACATGGAAATGAAGTGTTTAGCAGTTTTTCCAAGTCTCTTATCATCACAGTGAGACTCAGTGAAGAAGCCGATGTATCGATTGGTGGCTTTCAAGTGATTTCTAAAAACAGCAATATCAAGAGCTTTATGCTAATGACTAAGAAAAATGGAGAGAAAGTATTCAAGCCATTTGGAAAGGTAATAAATTATTTGTAGGTTCTTTTACTCAGAGATAACTAAAAATTATTCCTCAGTTATCATTTCTTAAATGAAAAGTAACAACATCCAATTATTGAGTAATCGTTAATTTTTTATTTCATTAATAAAAAAAATAACATTCTAATCAAACGAAATTATTTTTACCTTGAAATAAATACGTATTTAACAAGAAATCCTTGTAACATCAATCTTTGAAAATACACAAAAACGTCGTTGATAATTTTATAAATCTATTGTAGTTTGATTTACTTTAAAAGAATATATTCTTGTTACGTTGACAAGCTAATGTGTGAAGGAAGATTGATAGGAAATCTTTGGTTGTTTCAGTCTTTTTCTGGTGCCTCACTGGTAACGTTCCCATCCGATTTCGTTGCACAATTCTTACAAGTATTTATAACAAGTAGGATAGATGTGAGTCAACCTGTAAAGATCATCTTGGATATCCGAGGGTGTTTTGAGCCATGGCAAAGTAAGTGATTGGTGTGAAACTTGTGTACTTTTGTGTTGTCGATGTTGTTATACAATGATTTGATGTTTAACACTTGTCTTTGCTTCATCCCGTTATTTCAATCTGATTTATGATCTTCTTGTTGTAATATTGAAAATCATATCGTCTGTTAAGTGTTGTTATTTACGCATTGTTGACAACGACATATTGTCAGATCTCATTCACAGGCAGTCATTTTGTATTTTGTGCCTTGCTGTAAATACGTTTATTGTTCGTCTAATGTTTCGGTTCAATTTCGTATTTCCATCTTTTCATGGATTTCCTGTTGTAATGTAAACGTTCATATCGTCTATTGTATGTTAGCATTCATATATGTTGAAATCGAGTTCTATAATGATCTTATTCTCATGCATCCTTTTGTGCAATGTTTCCTGTTGTATCGACTAAATAAACGTTGTTTCTTCTTCATCCCGTTCTTTGGATTTCTTAATGATTGTCTTGAAAATATTATTGGTAGATTTTGACAGTAATATTTTTTCTCTGAATGTTCCATAGTGATGTCTAATCTGACGTGTCCAGTTTAACTCCGCCTATATTTAACACAATGAAACTTGAATAAATTTTAATATTATTTTCAAATTCTTTTGACCATCTAAAAGAAGAATTATTAAAAAAAACCCTCCGATGATTTTTAAATTTCAGATTTCATGAAATAATATAAGAGGTAGGGAGACATCGAAAAAAGCATTTCACGTAATATATTTCATGAAAAACTTATTTTAAACATCATCTCATCAACAGGTGAACAAGTATCAAAATTTTAGTGAACATTTTTCTCTTAATTGATTTTTCATAGAAATTTTCATATGCCGGTAATCATAACATGTTTTTGACTACGTTAAATCTTAATTGATTTAATGATGCGAAAATGTAAGCATTGTTTTCGTTCAAAATTTTCATTATTTCCGTACGATGAAATCTTTAAAAAATCATCAAAAGTTTAAAAAAAATTTCTTCTTTTAATTGATCGAAACATTTTTGAAGATAATATTAACCTTTATTCAAGTTTCATTCTATTAAATAAATAGGGGGTAAATTTGACACGTCACATTGGACATAATTAATATTCCATTGAATAGGAATTACTCGGAATATCTTTTGTTGTGCCGCTTTTGAAATGCTCTAATGAAATTGGAATAAAAGAAATGCGATTATGTTTTTGTTATTTGTTACCTTTTCGTATCCTGTCTGGAATGTTTTGTGAAATTCCAATGTGATTCATCCGTATCTAATACATCAGTGTGAGATCTTTCGGTTATTCTTTGTTTTCTTATGGGTTCAATTATTTTCATAACAGCCCAAACAATTCCACCAGCGACTGCAAGTATTCCAGCCATTACTTCCACAAAACCAAAACGAATCTCAGGTAATCTAATAATATCAATGCTGTTGGTTTTCTTTCATATTTTCATTATGAATAAAAGTATTGAAAACTTTTGTGAATAAATCGGTGAAATTGTAATGAGAGTAAAAAGAGTAATTTTTCATTTTGAGACAAAAAGAAAAAGCGAAAATTGCATCGAATATTGTAAACTGCAAATAGTTATTATGTGTTTCAGTTAATAACATTTTCAATATAATATGAATTTGAAATCTAAATACATATATACTTTAAAAATGAAGCTACACACACATGCGAACTCCACCCATATATATATATATATATATATATATATATATATATATATATATATATATATATATATATATATATAAATTCAAGACCTGACAAACAATTTATATACCAACTCATTATTTACTGTTCTATGTGTTTACGTTGATGCCACTATGAGTAAGATATGAACACTTTATAAGTTAAAATACTGCTCATTTATATGTAGATATATTGATTGATATGAAAGAGTATTTTTGTCTGTAGAGTTTATAGAAACAACAACAGAAGAGCAAGGATGTATGGACACAAACGGATTAGAAAGTACGGAGTTTATAAAAGACGAGTGGATAACAACCACTGACAAAAGCGTTTCACCCAACTCACTAAGGCCATTGAGTGCATTTGGTAGACATGGAAATGAAGTGTTTAGCAGTTTTTCCAAGTCTCTTATCATCACAGTGAGACTCAGTGAAGAAGCCGATGTATCGATTGGTGGCTTTCAAGTGATTTCTAAAAACAGCAATATCAAGAGCTTTATGCTAATGACTAAGAAAAATGGAGAGAAAGTATTCAAGCCATTTGGAAAGGTAATAAATTATTTGTAGGTTCTTTTACTCAGAGATAACTAAAAATTATTCCTCAGTTATCATTTCTTAAATGAAAAGTAACAACATCCAATTATTGAGTAATCGTTAATTTTTATTTCATTAATAAAAAAATAACATTCTAATCAAACGAAATTATTTTTACCTTGAAATAAATACGTATTTAACAAGAAATCCTTGTAACATCAATCTTTGAAAATACACAAAAACGTCGTTGATAATTTTATAAATCTATTGTAGTTTGATTTACTTTAAAAGAATATATTCTTGTTACGTTGACAAGCTAATGTGTGAAGGAAGATTGATAGGAAATCTTTGGTTGTTTCAGTCTTTTTCTGGTGCCTCACTGGTAACGTTCCCATCCGATTTCGTTGCACAATTCTTACAAGTATTTATAACAAGTAGGATAGATGTGAGTCAACCTGTAAAGATCATCTTGGATATCCGAGGGTGTTTTGAGCCATGGCAAAGTAAGTGATTGGTGTGAAACTTGTGTACTTTTGTGTTGTCGATGTTGTTATACAATGATTTGATGTTTAACACTTGTCTTTGCTTCATCCCGTTATTTCAATCTGATTTATGATCTTCTTGTTGTAATATTGAAAATCATATCGTCTGTTAAGTGTTGTTATTTACGCATTGTTGACAACGACATATTGTCAGATCTCATTCACAGGCAGTCATTTTGTATTTTGTGCCTTGCTGTAAATACGTTTATTGTTCGTCTAATGTTTCGGTTCAATTTCGTATTTCCATCTTTTCATGGATTTCCTGTTGTAATGTAAACGTTCATATCGTCTATTGTATGTTAGCATTCATATATGTTGAAATCGAGTTCTATAATGATCTTATTCTCATGCATCCTTTTGTGCAATGTTTCCTGTTGTATCGACTAAATAAACGTTGTTTCTTCTTCATCCCGTTCTTTGGATTTCTTAATGATTGTCTTGAAAATATTATTGGTAGATTTTGACAGTAATATTTTTTCTCTGAATGTTCCATAGTGATGTCTAATCTGACGTGTCCAGTTTAACTCCGCCTATATTTAACACAATGAAACTTGAATAAATTTTAATATTATTTTCAAATTCTTTTGACCATCTAAAAGAAGAATTATTAAAAAAAACCCTCCGATGATTTTTAAATTTCAGATTTCATGAAATAATATAAGAGGTAGGGAGACATCGAAAAAAGCATTTCACGTAATATATTTCATGAAAAACTTATTTTAAACATCATCTCATCAACAG
Source organism: Doryteuthis pealeii (assembly GCA_023376005.1). Taxonomy (NCBI): domain Eukaryota; kingdom Metazoa; phylum Mollusca; class Cephalopoda; order Myopsida; family Loliginidae; genus Doryteuthis; species Doryteuthis pealeii. Next base: position 103,110,350 of record CM042152.1, read on the forward strand.
GTGAACAAGTATCAAAATTTTAGTGAACATTTTTCTCTTAATTGATTTTTCATAGAAATTTTCATATGCCGGTAATCATAACATGTTTTTGACTACGTTAAATCTTAATTGATTTAATGATGCGAAAATGTAAGCATTGTTTTCGTTCAAAATTTTCATTATTTCCGTACGATGAAATCTTTAAAAAATCATCAAAAGTTTAAAAAAAATTTCTTCTTTTAATTGATCGAAACATTTTTGAAGATAATATTAACCTTTATTCAAGTTTCATTCTATTAAATAAATAGGGGGTAAATTTGACACGTCACATTGGACATAATTAATATTCCATTGAATAGGAATTACTCGGAATATCTTTTGTTGTGCCGCTTTTGAAATGCTCTAATGAAATTGGAATAAAAGAAATGCGATTATGTTTTTGTTATTTGTTACCTTTTCGTATCCTGTCTGGAATGTTTTGTGAAATTCCAATGTGATTCATCCGTATCTAATACATCAGTGTGAGATCTTTCGGTTATTCTTTGTTTTCTTATGGGTTCAATTATTTTCATAACAGCCCAAACAATTCCACCAGCGACTGCAAGTATTCCAGCCATTACTTCCACAAAACCAAAACGAATCTCAGGTAATCTAATAATATCAATGCTGTTGGTTTTCTTTCATATTTTCATTATGAATAAAAGTATTGAAAACTTTTGTGAATAAATCGATGAAATTGTAATGAGAGTAAAAAAGTAATTCTTTTTTTTTGAGACAAAAAGAAAAAGCGAAAATTGCATCGAATATTGTAAACTGCAAATAGTTATTATGTGTTTCAGTTAATAACATTTTAAAATATAATATGAATTTGAAATCTAAATACATATATACTTTAAAAATGAAGCTACACACACATGCGAACTCCACCCATATATATATATATATATATATATATATATATATATATATATATATATATATATATAAATTCAAGACCTGACAAACAATGTATATACCAACTCATTATTTACTGTTCTATGTGTTTACGTTGATGCCACTATGAGTAAGATATGAACACTTTATAAGTTAAAATACTGCTCATTTATATGTAGATATATTGATTGATATGAAAGAGTATTTTTGTCTGTAGAGTTTATAGAAACAACAACAGAAGAGCAAGGATGTATGGACACAAACGGATTAGAAAGTACGGAGTTTATAAAAGACGAGTGGATAACAACCACTGACAAAAGCGTTTCACCCAACTCACTAAGGCCATTGAGTGCATTTGGTAGACATGGAAATGAAGTGTTTAGCAGTTTTTCCAAGTCTCTTATCATCACAGTGAGACTCAGTGAAGAAGCCGATGTATCGATTGGTGGTTTTCAAGTGATTTCTAAAAACAGCAATATCAAGAGCTTTATGCTAATGACTAAGAAAAATGGAGAGAAAGTATTCAAGCCATTTGGAAAGGTAATAAATTATTTGTAGGTTCTTTTACTCAGAGATAACTAAAAATTATTCCTCAGTTATCATTTCTTAAATGAAAAGTAACAACATCCAATTATTGAGTAATCGTTAATTTTTATTTCATTAATAAAAAAAATAACATTCTAATCAAACGAAATTATTTTTACCTTGAAATAAATACGTATTTAACAAGAAATCCTTGTAACATCAATCTTTGAAAATACACAAAAAACGTCGTTGATAATTTTATAAATCTATTGTAGTTTGATTTACTTTAAAAGAATATATTCTTGTTACGTTGACAAGCTAATGTGTGAAGGAAGATTGATAGGAAATCTTTGGTTGTTTCAGTCTTTTTCTGGTGCCTCACTGGTAACGTTCCCATCCGATTTCGTTGCACAATTCTTACAAATATTTATAACAAGTAGGATAGATGTGAGTCAACCTGTAAAGATCATCTTGGATATCCGAGGGTGTTTTGAGCCATGGCAAAGTAAGTGATTGGTGTGAAACTTGTGTACTTTTGTGTTGTCGATGTTGTTATACAATGATTTGATGTTTAACACTTGTCTTTACTTCATCCCGTTATTTCAATCTGATTTATGATCTTCTTGTTGTAATATTGACAATCATATCGTCTGTTAAGTGTTGGTATTTACGTATTTTTGACACCGAGATCTTTCCAGATCTCATCCGCTGGCAGCCATTTTGTATATGTTTCTTTTGTTGTAAAGACGTTTAATGTTCGTCCAATGTTTCTGTTCAATTTCATTATTTTGATCTTACGACAAAATTCCTGTTGTTGATCATATCGTCTGTGGTTTGTTGGCATTTACGTATTGTTAACAACGAAATATTTACTTATCTCATTCGCATGCAGATTGTTTTGTATTTTGTTCTTTTACTGTAATTACGTTTGATATTCGTCCAATGTTTTGGTTCAATTTCGTTATTTCGTTGCTTCCCGTTATTTCGATCTGATCATGATCTTCTTATTGTAATATTGAAAATCATATCGTCTGTTGTGTGTTGGAATTTACGCATTGTTCATAATGAAATATTTCCATTTTTTTTGTTTCTCGCCGTACATTCGCTTGTAGGTACCAACCGAAAGTTCTGTTTAAAAGGATGGGACGTAGCTTTTCAATTGAGTTTTATCCATTAATTATTACATCATCCTACTGAAATATGTTTTTATTAAATAGATGTTTTTTAGAATTTAAAAATATGAATTTAAAACTTAAAATTTTTGCGCTTCATAATTTAAATGAATTTTATCTATTAATTAGTTATATAAATTGTTGTTCTGAAGGTTCATATGGATGGAACCAATACTAATATTTATTTTTAAAACTTCGATTTATTTCCATTGAGTTAATTTGATTAAAACGATACAGAAATTTAAAAGATAGGTAATTTTATTTCTTTATCGTTATTTTTAAATCAAAACAATTATTGTAATTCCAAATGAATTAATCTTAACATCTATTTATTTTCATATAAAGACATAACCCTAAAACAGTAACCTGAAAGAAATATGCAGTTTTAGAATAAAACAACTCATGCATTATGAAATTCATTGATTAATAAGTCAACACTGAAAATTTGATGAAAATCAGATAATTCCTTGATATTTGATAAGTTTTTGTTTATCAATCTGGCCACCGTAGTTTTAACAAATTTCTAAGTCAATTATTTGGTATAGAAAACAGAATTGTTTTTAGCACAATTAAGTTTTTCTGTTTGGAACAGAAGAAGATATTTCATTTGAATGAAATATCAACAAGTTAGAAATGTTTCTGTACTTTTAATGGTTTTTGTTATTTATTTATAAGCAGAAAGTTTTATAAGTTTTTTCAAACTTTTTTTAGCATATTTGATAATTACCTCAGTTATTTTTGGGCTATTTTAATGTTTGAAATGTATTAAAAAATACTTACAAATTTAATATTATTTTGTTTTTTTACTGATGCTCATTATGTTACTACTTTTCAACTAAAACAAATAATTGACTTTTAATAATCGATTTAATTAAATTTTATTCGTTTTTAAGTGAAAATCGGCACCTAAAATGTCGGTTCCTAGTTTATTGTTCGTCGAATGTTTCTGTTAAATTTCGTTATTTCTATTTTATGATGAACTTGCTGTTGTAATATTAACGATCATATCATCTGTGGTGTGTTGGCATTTACGTATGTTGACAATGAGCTCTATCACGCCTCTTAATGTTATGTCTAATCCTATTGCCAAGTGGTTGAGACAATCTAATCGCGTGTAGGTTAAGCTCTCCAACAATGAAACACAAATAACCATGGGTATAGTTAAAATGTCTTTATTCAGTAGAAGAAGGTAAGAAGCTGAAATAAGAAAAGAAACAAATAACAGACTCAGCAAATAACAAGGCAAATCAAGGTTACAAAAGGCAAGGTAATTATAAGAATTACAGAGAACGGATAAGGGACACAAGTAATACAGGCAGATAGCATAGCAGTGATAATAACATCAGTAATGGTAGAAGCAGCGAAAGAGGGATGAGGAGGAGGCAATAAGCAGTAAACTCATAGGTCCAGTAGGCACGTTTCACTCAGAATAGTGCTATTTAAAAACATGAGTGAGAGGAGACAAATGTCCACAGAAAAGGTCTAAGTAATGGCTGAGGTCAGACAGACATATTTATGCTGAGGCGGCGGTGAAGGTAGCACGTATTTCTCGGAATAATACTATTTCAACATGGGCTAGGGAATACAAAAGTAACTTACTAAGAGAAAAGCAACAGTAAGTGTGGGAGAATAATAATACACGAAATACGAGGCAAATAAGAGAAATAATACGAAAAGACATGGGTCTTATATGGAATACGGAGAGAAAGGTATCTAAGGGAAATTCTCAGCAAGACAACTTAGATAAAATGAAATAGTAGAAAATAGCAGTAAACAAGTAGCTATGTAAATTAGGAAAAGAAGATAAGTGAAATCTATCTTACCGGGTTTCCTAGAATAATCTATAATAAGGATAGGGTGCCGACAGACACGTCTTGTCGCAGCCGAGCGAAGTGGAAAAGAGACTTGAAATTCCCGCTGAGTCACAACCCGGAAATGGTTGGTCAAAGGTATAAATGTATCCTATTTACGAAAATAACTAAGAGGGTCTAAGGGGCACAACCCTTACCGCAGAATCGTAATTACTAGCCGAGACAAGCTCGTTAATGGTTTTATTCACATGGATCCTTTTTGCGTAATGTTTCCTGTTGTAAAGACTCATTAAACGTTAACTGTTTTTTTTTATTCAGGTCGTTGTTTTGCTTTTATAATGATCTTTTCTTTCTAATATCAAAAATCGTATCATTAGACGTTGAAATGGAACTTTTGAAGGATTGTTTTTCTGTAAAAATTTAGAATTTGGAGTTGAATAATAATTATTTGAGGTATTTTTCTTAGTATCTCTTTTGAAATTTAAAGTAATTGAAAAGAGAAAAATAAACGCTTTGTTTTTTTTATTTTTTATTTGTTGCGTTTTGTATCATGTCTAGAATTTTTTGTTGAAGTTCAGTGTAATTCATTGTTATCTAAATCATTTGTTCAAGATTCACTCGCTATAAATATCCCGTACTAAAGTGTGTTTAAAATTCTGTTTATCAGCAAATTGTTTTATACTTAAAGATATAGAAATGAAAATTCGTACAGATAAAGCTGAGATTCAACGAAAAATATTTCGATAAATTGTTTCGAAGAAAAGTTATTCAACAATCCGATAAAAGATTATTTGAAGAAAATTTGTGTCTTGAACTTTGTTCTTCCACTTTATTTATCCTTTATGGACTGTACTTCATGTTATCCTTCCTGTATACACATCATCAAAAAATTGTATTTGTTGGGGTTTATCAATAAATTAGGAGAACCGCCTCATATGTATTAATAAACCACAACCACTTCCCTCTTGCACATATGTAATAAAAAGGATTTGAAGAATACGGTTGGGACAATAATATAGATACAAGGGCTTGACATGACAAGACGATGGATTGAATGGGACATCTTCGACCATCCGTCTAGCTCAAATGATGGCTGAAGTAGAGGGTTGCATGTGACAGGACCAACAAAAACTTTAATTTTAGATTAAAAAATGGTTGCATTCTCTGCTATTGGATCATTTGTAAAATATATTTCATTCATCTTGAACACCTAAGTTGATTGTGTTGTGAAATTTGATGAGTTTATTTCATTGTATTTTCCTTTTATTAAATCTTTCAATGTACATTATGGAATGTAGTAGTTGCGTGGATGTGATTCGTCATTTCACAAAGCAAAATTGTTGTGGAGGTTAATATCTGTTGTTCTAACTTCGGGAAAGTTTGCTAGTCAATTAAAATCTTGAAATTTGTTTATTTTGAATTACAGCAACTGAAAAAGAACGTTCGACAAAAGTTCCGTCCACTGCTCCATCTGCAAAAGAATCGACACCTATTGTATCTTCAAAAGAAGCAACAGGGTCATCTCCCTATCCATCTACAAAACCTGCTGGTATTGGATCTACAGTTAGTGTACCAGGTGTTGGATATACTACATCAGCTGGCCAAAGAATCTCAACAACAATTTTAGCAGCGACCGGATCTACTCCAAGTGTATCAACTGGAATACATTCTACGCCATCTCAACAATCACTCCCAACTAAAGTATCCGTTGCAACAGGAGTGAGTCCTCATGTAACTCCTGCAGGAGGGTCTACAGCTCCACCACATTCACTTCCCACGAGCATTTCTGCTGGAATCCCATCTACACCTATTGTATCCACTGGGACTAGTAGTGGGGTCTCTAAACAGATTGTTACAGAGACTGCACCACCTGCAATAGAATCGACACCTATTGTATCAACAAAAGAAGCTGCAGGGTCATCTCCTTACCCAACATCCAAACCTGCTGGTATTGGATCTACAGTTAGTGGCTCAAGTGCCGGATATACTACATCAGCTGGCCAACGAGTCTCAACAACAATTTTAGCAGCGACAGGATCTACTCCAAGTGTATCAACTGGAATACATTCTACGCCATCTCAACAATCACTCCCAACTAAAACATCTCTTGCAACAGGAGTGAGTCCTCATGTAACTCCTGCAGGAGGGTCTACAGCTCCACCACAGTCACTTCCCACGGGCATTTCTGCTGGAATCCCATCTACACCTATTGTATCCACTGGGACTAGTAGTGGGGTCTCTAAACAGATTGTTACAGAGACTGCACCACCTGCAATAGAATCGACACCTATTGTATCAACAAAAGAAGCTGCAGGGTCATCTCCTTACCCAACATCCAAAACCTGCTGGTATTGGATCTACAGTTAGTGGCTCAAGTGCCGGATATACTACATCAGCTGGCCAACGAGTCTCAACAACAATTTTAGCAGCGACAGGATCTACTCCAAGTGTATCAACAGGAATACATTCTACGCCATCTCAACAATCACTCCCAACTAAAACATCTCTTGCAACAGGAGTGAGTCCTCATGTAACTCCTGCAGGAGGGTCTACAGCTCCACCACAGTCACTTCCCACGGGCATTTCTGCTGGAATCCCATCTACACCTATTGTATCCACTGGGACTAGTAGTGGGTCTCTAAACAGATTGTTACAGAGACTGCACCACCTGCAATAGAATCGACACCTATTGTATCAACAAAAGAAGCTGCAGGGTCATCTCCTTACCCAACATCCAAACCTGCTGGTATTGGATCTACAGTTAGTGGCTCAAGTGCCGGATATACTACATCAGCTGGCCAACGAGTCTCAACAACAATTTTAGCAGCGACAGGATCTACTCCAAGTGTATCAACAGGAATACATTCTACGCCATCTCAACAATCACTCCCAACTAAAACATCTCTTGCAACAGGAGTGAGTCCTCATGTAACTCCTGCAGGAGGGTCTACAGCTCCACCACAGTCACTTCCCACGGCATTTCTGCTGGAATCCCATCTACACCTATTGTATCCACTGGGACTAGTAGTGGGGTCTCTAAACAGATTGTTACAGAGACTGCACCACCTGCAATAGAATCGACACCTATTGTATCAACAAAAGAAGCTGCAGGGTCATCTCCTTACCCAACATCCAAACCTGCTGGTATTGGATCTACAGTTAGTGGCTCAAGTGCCGGATATACTACATCAGCTGGCCAACGAGTCTCAACAACAATTTTAGCAGCGACAGGATCTACTCCAAGTGTATCAAGGAATACATTCTACGCCATCTCAACAATCACTCCCAACTAAAACATCTCTTGCAACAGGAGTGAGTCCTCATGTAACTCCTGCAGGAGGGTCTACAGCTCCACCACAGTCACTTCCCACGGGCATTTCTGCTGGAATCCCATCTACACCTATTGTATCCACTGGGACTAGTAGTGGGGTCTCAAAACAGATTGTTACAGAGACTGCACCACCTGCAATAGAATCGACACCTATTGTATCAACAAAAGAAGCTGCAGGGTCATCTCCTTACCCAACATCCAAACCTGCTGGTATTGGATCTACAGTTAGTGGCTCAAGTGCCGGATATACTACATCAGCTGGCCAACGAGTCTCAACAACAATTTTAGCAGCGACAGGATCTACTCCAAGTGTATCAACAGGAATACATTCTACGCCATCTCAACAATCACTCCCAACTAAAACATCTCTTGCAACAGGAGTGAGTCCTCATGTAACTCCTGCAGGAGGGTCTACAGCTCCACCACAGTCACTTCCCACGGGCATTTCTGCTGGAATCCCATCTACACCTATTGTATCCACTGGGACTAGTAGTGGGGTCTCAAAACAGATTGTTACAGAGACTGCACCACCTGCAATAGAATCGACACCTATTGTATCAACAAAAGAAGCTGCAGGGTCATCTCCTTACCCAACATCCAAACCTGCTGGTATTGGATCTACAGTTAGTGGCTCAAGTGCCGGATATACTACATCAGCTGGCCAACGAGTCTCAACAACAATTTTAGCAGCGACAGGATCTACTCCAAGTGTATCAACAGGAATACATTCTACGCCATCTCAACAATCACTCCCAACTAAAACATCTCTTGCAACAGGAGTGAGTCCTCATGTAACTCCTGCAGGAGGGTCTACAGCTCCACCACAGTCACTTCCCACGGGCATTTCTGCTGGAATCCCATCTACACCTATTGTATCCACTGGGACTAGTAGTGGGGTCTCAAAACAGATTGTTACAGAGACTGCACCACCTGCAATAGAATCGACACCTATTGTATCAACAAAAGAAGCTGCAGGGTCATCTCCTTACCCAACATCCAAACCTGCTGGTATTGGATCTACAGTTAGTGGCTCAAGTGCCGGATATACTACATCAGCTGGCCAACGAGTCTCAACAACAATTTTAGCAGCGACAGGATCTACTCCAAGTGTATCAACAGGAATACATTCTACGCCATCTCAACAATCACTCCCAACTAAAACATCTCTTGCAACAGGAGTGAGTCCTCATGTAACTCCTGCAGGAGGGTCTACAGCTCCACCACAGTCACTTCCCACGGGCATTTCTGCTGGAATCCCATCTACACCTATTGTATCCACTGGGACTAGTAGTGGGGTCTCTAAACAGATTGTTACAGAGACTGCACCACCTGCAATAGAATCGACACCTATTGTATCAACAAAAGAAGCTGCAGGGTCATCTCCTTACCCAACATCCAAACCTGCTGGTATTGGATCTACAGTTAGTGGCTCAAGTGCCGGATATACTACATCAGCTGGCCAACGAGTCTCAACAACAATTTTAGCAGCGACAGGATCTACTCCAAGTGTATCAACAGGAATACATTCTACGCCATCTCAACAATCACTCCCAACTAAAACATCTCTTGCAACAGGAGTGAGTCCTCATGTAACTCCTGCAGGAGGGTCTACAGCTCCACCACAGTCACTTCCCACGGGCATTTCTGCTGGAATCCCATCTACACCTATTGTATCCACTGGGACTAGTAGTGGGGTCTCTAAACAGATTGTTACAGAGACTGCACCACCTGCAATAGAATCGACACCTATTGTATCAACAAAAGAAGCTGCAGGGTCATCTCCTTACCCAACATCCAAACCTGCTGGTATTGGATCTACAGTTAGTGGCTCAAGTGCCGGATATACTACATCAGCTGGCCAACGAGTCTCAACAACAATTTAGCAGCGACAGGATCTACTCCAAGTGTATCAACAGGAATACATTCTACGCCATCTCAACAATCACTCCCAACTAAAACATCTCTTGCAACAGGAGTGAGTCCTCATGTAACTCCTGCAGGAGGGTCTACAGCTCCACCACAGTCACTTCCCACGGGCATTTCTGCTGGAATCCCATCTACACCTATTGTATCCACTGGGACTAGTAGTGGGGTCTCTAAACAGATTGTTACAGAGACTGCACCACCTGCAATAGAATCGACACCTATTGTATCAACAAAAGAAGCTGCAGGGTCATCTCCTTACCCAACATCCAAACCTGCTGGTATTGGATCTACAGTTAGTGGCTCAAGTGCCGGATATACTACATCAGCTGGCCAACGAGTCTCAACAACAATTTTAGCAGCGACAGGATCTACTCCAAGTGTATCAACAGGAATACATTCTACGCCATCTCAACAATCACTCCCAACTAAAACATCTCTTGCAACAGGAGTGAGTCCTCATGTAACTCCTGCAGGAGGGGTCTACAGCTCCACCACAGTCACTTCCCACGGGCATTTCTGCTGGAATCCCATCTACACCTATTGTATCCACTGGGACTAGTAGTGGGGTCTCTAAACAGATTGTTACAGAGACTGCACCACCTGCAATAGAATCGACACCTATTGTATCAACAAAAGAAGCTGCAGGGTCATCTCCTTACCCAACATCCAAACCTGCTGGTATTGGATCTACAGTTAGTGGCTCAAGTGCCGGATATACTACATCAGCTGGCCAACGAGTCTCAACAACAATTTTAGCAGCGACAGGATCTACTCCAAGTGTATCAACAGGAATACATTCTACGCCATCTCAACAATCACTCCAACTAAAACATCTCTTTGCAACAGGAGTGAGTCCTCATGTAACTCCTGCAGGAGGGTCTACAGCTCCACCACAGTCACTTCCCACGGGCATTTCTGCTGGAATCCCATCTACACCTATTGTATCCACTGGGACTAGTAGTGGGGTCTCTAAACAGATTGTTACAGAGACTGCACCACCTGCAATAGAATCGACACCTATTGTATCAACAAAAGAAGCTGCAGGGTCATCTCCTTACCCAACATCAAAACCTGCTGGTATTGGATCTACAGTTAGTGGCTCAAGTGCCGGATATACTACATCAGCTGGCCAACGAGTCTCAACAACAATTTTAGCAGCGACAGGATCTACTCCAAGTGTATCAACAGGAATACATTCTACGCCATCTCAACAATCACTCCCAACTAAAACATCTCTTGCAACAGGAGTGAGTCCTCATGTAACTCCTGCAGGAGGGTCTACAGCTCCACCACAGTCACTTCCCACGGGCATTTCTGCTGGAATCCCATCTACACCTATTGTATCCACTGGGACTAGTAGTGGGGTCTCTAAACAGATTGTTACAGAGACTGCACCACCTGCAATAGAATCGACACCTATTGTATCAACAAAAGAAGCTGCAGGGTCATCTCCTTACCCAACATCCAAACCTGCTGGTATTGGATCTACAGTTAGTGGCTCAAGTGCCGGATATACTACATCAGCTGGCCAACGAGTCTCAACAACAATTTTAGCAGCGACAGGATCTACTCCAAGTGTATCAACAGGAATACATTCTACGCCATCTCAACAATCACTCCCAACTAAAACATCTCTTGCAACAGGAGTGAGTCCTCATGTAACTCCTGCAGGAGGGTCTACAGCTCCACCACAGTCACTTCCCACGGGCATTTCTGCTGGAATCCCATCTACACCTATTGTATCCTCTGGGACTAGTAGTGGGGTCTCTAAACAGATTGTTACAGAGACTGCACCACCTGCAATAGAATCGACACCTATTGTATCAACAAAAGAAGCTGCAGGGTCATCTCCTTACCCAACATCCAAACCTGCTGGTATTGGATCTACAGTTAGTGGCTCAAGTGCCGGATATACTACATCAGCTGGCCAACGAGTCTCAACAACAATTTTAGCAGCGACAGGATCTACTCCAAGTGTATCAACTGGAATACATTCTACGCCATCTCAACAATCACTCCCAACTAAAACATCTCTTGCAACAGGAGTGAGTCCTCATGTAACTCCTGCAGGAGGGTCTACAGCTCCACCACAGTCACTTCCCACGGGCATTTCTGCTGGAATCCCATCTACACCTATTGTATCCACTGGACTAGTAGTGGGGTCTCAAAACAGATTGTTACAGAGACTGCACCACCTGCAATAGAATCGACACCTATTGTATCAACAAAAGAAGCTGCAGGGTCATCTCCTTACCCAACATCCAAACCTGCTGGTATTGGATCTACAGTTAGTGGCTCAAGTGCCGGATATACTACATCAGCTGGCCAACGAGTCTCAACAACAATTTTAGCAGCGACAGGATCTACTCCAAGTGTATCAACAGGAATACATTCTACGCCATCTCAACAATCACTCCCAACTAAAACATCTCTTGCAACAGGAGTGAGTCCTCATGTAACTCCTGCAGGAGGGTCTACAGCTCCACCACAGTCACTTCCCACGGGCATTTCTGCTGGAATCCCATCTACACCTATTGTATCCACTGGGACTAGTAGTGGGGTCTCTAAACAGATTGTTACAGAGACTGCACCACCTGCAATAGAATCGACACCTATTGTATCAACAAAAGAAGCTGCAGGGTCATCTCCTTACCCAACATCCAAACCTGCTGGTATTGGATCTACAGTTAGTGGCTCAAGTGCCGGATATACTACATCAGCTGGCCAACGAGTCTCAACAACAATTTTAGCAGCGACAGGATCTACACCAAGTGTATCAACAGGAATACATTCTACGCCATCTCAACAATCACTCCCAACTAAAACATCTCTTGCAACAGGAGTGAGTCCTCATGTAACTCCCGCAGGAGCCTCTACAGCTCCACCGCAGTCACTTCCCACTACATCAGCTGGCCAACGAGTCTCAACAACAATTTTAGCAGCGACCGGATCTACTCCAAGTTTATCAACTGGATTACATTCTACGCCATCAGGTAAGCTAATAATACCAATGATGTTTGGTTTCTTTTATTCTCAATATATCTTGAATATTTTTGAATTATAATGACACTCAATTATATATATATATATATATATATATATATATATTATATATATATTAGAGAAAAAAATAATTGCATCGGAGAATGTAAATTACACGTATTCTTTTCTGTTTTGAAATTATCCCATTTTAAATATTTTTTATGTATTAATTGAAATATATATATTTCTTTCTCTGCATAAGATGATACACACACACACACACACACACACCACACACACACACACACACAAAGATTGATACACATTCATACTCTCACACGCACTCATTATATATATATATATATATATATATATATATATATATATATATATATATATATATATATATACCACAAGGAAAATCAAGATCTCATTCGTATGCAGCCTTTTTGTGTTTTGTTCTTTTGCGGTAAATATGTTAATTGTTCGTCTAATATTTCTTGTCAATCTCGTTATTTCAAACTTACAATGAACTTCCTTAGTATTAAAGATCATATCATCTGTTTTCTGCGCATTTACGCATGTAAACAACCGGCTCAATAATGATTGTATTCTCAAACAGTGTTTCTGTGTAATTCTAACAGCTCTAAATACACATTAAGCGTCAGCTGTTTCTTCTTCATCCCTTTGTTTAAATTTTGAAATCCTCGTCTCGTTCTAATATTGAAAATCATGGGTTTAGATTTTGATATTGTCAGTAATCTTTCATAAGATGAGTAGGAATTATTCAGAATATCTTTTGTTGTATCACTTTTAAAATCCTTGAAAGTGATTGAAAAGAAAAGAAATTCTATTATATATTTGTTATTTGTTGCCTTTTCGTATGTTGTCTAGAATGTTTTGTGAAATTCCATGACTTGGTTTTTGTGTTATTTTGGATATTTTATGTTATATCACTTTTGAAATCCTCTAAAATGATTAAAAAGTATAGAAATTCTATGATGTATTTGTTTTTTGTTGCCTTCGTATCCTGTCTTGAGTGTTTTGTGAAATTCCAATGTGATTCATCCGTATCTAATGCATCAGTGTGAGATCTTTCGGTTATTCTTTGTTTTCTTATGGGTTCAATTATTTTTATACCATAAGCGTGCAATATTAGTACTGATAAAATTTTCGTATCTTACTCATGGAATTATCAACCTAAATACACTGAACTGTCCACATTAATCCACCAGCGACTTGAAGTATTCCAGCAATTACTTCCACAAAACCAAAAGCAATCTCAACTAATCTAATAATATCAATGATGGTGTATTTTTTTCTAATTTTTATTCTGAATAGAGAAATTGATTACATTTGCAAAGACATTGATGAAATTGCAACGAGAATTAAAATGTAATTCCGTTTTTTGAGACAAAAAGAGAACAGCATCGCAGACTGCAAACTGCAAATAGTCGTTTCCTGTTTTAATTAATCACATTTTAAATTTTTACTAAGAATTAATTTTAAATATAAATACATAGTTTTCTCAATACTAGATGTTTTATACGCAAACAGCCATGCATACATAATGTGGATGTAATGAAAATAACATACCTCGAAACTCAAAGCGTGCGCGGACGAGTCTGGCTTGCAGGGTCATCGCGAGAAAGAAATATGGCTGCTGTAAGCACTATATTTAACGATGGGCGATCTCGAACCAGCGAGAATGGGATTGCACGTATGCAAATTCTCTCGAGTTTGGGCGTGCATATAAGCATACGGCGACGGCTCGAGCGGGGTCAAGCGATTACGTACGACGACTACGGAAAAAGCTGGCAGTAGCATTTTGACTGTTGCGACGGGTGGACGAGACATTTTGAGATAGATTTTGGTGAGCAGAGTGCAGCACAGTTGAGAGAACATTATTACTAGACATAATTACACACACGGATATACATATGGTGTGTAAAGATGATTTATTGATATTTGAAAAATATTGACAGACATTTAAATATTGGCTGATGATGTTGGTATATCTATTCATGAAAGGATATGATAAAAGTGGGTGAAGAAAATTTTACGGTTAAATTGCGTTATTGACAACTATTCTGTAAATACGGATTCTAACTGGATAGATACACACACACACACACACACACACACACACACACACACACACACACGGACAGACACACACGGACAGACACACAAACACACAGACACAGACAGACAGACAGACAGACACATACACACACACACACACACACACACACACACACACACACACATAATATATATATATAATATATATATATATTGACAAAATATTCAGTTCAGTGGATTTAAATTGATAATTCCATGAGTAAGATACTACGAAAACTCTATGAATACCAACATTTCACGTTTATATGTAGATATATTGATTGATATGAAAGAGTATTTTTGTCTGTAGAGTTTATAGAAACAACAACAGAAGAGCAAGGATGTATGGACACAAACGGATTAGAAAGTACGGAGTTTATAAAAGACGAGTGGATAACAACCACTGACAAAAGCGTTTCACCCAACTCACTAAGGCCATTGAGTGCATTTGTAGACATGGAAATGAAGTGTTTAGCAGTTTTTCCAAGTCTCTTATCATCACAGTGAGACTCAGTGAAGAAGCCGATGTATCGATTGGTGGTTTTCAAGTGATTTCTAAAAACAGCAATATCAAGAGCTTTATGCTAATGACTAAGAAAAATGGAGAGAAAGTATTCAAGCCATTTGGAAAGGTAATAACTTCTTTGTAGGTTCTTTTACTCAGAAATAAATAAAAATTATTCCTCAGTTATCATTTCTTAAATGAAAAGTAACAATCATTGAGTAATCGCTCATTTTTCATCTTATAAATAAGGAAAAAAAGAAACATTCGAATCAAACGAATTCATTTTTGTTTTGAAATAATTAAATACGCATTTAAAAAGAAATCCTTGTAAAATCAATTTTTGAAAATACACAAAAACGTCGTTGATAATTTTATAAATATATTGTGGTCTGATTTATTTTAAAAGAATATATTCTTGTTACGTTGACAAGAAAATGTGTGAAGGAAGATTGATAGGAAATCTTTGATTGTTTCAGTCTTTTTCTGGTGCCTCACTGGTAACGTTCCCATCCGATTTCGTTGCACAATTCTTACAAATATTTATAACAAGTAGGATAGATGTGAGTCAACCTGTAAAGATCATCTTGGATATCCGAGGGTGTTTTGAGCCATGGCAAAGTAAGTGATTGGTGTGAAACTTGTGTACTTTTGTGTTGTCGATGTTGTTATACAATGATTTGATGTTTAACGCTTGTCTTTATTTCATCCCGTTATTTCAATCTGATTTATTATCTTCTTGTTGTAATATTGAAAATCATATCGTCTGTTAAGTGTTGGTATTTACGTATTGTTGACAACGACATATTGTCAGATCTCATTCACGGGCAGTCATTTTGTGTTTTGTTATTTTACTGTAATTACGTTTAATGTTCGTCGAATGTTTCGGTTCAATTTCATTATTTCAATGTTATGAATAACTTCCTTTGTAATATTAACGTACCTATCGTTTTATTGTGTGTTGGTATTGATGCCTGTTTACAACAGACTTGTTAATGATCTTATTCTTTTTGTGTAATATTTTCTTGTTGTAAAGTTCAATAAACCGCCAGCCTTTCCCTTCCTTTCAATTTTATAATGATCTACCGTTCTGATATGGAAAATCATATCTTTAAATTTTATCATCGAACTTTTGAAGGATTGTTTTTAGAAATTTGGAGTTGAATAATAATTATTTGCGGTATTTGTCTCATTATGACTTTTGAAATTGAAAGTAATTGAAAAGAGAAAAATAGATTCATTGGTGTATTTGTTATTTGTTGCCTTTTGTATCATGTCTTGAATGTTTTATTCATTGTAATTAATTGTTACCAAATTCATTTGTTCAAGATTCACTCGCTATAAATATCCCGTACTAAAAATTACTGTTTAAAATTCTATTTATCAGCAAATTGTTTTATATTTAAAGATATTGCCAAAACAAAACCAAAAAAACGCTTTGATTAAAGTACGTGCAAATTCAACGAAAAATATTCCAATAAAATATTTCGATGAAACCCAAATTATTTTGTGGATGAAAATTTATTTGAAGAATATTTGTGTTAACTCAGTCAATGCTTTAAACCTTTTTTAAAAAAATCATAAAAATGTGATGAAAGCGAAATATTATTTTGACATTTGAAATTAAAAAGATTTTTAGCATGATACAATGCAAATACAATGTGAAACTTTATTTAAATGACTTTTTCTTAAAAAGAATTCCACATTTATAAACAGAATAACCGAATATGAATGTTAATTGCTCAATATACAATAATTAGGGAATTATATATAGCAAAGAAAAAGTTTAAATACCGGTCATATTAGCAGTTATAAATTTATTTTCACTTTCATTTTGAAACGTTTCATGTTTACAACGGTACTTGCAATGATAGAAGTTTATTCCCTAACTCCTTGACAATTGACTAAGCCTTAAAAGTTAACTGATTAAATGATAACCCCGTCTCTATAAATGATACATTTTTAATGTTTTTATTTTTATATTTGTCAGTTTTAAATGTTTAATCATTTTAGTTCATTTATGGCGCTTTACATTTTCTATAAGATTTTCTTGTGCAATAAATTATTTGTAACTCATAGAATCAGTTTGATTCAATCCTAAAAATATTCTTTAATAATTTATGTTATTTTTAATAATTTAAATTGTGTACTTACTGTTTTGTTTTTCTCATTTAAGGAATCTATTGCATGTTACCCTTCCAGTATTCACATCACCAGAAATTTTAATTTTGGTTTGAAGTTGTCTTTTCTGTTATAATCTCATTTGTAAAATCTCATAAATCTTCATAAATCTCGAACACCTAAGTCGATTGCATTGCTAAATTTGATGGGCATAGTTCATTGTATTATTTTAAATGCCCATTATTGATTGTAGAGATGTTTTCATGTGTTTCCTAATTTCGCAGAGCAAAATGTTTGTGGATATTAGCATCTGTAGGAAATTGGGTTAGTCAATTAGAATTTTGAAATTTGCTTATTCTGAATTACAGCAACTGAACAAGAGCATTCAACAAAAGTTCCATCCACTGCTCCATCTGTAAAAGAATCAATGCCTATTGTATCTACAAAAACAATTACCAGAACATCTCCTTATCCATCTTCCAAAACGGTTCCTATTGGACCTACTGCTAGTGTATCAAGTGTTGGATATACTACATCAGCTGGCCAACGAGTCTCAACAACAATTTTAGCAGCGACAGGATCTACTCCAAGTGTATCAACTGGAATACATTCTACGTCACCTCAACAATCACTCCCAACGAAAACATCTCTTGCAACAGGAGTGAGTCCTCATGTAACTCCTGCAGGAGGGTCTACAGCTCCACCACAGTCACTTCCCACAGGCATTTCTGCTGGAATCCCATCTACACCTATTGTATCCACTGGGACTAGTAGTGGGGTCTCTAAACAGATTGTTACTGAGACTGCACCACCTGCAATAGAATCGACGCCTATTTTATCTACAAAAGAAGCTGCAGGGTCATCTCCTTACCCAACATCCAAACCTGCTGGTATTGGATCTACAGTTAGTGGCTCAAGTGCCGGATATACTACATCAGCTGGCCAACGAGTCTCAACAACAATTTTAGCAGCGACAGGATCTACACCAAGTGTATCAACTGGAATACATTCTACGCCACCAGGTAAGCTAATAATACCAATGATGTTTGGTTTCATTTTCATTCGGAATAAAGTTATTGAATTCATTAAAATTGTGTTAAAACATAAATCTGTCTTTTTCGATGAAAAACAGAATTGCATTGTAGAATATAAATTGCTAGTATTTTCTTGCTGTTTCAATTAATCACATTTGAGATTTTTATCATAAATTAATTTAAAAAATACAAATATTGCTTACCCAATAGAAGATATCAAACACACATATACGCGTATACACATACATACACAAACACATACACACACAAACTTTGAGGATCAGTCCATGCGGAGTTCTTTACTGATACATGTCATCCGCAGTGATTGCTCGATGTACATTGCTCCAGCTGTGTGAATAGTCTGAGCAATATAAAATGAATAAATGAAGGAAAAGTACTCTAAATTTGCTTCATGTAATAATTTATTTCTGTAATGTAACGAGTTTATCTCGCTACAGCGTCTTCAGCCTCGGAGCAAAATAGGTAGGACTAATTCTCCCGGAATTTCTTTTGAAAATATATAGCTGTTTTTTTTTTTTTAGGGATGCAAGTGTGGAATTTGGTGAGGGCGGTGGATTGGGTGAGAGAGTGGGGGTAGATTTAGTGGAATAAGTAGGGGATGGATTAGGTCGTCTAGGTAGGTTATTAAACATATCTAGGGGTAGGGGATTAGAGGTTACCATTCTGAGGATTTTCGGTTGCTGAATACCATCTGAGATTAAATAAATGTATTAAAAAGAAAACATACATCAAAGAGATTTTTACCACGGTGAGAAAATACGAACCCTTGTTATTATTGCCCTCTGGTCGTGGTATAGATTGCGGCTGGAGTGTTGACTCTTTGTCTGGTCTGGATTCACTTGGTCACTATATATGATTCGTATGTTGGCCTGACTTCCATAGCGGTAATATCGATAACCATGATGTAGGCACTAACTATAATTACAGACAATGACGATGCTACTACTAATAATAATATTACTATTAATAACATTAACAACATAAGTGTAATTATACTAATAACAACAATAATGATAGTTGATGTAATGATGTTTGCCGTACTGATGGTGGTTATATTGATAATAGTAAAGTAATAGTTATAAATATATATATATATATATATATATATATATATATATATATATATATATATATATATATATATATATATATTATTATCTGCTGTAAATACATCAAATGTTCATGTACTTTATTATTATAATTATATATTAAGTTGATTACATTATGACATTTAATGAGTATACTTCAATGTCTTTTCCTTTGATAAATATGTGGTAGATGGTATGTTTGGATGGGCTTCATAGTTTTACAATGCAAAAATGTGGATATTAACATTTTTTCTTCTAACTTCGTGAAAATGCACTACACAACTTAAATTTTAAAATTTGCTTATTCTGCAATACAGCAACTGAACAAGAGCATCCAACAAAAGTTTTATCTACTTTTCCATCTGCAAAAGAATCGACGCCTATTCAATCTACAAAAGCAGTCCCCGGAACATCTCCTTACCCAACATCCAAACCTGCTGGTATTGGATCTACAGTTAGTGGCTCAAGTGCCGGATATACTACATCAGCTGGCCAACGAGTCTCAACAACAATTTTAGCAGCGACCGGATCTACTCCAAGTCTATCAACTGGATTACATTCTACGCCACCCCAACAATCAGTCCCAACGCAAGTATCTATTGCAACAGGAGTGAGTCCTCATGTAACTCCTGCAGGAGGGTCTACAGCTCCACCACAGTCACTTCCCACAGGCATTTCTGCTGGAATCCCATCTACACCTATTGTATCCACTGGGACCAGTCGTGGGGTCTCTAAACAGATTGTTACAGAGACTGCACCACCTGCAATAGAATCGACACCTATTGTATCAACAAAAGAAGCTGCAGGGTCATCTCCTTACCCAACATCCAAACCTGCTGGTATTGGATCTACAGTTAGTGGCTCAAGTGTGGGATATACTACATCAGCTGGCCAACGAGTCTCAACAACAATTTTAGCAGCGACAGGATCTACACCAAGTGTATCAACTGGATTACATTCTACACCATCAGGTAAGCTAATAATACCAATGGTGTTGGTGTTCTTTCTCATTTGAATTCCGAATAAATTCATTGAATATTTCTGAAATTCTGATGGAAGTCAATAAGTGATTCTTTTTTTTTTTTGACAAACACAAAAATTGCCCGGTAAAATGTAAATTGCAAATATTCTTTTACCTTTTCATTTAATCTCATTTTAAATTCTATTATAAATTTATAAAAAAGAAATATTGTTTTTTTCAATACATGATGTTAGTCTCTCTTTTTGTCTCTCTCTCCCTCTCCCTCTCTCTCATTCTCTCTCTCTCACACACACACACACACACACACACACACATATATATATATATATATATATATATATATATATATATATATATATATATATATCGGTATTGTAGTCTCAGAAGACCATATAATTCTTCCCCTGAAGTTAAGGTGCCTTCCGTCACTGTGAAGTCCAGTGTTCAAAAAAACAGCCTCTACCACAGATCGCATGTGAAGGCTGTCCTTGCAGATGTTGATGTGCCGGTGCGTTGTTGCTGTCACTTTTTTCTGGAATTCTTGGCTTCATGGTGTTGCGCCAGGGGGTCTTCAGACATAAACAATTCGCTACGGAGGGACGGCCGCCACTGAAGACGGCTCTGAGCCAAATTTTCCCAGCTGAAAGGGGTAATACGAAAGCACCCGAGATCATTCTTGCAGACACCCTTAAAACGTAGCTAGAAGGGACTAATCTCTCTCTTACCCGACGTAAGCTCTGCATAGAGAATGTCCTTTGGGATTCGTCCATCATTCATCCGGCTCAGCCAACAGAGACGACGCTGTCTCAGTAGAGAACGCAAGCTGGGAAGTTGAGGTCTCTCTAGAATTGCTTTGTTAGTGATCCTGTCCCTCCAGGCGATGTCCAGTATACGTATAAGGCAGCGAATGTAGGAGATATTTAGCCGCCACTCTTGGTGGTAGTACAGGATCCATGTTTCACTTCCATAGAAGACAACATGCCTATACATTTGTACCTTTGTATGGATAGTGAGTCAACTGATGTCCAACACTCTCGTTGTGAGCTTCCCAAAAGTTGAGGCAGATTTTCCGATCCGGCAACTGAATTCAATATCAAGTGACAGGCTGTCGGTGGTGGTGGACCCAAGGTAGGTGAAAATGTTTACGGCTTCCAGGGTGTAGTTGTTGATGGTGATGGAGGGGTGATTTTCGGTTCCCTGTTCCATCGTATTGTTTTGTTTTTTTTAAATACAAATGGTCAGGCTGAAGTCCTAACATACTTAGATGAACTGGTCCATGAATGTTTTCAGGTGCTCCTGGGAATGTGCTACCACTGCTGCGTCATCAGCAAATAGCATGTCCCAGATGACAAAAGGCCTGACGTTTGTTTTGGATTTTAGACGGCTAAGATGAATAGGTTGCCATCTGTCCTTGTGCGAAGGTAGACTCCTTTAGAATGCTTGGCGCAGAAGGAGGGAAAAGAAGATTCAAACAGAGTGGGTGCCAACACGCATCCCTGCTTGATATCACGATAGATGCTGAAGGGTCTGAGGTGAATCCATCAAACTGGATGGTGCCTTGCATGTCGGTGTGAAAAGACTGAAGTATGTGGAGGAGTTTGGGGGCAGCCTATTCTTTCAAGCAACTGGAAGAGACCACTCCTGTTCACAAGGTCGAAAGTTTTTGTGAGGTCAATAAATGCTATGTAGAGTGGTCTTTGCTGTGCTCTACATTTCTCATAGAGAGAAGACTATGTCATTAGTGGACCTTCCTGCTCTGAAACCGGCCTATGATTCTGGGTAAGTCTTCTCCGTGAGAATCTAGAGTTTATTTAGTGCAACTCTAGCAAAGAGTTTACTTGTAACGCCGAGTAGAGAGATGCCACGGTAGTTATTACAATCATTCCTGTCTCCCTTGTTCTTATACAGTTATGATAATGGCATTCCTCATGTCTTGTGGGATAACCCCTTCTCTCTAGCATTGGCAGGGGAGCTTGTGGAGTTTGTCGTGGAGAACAGGCTTCCCACACTTTATAATTTCAACTGTGATTCCGTCACTGCCAGGTGAATTGCCGCAGGTTAGTCTGTCAAGTGCTATGCATAGTTCTTCAGTTGTAGATTCCGTGTCAACCTTTTCCGCTACTGTTTGTCGCTCTACATGACGGAGGGCCGCATCAGAAACAGTGTTGTCGCTAGCGTAGAGTTCTGAGTAATGTTCTACATAGCGATCAAGTTATTTAGATCGATCTTTTATAATTTCTCCCGGAGCCGATTTCAGTGAAGCGATTTTACGATGTGAAGGTCCAAGCGACTTTTTAGATGCCGTCGTACATGCTTTTGATATTACCGGACTCAGCGGATGATTGAATGCTGCGGCAAAGTAACTGTTAGCACAGCGACGTGCAGTTTGTTTTAGTTTCTTCTTTGAAGCTCTAAGGGTATGTACGGTCTTGTCGTTCGGCATACATTTGTAATTAGTAAAAGCGATATTTTTTCTTCCAAGATTGAGATAAATACAGAGGCATTGTCTTCGAACCAATAATTGCCAAAAACTGTTTGCGCCGTGTTATGGATGGTGGTCCGTAGGCCCTCCTAATATTTCCGGGCAGATCAACACTGTGGTAGGTGATAGAGGTCACAGAGGAAGACAGCAACTTTGGTTGGGTCAGAAAAAATATCTCTTTCTTTCATTGAGCCTAACAAGAGAAGTCGGGTTCCCTGAAGGCTAGAAATGTCGATTTGTCTCGAGAGTTTTTTTTCTTCATGCCCTGGAGAAGTAACTCGTGCTACAATGTGCGGTTATGGCGCATCACGGGAGGTCAGCAGTTACCGGTTATAAGCCATCAAAAAAGAAATATTCGTTCCTCAACACAGGGTGTTAGACATACACACACACACACACACACACACACACACACACACACACACACACACACACACACACACACACACACACACATATATATATATATATATATATATATATATATATATATCATAACAAAGATCTAATTTGCATGCATTTCCATTTTGTTTCTTACTGCTAAGAATATTTCTGCCTCATCTCTTTAACTCAATATTTTCATCATATTCTTGTTGTAATACAACAAATAATGTTGTCTGTTCTCTGTTGGCATTTATGCATGTCCACAACGAGATAATTTCACATCAAATTACGATTCGGTCTTTGTATATTTTGTGTCTTACTAAAAAGACGAATAATGTTCGTCTAAGTTTTTCTGTTTCCATCTCTTTATTTCAATCTTATGATTATCGTCCTTTTGTAATATTAAAGATCATATCGTCTGTTGTGTTTTGGCTTTTACGTATGTTGACAAAAAGTTTATCAATGATTTCATTCCCATGCTGCCTTTTTGTGTAATATTTCCTGTTGTGAAGACCAATGAAACGTCAGCTGTTTCTTTTTTAATCCCGTTGTTTCGATTTTATAATGATCGTATCATTCTAATATTTATTATAAAATTATTTTAGATATTAATATGTTGCTTCTTAAATACAAGATTTTGAACACACATGCGCGCGCACACACACACACATACACACAAACACACACACACACACACACACACACACACACACACACACATATATATATATATATATATATATATATACATATATATATATATATATAAATAATTTATAGTTCAATGGGTTTATCATAATGATTCCATGAGTGAAATATTAGCACTTTATGAATACCAATATTTCACGTTTATATGTAGATATATTGATTGATATGAAAGAGTATTTTTGTCTGTAGAGTTTATAGAAACAACAACAGAAGAGCAAGGATGTATGGACACAAACGGATTAGAAAGTACGGAGTTTATAAAAGACGAGTGGATAACAACCACTGACAAAAGCGTTTCACCCAACTCACTAAGGCCATTGAGTGCATTTGGTAGACATGGAAATGAAGTGTTTAGCAGTTTTTCCAAGTCTCTTATCATCACAGTGAGACTCAGTGAAGAAGCCGATGTATCGATTGGTGGTTTTCAAGTGATTTCTAAAAACAGCAATATCAAGAGCTTTATGCTAATGACTAAGAAAAATGGAGAGAAAGTATTCAAGCCATTTGGAAAGGTAATAACTTCTTTGTAGGTTCTTTTACTCAGAAATAAATAAAAATTATTTATCAGTTATCATTTTTTAAATAAAAAGTAACAAGATCCAATTATTCAGTAATCGTTAATTTTTCATTATGTAAAGAAAGAAAAAAGAAACATTCTCATCAAACCAAATGATTTTTTATCTTGAAATAAATACGCATTTAACAAGAAATCCTTGTAATATCAATCTTTGAAAATACATGAAAACGTCGTTGATAATTTTATAAATCTATTGTGGTCTGATTTACTTTAAAAGAATATATTCTTGTTACGATGATTAGAAAATGTGTGAAGAAAGATTGATAGGAAATCTTTGATTGTTTCAGTCTTTTTCTGGTGCCTCACTGGTAACGTTCCCATCCGATTTCGTTGCACAATTCTTACAAATATTTATAACAAGTAGGATAGATGTGAGTCAACCTGTAAAGATCATCTTGGATATCCGAGGGTGTTTTGAGCCATGGCAAAGTAAGTGATTGGTGTGAAACTTGTGTACTTTTGTGTTGTCGATGTTGTTATACAATGATTTGATGTTTAACACTTGTCTTTACTTCATCCCGTTATTTCAATCTGATTTATTATCTTCTTGTTGTAATATTGACAATCATATCGTCTGTTAAGTGTTGGTATTTACGTATTGTTGACAACGACATATTGTCAGATCTCATTCACAAGCAGCCATTGTGTATTTTGTGTCTTGCTGTAAATATGTTTATTGTTCGTCTAATATTTGGTTCGATCTCGTAATTTCAATTTTATAATTTTCTTTTTGTTGTGATATAAAAAAAATCATATCGCCTGTTGTCTGTTGATAACGAGTTTGCTAATGATCTCATTCTCATGCAGCATTTTGTGCAATGTTTTCTTTTAGATTCATGTGTTTATATTGTTCCAATCAACTTCATCTCGTTCTTTCGATTTTATAATGATCGTCTCGTTCTCATATTGTAAATCATGTGTTTATTTTATTACAGCGAACATGCCAAATTTTGTATTTCTCTTTGAACTTCCAGAAGTTGGAATTGAATATGAATTATTTGGTGTACTTTAAAATGATTGAAAAGAGATAAATAAATGCTTATGATGTATTTGTTATTTGTTGCTTTTCGTAAGCCACGCCTAGAATGTTTTATGTAATTCATTGTTACCTAATAGTTTTTCTCACAATTTATTCAGTATATATATATATATATATATATATATATATATATATATATATATATATATATATATATATATATCCCGTACTTAAAATTACTGACAGTTAACCATGAAATTGTTTTATATTTAAAGATATTCCATAAAAATCGTATCGATAAAATAACACGTACATACAGCAATGATTCAACGAAAAACTGTTTAAAAATTATTTCCATTAAAAATTATTTGAATAAAATTTGTGTTAATCAAAGAAATGTATTAAACGATTTGAAAAACTTTTCATAGAAATGTAAGGAAAGCAGAATATCATTTTAATGTTTTAAATTAGAAAGATATTTGCATAATACAATGGAAATATAATGTAAATCTTGAGAGTTTACCTGTAAAAAGTACTCGGTATTTTTCTGGCACAGGGAAAATGTGCTACTGAATTTATATTTTAAAATTTGCTTATTCTGAATTACAGCAACTGAACAAGAAATTTCAACAAAAGTTCCATCCACTGCTCCATCTGCAAAAGAATCAATGCCTATTGTATCTACAAAAGAAGCTACAGAGGCATCTCGATATCCATCTACAAAACCAGGTGTCGGATATACTACATCATCTGGCCAACAAGTCTCCACCCACATTTTAGCTGCGACCGGATCTACTCCAAGTGTATCAACTGGAATACATTCTACGCCATCTCAACAATCACTCCCAACTAAAGTATCTATTACAACAGGAGTGAGTCCTCATGTAACTCCTGCAGGAGGGTCTACAGCTCCACCACAGTCACTTCCCACAGGCATTTCTGCTGGAATCCCATCTACACCTATTGTATCCACTGGGACTAGTAGTGGGGTCTCTAAACAGATTGTTACAGAGACTGCACCACCTGCAATAGAATCGACGACCATTGTATCAACAAAAGAAGCTGCAGGGTCATCTCCTTACCCAACATCCAAACCTGCTGGTATTGGATCTACAGTTAGTGGGTCAAGTGTGGGATATACTACATCAGCTGGCCAACGAGTCTCAACAACAATTTTAGTAGCGACAGGATCTACACCAAGTGTATCAACTGGAATCCATTCTACGCCACCAGGTAATTTAATAATACCAATGATGTTGGTATTCTTTCTTATTTTCATTCGGAATAAATTTATTGAACATTTTTGAAATTGGGATGGGTGTCAAAAAGAAATTCAATTGCAAAGCAAGAATTCCATTGTAGAATGTAAATCGTAATTATTATTTTCCCATTATATTCCCATTTTAAATTTTATTATATATTAATAAAAAAAAGAAATATTGGCTTCTCAAAACAGAATGTTAGACACACACACAAACACACACACACACACACACACACACACACACACACACACATATATATATGTATCATTTTGCTTCTTACAGCTAAGAATATTTCTATCTTATCTTTTTTAATCAATATTTTCATCATATTCTTGTTGTAATGCAACTAATCATATTGTCTGTTCTCCCAACTAAAGTATCTATTGCAACAGGAGTGAGTCCTCATGTAACTCCTGCAGGAGGGTCTACAGCTCCACCACAGTCACTTCCCACGAGCATTTCTGCTGGAATACCATCTACACCTATTGTATCCACTGGGACTAGTAGTGGGGTCTCTAAACAGATTGTTACAGAGACTGCACCACCTGCAATAGAATCGACACCTATTGTATCAACAAAAGAAGCTGCAGGGTCATCTCCTTACCCAACATCCAAACCTGCTGGTATTGGATCTACAGTTAGTGGGTCAAGTGTGGGATATACTACATCAGCTGGCCAACGAGTCTCAACAACAATTTTAGCAGCGACCGGATCTACTCCAAGTGTATCAACTGGTTTACATTCTACGCCATCAGGTAAGCTAATAATACCAATGGTGTTGGTGTTTTTTCTTATTTTGATCTTGAATAAAGGTATTGAATATTTTTGAAATTGTAATATGAGTCAAAAAGTAGTTCTGAATCTTTTTGACAAAATCAAGAATTACATCGTCGAAGGTAAATATCAAGTATTCTCCTTTCTTTTCACCTAATCCAATTTTAAATTTTATTGTAAATTAATCAATATGGAATATTGTTTCTTAACACAGGATTTTGGGCTCTCTCTTGCTCTTTCTCTCTCTCTCCTTCTCTATCTCTCTCACACACACAAAAACAAACACACACATACGCACACACACACACACACACACACACACACACACACACATATATATATATATGTATATGTATATATAACATAATAAGGATCTAATTTGCATAGATTTCCATTTGTTTCTTTTTGCAAAGAATATTTTTATCTAATATCTTTAATTTAATATTTTCATCATATTCTTGTTGTAATACAACAAATAATGTTGTCTGTTCTCTGTTGGCATGAGATAATTTAACATCCAATTACCATTCGGTCTTTGTATATTTTGTGTCTTACTAAAAAGACGAATAATGTTCGTCTAAGTTTTTCTGTTTCCATCTCTTTATTTCAATCTTATGATTATCTTCCTTTTGTAATATTAAAGATCATATCGTCTGTTGTGTTTTGGCTTTTACGTATGTTGACAAAAAGTTTATCAATGATTTCATTCCCATGCTGCCTTTTTGTGTAATATTTCCTGTTGTAAAGACCAATGAAACATGAGCTGTTTCTTTTTTAATCCCGTTGTTTCGATTTTATAATGAGCGCTCATTCTAATATTTATTATAAAATTATTTTAAATATTAATATGTTGCTTTTAAATACAAGATTTTGAACACACATCGCGCGCACACACACACACAAACACACACACACACACACACACACACACACACACACACACACACACACATATATATATATATATATATATATATATTTATATATATATAAATTATTTATAGTTCAATGGTTTATCATATTGATTCCATGACGGAAATAGTAGCACTTTATGAATACCAATATTTCACGTTTATATGTAGATATATTGATTGATATGAAAGAGTATTTTTGTCTGTAGAGTTTATAGAAACAACAACAGAAGAGCAAGGATGTATGGACACAAACGGATTAGAAAGTACGGAGTTTATAAAAGACGAGTGGATAACAACCACTGACAAAAGCGTTTCACCCAACTCACTAAGGCCATTGAGTGCATTTGGTAGACATGGAAATGAAGTGTTTAGCAGTTTTTCCAAGTCTCTTATCATCACAGTGAGACTCAGTGAAGAAGCCGATGTATCGATTGGTGGTTTTCAAGTGATTTCTAAAAACAGCAATATCAAGAGCTTTATGCTAATGACTAAGAAAAATGGAGAGAAAGTATTCAAGCCATTTGGAAAGGTAATAACTTCTTTGTAGGTTCTTTTACTCAGAAATAAATAAAAATTATTTATCAGTTATCATTTTTTAAATAAAAAGTAACAAGATCCAATTATTCAGTAATCGTTAATTTTTCATTATGTAAAGAAAGAAAAAAGAAACATTCTCATCAAACCAAATGATTTTTTATCTTGAAATAAATACGCATTTAACAAGAAATCCTTGTAACATCAATCTTTGAAAATACATGAAAACGTCGTTGATAATTTTATAAATCTATTGTGGTCTGATTTACTTTAAAAGAATATATTCTTGTTACGATGATTAGAAAATGTGTGAAGAAAGATTGATAGGAAATCTTTGATTGTTTCAGTCTTTTTCTGGTGCCTCACTGGTAACGTTCCCATCCGATTTCGTTGCACAATTCTTACAAATATTTATAACAAGTAGGATAGATGTGAGTCAACCTGTAAAGATCATCTTGGATATCCGAGGGTGTTTTGAGCCATGGCAAAGTAAGTGATTGGTGTGAAACTTGTGTACTTTTGTGTTGTCGATGTTGTTATACAATGATTTGATGTTTAACACTTGTCTTTACTTCATCCTGTTATTTCAATCTGATTTATTATCTTCTTGTTGTAATATTGACAATCATATCGTCTGTTAAGTGTTGGTATTTACGTATTGTTGACAACGACATATTGTCAGATCTCATTCACAAGCAGCCATTGTGTATTTTGTGTCTTGCTGTAAATATGTTTATTGTTCGTCTAATATTTGGTTCGATCTCGTAATTTCAATTTTATAATTTTCTTTTTGTTGTGATATAAAAAAAAATCATATCGTCTGTTGTCTGTTGATAACGAGTTTGCTAATGATCTCATTCTCATGCAGCATTTTGTGCAATGTTTTCTTTAGATTCATGTGTTCATATTGTTCCAATCAACTTCATCTCGTTCTTTCGATTTTATAATGATCGTCTCGTTCTCATATTGTAAATCATGTGTTTATTTTATTACAGCGAACATGCCAAATTTTGTATTTCTCTTTGAACTTCCAGAAGTTGGAATTGAATATGAATTATTTGGTGTACTTTAAAATGATTGAAAAGAGATAAATAAATGCTTATGATGTATTTGTTATTTGTTGCTTTTCGTAAGCCACGCCTAGAATGTTTTATGTAATTAATTGTTATCTAATAGTTTTTCTCACAATTTATTCAGTATATATATATATATATATATATATATATATATATATATATATATATATATATCAAGTACTTAAAATTACTGACAGTTAACCATGAAATTGTTTTATATTTAAAGATATTCCATAAAAATCGTATCGATAAAATAACGCGTACATACAGCAATGATTCAACGAAAAACTGTTTAAAAATTATTTCCATTAAAAATTATTTGAATAAAATTTGTGTTAATCAAAGAAATGTATTAAACGATTTTAAAAACTTTTCATAGAAATGTAAGGAAAGCAGAATATCATTTTAATGTTTTAAATTAGAAAGATATTTGCATAATACAATGGAAATATAATGTAAATCTTGAGAGTTTACCTGTAAAAAGTACTCGGTATTTTTCTGGCACAGGGAAAATGTGCTACTGAATTTATATTTTAAAATTTGCTTATTCTGAATTACAGCAACTGAACAAGAAATTTCAACAAAAGTTCCATCCACTGCTCCATCTGCAAAAGAATCAATGCCTATTGTATCTACAAAAGAAGCTACAGAGGCATCTCGATATCCATCTACAAAACCAGGTGTCGGATATACTACATCATCTGGCCAACAAGTCTCCACCACAATTTTAGCTGCGACCGGATCTACTCCAAGTGTATCAACTGGAATACATTCTACGCCATCTCAACAATCACTCCCAACTAAAGTATCTATTACAACAGGAGTGAGTCCTCATGTAACTCCTGCAGGAGGGTCTACAGCTCCACCACAGTCACTTCCCACAGGCATTTCTGCTGGAATCCCATCTACACCTATTGTATCCACTGGGACTAGTAGTGGGGTCTCTAAACAGATTGTTACAGAGACTGCACCACCTGCAATAGAATCGACGACCATTGTATCAACAAAAGAAGCTGCAGGGTCATCTCCTTACCCAACATCCAAACCTGCTGGTATTGGATCTACAGTTAGTGGGTCAAGTGTGGGATATACTACATCAGCTGGCCAACGAGTCTCAACAACAATTTTAGTAGCGACAGGATCTACACCAAGTGTATCAACTGGAATCCATTCTACGCCACCAGGTAATTTAATAATACCAATGATGTTGGTATTCTTTCTTATTTTCATTCGGAATAAATTTATTGAACATTTTTGAAATTGGGATGGGTGTCAAAAAGAAATTCAATTGCAAAGCAAGAATTCCATTGTAGAATGTAAATCGTAATTATTATTTTCCCATTATATTCCCATTTTAAATTTTATTATATATTAATAAAAAAAAGAAATATTGGCTTCTCAAAACAGAATGTTAGACACACACACATACACACAAACACACACACACACACACACACACACACACACACACACACATATATATATATGTATCATTTTGCTTCTTACAGCTAAGAATATTTCTATCTTATCTTTTTTAATCAATATTTTCATCATATTCTTGTTGTAATGCAACTAATCATATTGTCTGTTCTCCCAACTAAAGTATCTATTGCAACAGGAGTGAGTCCTCATGTAACTCCTGCAGGAGGGTCTACAGCTCCACCACAGTCACTTCCCACGAGCATTTCTGCTGGAATACCATCTACACCTATTGTATCCACTGGGACTAATAGTGGGGTCTCTAAACAGATTGTTACAGAGACTGCACCACCTGCAATAGAATCGACACCTATTGTATCAACAAAAGAAGCTGCAGGGTCATCTCCTTACCCAACATCCAAACCTGCTGGTATTGGATCTTCAGTTAGTGGGTCAAGTGTGGGATATACTACATCAGCTGGCCAACGAGTCTCAACAACAATTTTAGCAGCGACCGGATCTACTCCAAGTGTATCAACTGGTTTACATTCTACGCCATCAGGTAAGCTAATATACCAATGGTGTTGGTGTTCTTTCTTATTTTGATCTTGAATAAAGGTATTGAATATTTTTGAAATTGTAATATGAGTCAAAAAGTAGATCTGAATCTTTTTGACAAAATCAAGAATTACATCGTCGAAGGTAAATATCAAGTATTCTCCTTTCTTTTCACCTAATCCAATTTTAAATTTTATTGTAAATTAATCAATATGGAATATTGTTTTCTTAACACAGGATTTTGGGCTCTCTCTTGCTCTTTCTCTCTCTCTCCTTCTCTATCTCTCTCACACACACAAAAACAAACACACACATACGCACACACACACACACACACACACACACACACACACACACACATATATATATATATATATATATGTATGTATATATAACATAATAAGGATCTAATTTGCATAGATTTCCATTTGTTTCTTGTTGCAAAGAATATTTTTATCTAATATCTTTAATTTAATATTTTCATCATATTCTTGTTGTAATACAACAAATAATGTTGTCTGTTCTCTGTTGGCATGAGATAATTTAACATCCAATTACCATTCGGTCTTTGTATATTTTGTGTCTTACTAAAAAGACGAATAATGTTCGTCTAAGTTTTTCTGTTTCCATCTCTTTATTTCAATCTTATGATTATCTTCCTTTTGTAATATTAAAGATCATATCGTCTGTTGTGTTTTGGCTTTTACGTATGTTGACAATAAGTTTATCAATGATTTCATTCCCATGCTGCCTTTTTGTGTAATATTTCCTGTTGTAAAGACCAATGAAACGTCAGCTGTTTCTTTTTTAATCCCGTTGTTTTGATTTTATAATGAGCGCATCATTCTAATATTTATTATGAAATTATTTTAAATATTAATATGTTGCTTCTTAAATACAAGATTTTGAACACACGTCGCGCACACACACACAAACAAACACACAGACACACACAGACACACACAGACATATATATATATATATATATATATATATATATATATATATAAATTATTTATAGTTCAATGGTTTATCATATTGATTCCATGACGGAAATAGTAGCACTTTATGAATACCAATATTTCACGTTTATATGTAGATATATTGATTGATATGAAAGAGTATTTTTGTCTGTAGAGTTTATAGAAACAACAACAGAAGAGCAAGGATGTATGGACACAAACGGATTAGAAAGTACGGAGTTTATAAAAGACGAGTGGATAACAACCACTGACAAAAGCGTTTCACCCAACTCACTAAGGCCATTGAGTGCATTTGGTAGACATGGAAATGAAGTGTTTAGCAGTTTTTCCAAGTCTCTTATCATCACAGTGAGACTCAGTGAAGAAGCCGATGTATCGATTGGTGGTTTTCAAGTGATTTCTAAAAAACAGCAATATCAAGAGCTTTATGCTAATGACTAAGAAAACTGGAGAGAAAGTATTCAAGCCATTTGGAAAGGTAATAACTTCTTTGTAGGTTCTTTTACTCAGAAATAACTAAAAATTATTCCTCAGTTATCATTTCTTAAATGAAAAGTAACAAGATCCAATTATTGATTAAGCGTTAATTTTTCATTTTATAAATAAAGAAAAAAGAAACATTCTCATGAAACGAAATCATTTTTATCTTGAAATAAATAAATACGTATTTAACAAGTTATCCTTGTAACATCAATCTTTGAAAATACACAAAAACGCCGTTGATAATTTTATAAATCTATTGTGGTCTGATTTACTTTAAAAGAATATATTCTTGTTACGATGATTTGAAAATGTGTGAAGGAAGATTGATAGGAAATCTTTGATTGTTTCAGTCTTTTTCTGGTGCCTCACTGGTAACGTTCCCATCCGATTTCGTTGCACAATTCTTACAAATATTTATAACAAGTAGGATAGATGTGAGTCAACCTGTAAAGATCATCTTGGATATCCGAGGGTGTTTTGAGCCATGGCAAAGTAAGTGATTGGTGTGAAACTTGTGTACTTTTGTGTTGTCGATGTTGTTATACAATGATTTGATGTTTAACACTTGTCTTTACTTCATCCTGTTATTTCAATCTGATTTATTATCTTCTTGTTGTAATATTGACAATCATATCGTCTGTTAAGTGTTGGTATTTACGTATTGTTGACAACGAAATATTGTCAGATCTCCTTCAAAGCAGCCATTTTGTATTTGGTGTCTTGCTGTAAATACGTTTATTGTTCGTCTAATGTTTCGGTTCAATCTCGTAATTTCAATTTTATAATTTTCTTTTTGTTGTGATATAAAAAAAAATCATATCGTCTGTTGTCTGTTGATAACGAGTTTGCTAATGATCCCATTCTCATGCAGCATTTTGTGCAATGTTTTCTTTTAGATTCATGTGTTCATATTGTTCCAATCAACTTCATCTCGTTCTTTCGATTTTATAATGATCGTCTCGTTCTCATATTGTAAATGATATGTTTATTTTATTACAAGGAACACGTCAAATGTTGTATTTCTCTTTGAACTTCCAGAAGTTGGAATTGAATATGAGTTATTTGGTGTACTTTAAAATGATTGAAAAGAGATAAATAAATGCTCATGATGTATTTGTTATTTGTTGCTTTTCGTAAGCCACGCCTAGAATGTTTTATGTAATTCATTGTTACCTAATAGTTTTTCTCACAATTTATTCAGTATATATATATATATATATATATATATATATATATATATATATATATATATATCCCGTACTTAAAATTACTGGCTGTTAACCATGAAATTGTTTTATATTTAAAGATATTCCATAAAAAGTTGTATCGATAAAATAACGCGTATATAAAGCGAAGATTCAACGTACAACTGTTTAGAAATCATCCCCATGAAAATTTTTTTGAATAAAACTTGTGTTAATCAAATAAATGTACTAAACGTTTTGAAAAAACTCATAAAAATGTAAGGAAAGTGGAATATCATTTTAGAAAGAATTTTGCATAATACAATGTAGATATAATTTAAATCTTGAGAGTTTACCTGTAAAAAGTATTTGGTATTTTTCTGGCACAGAGAAAATGTGCTACTTAATTTATATTTTGAAATTTGCTTATTCTGAATTACAGCAACTGAACAAGAAGGTTCAACAAAAGTTCCATCCACTGCTCCATCTGCAAAAGAATCAATGCCTATTGTATCTACAAAAGAAGCTACAGAGGCATCTCCCTATCCATCTACAAAACCTGCTGCAGTTAGTGAACCAGGTGTTGGATATACTACATCAGTTGGCCAACGAGTCTCCACCACAATTTTAGCTGCGACCGGATCTACTCCAAGTGTATCAACTGGAATACATTCTACGCCATCTCAACAATCACTCCCAACTAAAGTATCTCTTGCACCAGGAGTGAGTCCTCATGTAACTCCTGCAGGAGGGTCTACAGCTCCACCACAGTCACTTCCCACGGGCATTTCTGCTGGAATCCCATCTACACCTATTGTATCCACTGGGACTAGTAGTGGGGTCTCTAAACAGATTGTTACAGAGACGGCACCACCTGCAATAGAATCGACACCTATTGTATCAACAAAAGAAGCTGCAGGGTCATCTCCTTACCCAACATCCAAACCTGCTGGTATTGGATCTACAGTTAGTGGCTCAAGTGCCGGATATACTACATCAGCTGGCCAACGAGTCTCAACTACAATTTTAGCAGCGACCGGATCTACACCAAGTGTATCAACTGGAATACATTCTACGCCATCTCAACAATCACTCCCAACTAAAACATCTTATGCACCAGGAGTGAGTCCTCATATAACTCCTGCAGGGGGGTCTACAGCTCCACCACAGTCACTTCCCACGAGCATTTCTGCTGGAATCCCATCTACACCTATTGTATCCACTGGGACTAGTCGTGGGGTCTCTAAACAGATTGTTACAGAGACTGCACCACCTGCAATAGAATCGACACCTAGTGTATCAACAAAAGAAGCTGCAGGGTCATCTCCTTACCCAACATCCAAACCTGCTGGTATTGGATCTACAGTTAGTGGCTCAAGCGTCGGATATACTACATCAGCTGGCCAACGAGTCTCAACAACAATTTTAGCAGCGACAGGATCTACTCCAAGTCTATCAACTGGTTTACCTTCTACGCCATCAGGTAAGCTAATACTACCAATGGTGTTGGTGTTCTTTCTTATTTTAATTCCGAATAAATGTATTGAATATTTCTGAAATTCTGATGGAAGTCAAAGATTAATTCTGTTTTTTTTTTCTTTTCGCAAAAGCAAGAATTATACATTGGAATTTTTTATTTTTCAATTAATCCCATGTTAAATTTTATTATGAATTAATCAAAAAAGAAATATTGTTTCCTCAACACAGGGTGTTAGACACACACATACACACACACACACACGCACACACACACACACACACACACACACAAAATCATTATATATATATATATATATATATATATATATATATATATATATATATAATCTTCATACAATGACTGCTATTTATACAGTAGCATTGCAGCCAACAAACCTTTCATCAGATGTTGACTCTGGGTTCAGGCATAGTTTTGGGGCCGAAGCATCATTACCACTAATCCAGAGTGCCCCAGCAGTATCTCACGATACCACCAGACTTTGTCGGTTTGATGTCACAATATAGGACTGCCATATCCACGTTGACGCGGTTAGAGCTTTCTCCTGGAACTTTTTTATGTATTTCCTCTTGTCTGGTGGAGAAAGTCCAAGTTTAGACAAAAAATGCCGAGTTTGAGTTGGTAATAAATCCCCGGCATCCGAATTCGATGGGAAATACATTTGTTATCCATCCGTTTCTGACGCATTGTTCACGTAGGTCTTCATATTTTTCCAACTTACGCTGATGGGCCCAATCAAGATTTTCTTCAAATGGAACTGTCAATTCAACGATAAAAACTTTCTTTTGATTAACAGACCAAATGACAATATCAGGATGTTGGGCTGTTAACGTTATTTCAGTTGAAAAAACGAGTTGATGTTCCAAGTCGCACGCGATGCGCCAGCCCGTGGAGCCATCAAATATAGATGACACGTGCCTATTTTTACGCGAAAATTTCAAAATGTTTCCTTCTTTAACAAAATGTATTGCTTTGTTGATGTTATTAACAGCTTTATTTGCAGTCTCACAACTTATCTTCGATGCCTCCGCAACAATCTCGAGGACTTCATTGTGTCTCCACGTGTAGCTTCTTAGAGCATACTCGCATCCCGTGAGAGTATGTTTCAGGCTAGCAGTTTTCCCACGTGCTTTGCATAGGTCTGGCGTGGCTAACCCCCAGACGTGAAGATTGACTGGTGTTGGCAATATATCGTAAACTGCCTTTATCAGGAAACTTAAATTTTTAGGCCCCATATGTCTGATGTTGCTCCATGTTACAACTCTCTCTTTTGCACTCTCCCACCTGGTCCATGCGCTATGTCCCACAGCTGTAGCAATACGCTTGACTTCCTCAAATTGGTGAATTTCCTCCGAAATCACAATCCTTTATTTAACGTGGATTCTTTCGACCACCAACGCTGTAGGTGAAGACCTAGCCCTGATCTTCCCTTTGCCACAGTTCCAATTATTTATTTAATCTTGAGGGATGATTCTGCGTTTTCTACAGTTTGTTGTGCCTTCCATTTTCGACCAGTTATTACGGAAGGCTGGGCGTTCTTCACCAGTGGGTCGCGAGATTCACGCAGCATTTGGAAAAGTCGCGCTTTACCTAATTTGAATTTCTCAACAAGTGACACCATCGGAAGTTTTAACTTCGTTGATGAACTGTATAGTGCCACATTTGTTAAGGAATTAGGTACCCTAACCATTTCTTTACATAATTACTGATTAAGCACTCCATTTTTTCAACCTTTGTCAGTGATACCTCATATATTTGCATGGGCCATGATAATTTAGGAAGTAATCCAAAATAGATGCACCATATTTTGTCTTTATTTATGAGATCACATTTATCAATGGAGCGAAGGTCATCCTTTAGTTGTTTGATAATGTCCTGCCAACGATGTCGATCAGTAATTGGTAGGGAGTAGCAGCGACCCTTAACACTTCTTTCACGGATTGTGGGGATTTCATTTCCGTCGACGAAAAACCTAACTTCTTTGCAGATTCCTTTCATTATGGAAAGACTGCGGCATTTAGAAGGCTTTATCTTCATCGCAGCCCATTTGAAGAGCTCCTGTAGGCGATTCATAAGTTGTTTCATATATATATATATCATAATAAAGATCTAATTTTCATGCATTTCCATTTTGTTTCTTGTTGCAAAGAATATTTCTGCCTAATTCTTTAATTCAATCTTGTCATCATATTCTTGTTGTAATACAACAAATAATGTTGTCTGTTCTCTGTTGGCATGAGATAATTTCACATCAAATTACCATTCCGTCTTTGTATATTTTTGTGTCTTACTAAAAAGACGAATAATGTTCGTCTAAGTTTTTCTGTTTCCATCTCTTTATTTCAATCTTATGATTATCTTCCTTTTGTAATATTAAAGATCATATCGTCTGTTGTGTTTTGGCTTTTACGTATGTTGACAATAAGTTTATCAATGATTTCATTCCCATGCTGCCTTTTTGTGTAATATTTCCTGTTGTAAGACCAATGAAACATGAGCTGTTTCTTTTTAATCCCGTTGTTTTGATTTCATAATGATCGTCTCATTCTAATATTGAATATCAAATCGTCAAACATTGACAAGGAATACGTCAAGGATATTCTTTGTCTGTGCGTTTCCATAATGGCAATCACCATATATACAGGGTGTTCGGGAGAAATTTGACAGTTTCATAAGGAAAAAGAAAAAGTGCTTGCTAACTACAAATTTAATGGATTGTACTGAAATTCAACAGGCACGGTAATTACACTACTTTCAACAAATTTGACTCAAAATAACCGCCATTAGCGTCGATTACAGCCTCAATCCTACTCCGGAACCTGGAGCAAGCTGATTTACAGTTTTCCTGAGAAGGGTCTCAAAAACTACCTTAATTCTGTCGATTAACTGGGCTTTTGTCGTACTGGCATTGCGATTGGTATCTTTCTTAACAGCGCCACATACATAATAATCCAGGGGGCTATCCCCCGGGCAATACCTGCCCCTCGGGGGCAGGGCTGGGTTTATTGCCCAGCACCTGAGGCGCCCCCTTAAGGGGGAATGCCGAAGGGATCGACGCAATTTTTGTTCTTTCCCACCCATGAGCTTCGGCTTGTAGGTGGGTCCACGTTAAAACGAGGCCTTATACCCAGTCCATACAAGTGGGGTATGCGGCAAATACTCCATAGGGTTAAGATCTGGGGAGTTCGGAGGCCAAACATTGGGACTGGTATAGGCGTAAAAATTTGCCGACAACCATTTTTTAATTTTCCCCGAGGTGTGGCCTACCATTGGCAACCCTTGTTATCCAGAGCTTGACTACCGTGTTTAGCAACTCCACGAGGGCATCTAAATTCAACCTGATACCCTTCTTGCAGATTTTCGAGGAATTCTGCTGTACGAACGCAATCAGATCGTCTGTTATGTTGCTTTCATCTGGCCTCAGCCTCGTAGTCTCCATTGCAATTCTCCAGTTCATGCCTGCATTAGGCATCAACCATAATCTCCTTATTTTGATAGCTGGCGCAGATCATCATGGTACAAGTTATTCTCTTCCATGATTCTGGTGGGTTCCAGTCATTCATTCTATCTCTCATCACGTATATGAATAAAGAAGGGTCCAATCTTTTAAATGATGCGCAGTGTGCGTCAATACTCCCCCCACGGAAAAAATAATCAAATATAAATATAACAAATTTCTCCCAAACATCCTATATATATATATATATATATATACATTATTATATATATATATATATATATATATATATATATATCATTATTTACTGTTCAGTCTGTTTACGTTTATGATTGCCTGAATAAGATATGAACACTTTATAAATACCAATATTTCACGTTTAAATGTAGATATATTGATTGATATGAAAGAGTATTTTTGTCTGTAGAGTTTATAGAAACAACAACAGAAGAGCAAGGATGTATGGACACAAACGGATTAGAAAGTACGGAGTTTATAAAAGACGAGTGGATAACAACCACTGACAAAAAGCGTTTCACCCAACTCACTAAGGCCATTGAGTGCATTTGGTAGACATGGAAATGAAGTGTTTAGCAGTTTTTCCAAGTCTCTTATCATCACAGTGAGACTCAGTGAAGAAGCCGATGTATCGATTGGTGGTTTTCAAGTGATTTCTAAAAACAGCAATATCAAGAGCTTTATGCTAATGACTAAGAAAACTGGAGAGAAAGTATTCAAGCCATTTGGAAAGGTAATAACTTCTTTGTAGGTTCTTTTACTCAGAAATGAATAAAAATATTCCTCAGTTATCATTTTTTTAAATAAAAAGTAACAAGATCCAATTATTGAGTAAGCGTTAATTTTTCATTTTATAAAGAAAGAAAAAAGAAACATTCTCATGAACCGAATTCATTTTGATCTTATTAAAAAAAATCCTTGTAACATCAATGTTTGAAAAAACACGAAAACATCGTTGATAATTCTATAAATCTTTTGTGGTTTGATTTACTTTAAAAGAATATATTCTTGTTACG
The DNA here is from genome assembly GCA_023376005.1 of Doryteuthis pealeii. Taxonomy (NCBI): domain Eukaryota; kingdom Metazoa; phylum Mollusca; class Cephalopoda; order Myopsida; family Loliginidae; genus Doryteuthis; species Doryteuthis pealeii. The sequence goes on from CM042152.1 coordinate 103,151,190, forward strand.
TTGATAAAAAAATATGTGAAGGAAGATTGATAGGAAATCTTTGATTGTTTCAGTCTTTTTCTGGTGCCTCACTGGTAACGTTCCCATCCGATTTTCGTTGCACAATTCTTACAAATATTTATAACAAGTAGGATAGATGTGAGTCAACCTGTAAAGATCATCTTGGATATCCGAGGGTGTTTTGAGCCATGGCAAAGTAAGTGATTGGTGTGAAACTTGTGTACTTTTGTGTTGTCGATGTTGTTATACAATTTGATTTTTTAACACTTGTCTTTATTTCATCCCGTTATTTCAATCTGATTTATGATCTTCTTGTTGTAATATTGAAAATCATATCGCCTGTTAAGTGTTGGTATTTTACGTATTTGTGACAACGACATATTGTCAGATCTCATTCGCATTCAGCCTTTTTGTATTGTTCTCTTACTGTAATTACGTTTAATATTTGTCTATGGTTTCTGTTCAATCTCGTAATTTCAATTATGAATTTGTAATATTGGAGATTATATCGTCGGTTGTCTGTTACGCCAGTTGGCAATGAGCTCGTTAATGATATCATTCTCATGCCGTCTTTTTGTGTGTTCTTGTTGTAGAGAATCATCAAACTTTAGCTATTTCCTCTTCATTCCGTTGTTTCGATTTTATGATGTTTGTCTCATTGAAAATCATAAGTTTATATTGTGATAAGGACTTGTCAAGTATTTTCTTTCTTTGTGAACTTCCAGAACTTATAATTTAGTTTGAATTATTTTGGGTACTTCTCTTTGTATCACGTTTGAATTCAAAGTGATTGAACATAAAAAGAAATGTATTGTTATTGTTGCTTTATGTATCCTGTCTCGTATGTTTTTGTTGGAGTTTTGTTGGCATTAATATCTAATTCATTTGTGCTGTTGTTTTAACTTCGGGGAATTGTGCTAGTCAATTTAAATTTTGAAATTTGCTTATTTTGCATTACAGCTACTGAAAAAGAGCATTCAACTCAAGTTCCATCCACTACTTCATTTTCAAAAGAATCAACGCCTATTTTATCCACAAACGCGGTATCGGGTCATCATCTGGACAAGCAATCTCAACAATTTTAGCTACGGTTGGATCTACACCAAGTGTATCAACTGAATTAGTTTTCTTCGCCATCATTGCACACATTTTCAACACAAGTCTCTACTGCAACTGGAAGTATTATGCCTTCTCAAGGAACGTTTCCTGCTAGTTTCCCATCTCGTTTGACCTCTACACCCATTTTGATATCTGCCTTTTCGACTCCATCTGAGTTTGTTCAACCAAAGGAAACTGTATCAGAATATATTCCATTGGTTAATAAGACTTCTTTTCCATTCTCTCCCTCTCCTCAATTGGTTTGTATTATTATTTTACCTTTAAAAATCTTTTTTGAATATTGTACAATATTTTTTGTTTCTTCCTTTTGTGAGGGTGTGTGTTTGTCTGAACCTTATCTCTTTTGATTATTTCATACTCCATCATCGAAAATATCTGAGAGTCATACTTTACACACATATTCTGTTTGCTGTTTTAAGTTTAAAAATGTTTTTATTCAAATTGCTAACCTTGTATCTATTATAAGAAAATATTGAATATTGAAATATATTTGTGAATCAAATTGACATTATAAGTTTTTACTTTTAAGAATTGTTTTTTGGCTGCCATTTAAAAAAAATATTTTCAACTCTTTTCACTTTTGTCGAAATATCACTTGTTTACTCAAATTAAACTTTTTCAACTCTTTTTCAACCTATAATTAAAAGGCTAGATTAGATTTGCCCCCCCCCAAAAAAAAACACCCAATATGAGTCTAGGTAAAAAATCATACATAATTGAATAAGTAGATATTCTAGGCAAAAACAAGACATTAGGTTTATAAGTTCCCAAAATTCACACTGGATTGTCCAATTGGACACATAGCCTAGTGGATAAAGGAGTTAGGTAAAGACAGTTCTAAAGAGACAGTTATCTCTGTCAATCCTGGTCAGGGGCAGCTTTAACATAGAATAATAATTAACACAGCTTAACACCTGTACCCCAGCTATGGTTAGTGGAATGAGAACAGGATATCCACGTGGATTAAATAAAGGGTTAGGTTCAAAGTTCTGTGATGGCTCCGATTACGATAAGAAGGTTTCCGAGTCTGAAAAGAAGGTTCTCAATCCAAGAAGATTCCAGAGTCCGACAAGAAATACCTGAAGAAGGCCGGAGGGAACATCAACCGAAACATTGTACAGATAAGAATGAAGATGAGGACAATAGTCCGAATAATCCAAATAATACTAATTATCAAGCCTCAGTTCTAAGTGACTGTTATCTCTAGACTGGTCAGGGGCAGCAGTAACATAGAATAATAATTAACACAGCTTAACACCTCTACCCCAGCTATGGTTGGCGGAATGAGAACAGGATACCCCATGGACTGAATAAAGGGTTAGGTTCAAAGTTCCTTGATGGCTCCCGATTACGACAAGAAGGTTCCTGATTATGACGAGAAGATTCCTAGTCCGAGATGGTTCCGAGAAGGTTCCCGAGTCTGACATGAAATACCTGAAGAAGGCCATAGGGAATATCGGCCGAAACGTTGTATAGATAACAATGAAGATGAGGACTATAGTCTGAATAATACAAATAATACTAATTATCAAGCCTCATCTAAAAAATTCAGAGAAATATTATATCCAAAGGTAGATATAAAAACATTGTAGCTAAATTCATGTAGCTATGAATTTTTTTATGACAGTCAAGTAGAAGAAAAGAACTTCATATTTAACAGTCATAAATTTAAAGTTACTTACTACAAATGGAGGTGAAAATCACCCATATTTTCTCAGGTAGCTATTAACGACTGTTGTTTTCATTAGGAATACCCATCTCTGTCTCTGTCTTTGTCTCTGTCTGTCTGTCTCTCTCTGTTTGTCTCTCTGTCTCTCTGTCTCTCTCTCTCTCTCTCTCCTCTGTCTCTCTTTCTCTCTGTCTCTGTCTCTCTGTCTCTGTCTCTGTCTTTGTCTATCTCTGTCTCTGTCTCTCTCTCTCTTTGTCTATCTCTGTCTCTGTCTCTGTCTGTCTGTCTCTCTCTGTCTCTATCTCTCTCTCTGTCTATATCTCTGCCTCTGTCTGTCTGTCTGTCTGTCTGTCTGTGTCTCTGTCTCTCTCTCTGCCTCTCTCTCTCTCTCTGTCTCTGTCTCTGTCTGTCTTTGTCTGTCTATCTCTCTGTCTGTCTCTCTGTCTCTGTCTCTCTGTCTCTCTGTCTATCTCTCTCTCTGTCTCTCTCTGTCTCTGCCTCTGTCTCTCTCTCTATCTGTCTCTCACTCTCTGTCTCTCTCTGTCTCTGTCTCTCTCTGTCTCTCTGTCTGTGTCTGTGTCTCTCTCTGTGTCTCTCTGTGTCTCTGTGTCTCTGTGTCTCTGTCTCTGTGTCTCTCTGCCTCTGTCTCTCTCTATGTCTCTCTGTCTCTGTCTGGCTTACGTATGTTGACAATAAGTTTATCAATGATTTCATTCCCATGCTGCCTTTTTGTTGTAATATTTCCTGTTGTAAGACCAATGAAATGAGCTGTTTCTTTTAATCCCGTTGTTTTGATTTCATAATGATCGTCTCATTCTAATATTGAATATCAAATCGTTAAACATTGACAAGGAATACGTCAAGGATATTCTTTGTCTGTGCGTTTCCATAATGGCAATCACCATATATACAGGGTGTTCGGGAGAAATTTGACAGTTTCATAAGGAAAAAGAAAAAGTGCTTGCTAACTACAAATTTTAATGGATTGTACTGAAATTCAACAGGACAGGTAATTACACTACTTTCAACAATTTGACTCAAAATAACCGCCATTAGCGTCGATTACAGCCTCAAACCTACTCCGGAACCTGGAGCAAGCTGATTTACAGTTTTCCTGAGAGGGTCTCAAAAACTACCTTAATTCTGTCGATTAACTGGCTTTGTCGTACTGGCATTGCGATTGGTATCTTTCTTAACAGCGCCACATACATATAATCCAGGGGGCTATCCCCGGGCAATACCTGCCCTCGGGGGCAGGGCTGGGTTATTGCCCAGCACCTGAGGCGCCCCCTTAAGGGGAATGCCGAAGGGATCGACGCAATTTTTTGTTCTTTCCCCCCATGAGCTTCGGCTTGTAGGTGGGTCCACGTTAAAACGAGGCCTTATACCCAGTCCATACAAGTGGGGTATGCGGCAAATACTCCATAGGGTTAAGATCTGGGGAGTTCGGAGGCCAAACATTGGGACTGGTATAGGCGTAAAAATTTGCCGACAACCATTTTTTAATTTCCCCGAGGTGTGGCCTACCATTGGCAACCCTTGTTATCCAGAGCTTGACTACCGTGTTTAGCAACTCCACGAGGGCATCTAAATTCAACCTGATACCCTTCTTGCAGATTTTCGAGGAATTCTGCTGTACGAACGCAATCAGATCGTTCTGTTATGTTGCTTTCATCTGGCCTCAGCCTCGTATCTCCATTGCAATTCTCCAGTTCATGCCTGCATTAGGCATCAACCATAATCTCCTTATTTTGATAGCTGGCGCAGATCATCATTGTACAAGTTATTCTCTTCCATGATTCTGGTGGGTTCCAGTCATTTATTCTATCTCTCATCACGTATATGAATAAAGAAGGGTCCAATCTTTTAAATGATGCGCAGTGTGCGTCAATCCTCCCCCACGGAAAAAAATATCAAATATAAATATAACACAAATTTCTCCCAAACATCCTATATATATATATATATATATATAATAATATATATATATATAATATATATATATATTAATATATCATTATTTACTGTTCAGTCTGTTACGTTTATGATTGCCTGAATAAGATATGAACACTTTATAAATACCAATATTTCACGTTTAAATGTAGATATATTGATTGATATGAAAGAGTATTTTTGTCTGTAGAGTTTATAGAAACAACAACAGAAGAGCAAGGATGTATGGACACAAACGGATTAGAAAGTACGGAGTTTATAAAAGACGAGTGGATAACAACCACTGACAAAAGCGTTTCACCCAACTCACTAAGGCCATTGAGTGCATTTGGTAGACATGGAAATGAAGTGTTTAGCAGTTTTTCCAAGTCTCTTATCATCACAGTGAGACTCAGTGAAGAAGCCGATGTATCGATTGGTTGTTTTCAAGTGATTTCTAAAAACAGCAATATCAAGAGCTTTATGCTAATGACTAAGAAAACTGGAGAGAAAGTATTCAAGCCATTTGGAAAGGTAATAACTTCTTTGTAGGTTCTTTTACTCAGAAATGAATAAAAATATTCCTCAGTTATCATTTTTTAAATAAAAAGTAACAAGATCCAATTATTGAGTAAGCGTTAATTTTTCATTTTATAAAGAAAGAAAAAAGAAACATTCTCATGAACCGAATTCATTTTATCTTATTAAAAAAAATCCTTGTAACATCAATGTTTGAAAAAACACGAAAACATCGTTGATAATTCTATAAAATTTTGTGGTTTGATTTACTTTAAAAGAATATATTCTTGTTACGTTGATAAAAAAATATGTGAAGGAAGATTGATAGGAAATCTTTGATTGTTTCAGTCTTTTCTGGTGCCTCACTGGTAACGTTCCCATCCGATTTCGTTGCACAATTCTTACAAATATTTATAACAAGTAGGATAGATGTGAGTCAACCTGTAAAGATCATCTTGGATATCCGAGGGTGTTTTGAGCCATGGCAAAGTAAGTGATTGGTGTGAAACTTGTGTACTTTTGTGTTGTCGATGTTGTTATACAATGATTTGATGTTAACACTTGTCTTTATTTCTCCCGTTATTTCAATCTGATTTATGATCTTCTTGTTGTAATATTGAAAATCATATCGCCTGTTAAGTGTTGGTATTTACGTATTTTTGACAACGACATATTGTCAGATCTCATTCGCATTCAGCCTTTTTGTATTTGTTCTCTTACTGTTAATTACGTTTAATATTTGTCTATGGTTTCTGTTCAATCTCGTAATTTCAATTTTATGATGAATTTGTAATATTGGAGATTATATCGTCGGTTGTCTGTTACGCCAGTTGGCAATGAGCTCGTTAATGATATCATTCTCATGCCGTCTTTTTGTGTAATGTTCTTGTTGTAGAGAATCATCAAACTTTAGCTATTTCCTCTTCATTCCGTGTTTCGATTTTATGATGTTTGTCTCATTGAAAATCATAAGTTTATATTGTGATAAGGACTTGTCAAGTATTTTCTTTCTTTGTGAACTTCCAGAACTTATAATTTAGTTGGAATTATTGGGGTACTTCTCTTTGTATCACGTTTGAAATTCAAGTGATTGAACATAGAAAAAGAAATGTATTTGTTATTTGTTGCTTTATGTATCCTGTCTCGTATGTTTTGTTGGAGTTTTGTTGGCATTAATATCTAATTCATTTGTGCTGTGTGTTTTAACTTCGGGGAATTGTGCTAGTCAATTTAAATTTTGAAATTTGCTTATTTTGCATTACAGCTACTGATTTTAGCAGCGACAGGATCTACTCCAAGTCTATCAACTGGTTTACCTTCTACGCCATCAGGTAAGCTAATACTACCAATGGTGTTGGTGTTCTTTCTTATTTTAATTCCGAATAAATGTATTGAATATTTCTGAAATTCTGATGGAAGTCAAAGATTAATTCTGTTTTTTTTTCTTTTCGCAAAAGCAAGAATTATACATTGGAATTTTATTTTTCAATTAATCCCATGTTAAATTTTATTATGAATTAATCAAAAAAGAAATATTGTTTCCTCAACACAGGGTGTTAGACACACACATACACACACACACACACGCACACACACACACACACACACACACACAAAATCATATATATATATATATATAATATATATATATATATATATATATATAATCTTCATACAATGACTGCTATTTATACAGTAGCATTGCAGCCAACAACCTTTCATCAGATGTTGACTCTGGGTTCAGGCATAGTTTTGGGGCCGAAGCATCATTACCACTAATCCAGAGTGCCCAGCAGTATCTCACGATACCACCAGACTTTGTCGTTTTGATGTCACAATATAGGACTGCCATATCCACGTTGACGCGGTTAGAGCTTTCTCCTGGAACTTTTTATGTATTTCCTCTTGTCTGGTGGAGAAAGTCCAAGTTTAGACAAAAAATGCCGAGTTTGAGTTGGTAATAAATCCCCGGCATCCGAATTCGATGGGAAATACATTTGTTATCCATCCGTTTCTGACGCATTGTTCACGTAGGTCTTCATATTTTTCCAACTTACGCTGATGGGCCCAATCAAGATTTTCTTCAAATGAACTGTCAATTCAACGATAAAAACTTTCTTTTGATTAACAGACCAAATGACAATATCAGGATGTTGGGCTGTTAACGTTATTTCAGTTGAAAAAACGAGTTGATGTTCCAAGTCGCACGCGATGCGCCAGCCCGTGGAGCCATCAAAATAGATGACACGTGCCTATTTTTACGCGAAAATTTCAAAAATGTTTCCTTCTTTAACAAAATGTATTGCTTTGTTGATGTTATTAACAGCTTTATTTGCAGTCTCACAACTTATCTTCGATGCCTCCGCAACAATCTCGAGGACTTCATTGTGTCTCCACGTGTAGCTTCTTAGAGCATACTCGCATCCCGTGAGAGTATGTTTCAGGCTAGCAGTTTTCCCACGTGCTTTGCATAGGTCTGGCGTGGCTAACCCCCAGACGTGAAGATTGACTGGTGTTGGCAATATATCGTAAACTGCCTTTATCAGGAAACTTAAATTTTTAGGCCCCATATGTCTGATGTTGCTCCATGTTACAACTCTCTCTTTTGCACTCTCCCACCTGGTCCATGCGCTATGTCCCACAGCTGTAGCAATACGCTTGACTTCCTCAAATTGGTGAATTTCCTCCGAAATCACAATCCTTTATTTAACGTGGATTCTTTCGACCACCAACGCTGTAGGTGAAGACCTAGCCCTGATCTTCCCTTTGCCACAGTTCCAATTATTTATTTAATCTTGAGGGATGATTCTGCGTTTTCTACAGTTTGTTGTGCCTTCCATTTTCGACCAGTTATTACGGAAGGCTGGGCGTTCTTCACCAGTGGGTCGCGAGATTCACGCAGCATTTGGAAAAGTCGCGCTTTACCTAATTTGAATTTCTCAACAAGTGACACCATCGGAAGTTTTAACTTCGTTGATGAACTGTATAGTGCCACATTTGTTAAGGAATTAGGTACCCCTAACCATTTCTTTACATAATTACTGATTAAGCACTCCATTTTTTCAACCTTTGTCAGTGATACCTCATATATTTGCATGGGCCATGATAATTTAGGAAGTAATCCAAAATAGATGCACCATATTTTGTCTTTATTTATGAGATCACATTTATCAATGGAGCGAAGGTCATCCTTTAGTTGTTTGATAATGTCCTGCCAACGATGTCGATCAGTAATTGGTAGGGAGTAGCAGCGACCCTTAACACTTCTTTCACGGATTGTGGGGATTTCATTTCCGTCGACGAAAAACCTAACTTCTTTGCAGATTCCTTTCATTATGGAAAGACTGCGGCATTTAGAAGGCTTTATCTTCATCGCAGCCCATTTGAAGAGCTCCTGTAGGCGATTCATAAGTTGTTTCATATATATATATATCATAATAAAGATCTAATTTTCATGCATTTCCATTTTGTTTCTTGTTGCAAAGAATATTTCTGCCTAATTTCTTTAATTCAATCTTGTCATCATATTCTTGTTGTAATACAACAAATAATGTTGTCTGTTCTCTGTTGGCATGAGATAATTTAACATCCAATTACCATTCGGTCTTTGTATATTTTGTGTCTTACTAAAAAGACGAATAATGTTCGTCTAAGTTTTTCTGTTTCCATCTCTTTATTTCAATCTTATGATTATCTTCCTTTTGTAATATTAAAGATCATATCGTCTGTTGTGTTTTGGCTTTTACGTATGTTGACAATAAGTTTATCAATGATTTCATTCCCATGCTGCCTTTTTGTGTAATATTTCCTGTTGTAAAGACCAATGAAACATGAGCTGTTTCTTTTTAATCCCGTTGTTTTGATTTCATAATGATCGTCTCATTCTAATATTGAATATCAAATCGTCAAACATTGACAAGGAATACGTCAAGGATATTCTTTGTCTGTGCGTTTCCATAATGGCAATCACCATATATACAGGGTGTTCGGGAGAAATTTGACAGTTTCATAAGGAAAAAGAAAAAGTGCTTGCTAACTACAAATTTTAATGGATTGTACTGAAATTCAACAGGCACGGTAATTACACTACTTTCAACAAATTTGACTCAAAATAACCGCCATTAGCGTCGATTACAGCCTCAAACCTACTCCGGAACCTGGAGCAAGCTGATTTTACAGTTTTCCTGAGAAGGGTCTCAAAAACTACCTTAATTCTGTCGATTAACTGGGCTTTTGTCGTACTGGCATTGCGATTGGTATCTTTCTTAACAGCGCCACATACATAATAATCCAGGGGGCTATCCCCCGGGCAATACCTGCCCCTCGGGGGCAGGGCTGGGTTTATTGCCCAGCACCTGAGGCGCCCCCTTAAGGGGGAATGCCGAAGGGATCGACGCAATTTTTGTTCTTTCCCACCCATGAGCTTCGGCTTGTAGGTGGGTCCACGTTAAAACGAGGCCTTATACCCAGTCCATACAAGTGGGGTATGCGGCAAATACTCCATAGGGTTAAGATCTGGGGAGTTCGGAGGCCAAACATTGGGACTGGTATAGGCGTAAAAATTTGCCGACAACCATTTTTTAATTTTCCCCGAGGTGTGGCCTACCATTGGCAACCCTTGTTATCCAGAGCTTGACTACCGTGTTTAGCAACTCCACGAGGGCATCTAAATTCAACCTGATACCCTTCTTGCAGATTTTCGAGGAATTCTGCTGTACGAACGCAATCAGATCGTCTGTTATGTTGCTTTCATCTGGCCTCAGCCTCGTAGTCTCCATTGCAATTCTCCAGTTCATGCCTGCATTAGGCATCAACCATAATCTCCTTATTTTGATAGCTGGCGCAGATCATCATGGTACAAGTTATTCTCTTCCATGATTCTGGTGGGTTCCAGTCATTCATTCTATCTCTCATCACGTATATGAATAAAGAAGGGTCCAATCTTTTAAATGATGCGCAGTGTGCGTCAATACCTCCCCCCACGGAAAAAAATAATCAAATATAAATATAACAAATTTCTCCCAAACATCCTATATATATATATATATATATATATATATATATATATATATATATATATATATATATATATATATCATTATTTACTGTTCAGTCTGTTTACGTTTATGATTGCCTGAATAAGATATGAACACTTTATAAATACCAATATTTCACGTTTAAATGTAGATATATTGATTGATATGAAAGAGTATTTTTGTCTGTAGAGTTTATAGAAACAACAACAGAAGAGCAAGGATGTATGGACACAAACGGATTAGAAAGTACGGAGTTTATAAAAGACGAGTGGATAACAACCACTGACAAAAGCGTTTCACCCAACTCACTAAGGCCATTGAGTGCATTTGGTAGACATGGAAATGAAGTGTTTAGCAGTTTTTCCAAGTCTCTTATCATCACAGTGAGACTCAGTGAAGAAGCCGATGTATCGATTGGTGGTTTTCAAGTGATTTCTAAAAACAGCAATATCAAGAGCTTTATGCTAATGACTAAGAAAAATGGAGAGAAAGTATTCAAGCCATTTGGAAAGGTAATAACTTCTTTGTAGGTTCTTTTACTCAGAAATGAATAAAAATATTCCTCAGTTATCATTTTTTAAATAAAAAGTAACAAGATCCAATTATTGAGTAAGCGTTAATTTTTCATTTTATAAAGAAAGAAAAAAAGAAACATTCTCATGAACCGAATTCATTTTGATCTTATTAAAAAAAATCCTTGTAACATCAATGTTTGAAAAAACACGAAAACATCGTTGATAATTCTATAAATCTTTTGTGGTTTGATTTACTTTAAAAGAATATATTCTTGTTACGTTGATAAAAAAATATGTGAAGGAAGATTGATAGGAAATCTTTGATTGTTTCAGTCTTTTTCTGGTGCCTCACTGGTAACGTTCCCATCCGATTTCGTTGCACAATTCTTACAAATATTTATAACAAGTAGGATAGATGTGAGTCAACCTGTAAAGATCATCTTGGATATCCGAGGGTGTTTTGAGCCATGGCAAAGTAAGTGATTGGTGTGAAACTTGTGTACTTTTGTGTTGTCGATGTTGTTATACAATGATTTGATGTTTAACACTTGTCTTTATTTCATCCCGTTATTTCAATCTGATTTATGATCTTCTTGTTGTAATATTGAAAATCATATCGCCTGTTAAGTGTTGGTATTTACGTATTGTTGACAACGACATATTGTCAGATCTCATTCGCATTCAGCCTTTTTGTATTTTGTTCTCTTACTGTAATTACGTTTAATATTTGTCTATGGTTTCTGTTCAATCTCGTAATTTCAATTTTATGATGAATTTGTAATATTGGAGATTATATCGTCGGTTGTCTGTTACGCCAGTTGGCAATGAGCTCGTTAATGATATCATTCTCATGCCGTCTTTTTGTGTAATGTTTCTTGTTGTAGAGAATCATCAAACTTTAGCTATTTCCTCTTCATTCCGTTGTTTCGATTTTATGATGTTTGTCTCATTGAAAATCATAAGTTTATATTGTGATAAGGACTTGTCAAGTATTTTCTTTCTTTGTGAACTTCCAGAACTTATAATTTAGTTGGAATTATTTGGGGTACTTCTCTTTGTATCACGTTTGAAATTCAAAGTGATTGAACATAGAAAAAGAAATGTATTTGTTATTTGTTGCTTTATGTATCCTGTCTCGTATGTTTTGTTGGAGTTTTGTTGGCATTAATATCTAATTCATTTGTGCTGTTGTTTTAACTTCGGGGAATTGTGCTAGTCAATTTAAATTTTGAAATTTGCTTATTTTGCATTACAGCTACTGAAAAAGAGCATTCAACTCAAGTTCCATCCACTACTTCATTTTCAAAAGAATCAACGCCTATTTTATCCACAAACGCGGGTATCGGGTCATCATCTGGACAAGCAATCTCAACAATTTTAGCTACGGTTGGATCTACACCAAGTGTATCAACTGAATTAGTTTCTTCGCCATCATTGCACACATTTTCAACACAAGTCTCTACTGCAACTGGAAGTATTATGCCTTCTCAAGGAACGTTTCCTGCTAGTTTCCCATCTCGTTTGACCTCTACACCCATTTTGATATCTGCCTTTTCGACTCCATCTGAGTTTGTTCAACCAAAGGAAACTGTATCAGAATATATTCCATTGGTTAATAAGACTTCTTTTCCATTCTCCCTCTCCTCAATTGGTTTGTATTATTATTTTACCTTTAAAAATCTTTTTTGAATATTGTACAATATTTTTTGTTTCTTCCTTTTGTGAGGGTGTGTGTTTGTCTGAACCTTATCTCTTTTGATTATTTCATACTCCATCATCGAAAATATCTGAGAGTCATACTTTACACACATATTCTGTTTGCTGTTTTAAGTTTAAAAATGTTTTATTCAAATTGCTAACCTTGTATCTATTATAAGAAAATATTGAATATTGAAATATATTTGTGAATCAAATTGACATTATAAGTTTTTACTTTTAAGAATTGTTTTTGGCTGCCATTTAAAAAAAATATTTTCAACTCTTTTCACTTTTGTCGAAATATCACTTGTTTACTCAAATTAAACTTTTTTCAACTCTTTTTCAACCTATAATTAAAAAGGCTAGATTAGATTTGCCCCCCCCCCCCAAAAAAAACACCCAATATGAGTCTAGGTAAAAAATCATACATAATTGAATAAGTAGATATTCTAGGCAAAAACAAGACATTAGGTTTATAAGTTCCCAAAATTCACACTGGATTGTCCAATTGGACACATAGCCTAGTGGATAAAGGAGTTAGGTAAAGACAGTTCTAAGAGACAGTTATCTCTGTCAATCCTGGTCAGGGGCAGCTTTAACATAGAATAATAATTAACACAGCTTAACACCTGTACCCCAGCTATGGTTAGTGGAATGAGAACAGGATATCCACGTGGATTAAATAAAGGGTTAGGTTCAAAGTTCTGTGATGGCTACCGATTACGATAAGAAGGTTTCCGAGTCTGAAAAGAAGGTTCTCAATCCAAGAAGATTCCAGAGTCCGACAAGAAATACCTGAAGAAGGCCGGAGGGAACATCAACCGAAACATTGTACAGATAAGAATGAAGATGAGGACAATAGTCCGAATAATCCAAATAATACTAATTATCAAGCCTCAGTTCTAAGTGACTGTTATCTCTAGACTGGTCAGGGGCAGCAGTAACATAGAATAATAATTAACACAGCTTAACACCTCTACCCCAGCTATGGTTGGCGGAATGAGAACAGGATACCCCATGGACTGAATAAAGGGTTAGGTTCAAAGTTCCTTGATGGCTCCCGATTACGACAAGAAGGTTCCTGATTATGACGAGAAGATTCCCTAGTCCGAGATGGTTCCGAGAAGGTTCCCGAGTCTGACATGAAATACCTGAAGAAGGCCATAGGGAATATCGGCCGAAACGTTGTATAGATAACAATGAAGATGAGGACTATAGTCTGAATAATACAAATAATACTAATTATCAAGCCTCATCTAAAAAATTCAGAGAAATATTATATCCAAAGGTAGATATAAAAACATTGTAGCTAAATTCATGTAGCTATGAATTTTTTTATGACAGTCAAGTAGAAGAAAAGAACTTCATATTTAACAGTCATAAATTTAAAGTTACTTACTACAAATGGAGGTGAAAATCACCCATATTTTCTCAGGTAGCTATTAACGACTGTTGTTTTCATTAGGAATACCCATCTCTGTCTCTGTCTTTGTCTCTGTCTGTCTGTCTCTCTCTGTTTGTCTCTCTGTCTCTCTGTCTCTCTCTCTCTCTCTCTCTCTCTGTCTCTCTTCTCTCTGTCTCTCTCTCTCTGTCTCTGTCTCTCTGTCTATCTCTGTCTCTGTCTCTCTCTTTGTCTATCTCTGTCTCTGTCTCTGTCTCTCTGTCTCTCTCTGTCTCTATCTCTCTCTCTGTCTATATCTCTGCCTCTGTCTGTCTGTCTGTCTGTCTGTCTGTGTCTCTGTCTCTCTCTCTGCCTCTCTCTCTCTCTCTGTCTCTGTCTCTGTCTGTCTTTGTCTGTCTATCTCTCTGTCTGTCTCTCTGTCTCTGTCTCTCTGTCTCTCTGTCTATCTCTCTCTCTGTCTCTCTCTGTCTCTGCCTCTGTCTCTCTCTCTATCTGTCTCTCACTCTCTGTCTCTCTCTCTCTCTCTCTGTCTCTCTCTCTCTCTGTCTCTCTGTGTCTGTGTCTGTGTCTCTCCTCTGTCTCTCTGTCTCTCTGTGTCTCTCTGTCTCTGTCTCTGTGTCTCTCTGCCTCTGTCTCTCTCTATGTCTGTCTGTCTCTGTCTCTCTCTCTGTCTCTGTCACTGAAAAAAAGATAGATTATGGTTTATTATGAATCATTTATTAATGTACATAAATTTTCTATAGAATCTAATTTTTAAATATGTTTATTTGCAATAGATTAGTTTTCTTTCAAAATAATCATTTACTATTTCTTTAATTTTTGATACAATTCCTTTACTTTTTATTATTGAAAAATATATGGACTTTTTTGGTAATGGGACTACACAAAAAATAAGAGGAAAAAGGGTCCATTGGTTAAAAAAAGGTTAAGAATCATTGAATTATCTGAAAAGAATTTGAATAAGTGAAATCGATTTTGTCTAAAATAAATATTCTATTTCAGTTTTAGCTTCTCTGTCCTTTGTTTAATTTCATTGGATATGAAATTTGATATATTCTGAATTCAACTCTGTCTAATAAGTTATAAGAATGTGGGGTTTGTCACAGTAAAATTTGAAAGATGAAATTATATCTTTGATTTATAGTTTTTACTTACTTTCTTTTTTGTTTTTCAAAGCTGGAACAGTTACTGAAGAACTAACAACACCTGGTATGTATTATTACCCATTTTTTAGACTAGATTTATTCCTGTGAATAATAATTTCCTTTTTCAGTGTTTATGAATTTTATTGCCTATATTAACTGTAATATTTTTTAAAAATGCACATTCTTATAATAATTCACTTACTATTCACTAATTTGTATTATTGTGATATTTATATCATCCATATAGAAATTAGAATATCAGTTTGACTCAACAGATGATATCTATCTATCTATCTATCTATCTATCTATCTGCTGTTGTACATGATATGTATGATAAATAGCAAATATACTGATATCTTGATTTAAAAAAGAGGTTACCTAAACTTAACCAAATGTTCAAATGATTTGAAATTTCATCAACTACAAAACAATAACTAAGAAGATTATATTTTGTTGGATTAAGTAAAATAATAATACAGTTTACTATGGTAAAAAAAGAATGTAGTAGAATGTTTTTCTTTGGTGTTTTTGGGGACTCATACAGGGTGAAAATATCCATGTATAAAAAGTAAACACATTCTATTTGAATTTGAATTCAAATTTGCTTTTTATATAAATAGTGGAAAACATTAGAATAAAGTGATTTTTTGACAATGTATGATGGATCATAGATATGACATTCTTTTTCAAATGAAAAACTATCCATTCAAATGAATGATTTTGGGAACTAATTAATTAATCTCTTCATGGAAAATTAAATGGGGCAATATTATTTTAAAATCAGTTTTAAGCTAAATTCTTTCTATTAGATGAAAATTTTGAAAAATCACACAATCCAAGAATGGAAAGAAATTATCATTATTTAAAAAAAACATAAAAAGGATAATAATTAATTATGAGAAGGCTTTTCATCAATACTCCTGTTTTTCATTATGACCAAAAGATTTGCCACTATTTCTCTTGGACCTTGGACCAATCGTGCACAAATATCAAGTTGGTTTTAGAGGGAGATTAGAAAAATTACTACTACACATGAACAATATT
Source organism: Doryteuthis pealeii (assembly GCA_023376005.1). Classification (NCBI taxonomy): domain Eukaryota; kingdom Metazoa; phylum Mollusca; class Cephalopoda; order Myopsida; family Loliginidae; genus Doryteuthis; species Doryteuthis pealeii. The sequence continues at coordinate 103,167,270 of CM042152.1, forward strand.
AAAACATACTTTTAATCAAAAAATTGGTAGACTAATTTAATTTGATGGTAACAGAAATTTCATTCTGAAATGTGGCATTAAGCAACTGATTATCTTAATTTAATCTCCGTATCAATTTAATACGAAAGAAAATGTGTGCATTTAATATATCTTTACAAATGAAATATCATTTATATATTTTCAATTGTTACACCAGAATCAAATATGTGGACTTCATGGTCAGCATGTAATGTAAGTTGTGGAAAAGGCATACAAGTTCGCATGCGGTACGTTTATTTTATATCTTATGTAGAACTTTGCAATAAAACAATTTTAGGTGCCGTTATAGTATGTGACCTATCTTTTTGATTCTGTTATAGTATGTAGCCTACCCGGTTTGAATGTGTCCTACCTCAGTAAGAGTATATTCATAGATATAAGTAGTAGGCAATTTATTGAAACTAATTATTTTTCACATATATACAATTTCAAGAAATGCAATTCAGTCATAAGCTGTATATAGTAATTAAGAATAATTAAAAAGAATTTATCCATAATTTACATGAATCAGAGATCTATTGAATTCTAGAATATTCAAAAATTCTGAAATAGGGGTAGGATTAGTGTTAGGGTTAAGGTTAGCAGTTATCATTATAACTTTATAATATGCTTTTTATGGTAGGCCACATACTATAAGAGAGACATGATTTTGTAGGACACATCCAAAAGATAGGCCACATACTATAATGGTACCCAATTTTGTTTATTTTTCAAAAATTTACGATTGTAATTTAATGATTGCTTTTCTTATTTTATTTGGAATTTTTATACTTGGTTATATGCATGTTCTATTTTATAATAGGTTATATTCATGTAATATTTTATACTAGATTACTTATGCCATCAAAAAATGATTATAATTTTGAGTGCAATTACATTTTACTTATAGAATATCAAAAACCTTATTGTTCTGCACTTTCTTTGTTATGGTCAATACTTTCTGAATATTTTAAACTAAAATTGAATTTTCCTTTCTTAAGTTGCTTTCTCAGCTAAAAATATTTTGCCCAATAAAATGAAAATTTAGCATTTACTGTAAGAATCCATTACATAGAGATGTGCACTTTGTAGAAAAGTTGTATGCTCAACATTGGATTGAGATCTAACAGGATAAGAAAAAAGACAATTTAGAAAAAACAGACTGACTTGTTTTGCTTGTGGTCTAACATTATTAGAATTAAAAAGAATTGTTTGCCAAAAATAAATTCTTATAATGTAAGGAAGAGAAGCATAGTATTTTAATCATTTTTGTGTAACTGTATCAGTTAAATTTATTCATTTTTGTGTATGTGTTTTAGTATCCCACATTCTTTGAGTACTAATTTGATGAGGAAATAATATATTGCAAAACCTGAACATAAGTTGACAATAGATGACTCATGGATTAAAGTGTTTTTTATGCATCATTATTGTGATAAAAGAACACAATGGATAGAATCCCATTTGATAAAATGTTTCACCTATCTTGACTGAAACAAAGTATTGTGCATTAAGTTCATTGAGAAAGATATGTATCCAACTATTCTCCCTCTAGCTATAAGTAAATAGTAGGGAAGACTGGGCTCTTTAACCTTGGTAAGGCAACCAGTCTAAGAGAAGAAAAACTGAATTTAAATCTGTTAAAATCTTTTAAAGTTGCCTTTATGTCACATCCTGCAGTGGCATTTGTAATTTATCTAAGAGTGCTCAATACAACATAAACATAGAGCTATAATAATATTTTAGAAAAAATAATGCTGACAAGTCCTATTCAATATCTAAACTGTGATGGCCCCATAATTATATATATATATATATATATATATATATATATATATATATATAATTTTTACTCGCTTATTTTGCTTTATATATATTCTATCTTGTCAGGAAATGCAACCCAACTGGGCAATCTGATATGTGGAAGTCATGTCTTGATAAATCTGTTGAAGCCCGTTCATGCAATGAACATGCCTGTGAATGTGTGTTAAGAAAGGACGCACTTCAAAGAGAACTTAGCTCAACTGATATTGATTTCCTTGGTTGGATTGAAAAAGATGGAAAACCTGGATGGACATCAGAAAATGAATCTGTTTTTATAGGTGATACAGTTGAAGAAGGTGTTGTGATTCATACGAATTGTAATAACTGGTAGGTTTTTCATTGATAATCAATTTGTCAATTATATTCTTTATCCATTATTAAGAAACAGATACATGAATCTATATTGTAATCAAAATATTGCTGATAGATATTTATATATAATATTTTTTGCTTTTACATTCTTGTGTATTTTTAGAGTGTTCAGTGTTATAGGGCTATTATATATTGTGTTTTATTATATAATTCATATACTTTACTTTCTTATTATATAATTATAAAACACAATATATATATATATATATATTTATATATATATGTGTGTGTGTGTGTGTGTGTGTGTGTGTGTGTCTATCTATCTCTCTTTATGCACTTCTATACATTTTACTACATATAATTTATATAAAATAAATAAAAATAAAGAACCATTAGTGAAAAATTATAAAATTAAATCAACATTTCTTTTATGTCTTATTTTCATGAAAGAATTCAAATGGAAAATATTTTATAAAAATTCTAAATTCACTTTCCAAACTGTTGTTGATTTTATAAGAGACAGGAAGAACGGCAATAAAAAAGAAAGAGAAAAACAATAATTTTTTTTTTTAATCAGAGAAGCTTAAGTTTAGAAATGAGCAAAAAAAAATATTCTGTTTTGAGTTAAATTTTAAATTTTTCTTTCTTGGATTGTAAAGATTTAGCAAAAAATACATTTGTTAACTCTTACAACTTTTTACAGTTGATATGGAGCCAGTGTTACATAATTATTAAATACCTAATATTTATGGCAATAGTGTAGAAATCAAAATGGCCGTTATAAGCTACAGCCCACGGCCTTAAAGGATGAGTCACAAGGCTTGACCTCAGTCCTAACCTTCTGGTGGATACCGTGAGATACCGGTTTAGATAGTAAGTAAGTTTCAGTCAGTTAGAAGGTAGGAGCCGAGCTCGTAGGATGTAAGTCTCACCTGCACAGATGTCTGGGTTGGGGATTGAAAATAAAGTAACATCAAAGTAAATCGAAGTCTTGTGTTTATTACCTAAAAACTAAAAATGACACAGGGCTTCTGATAAGGAGAAATCCCTAACAGAAACCAGACCCGAAGTCCCCAAGAAAGTCCAGACCTTAGAAGAGACCAGACCAAGATGTTAGAAGATAAAACCAAAGCCGGCCAGAAGAAAAGATGACTAGAAGTAAGAAAAGGGTATACAACACCAGTTTAGCTCAGTCGGTAGAGCATCCACCTAATAATTGCAAAGTTCAAGTTTTAATACTGGTCCTCGCCAACTCAGTGTATAAGTAGTACAGTTTGGGTAATCTGATCTGTGTGGTAAAATAGGGAGCTGATGGTAGGTGTGGCACTCCACCTCAGCACAGACAATCTACCTGGTCTAGCACTAGCGAAAAGAGGATAGACTCCTTCACTGTTAGGCCACTCTGTTGACTTTTACAGTTAACATAAAACAACAAATAAATCACATCAAGAATTTTTGTTTTTTAATCTTGTTTTCAAGATTGTTAAACTTATCATAAAACTGAATTGTAAGAAAAATCACAAGTGCCCTGTATAAATATTTAAGTGCTAACATTCCAGAAAATAATAAGTATTGATATAAGTAAATGGAGACAAAATCAATAAAAACACAAAATAGAATGTTAAAGTTTTATATTTGCTTTCAATTTCTAGTACATGTACGGATGGTAATATTTCCTGTACAAAAAAGACATGTAAAGGTAAGTGATAATTCTGTCATTTCTTAAAACTAGAAACAATTATTCATATTATTTCTCTGAATTTTGAGGCATATTGGCCGAAACGTTGTACAGATAACAATGAAGATGAGGACAATAGTCCAAATAATGCAGATAATACTAATTATTCATATGTTTTATAGTTTTAATTTTACTAGTTCCATTGTATTTTGATTCATCTGGATTGTAGTTGTTATGTTGTACCATACAATCTTTCTATAGAGTATCAATTATGTTAAGGAATTTGAAAGTTTTGTTCTGAGGGGAATGATCTCCAAAATATTTCATGTCATATTAAGTACCTGTAAACTGCTAGAACTGCTCTCACCTGACTTTACGAAACATAACAGATACCTGAGGAAGGAAGTATAGTGACAAAAAATTAAAATAATGAATATAGATTAAATAATATATAATGGTAAGAACACTTCACACAACAAAAATTGAGCAGGAATTCTGCCAGTTCAATACCAACATTGATTATTTACAAGGTTCATAGCATAATATATCATTATTATCAGAACTTTGAACTTTTCATTGTATAATGTCTAATCTATGTTATCTATGTGGTTAATATTCACAGCTGAATTAAGTGACTTGCCAAAAAATAAGATTATGTTGAAAAAGAAATATTTATCATGCAAAATAAATGTTTTTTTATAATTAATCTTATGGATTTATATAGATATTTTATGAAAACAATCATTTTCATAGAACAAAAATAATATTTAAACCTTAATTTAGAATTAACTATGATCAAATGTCTTATTTGATTTTGACATTATGAAATATAAAATCAAGTTCAAACAATTGTACAATGTAAAAAGATTATACTGAAAGGATAAAAATTAGTATTTTTCTTAATTTCCAAATCTCACTTTATTCAAAACTTATTCCATCAATAAAATAGAATTTAAAAAAATTGAAATGTTTTTATCAAAAAAATAGAATTTCACTAAAGGAATAAAGTAAAGTTTCAATCTCAATAAATAATTTCAGAAAATAATTTCGAAAATTTTATATTCAGTGAATGAATTAGGTGAAGATGATGAAAATGTGAAAGACGTATTTGAAATATGTAGAACCAGAATCAAAGGAAGTAAGATTAATTGATGATGGTTAAAATACAAGGGTAGTCCTAAAAGTAAGGTCTCCAAAGTGCTGGTGATGAAGGAAAACTTTTTGTGTGGCTATTGGTAACACTTTTGTATTTGTTGTGCATGTGCCTGTGCCTGTCCTTGCATGTGGTTCACTGCCATGCTCCGTCTTGGCTTGGCATTCTTTTCTAATGGAGCTCCTGATAGACACTACCACCAAGTATTTTCAATACAAAAGGCATTAAACTGATTGAAATTCATTGCCAATTAACGGAGGTTAACGCTTCCTCAACAACATGACAGCAAGCAGACATGGGCATACAAAAATTGCTACTGCACTTACAAAAATGCATCAACTGAAATGGCAATTATGTAGAAAAATAAATATATTTTCAAACTTTAAAATGATGTAAACATCATTGAAAATAAACTATAAACGTTTTTGTTATTTTTAAATATTTTGGTGATCTTACCTTTGGGATTACCCTCATAGAATTAAGAGTTTGGATTCATAGAAATTAGCATTGGAGATATCAAATATAAATACTGATTTATTAGAGACTTATTTTGTAAACTATTTCCAAAAGTTAATTATATACAAATATGTCTAAGTTAAGGTTAGCTATAATGTTTACAATAGAATTATTATATATTTAACACCAGAATTATTTTTAGTTATTGAAAAATTATAGAACTATTTTTCATACTTGTAATTAAAGAAGTGGTTATTTCCTATAACTCCAAACTAAAAAAGGGGAACCACCCTGAATGAATTTTATCTGTTAATTAATCTACCCATTATTTTCACATTAAACTAACCCTAAACCCTAACCCTAAACCCTAACCCTAACCCTGTCTTCTTTTTTCCTAGTAGATCAATAAATTTATAAATAATTTATCAGTCAATCAGAGTGGTTCCCCCTTCTTTAGGTTGGAGTTATAGGAAATAACCAAAGAAGTACACTTTTTTATTTACAAGTAAGAAAAAAAAAATCATTGAACAGAAATATGTTTACTGACAAAATAAAATCAGCAAAAATAATCTCGTTTGTGTAACAGGATTTTTTTAATGAGTTTATTATGAAACCAAATCATCAACAAATTTAAAACCAAATTCTTTAAGACAACTTAAAGTATTTAAAGTAAATATTTGGTTTGAATTGGAAAATACATTTCTGATAGTCTGAAATAGCTTGTGGAAAATTCTTGTCTACCTCTTAATATAGTTTATGTATTTACTGAAAAAATGAGAGAATAAATTTGGAACGAACAGAATGAAAAAAAAACAAAAAAAAAAAAAAAAAATAAACAAGACAAAAAATTATTTGTTGTTTGTGTTAATTAAAATATTTCCTTTTAACAGCAACTGGTTGTAAATACAATAATTGGTTACAATGGTCACCCTGCACAAAAAGTTGTGGCAATGGAATTAAAAAACGGTATCGCTTTAAACTTCAAAAAGCTGGTAATCAACCTTGTACACTGTCCACTATAGAAACGGTTAATTGCAATACAGATACATGCAAAAGTAAGTAAATTTTCATTTTGTTTATCAGATTACAGAAGTTTTCAAATATTTTATTCAAATTGATTCAAATATAATGACTTATATTCAATTATATATTGTTATGTCTTTGATTGTTTTATTGTCCAACAGAAAATATGTAAAATGATTTATCTTTTTAGGGAATATCCTTTATTTACAAAGAAGTTGGTATTTGCATGGATTTGTTTAGATTAACACCCTTCATCAAAAATCCATTTAAATTACATATAAAAGTTAATTCAATTTTCATAAACTTTAAACCATTAAAAAGAAAAAGAATTCAAGAATATTTTGATGTAAAAGTTATTTTTATTCAAAATATAGAAATGAAGATATTGTGTTTGAACATTTTTACTTGTTAAAATATTTAACTATGAAAAATAAATAAAAATAGAATTTGAACATCTGTTACACCTGCATTTTAAAAATCTACACAGCTTCAACTTATATCATTTTTTTTACTTAGCTGTAGTAATATTGCTACTTACTAGATAGTCAGTAAAATGTTCTTTAGTAAGAGTAGTATCATTATTATAGAGTAAATCTTAAAGTTAAACTAGCTAAGCATATCAGTATAATTTATAGTACAATAATATTTCACTTCTGATGGACATACTGTTGAAGCTTGCTCAGATTGATGCAAATCCTAATGAATATACCACATCTAACCAATGGAATCATTCATACAAAACATTCACAAATTTGTTATCAATCATCAGAAAATCAACAGAAATGACTGAAAGCTCAAATTTTGAATCACTTAGCCAACAATAGCTGAATCAGCAAAATGGTTGTATCCTATATTGTTCAATGTATGTTTTCCATGAACAGTAATACTTACCAGATTATGAATAAAGTTGATCAGTTTGAATTCTTGGAAGTGAGGAGAATTCTATACAGAGTTATGTTGCTTCTACTAATGCTGCTATTAATGCTGCTACTGCTATAAATAGTCAAGATTTCTTCCATGACAGAAGGTTCATTATTTTAGTGAAAAGATTAAAGTTAGACAAAGTTAATCAGTATAAAACTGATTATTGAAATTAAAAACTTTCTTTGTTGCATCAGTGACAAAATTTATCTATTAAAAATTTTCCTTGTCAAATAAAAAATTAGAAGAAATATTTCCTTTAATATAAATAACCTTCTCCTATATATCATTTCCAGCAGTCAATGTGTAAAAAGTCTGAAAATATACAGTAAAAAGTATCCAAATTAATCAAATGTTTCTTATTTATATTTCATTTACTTTGGAATTGTAAATTGGGATTTCTTTTTTCTTTGCAGATGAGTGGGCTCCATGGACATCATGGAACAGATGTGACACTGATTTGACATGTACATCAGGAAAGCGGATAAGGACAAGAAAATGTACTTCAGCCAATCACCAACTTGTAGCAATTGGATGTGAAGGAGAAAAATTGGAAACTGAGACTTGTAGTAATGAGTGTCCAAGTAAGAATCATTTTATTCTTTATAATTAGAATTGAAGAATATCTAATGTATAACAAATTAGTTTCACAGAGTATATTGAATTTGTCTTACCAATTTGTCAGAACAAATTAAACATAGTAAATATTAAATCTGCTCAATGGTTGTATGTTTTCCCACTGGCAGGCAAAACATTAAATGGAATAATTCAGCCAATACATTTTTCTGGGAATATTGTTGACAATTTCAATTAAAGCAGAAAGATCTATTAACAAACACAAACATATTAAAAATCTTTTATGCTTTATCATCTCCCAAATTTGATTTGTTGATTTAACAATCCATTGCCAAAGAAATTGATTTTGATTATGGTTGGTTGGTTGGTTGGTTGGATTTTACAACATGTCATTCCTTTACTTATTTTATGCTGAAGATGTTTCTTGTATTCGTTCTTGTTGAGTATTATAAAAAAATTGTAAAGCTCATTTTTTGAACATTTAAAAAAATTCATTTTTTGATCTATTCAACCCATAAATGAGGTACTATCACTCCGGTACAGGGTGGACCTGGGAGTAATGGCAATGAAGGGATACTCCAAACTCTCCAGAGCTCCAGAATTGGAACCCTACTATTAGATGCAGTTTTGTGTCATACTTAGGACACTAAGACCCTCAACCACCACCTTCTAGCACATATATAATAAAAAGGCTTCAACATAACAAAAACAAGGTTTGACAAACCGTAAAATCCAATTAGCCAAGCATTAATCTACGACAGGATGGGGGCATTGAAATTAAGCTTTGCTTAAATATGTACAATGCTGCACCTATATATTCACACCTATTGGGAATTGAACTCATGACAAATATATATATATATATATATATATATATATATATATATATAGAGAGAGAGAGAGAGAGAGAGTTAATGAGAGGGGGATAGAGGAATTGATATAATCAAATAATCACAACAAGAAAATTCGGCAAATACCACGGGCAATCTGCGGAACACAACATTTCTGTGCTCAGCATGGCTATGTGCACGTGTATACCTTGCCACCATGCTGGGAAGTCGTGACTCCGGGAGGATTGCGGATTTGTAATCAAGTTGGTACAATCATATAGGTGCTTGCACTTGGCATGACCCGAGGGGACCTCTCTTACCCCCATCTAGCCCAAGTAAAGCCCAAAGTAGAGTGTTGCCGGTCATAGACTGTGCAGCCACCAGGGATTTTGTTGTTAAGCATCATGGTTTTTCACCCATGGCCAATAGGTGGTTCCATTGGGGAGATTTTACCTCTCTGCAGAGGTGCAGTCAGCGTATTCTACTGCCCCAGTTGACAGGGCTGGATTTTGATCATATTAGATTTTATAAAAAGAAAAAGACCAGAGATGCTCATTTCATTAACTGATGAAGTTTATTGTTGCATTCTTCAAATGTATATCATTATTATCTAGTCATTCTGATGTACAGGGAATAACAGTATTTATAAAAGTTTACCTGTAATGTATTGGGCATTTCTTTCTTATAAATTGGCTCGTTTCTTTGTGTCCCTTGACTTAAGATCCCAGTTAACCCTGTCTTGAATTTTAAGAACAGACTCGAGCACAAGTCAATTTGTTTCTTTGTCAACAATTTCATTTAATCCTTAGAACACCTAAGTAATAGTAAATGACACAGAAAGAGATAGTGTTACATAATCTATGCATAGATTATTGTCAACCCCCTGTATTTCTGAAGGAATGGCCCCTTTTCATATCACGGCGGGACTTTCCATGGAATATTACAGAAAGCTCGCGAAATACGTGAAGTCACGTGGGACCTGGTTGGCTCTCAGTTTCAGCTTGGACGTCAGGCAGATAGAGTCTTTCTGCCTTAGCTGAAGCTCACTGTACACGCGCGTTATGTTAGTTACATGAAATGTTTAGTTAAGTAAATAAAAGCTTACATAAATAATATGGTTTGGTGGTTGATGAATGTTTTGGCAACAAGACTGATCTAGAAGAAGAAATGAATTAAGTGCGACCGACCACCAAGACGAAGTCCAGACACTAGAAGATGAACGTAAGATACCAAAGATGAGCAGAAGAATAATAGAAGTAAGAAAGGAAAAAGAAGAGTATGCAACAAAAAGAGATAGGCAGTTGTTTATTATACCAGAATTGTTATATTAGAGCCTGTAAGAATATCATGCTCAGTCGGCGAGACAAATTGTCAAAATGGGAAAAGGAAGAAAGAAAGATCAGCTGACTTTTGGCTAAGCTCAGTGGACGTCATATTTTTCTTCCGTTCTAATCCATTTCAATCTCTTTCTCCCAATCTAACTACTCTCGAATACTGGTTCCCCTATTTTATGATTATCATTAATCACCTGATTCTTTTTTGTGAAGAAAGTGACCGACTTATTCTGTGTATTGTTTATCTCCCTACATTTTTCGACAGAATTTTTTCTGGTTGGAATTCAAAAACAATCAAAATGCATTCCAACCAGATTTTTCCTTTTAAAATATTTTTCCCAAATATTTCTTTCTCTCGTCTTCAATCCATAATTTACTTTTACTAAAAGTGATTGTTTTGTGACCCCTAATTATTTCTGAGCCCTTAATTATATTACATACCATTCAAATCCTCAAATTTTAGAAGGACACCTCATTCACTGGTGCCCAAAATCAGTCTTGTCCCCACCTTGCAAAATTCCTCTCAGTACCTTTGTCAACTATTGTTTAGCCCTGCCCCCCTTCTATAAAAGTCTGCATTTTTAAATGTTGATTTTTTAAGCAGGAAGAATATAATCAAACTCAAATAAATCAACTACAACACAATATTCTTACTCTTTAGACCTGTTTCTACACTTTAAACAAATATCGGACCATATGACCTTTAGGCACCCCTTTTGCGATCTCATTTCATAAGGACATTTTTTTCATTTACACCGTCAAAATCCGGTTGTTTGTTAACAGACGATTTTTAGAGTTTTTTTTTAATTATAAAACTAACCCTAACCTCTAACCTTTACCCCAAGCCTTAATCTAATCCAAATACCAATAATTATAGATTAATTTCTAACTTACTCTTTTTATTATTTGTCTGAATTTTTCAGATGAGGCTTGATATGTATGATTTTGATTTATTTTTTTTTACTGTTGTCCTCATCTTTATCATGATATATAAAATACCATGTTTCAGCCATTGGGCTTCTTCAAGTGCACATTGTTCGTCTGAGTATAGTAATGATTTAACCTGGGAAATCATTTGGAATAATTTGTGAGTTGAGAAAAAAAAGTGTTGAAGAACTTATACAGATCTCATTACTCTTTTTAATTCTCATATTCATATCCCTTTAACATTTATTTTGTTTCTATTACTTTTAACAGACTTAAAGCATAATTTTTTAAACATGTTTTGTTTCTAAGATAAGGGATTTTCCAAAACTGAATTTTTTTGTGAATTTTGTTTTATAACCACAGAGAAAGAAAATTGTACAGATGGAAAGGTTTGGTTTGATTGCAAAAATTATATGAAAAGCTGTCCTTCAACTTGTATGGATATCCGATTACCATCTAGCTGTATAGAAAATGAAGATTGTAAACCTGGATGTCGTTGTCCAGAAGGTACAGTAGATTACAATGGTCAATGTCTGAAACCATCTGAGTGTCCTTGTTATGATACAAATGGAAAAGTGAGACTTCCTGGATTTGAAGTACCTACAGAAAATATATGTGAATCATGGTAAGTGAATTTAGTTGAAATTCTGAATTTAATAATGCTTTTGACAAATTTGTACATGAATTCTTTTTAAAAAAGATTATATCTTAAAATCTTATTCACTTTGCCGAAGGGCATAAGGCCTGGTTTGTTGTTATTATTCACTCAACGTCCCCTTACCTATTATGGTAGAGGCGTGTAAGTATCATTTGACAAGGTTAATTTTGCAGAGATTGTTAGCTGTGTACTGTGGCCGAGGCGATATGGTCTTTGACTATGCCTGCTGAGGTCCTGGTTTCGATTTCTGTCGGAGGGAAGTCGTTAGTATACATCGCTGATGAGACTTAATAAAGTCGAAACAGTCTGTACGATGTTCTACACACCGAGTGATACTTTGCCGGGATTATACTTGTCAAGTTCCTTTTCTATAAAAAAAAAGTATTGAATTTTATGCGATACATGCATTGTAGTTGCCTTCAAGCAAAAATATAATATATCTTTACTCATTTAATTCATTGCAGTGTATGTGAAAACAATGGAACAGTATCTTGTAAAAAGAAAGACTTCTGTGAGTTTATTTTCTTTATCTTACACAAATATTAATTTTATATTGTTTAAACTAATTTTAAAGTTACAAAATTATCTTCCCATAACTAATAACAGACTTGAGACAATTCTTTTTAAAAGGAAACTTTCTTTTGGTCCTATTATTATTTTAGTTATGATTGTTCCAAGAAACATGTCAAGAAATTGAGTAATAACAATTATGTATATAATTATGAAATGGATTTTACTAATAATGATGATGATGATGATAATTTCGAGTTCAAGCGATTCACATCAATTGATGACATAATCTATACAAATGCTTGTAAGAGGCAAACATTCCCAAATGGATGATAATTGTGAAAGATAACCTGATTTAGAAAGATTTTAAAAAAAAGAAAGAACTACTCCAAACAACTAAAAAAAGCTGACTCTGCAGCTAAATTGGTTCTAGATTTGATCCCCGACAAGTTCAAGATACCATATACTGACTTGAAACCTAAAATTAATGGACTCCTTCATACAAGATGGCAACAACACTGGAATAACAACATCCAAATCAAACCCACTTTGGGAGGCTGGAGACCAACTTTAAGGAAGTCTAGAAAGGAACAAGTCATTGTGTCCCAATTACACATCGGTCACACAAGACTAACGCACTCCTATATACTCAAACAAGAACAACAACCACAATGTGAAACATGTCAAACACTCTTGATTGTTAAACACTTATTCATGGAATGCATTTTGCTCACATCAGAAACCGTTATTCTAAAGCAAACAATATGAAAGATCTGTTTGAAAATGTCAACATGGAGGATATTCTCTCTTTTTTGAGGGAAATAAAATTATACCATAGAATATAGACATTAAACAAATCAATACCATACAACATAATCCCCAATAACACATTTTAAAACCAATTACTAAAATACATACATGTAAATACACGATATGTATCACATCCTAACCGTTAGGCATGACATAACCCCAGACAGGTTTAAAATCAATAAACAAACAAACAAACAAACAACTACAGACCAATAAGATGTCTACTGACGATGCAGAAAATCTTAACTAGACAGATAAGTGAAGAAACTTACTACTCACTTTTGACAGCTGAAGACATCTTCAAAGAACAGAGAGGATGTCAAAAAAGAAACTAGACGGATGAATAATCTATTATACATTAACCAAAATCAATGAAAATGTAAAGATAGAAACCGAATCACTTATAATAACAACCCAGAACAACACTATAATTAATTACATAAAAGCTAAAATATATAAGAATCAAGTCTGGGCTTTGCGAAGAGAGGGATGAAATAATCAGCCACATAATAAATGAATGCAGCAAACTGGCACAGTAGGAGTACAAGAGTAAACATGATTGGTGGAAAAGTGAGCCACTGGGAACTAATGGTACATGCACAGACTAGAATCTGTCTTCGAAAATGAGTCACATAAAATTCTCTAGGATTTTGAGATAAAAAAAACAATCAGAAAATGGGACTTTGTGTTAGTTAACGAGAAGAAAAGAACTTGTCAGTCAACTTCACCGTTCCAGAAGACCACAGAATGAAAACAAAAGAAAGTAAAATATTGGAAAAATATCTAGACTTTGCTAGAGAGCTGAAAAGCTATGGAACATAAAGGAAGGTACTAATTATAGTCAATGCTTTTGGAAAAATTCAAAAGAGTTTGAAAATAAAAACTGTTAAACTGGAGATTCATGGAAGGATTGAAAGTGTCTAAACCACAACACTATCGAGATTAGCTAGAATTTTGAGACGAGTTCCTGGAGAACTGAGGACTGTTCCTTTGACTATAGTGAAGACCTCCAGTGACTACTGGTGGGAAAGATTGTAATATTTGAAAAAAAAAGTAATAATAAAACAACAACAGTTTTATATGTTTACTTTTTTGGTAAAATAAGTTTTAAAAAAAGTAAAGTCGTCAGGGTGGCCTAAAGCCAGTATCAGCCAATCAGTGAGGGTGTCTATCCCCTTTTCACTAGTGCTAGACCAAGGAGATTGCGTTTGCCTCAAAGGTGGAGTGCCACACCTACCATCAGCTCTACTTTACCGCACAGATCCCTGTGCTACTTATACGCTGAGTTGGCGAGGGCCAGTTTCAAACTAGAAAACTTGTAGTTTCTAGCCGAACGCTCTACTGACTGAGCTAACCCGGCCCTTACTTACTAAATATAAAGCTTTTAGTTTTACAGCCTTTCTGTAAAGACGTTTATTTATTTTAAATGCTATGTCCTCTAAATGTCATGATACAACATTTTACACCATAAAATTATATTCTTTTGATTGTCAATGAATCAACTTTAAACTTAAAGATTACCAAAAAAAAACTAAGATGCTTTTATTTATTAAGGGATTTTTGTGTCAGATCTATTTTGTATGTTTACTAAGTGTTGTAGAGGAGTTAACGCCCCTACAGGATGGACTGGTCCATAGCCTATAATAGTCGATGTAGCAGTGATTTATATTTTGACAAAATCACTGCGTTTGACCCTCCTCATTCTTGTAAGTAATTCTTCTACTTCTTGTTTTTATGTAATAAGTATCTGTTAGCACCAGATACAAGGCTGAATAAAATATATCTCAAACACACTATTTCTCTGTGTATCTTTTACCACCTCAATGATACAACAAGTATAAAAATGCATTGGAAATGATTTTTACTATAAAAATGCATTAGAAATGTAATAAGTATCTGTTAGCACCAGATACAAGGGCTGAATAAAAATATCTTAAGCACACTATTTCTCTGTGTATCTTTTACCACCTCAATGATACAACAAGTATAAAAATGCATTGGAAATGATTTTTACTATAAAAATGCATTAGAAATGTAATAAGTATCTGTTAGCACCAGATACAAGGGCTGAATAAAATATATCTCAAGCAAACTATTTCTCTGTGTATCTTTTACCACCTCAATGATACAACAATAAGTTTAAACATATTTATTGTCAAACAATGAAATAATTCTAAACATATATTTTCTACTTACTGATGAAAATAGCTTTGATAAATTAGAAGAAATACCTATCCATTTTCAAGTAACCAACTGAAATAATCTATACTAGTTAAAAAAGTAAATGCATTTTTACTTGAGTGCCACATGTTTTATAGTTGATCCTAGTTGATCATTATCGTAACATTGATTTCACTTTGGTCAACAGCTGCTGTTTCAGGGTCATAATGACATTAAAACAAAATGGTCTACTTAGAATCATGATGAAACATTTTATGCTAAAATATCAATTTCTATTTTACAGGTTGCGTTTTCCAACATTGGACAGAATGGAGTGAATGTGATACTGATTGTGGGAATGGGAAAACAGTGAGATTTAGGTTCGTACAAATATTAAACTCTTTATTACAGGTCAATGTTGTTCTTGTTGTCTTCATTTTACTGTCCATTAGAATTAACAGATTTTCATAGTTCAATAAAAAAAAAATCAGATTAGTTTATGGTTTATTTCTCAAGTTTTCATTTCTATTGAGAATACAGAAATCATGCTGGGATCCTCTACAAATATTTTTATGCACAAATGCAATTTTAAAAGTTAAAATATAGAAAACCAATATTTTCATATCATATTGAAAAAGAATCTGCATTCATGCATATGTAAAAGGGAATAATTCATAAATATAAATAAAAACATTTATGTACGTCTTGTTTATAAGAAATTTTCTTTATAATGTATTATTCTGTTTTATTGTTTTCTCTCTTTCTGATCTTAATTTTCTTTGATATTGAATTTCTTTTCTTTTCATGAATATACTTTTCCTATTCAGTAAATTTGTCTTATGAAATGAATATTTTACCTACATTTAAAGTGATATGTTTTAGTTACTTTGAAGAATAGGTATAATTGTGTTGCTTTCTATGTGAGGACACACAAAGATTGTTTGATCTATTTTATGTGTGATCAAATTTCAATTAAGATCACAAAAAGGAAAAGTTTAACATGTGATATTAATTAAAATTTGATACTTTATGTCTGGAAAAAAAATTCAATATTTCAAATTCACCAACAGACTTAATTTTTTGTTTGTAAGTTTTCAGTTAAAATTGTCAATGCTTGTAGAGACAAGCATTGACAATTTTGCAAATTTTGCGATTTTTTTTTACTCATTATTTAATTGGCTATTATATTATAAAAGAAAAAAAATATACATCAATATTTGTTCCATTTAAAATGGGGCGCTAAATTTTCAATAAAGATATATTTAGTAGAAAGATATTTTTTTTGTAATTTTTTCTTTTTTTTCTTTAATTACACTTTTTATCCATTTAAATAAAAAAAACCCACACATTTTGATATTTGTGGTAGAGATAAATGTATTTTACCATTCCAATATTAAATGTATTTTACAATCCCAATATTAAATGTCCCAAATATTAAATGTACCATCCAAATATAAGCTTTACTCTACCTTTGACATTTTTGTACACTTGTGAACATGTATGTAACATTTAAGGAAAAACTCTTTATCTATATATTTAGAGAAACTAGAATTAGACAATGGTTTGTTTATGTAGTGAATTAAATACATATCTAAAGATACACAAAAGAGAAAAAAAAAAAGTTTATTTGTGAGTTTGTTTGTATCAGTGGTGTGGCCTCAGCCATAAAAGGTGAGAGAAATGGAAGTCTAGAATAGACATGCAGTTATAAATTGGTACTAACTGACAAGATATCTTACATTTCACTCAATAGAAATTTCTTGTACTCTTCAAGAATTAATGAGGCAAGGTGTTGTAGAAGATAATAAGGAAGAGAAGAGAATGATTTTCTGTGCAAGTCAAAACAAATAAAGTAAAAGTAAACTTGGAAGGAAGAAGAAAGATTGTCTCAAGCCAGATAAATTCAACTGTCCCTTCCTTAATGGGGAACCCAGAACTCATAGTGACTGTTTCGGTGGATTTAAATATGAATGTTTTCAGCAAGTGAGCAAATGTTTTATTGTTGTTTTTTTTCCTTTTTAAAAATCGTTTTTTTTTGTCTTTTTTAAATATTGTTATTGAAAATTTCCTGAACATGTAACTATTATGCAATGCCCTAGCCTTAGTTTTTTTGTTTTGCTATGAGGAATAAAGTAATGTAAATTTGGATATGTAAGTGTCACTTATTTTTGGCTCCAAGTAATTTTTTTCTCTTGTGCATGGGCTTTTATGTTTAGTAGTTCTTTTCTTAGCAACAAATTTTGTTAACTTGCATTGATTTTTGACAACAATACCAAAATTTCGACACTATTCCTCTCTTTATTCTTTTCTTCCTTCCTCTGTTTAATTCTATACTTCCAGTTATAAGACATGGGGAAAATTACTTTAGCAATGTTCATCTTTGTTTACTTCACATAACCAAATATGCTAGCATTGATGTTTTAAAGTAATCACAGTCAACAAAATTTGGTTGCATTAATATCAACCACTGTTATCTATTTTTAATGTACTGATTTCAAATTTTAATGTTCCAGCAGTAAAGTAAAGTAAAGTAAAGTCGTTGGGGCGGCCTAATGTCGGTACCAGCCAATCAGCGAGGGAGTCTATCCCCTTTTCACTAGTGCTAGACTAAGGAGATTGTTTTTGTGTCTGAGGTGGAGTGCCACACCTACCATCAGCTCCTTACTTTACCGCACGGATCCCTGTGCTACTCATACGCTGAGTTGGCGAGGGCCGGTATCGAACTAAGAACCTTGTGGTTTCTAGCTGAACGGTCTACTCACTGAGCTAACCCGGTCTGCCACTATATGTTTGTTCCACCTTCCTTGGTAGCATTCCTCCATGATTTGAAGTCCTGATAGAACCGCTCGTCACTTTATGTCCCTAAGTTCTCATGAAATCTATCAAGATGATGGTAAAGAAAATGGAGTTTGACATGCATGTTGCATCCAAGGTCATGAAAAGCTGATAACAAATTTGTTACAAGAGTTTTATTGTTGTTTGTCTGTTTATTACGGAGAAGGTTTTCCCGTTACGACCACAAATGAAAACCATGCTCTCCTTTCCTTATCATTAATCTTTCTAACAAAGTCTTGATCGCATAAAAATTATTATTATTATTATTAATAATAATAATAATGATAATTATTATTATTTGCTCCTTTTGAGTTTTCACATCAGCATTAACTCATGGTCTTTCACTGGAGTCTGAGTGACAGCAAGTCTCCTCAGGTCTCCAGGACTCTTCTGAGTATTCTGGCAGATTGCAGCAGTGCAGTGTTTTGAATGGTTTCAACCCTTCCTCTGATTTCCAAACATTGCAGACCCTTTTCCAATCCTTTTGGGACTGTTCCAAGTGCACCAACTACAATTGGTATCACCTTCACTTCCATATTCCATAACTTTTTTAGTTCTCTGGCAAGGTCCAGATATTTGTCTATTTTTTCATTTTCCTTTAGCTTCACCCTGTGATCTGCTGGCACCACAAAATCCACCAGTTGACAAGTTCTTTCTTTTTTGTTTATCAACACTAGGTCTGGTCTTCTTGCTGGGATAAGGTGATCCGTTTTTATTTCAAAATCCCAGAATTCAAATAAATCCAATTTAAGCAGTATTATTACATTTTAACTGGACACCCACCATTTTAATTTTCTTTAGTTATTTTATTATACGACAGTTGATTAGTTGAATTGGTCAGAATTTTTCATTTTCTTATTTAAAAAAATAATGTTTGTGTTGAATTCCTCAAAATGACTTAAATGAAATGTGGGGATTGATGAAAGAAAGAAACAAAGTTTGATAAAAGCAAGATAAAAAACAACAACAATAAGACTTTTTGAATATTCAAAAGAAAAATACAAAAGAAACAGACGATCGTGTTAATTTTGATAGGCACTCTGTTATTTTCAATTGTATAGGAAGACAAAAAGAATTTCTCTTTTGTATAAGCAAGTGTAAGGGAAATAACTTCCGTTGACTGTAAAATAGTAGATCATATTAAAATGGTTACATCCCTTGCATTATATTCCAACTTAAGGCAGATCCTCCACCCCTCTCTCAGGTGCTGTAGAGTGCTGCAAAGTATACAGGTATTCTGTGTGTGGTTTGCTGCATGTTGTGTAGTAAGACATAGCTTAACTAGGTGACCCCGCTCACAACTTTTTATGTGAGATGTAACAATATGTTACAGATATAATATAATAACTGCAACAAGCTGGTTGTCTGATATATGCAGTTTTTATAATGTAGGTATACCCAAATTTGTCAAAAAATCCGTGTTTTTTCAAAACAATTTTGACCCACCCCCCACCCCGTTTGAAAAAGAAATTACCAAAAATCAGGGAATCACCCGATTTTAATAAAATTTTCAGTGTTGATTTATCAATGAATGAATTTTATAATGCATTAGTTAGTATATTTCAAAACTTTCTGATTTTTTTCAGGTCAATTAAAAATAAATTACATGTGTAATATTATTTTACTTTTTTTTACTGATGCTCATTATGTTATTACTTTTCGACAGACAAAAATTTAACCTTCAATAATCGATTTATTTAATTTTAAATCATTTTTAAAATTCGTAGCAGCCAAATTTTTGGGTGTACCTATTATAATGAGGGTGATTCAAAAGTTTTACAATTTTTTGGTAATATGAAGCATAATTTGGCAACTGACAAAGGTGACTACTCACACTGTACTGTGAGATGGTGAGCTTCCTTAATACTTTCTAAGTGCTACTAGCACTCTGGGAGTGGCTTGGAGCACTGGCCTTAGAATCCATGGTTTTAGGCTGATCCGACCATGTCTGATCGTTGATTTCTTAAACCATTAAGAGTCTGCATTGTATGTCCAAAATTATTTCACCAGTTGTTTAACAAGAAAAAAAATTCTCTAATGAAAAAGAAATACTAAAAGATACAGAGTTAGAAAAAAACCTTGGTGTGAATGTGGACCCTGAATTAAAAATTTTCAAACACATAGAAATACAAGTAAATAAAGCAAATAAGATATTAGGATTAATACGAAGGTCATATGAATACATGAAAAGAATGCTGAAAAATGTATTCATTGCATTGGTATGACCTCATTTGGAATTTGCTAATGTGGTTTGGAGTCCAAGAATAATCAAGGACATAAAACTCATTGAAGGAGTTCAAAGAAGAGCTACTAAAGTAATGAATGATTTAAAAAAACCTTTTGTATGAAGAAAGTCTTAGGAATATTGACTTACCAAGTTTGGTTTATCGACATACATGGATATGATTGAAGTCTACAAATATACCCATGGATTTTATTCAACAAGCTTTGATCTACTAAACATTGCTCAAAATATCAATACCAGGGGTCATAAATTAAAACTCTTTAAAAAGATTTGTAAAGCAAATGCAAGACAAAATTATTTTAGTAACAGAGTGGTGAATACATGGAATAAACTTCCATCATCAATAGTGAATGTCCCATCGCTAAACTCCTTTAAGGCAAGGTAAGATAATCTGTGGAAATATTTATAAATATTCTGTGGAATTAAGATGAATGTTTATAATGAACAGCTGACAGATCTCAGACCTAATATACTAGCTGAAAAAGGTATTATTATTATTATTATTATTATTATTATTATTATTGTATAAGATAGTTTTTCAGTTTATATCCACTTATCATCCTCCTTATTGAATACTGAGAATTAGTCAGGAATATTTAGAGATAGAAATGTGATAAAAACTGATGCACAAACCACTTCTACACCAAATAACATTTTATAAAAGACAAAGTTTTCCTTGATAATATATATTGGTTTGTTTTAAAGAGTCAAATGAAAGTGTATTTTAAATTTTTGAATTGATATTTTCCTACTTATTCTCACAGGAAAATTAACAAAGAACAATCAAATAATTGTTCTTTACCGGATAAAAAGGAAGAAAAAAAATGCACTGGTGAAAATTGTGGGCCCCAATGTAAAATTAATAATGTCAATTATAAAAATGGAGAAATAATCAACTCAACAGAATGTCAACAATGGTATGAAAAATCTCTCTTCTTCTTCTTCTTCTTCTTCTTCTTCTTCTTCTTCTCTTCTTCTTCTTCTTCTTCTTCTTCTTCTTCTTCTTCTTATTATTATTATTATTATTATTATTATTATTATTATTATTATTTGTCTTTCATATACATTATGATATTGTTATATTCACTTTAAAAAAGGAGTATTTTCATATCATATATCTATCTATCTCATTCTGTTCCTATCTATCTATCTATATGAGTCTGGTCATTCATATCTATCTATCTGTACAATAATTCACTAAATGTTTTTTTTGTTTTTTTTTTACATCTGTCCATTATCCCATAACTCTAGTACAGCATTTTTCTTTGGTTACTAATTGGTTTCTGGAGTATGTTTTTCACATATGAGCATTTTTTTTTAAATTCCAATTTTTAGTTCAATTTACAAAGTAAATATAATGTCAAACTAAACTCTTACTTTGTTTTTGTCAAGTTAGCTAAACCAAATCTTTATCTTTTTATTTAAACATGTAAAATAGACATTGAGCTGATCATTTCTCAACTAGAAATCAAAGTTATATTTTTTTTCAATGAGCTTTTTACTATTTCTTTTTGGTCACCAGAAAATCAAGATTTTTAAAAAGCTGTGCATGAATGTTGACCTCTCAATGACATTTATTGGCTTATAAGTTATTATACAAATATAATTTTGCCTGTTTTTATTGCTGTAATAAAAAGTGGAATGGATTTGGCCAGTTTATGTAACCTCAAAAATGAATCATTTAACTCTTTGCCTACCAAATTTCCCCAAGTGTATACCAAATTTTCTTGGTATTTTTTTTTTACCTGTAAGATGGGATATTTCAAAGTTCACTATTCATTCACCTCAGAACTCATTCTATTCAAATAAAGTCCTATCACTATTGTTTTCTGAGCCCTTCTGCTCATTTATAATGAATTAACCATAAGTTTTGAACTTTGCTTGGTAAGTGTAGGATTGTATTGGTGAGAGAGTTGCTGTGAGTGGTTTAAAGTAAGCAAAGAGTTAAATGTGATTAAATAAGATTTCTATCAATATATTTTTAGATAAAATAATATTCATAAAAATGTAATTCTAATGTTTGTTTGTTTTTTCTAAACATTTTTGTCTTGTGTGGAGAATCATTATGAATAAACTATTTTGTTTTTATCCTAGTTATTGTATGAAACATGAAGCAAATTGCATTAATAATACAGCAGCTGTAGGTAAGTATAAGTAATATAGAAATATAATATTTTTGTTTTATTATTTAATATTATATCCATAACAGAATATAAAGTTTCATATGTTTGTTATCATGAAAAATATTGAAATTCTAAGTTTCAACATTTTTCAACATTGTGATGTATAAGAAGTAGAATAAAGTTTGCAGTGGAATAATGTAGCTGGTTTCTATAGCAATCACAATTGATGTAGAATATCTGTGTCAAGTAACAGATAAGTGAATATGCACATCACCATGGAGATGGTTGCTCTTTTCCTGAGTCGTGAATATTAAGTTAGTAATTATCTATTTAAAATATTTAAAAAGTGATTTTACAAGTTAGAGAATTTTAATGCAATTGCACTAACCAAAATCTCACTATGATGTGCCCGCCCTGTTGGCTGGGGTGTTAGAATGTACCAACTGCACCTCTGCAGAGGGGTAAGACTCCCCCAATGGGGCCACCTGTTTGCCATGGGTGGCGACCCATGATGCTTAAGGATAGAACCCAGGTGGTTGAGCAGTCCATGACTTGCAATACTCCACTTTGGCCTTTACGTAGGCTAGACGGGTGGTCAGAGAGGCCCCCTCCGATTAATCGGCTGATCACATCAAGCCCTAGCACCTATATGATTGCCCCAATCCTATTGTCCTTATAGCAAGCCCCAACCTCTTTTTATCATATGGGTGCTAGAAGGTAGTGGCTGAGGGTCTTCATGTCCTGGGAATGACGTTAAACTCTATCTGATGGTGAGGTTCCAGTTTTGGAGGTTTGAGGAATGTGGAGCACCCCTTCATCACCATTGCTCCCTGGTCCACTGACCCAGAGTGGTAGTACCTGTTAGGGTCCCATCTATGGGTTAAATAGAAAAACATGAGTTTATAAACAAAATTTGATTATCCATTAAGAATGAATTTATTTCAAAACTTTGTTGGCATTAAATGCCCACTGAAGTTGATATGCCGTAAAACAAACCAAACCAAACCAAACTATGATGTAACATTTTTGCTGTGTTACAGTAACATATGAACATACAACAATTGGATCATATATACATATATAAAGGGCAGTTGTGTGTATCTATATGTCCAGAGGAAACTTCGAAAACAAAACAATTAATAACAAAGTAAATATATATACACATTAAATATCACTAGGGCTTGGTTTTTGAGCAAAAATAATGAAGGTTTTATTTATATTTGGGAAGATATTTAAAAATTAAAATTTGTATAGTAACCAAAGGTAATTTAAATATGATGCTGATTGATTGAATTAATTGCCTCATTTATATTGTATCTTTTTTAAATTGTAAATTATTGAATTAAAATTTCTTACTATATTGTTATATATTCACATGGGGATTTTATGGAGAATCCAGTGAGGATCTAACTTGTGATAAGTAATAATGGATCTGCAAGATTAACTTTTAAAAAATCCCCCCTCTACCCAGGCGATGCTGGGTAGCCACTTTTAATATAAATGAAAACAGACAGTTTTCTGAATCATTGAATGATCATCTAATAGAATATTTAAAAAAAAACACAATTTGATAAATTATCTTTTGATGTAATTGCAATTACCTGTTTTTTATGTGTGTGTGTTTTTTTTAGTGGATGGAAAATGGACATTGTGGTCTGAATGGTCAAATTGTAGTTCAAACTGTACAGGTGGATTCAGACAACGAAACAGAACCTGTTCCGATCCACTGCCAAGATGTAATGGAAAGAATTGCTTAGGTGATAATATACAAAGAGAACCATGTAATACAGATATACCTTGTGAGTTTTTTTTAACTTATTAATATTAACCTATTAATATTAGATAAGATAATAAAAGTACCCACTTTTATTATAAGTTTTATATTTGAAAGATAATAACTTGATTCTTGTATAAACACAACAGTCCACATTAAATAGATTTGGTAAATAGTATTGGGTGGCAAAAGTTAATGTACTGGATGCTGTGTAGAGAACCTTATAGGAGCAATGTCTGATAGGGACAAGTGGCAAGGAAGAGTGATGAAGATATTTGCTGTCAGCACATCTTGATGATGAGGATGATGATGATGATGATTATTATTTCTAAGCATTTATAAATATTTTTCAGTCATAGTTAATTATCATAATCCTCTCATTAAGGAAGTTCTAACTAAAAGAATTTTAGCTGAAAAATGAAGTGAAATAAAAATGAATTGAAATTACACAAAGAAATTAGCAGTTGTTTTTCTAAAATTCCAATTACAAAAAATTATCCAAATTTTAAAAGTCAGTTATATCAAAACTGGTGGAATGTCTTCATCAAAATCTTGATAATTAAATAAATGAAGTTTGATCGTTCGTATTAGTTGGAAAATATCACAAAATAAGTTATTTAAGTTAAAAGGATTGGAAAATTTCTCAAACTGATAATGATGACAATGAGCACTACTAAAACAAATCTTTAACCAATTTATAAAATTTAGTTAATAAACATTGTTCATCATTTTAAAAAGATTATAAATTTCCAGCATTTTGGAATTGCACTCTAAATATTTACCTTTGTCATTTTAGTTTAGAATTTAAAAAAAAAATTATAAATAAATATTGTAAAATTTCTATCTCCTAATTTCTGTTTGCAGGTTGTGAGGTGACTCAGTGGAATAAATGGTCTGAATGTTCACAAAAATGTGGAGAAGGCAAAAAGAATCGAACTCGAGAATTTAAAGTCAAAGAAGATGCCAATCACTGTGATATTGACATGATGGAATTATCAGAATGTAATAGTGACCCTTGTGAAAGTAAGTCATTTTCTTTTTTTTGATGCATCTCAATAATAGCATAGCATTAAATATATTTCAAGAATGAATTATAACAGAAAAACTAAACTCATCTGGACTTTATGATACTGGTTAGAGAGATCAGAGCTATTTTTAGTCTTGGAAGACTCTAATCCCAACCTGAAGGTTGAGAAAGTATAGATGTTTATTCAAGTCTAAAAGGCCAGCATAAACCCAACTATTACAGTTGATTTTTAGAGGAGAGGACTGCTGAGCAGCAACATCTTCATTGTCATGAACAACCAAATGTAGATGGGAATTTCTTTCCTGCAATGTGTGTGACTGTATCTACAAGTTCAGAATTGGACTAATGAGTCACCATAGAGACCACAAATAAAGATATGGAGTGATGTCATCATCATCTGTGACGGACTTCCAAAAGATGTAAAAAAGTGTCTTATGTGGTAGGAAATAGTGTAATTGTATTCATGAAACACTTAAATATCATATTTTTAGTTTGATTCAATTATTACTTTTTATTTATTTTTTATTTTTTATTAGCAAAATGTAATGTGACAGAATGGACATTGTGGTCACCCTGTTCTGTAAATTGTGGTATTGGAGCTATGGTCAGAGAAAGGAAAATTTTAGACCAAAGCCACGAAAATGATTGTCCTAAAAACCTCAGAGAAGAAGAGAGATGCACTAGCAAAAATTGTGGTAGGTACTTTTTATGAATTTTGTTCAGTATTTTCTTATCATTTTTATATTAATAACAAAATTGCACAAACAGTAGAAAATTTTCTAAACATTAATGAGAGTTAGTATGTATGTGTGTATAAAGCTTCAGGCAGAATAACAGAATGTGCATATAGGGACAGAAGATTTAATAGTGTCACAAAAGGTAAAAAAAAGAGAAATCTGTGTATTTGGTTGAGGCAAATGTAAATATATCAGTGCTTTTGTTGGTTGACCATCCTAACATTGAAAGCAATATGGAGAGGAAATTGGAGCAGTAAGTCTTCCAGCTGATAAGTTAATTGCTAAGTTAGCTTAATCCCTATTGCTTAATTGTATCTGAACTGTTTTTTTAACCAAGTATTTTATAGGTCATTGTTATTTCAGAAATGTGTGATAAAAATGAATGTTTGTTTTAATAAAGTTTTAGATGAAATAATATATACATTTAGACTGTTTTTCTCTCCACTATAGATAAAAAAATTTTCATTCAATATGATTGTCTTGCTGTTTTGAGTAGATTCTATAATATTTTTTTTTTTCATTATTCAAAATCAAAAACAAAATTTTGGTTATCACCAAACCACAAAAATGATTTTTTTTTATCAGAGATCTAAGGACAGATGAATTTGTGTGCCTAAAAAAGAAGGTTTGGTTTCTTTATTTAATGACATATCAAACTTCATGTGTTATTTAATGCTGAAGCCATTCCTATAGAAGAACAGTAGTGGTACTATTTAACCCATATAGCTGGGAGGATGAGAAGGTACATACCCTTCCCAAGAATATTTGTTCAATAGTGAATATAATAGCCTAACTGGAGTTCAAACTCACTTCAATGTTGCAATCAAGCATGTTAGCCATTACTCCCTCTCCCAAATGAAGGAGTTATTCTCATATTTGAATAATGTTAACTTAAGATATTTACATTTTACAGCAGAATTTTTTCTTTTTCCCCCAGTTGAATTTCTGGATTAAGGCAGATGAAAAAAATTTAAAAAAACAAATGCTAGAAATTTCATTTTATTTTATATTTACAGTTAATTATCATCTTTATCATATTTCAGGAGTTTGTATATAAAATGGATAAAACATATTACAGCTTTAAAAAACAAAATTTGATGAATTGACTTGACCATTTATTTGTTAATGTTAAGATTGCCTATGAACTATATAGTTATTTCCTTTATATCAATAATGCTATTATATAATGATTATATAATTATGTTTTTAAAAAGAAGTATACTTTCTAAGATTTGAGCCAATTAAATGGTTGAAAAAAAAGACATAAGTTATAAAAGTCAGACATTTATTTAGGTAACATAATGACGAGGTAACTTGATGATATTTTTGATATCATTTGATAAATATGCATGAATAATGTCTAAAACTTGCTGAGTAACATAAAACTGTTGCATTGATATCTTATTTATATGCACAAGTAGTAGTAGTATTATTATTAGGATGAATATTCTAAAAATGTAAGTGAGAATTAAAAGGAAAGACACACAAGTAAAAAAATTGATATTTTTAAAAAACTCAATTGAAATGATACCCAACAAAGTTAGAATAAGTGTAGCTTAAAATAATTAGTATTGAAATATCATGTAATTTCATAAAAATTAAAACAACAAATTCAGTTTTGTTACCTACTAATCCTAAAGGCCAATAAGTATAAAAAAACCCAAGTGTTATGTTATAGGGGGTATTAAGTTTTCATTTGATCTGAATATAACCGAAGATCATTGTTTTTTACCTGGACAATAGAAAGAGTTTTATCCACGAATGTTCATTATTCAGGCCCTGATGGTGTCTAGGTTTTCTTCAAGCTGTCATTTTGACTGGAGGAAGAATCTTGTAAAAGTTAACTATTATTCTTTTAAATCTTCTTAGATTTTGTTCTTACAAGCACAAATGGACAATTAGGGTAACCACTTTGCAAAATTGTTTATCATGTTTACCATTGAGGCCAATTGAAATCCTTTCAGAAAACTCTTTTTCTTTTTCTCTCTCCTATTCATGTGACAATACAGTAACCAATTGCACCAGTCCCATAATGGGGAGGGGTATTGACATGTCTCCTATTGACATGTCCCCTATTTTCTCTATCAAGTGAGTAAGATGCATTCAAATCATGGTTTAATTATCATAGATGGGTGACACATTATCAACAGATGCATTAATCAACCTAGCTTATTACATAACATAAGATTGAAAGTAGAACACAATGTCTATACAATATTATGTAACAGAAATAATTCTTTTTCATTGTTATTTACAGAATGTGAAGAGAATGAAATTTGGATGGAAGAAGGCTGTGAAAAGAGTTGCAATAATTCTAAACAATGTAAAGTGGCTGCTTGTTTATGCAAAGATGGATTTAAACGTTCCATCAATAATATCTGTATTCCTCAAAAAACTTGTGATTTATGCATTGTCAATGGAAAACAAAAAACGGTAAGTTTTATTTTATTTATTCATCTCTCAGATTGTATCATAATTTAAAATGGATAAAATTATTTCTCTTCTAGCAGACATTTATAGGATTATGATATTGTGGATTTTTAGTGGAGTAAAATCGAATAATTTCACTGTCAAATATTTGATTGCCTGTCCTTGTCAGATATTTTTGCCACCATAATGTGAAAATGTCTTTGCGATTATCGAAACCAAAATCACCAAAATTCAATCCTCTTTCTTGCTAGTTATCATAGTATATAAGAATTAGTGGGGCATTAGTTCGAAGCTAACACCCACACTCCTATAATGCATTAGGCTATCACAAATGATAACCCAACACTGAATAATCGGTAGGGAAAAGACAAAGTCAATTTATACAGGATAACAACATCTAATTAAATCAACACACAAGGAAAAAACATGTTTCAGTTCCAAACAATTAAAAAATGACACAAAGCTGTTCACAAGAATGCAAGAAATGTAGCAAGATGAAGTTGGAATGCACTTACTGATATCCCTTTGATCTGGGTGGTCTGGGAACAAAGTGGCCACCCATTATTATTTGCTTAAAAGCAAGAGACCCTGTCTGTTTCCTTCCGAGTCATGTTGATAAAAGTGGAAGGCTAAGGGCTTACATTGTCATGTGACCAATGCACATGTGACATGTGAAGCTCTCCCTACAATTCCAAAAGGGAGACAATTTTCTCCAACCTTTCATCTTACTAATGGTTTAAAGAATTTGTTGATAAAATTAAATTTATACAAGTTTGAAAATGTTTTTTCTCGTCTATTGAAGAAATTTGTATATATATGCATGTGTTATACAAATGATGGTAGATTTATTAATTATTCTTATTCCAGCCCGGCAGTATTTGGAAGAAACCAGAAGATGAATGTGAAAACTGTGAATGTGTTGGTGGCCAAGCAGTTTGTTCTCGAATTTGTCCTATAGAAAAATGTGGACAGGTAATTAAACAATTTTTTATAGTTAAAAATTCAAAAAAATTTTGTCTAAAAGATTTTTCAATTTATTGCCAGTTTTGTTAAATTTGTAATGATATATCTGTTGCATCAATTTAATGTTCAGAAAAAAACTACTTTATACAAATACTGATACAAAAACTGCAGCAGTGTATCCAACAAAGTGTTCCATGCCAAAGCATCATTACCACTAGCTCAGGGCACCCCAGCAGTACCTCACAATGTCGTTTTGGTTTTACATCACGAATCAGAAATGCCAGATTTGTACAGATACAACTTCTACCTGATCTTTGAAACTCTTAATATATTTTTTCTCAGATATGCAAAGTTTAAATTGGTGATAAAACTATGGCATCAACTTCAGTAAGAAATATATTGATTCTACTGCAATTTCTTAAACATTGCTTTTGCAGATCTCCATACTTTTCAAGTTCAATCAATGTTTTCCTCAAAAGAAATTAATTCAGTGATTATTTCATTTTTAAATTAACTGATAAGATCACAATATCACAAGATCAAAATGCTGGATGGTTAATGATCTCAGAGGGAAAGGCAAGATGACAATCAAAACCTTTTTTTATACTCAAATCCATACAACCATCAAATATGATAATGATTTAACATGTAAAACTAACTTGCATAATGTTTCCTTCTTTTCAAAACATTTCAGATTGTGTTGTAGCTTTATTGGTAGCTTCACATATTTTTGTAGCCTCAGCAACACCTGGTTATGTGTTGCAATTTTTCTGAAAAAATCATAACCAGTGAGAATATGGTTCAAATTAGCAGAAATTAACTGGCATTAGGATATTGTATACTGCCTTTATTTGGACATTTATTCTGTTTGGGTTCGTCTGCAGCACAATGTAATATGTGCTTGGTTCATGTGTCCTGTTTCCTATATTCAACAGTTGAGATGAAATGCTTATTCATAGAATTTTCTTCTGTCATTATATTTCTTTTTCTTCTCATTTTCTTTGATTAACAAAGATGATGATTGTTTTATTCTATATTTAACCTGTTATTACTAATCTTCATTAAAATTAATTTATCATCAGGGTGAAGAACTTTCTTATGATGTCCCAGACAAATGCTGTCCAATATGCGTGAATAAAAGTAAGTTTATATTCATTAATCAATCTATACACTCACTCAAAAGTTAAGCACCAGCAGTTTTTCTGCTAAATTCAAAATTAACTTGACTCACAAAATGCTATGGTAGATTTTTACCAAGACTGAATGCAAAATCTGTATATGCTATATAGAAATGGAAAAACATGAAAAATTGGTATTTCAAAGGCAAATTTATCAAGAAGATAATTTATGACATTTATTGTCAGAAACAAGTATTCTTCTCTATGCTTATATTCACAATTATAAAATAATCATTTACATGTTCTTATGCTTATTAGGTCAATATTTGGTATAGTGATCATTTGTACGAACAACACTTTCCAAAAATCTTCTTGTTCTGCTTATTCATCTTCTGATTAGCATTTAGAGAATACTGTTTCATTCTTCCTGGAGTGTCTGTGCTGGTTTTATAAATATTTCAATAGGGGGGACTTTAGCACTCACTTTACAAACTAAACTAGCCTATAAATATTCAATCAGGTTAAGATCAGGGTTTTTTGGAGGCCATGGAATAGTGTAAATGGTGTTATGCGGCCAATATTCCTTTACAACACATACTCTATAGGGTAGAGCATTGTCATTCCTGAAGATGGAATGAGATACCATGATCATCAAATATAAAAAAAACTCTTTCAAGGACTTTCTTGTGGTACCTTTGGTCATTGAGGTTGCCTTGAATATCAAGATTGTAGTAATACCCCAAACTATAGTTGAGTTAACAGTTACCCCAAACTATAGCTAAATTGAAATCACTTCCAGGATGTTGAGTTGATCATATACAGTCTCCTCTCGCACACAATATTTGTGCTCTGCTATCACTCACATGTAATAAAACCAACTCTCATTGTACAAACATTGGATGTGCCAACCAATTCTGCCATTATATCACTGTAGATATTCTTACATACATCTTCGAGTGGGAAGTGGTCACATGATAGGATGTTGTAAAGTGTTTTTAATGATATTGAAGAATATTCTGGAGTTGATATGCCATTTGAAGGAAGCTACTTGTTAAACTGGGTTTTTTTTCTGGCATGTCTCACAAGCAACGTATCTACACAAATATCATTTTTTTCTTGTCTTCTGGTCTTATCAATTACATTGCCTGTTGTCATGTACCAGATGTGCCAGATGACTGATTATAAATTTAATTGGCTTGATTTATAATCAGTCACCAACGATCTATGACAAACATTAATTGTAATTATAATACCTTCATGATTCATTTTAAACTATATGTGATTTGACAAAACTAAAAGTAAATATAAGAGAATTGCATTAATTATTTTCAGTAGTAAATCTTTAAAAACTAAAATGAAAAATATCTGTAACATTTGAAAGTATTCTTATGTGCTATTCAAAATTCTGTACCAAGTAAAAACTTAGAAAAAAATATCATTTAAATTTAGTAAAATTAAAACTCTAAAATGTGACTTCAGCAAAATGAAGCATTTACCAAATTAAGATGTTTTACAATCAAAATGGAAATATATTTTTAAGCCTTAAAATATAAAATGAATTCACATTTCCTTAAAATAAACATTTATAAATTTGAGTAACTTTTCTAATTAACAACAATTCAGTAGAATAGTCTTTATTTAAAGCAGTCTGAAGAATGTATGTATTTAAAATTTATCTATAATCTATTTAAAATTTGTGTATAATTTTTTTTTATCTCTCTTGAAGAATTAACTGTAAAGATATATAAATTCAATAAAAAGTCTTTACTTTGTGTTCCTAAATTTGCTGCAAAATTTTCTTTGTAGGTACTTGTTCTTTAAAGAAGGCAACAGACTTTCTGGTTGATTCCCTCACTGGATGTCGGTCTATTGAAAAGATTACATACTTTTATTGTGAAGGCAGCTGTGGCTCAAGCTCAGAAAAACCAGTTCTGATGAATCTAAAAAACAGTGCAAGCAGCCAACAAAACTGTACCTGTTGCCAAGGAGTTTCATCATTTCGAAAATACATTGATGTTTTTTGCGAGTCTAATAAAATCAAGAAAAAGGGCTATTATTCTGACATGAAAAGTTGTGGTTGTAAAGAATGCTCAAATAGTAAGTATGCCAGATTATGATCTTAATTCATTTGTAATAAGTTCTTTTAAGAATAAATTCAAAGAATAGAATAAAGGTTTGCAATTTATGATATATAAACCAAAGTTTTGATATGTACACTTCAAATTCAAATAGTAATCATTTTTTCTATTTGTGACACTTTTAAATGAAATATCTTTCATTATATGACCAAATATTCAATGACATTTTATTCAGCCAAAAATTCTTATTGAATGATATTTTGTAGATTAAAATTTAATTTTATGTTTTGAAAATCTTTCATAAACAAATGTAAAAGGTAAACATTCTGACAGAAGAGATTTTATTTTTTACTTGAATAGAAAAAAATAATGTTTGCAATTTAACTGTCATAATTCAGATGAAAGATTATAACAGTTTTAGATTTCAATTTTGTTTGTTTGTAGACAAAACAATTTGAGTTACAAATTGTCTTTTAAAATAATTTGGAATGATTTTTCGGACCATATGACCTTTAGTCACCCCCTTTGCGATCTCGATTCATAAGGAATTTTTTTTCATTTACACCGTCAAAATCCGGTTGTTTGTTAGGGGTTAGGGTTAGGGTAAGGGTAAGGGGTTAGTTTTATAATTAAAAAAAAAACTTTAAAAATCGTCTGTTAACAAACAACCGGATTTTGACGGTGTAAATAAAAAAAATGTCCTTATCGCAAAAGGGGTGCTTAAAGGTCATATGTTCTGATTTTTCTTCTAGAATATTTATCAGAATTTCAGAAACACAAAAATGTGTTAATCATATTTTGGCTAAAGGTCACAAAACTAAAAAATCTTTTGCATAGAAAATTAATCTTGTACATAATTCAGTGTCAACTAAACAAATATTTATTAATGTATATAATGAATGTTTTAAATCTGAAGGTTTATGTAATAATGTATTTGTTATATTTCTTATGTTTCTTTGTCTTACAATTTCTTTTTTGATTTTTTTCAGGTTAACTCTCCTTTTCTTGTCTAACATTGTCTGCAGTTAATTTGAACGATTAATGAATCTGTTCATATAAACAGAAAAATAATTCTTTCTTTCTCTAAAATTAATTGTGTAAATAGTTGTGAACATAACAACAAATCAATTCTTCAATAAAATTCCTTTTCATATGGCATGTTTTTGTTTATTTTATTAATATTATAGCAAAAGAAAAAAAATTCAGTCATATAAAATGCCTTCACTATCAACCAAATCAGCTTATTTTATTTCTATTGAATATTCTTCAATCATACAAAATGTGTTGAACTGCAAGGATTTACAAAAGTAATGTGTGAAAAGATAAGCGATTAGAAATTTCCATTGTGTTTTACTTTTCGAACAAAAAGAAAAGAAAAATTGAAAATTACTAATGAGAAAATAAATTACAAGGTAAAATATAAAAGACATTACAAATTTGATATTTGTAATATTTTATCATATATATATATATATATATATATATATATATATATATATATATATATATATAAAGTAAGTAAAGTCGTCGGGGTGGCCTAATGTCGGTATCAACCAGACAGCAAGGGAGTCTATCCCCTTTTCAATAGTGCTAGACAAAGGAGATTATTTTTAGCGTCTGAGGTGGAGCGTCACACCTACCATCAGCTCCTCACTTTACCGCACAGATCTCTGTGCTACTCATAACGCTGAGTTGGCGAGGGCCGGTATCGAACTAGGAACCTTGTGGTTTCTAGCCGAACGCTCTACCGACTGAGCTAACCCGATGTACCCGGTTCATGATCGTAATAAAATGATTGATGAGAGGAAAATAATCTAGATAAGATTCTTATGAAATAATAAAAAAAGATAGCTGATAATTCATATATTACAATGTTCGTTTATTTTAGGAAATGGTTTTTGTTTAGATTTAAGATATTATTTAAAAAGATGTAACCCTAAACTCGTGAGATTTTTTAAACTGTTTTATTTTTCTAAAAACCGTTTTTGTACATATGACAAAAACTAAAATTCAGTTTTCAACTGGTTGTTGAGTTAAAGTGATGAAAATATATTCGTTTATTTTATTTTATATTTTATCCCTAAAATATAACAATGAAAAGAAGCTAGGAATTAAACGGGCCCTTATTGTAGGGGAAAATTCAGTGTATAAATTCAAATAAAAAATTATTCGTTTATTCAAGTTTTAACGATAAAAGAAGCTGAGAATTTGCGTATCATAATTTTGGGAATAGGTTATTTTTGTGGTTTACATTTTAAATATAACAGATGTTCCATCGTGGTGAAATGGTTAGCAAACTAGTCTGATTGATCCATTACTACTGAATAGCGAGTTCGATGCTCAATAGTTGCTCCATACTCGCGGCTTTGTGTCACATCCTACGCGTGGCAAAAGCGTTGGGTAAATAAGGAAGGCATTGCATCGTGGCGTGAATGAGCAGTCAATGACATGCAACACTTCCCTTTGGTGCTTACTTCCTTCTATTCTTTATTTCTCAACCCATCCAATATCA
This sequence comes from Doryteuthis pealeii, assembly GCA_023376005.1. Taxonomy (NCBI): domain Eukaryota; kingdom Metazoa; phylum Mollusca; class Cephalopoda; order Myopsida; family Loliginidae; genus Doryteuthis; species Doryteuthis pealeii. The sequence goes on from CM042152.1 coordinate 103,202,302, forward strand.
AATTTTGGAACTATGAAAAAGGACTTCAGAATTTCTAGCATCAGGACTGAATAGAAAAACTTGCTTAAAAAGGAGCAAAGTTATCCTACTTTTGATTGAGTGAAAATGGATTTCTGAAGTATTTTTGAAGTGACAGTAGGTTTATGCATTGCTATGACATAAAGGGTTTACTGGAGGAATTGGGAATTTCAATCTACAACTCAACTCAACTGAATAGCGACTGTTCAGCAAAAACTTAAATAAGAGCTTAAACGGTGTCCTCCTCCACAATGGTAATTTATATGGTGCCGTCTCAATTCGGCATTCAGTTTGTTTTCATGAAAATAGGAAGACATAAAGAGAGTCATTGAGTTGTTGCAATATCGCAAACAGTTGGATCATCTGTGTTGACCTTAAAAATGCATGCTCCTTTTTGGTCAGCAACACAGATACACCGGCTTTCTGCGCATGTGGGTCAGTAGAGCTTGAGAGAAGCATTAGATGGAGAGGAATTGGCCTCCAAGATCTGAATTCAAACCTGTTGATCCCAACATTCTATATGAGCCATTTATTGACATAAAGAAAATTATATTCCACCACACATATGAAACTATGTCTCTTGAAACAATTCATCAAAGTAAGGCCAACTGAAGGCAACTGTTTTAACTACCTCATTTTGGCATTTCCTGGCCTGTCAATTAAAAATAAATAAATAAATAAGGCCGGTGTATTTAATGGTCTACAGATTCGGCAAGTAATCAAAAATGAACATTTCATCGGGATAATGTAAACAATCGAAAAGAATGCTTGGTTATCATTCAAAGATCTTATCAAGGAGAACTTTCTTTGAAATTCACGAGCAAAGAATTACACTGGAATTGTCTAGAAACTATTGGATAACCACAAAATGCTCAATTGCGACAAGAGCATCAAGTTCCATTTTCTGCATAGTCATCTTGCTGACTTCTTGGAAAATCTTGGTGCGGTCAGCAATTAGCAAGATGAATGATTCCATCAAGATTTGAATTTAACGGAGGAATGGCATCAAGGTAGATGGGATGTACATATGATGGCTAACTATTGTTGGAGCCTAAAGTGAAATTGCCTACACTCTAGAAAAATCTATACATGTAAATTTTTACCATAACTACTTGCACACATTTTGACTTATAGTAACAATATCCTTTGTATGAACAAGATGAATTTGTACAATTGTTACAGATAAGCAATTTAAAAAGAATATTTTCCATTGTAAATTTTAAAAACATTTTATGAAATAAGCACAAATTTGTTCCATGAAGTATTTTAATGGTTTCTGAAACTAAGTGAGGGTATCTTGTTATTCAAAAAGTTGATTTAATACAGATGTTTTTTTTCTTTCCTTTTTTCTTCTTGGCTTTTTTCTTTTCTTCTCTTTTTCTTTTTTTTCTTCCTTAATTTATTTCCTTCTCTTTCTAATTTCCTTTGAAAGTGAGGAAATAAAAGTTCATTCGAACGTCGTGTCGGTTCGAGCCGGCACCATCGTAGTTTTACGTTGATATCGGTCGAGCACGCTCTTGATTTACAACCACGTGATCTATAATTGTTTCTTTTGATTTTACAACAACAACAACAACAACAACAACAATAATAATAATAATAATAATAATAATAATAATAATAATAATAAAGCTCTGATGAAATTCATAGTAACAAACAAGTTATTGTTTTTCCCATGTCACTTTGTGAGTGATTTCGAATACCAATAATAAACAATACTTATTTTGGTATTGATGATGTATATGAGGCAGTATCGTGCGGAGTCTACGACCCAACAAATGGCTGGCTGGAGGTGGTGCATCGCAGGACCATAAGAGCTAGGTAAGGTTCATGGGAACTTCTCATTGCCTTTTTCAATGTGCGCTTGACCGTTTGTATGACGCATTCTACGAAATGATTGGACTAAGGATATAGGGTGCTTAACCGGTCATGTTGAAAATTCCAGTTTTGGGCGAACCTTTTAAAGGCGTCGGATTTGAATTTTGGACCACTATCGCTCACTACTGTCTGCGGAATACCGAACTCAAACTTCTTGCTAAAAACTTTCCGTGCTAATTTACATACCAGAATACACTCATGGCTCCACGTTACTCCCAGTATGTAATATAATGGGTTCAGGTGATTGTCTGTTGCGTTCATCCAGGCTTTACTAAACTCCATATTTACCAGTAGCCCTTCATCCGACCTAAATGAATTGTTGAACTCTACAACACTAACCTCCTCCACGTTTGAAACTGTAACGTTTATATGCGTATATATGCCAATTTGAACATTTTGACGTATATAAAATCCTTTTTGTAGCATTTATTATTGTCGTCGTAATTTATCTTTCTAACTTCACCGTTTATCTTCTCTCTGCTTTAGAGTAACTGGTAATTTATTCTCCTACATTCCACAGGGGTCTAAATTTCCTTAATGTTTAATTGTTATATCTTTAAAGAGAATATAAAATATTACACTGGCGACGAGTATAAAACAAAGAACTTGAAAATAACAACGAATGTGAAGATGGCAGAAGAAAATTTAACTGGTTGAATTTTAAAAGTTTGAAACCATTAACGGAGCAGCAACAAAAAAGTCCCAGATGGATGCAATCAACACAATTCAGAACAACGTAATGTTCGACAAAGAAGAATAGCTCTGCTGTTGCAGTTAGCAAGACCAGAAGTGCAGGACATATTTGCGACGTTACCGGACATGGGAAAGATTCCGACACGGCCGTAACTTCACTTAATAAATATTTCTTACTACGAGTAAATGTTTCCAGGTCAAAAAAGGCGTTTCACGAAGCAAAGTCAAGACCAACAAAAAACTGCAATTAATTCGCCTCTCGGCTCCGAAAAATTGTCATGGACTGCAATTTTCAAACGGGTACGGAGAACCAAAAAAGAGATTCAATTCTGTGGAACTGCCAGTCCGCGTATACCAAACGCAGACAATTTGGAAGAAGGCGACTAGCTAACGCTTGAGAGAGTTATAAAAATATTCCCTCTATCGGAAGAAATAGGGGTACACATGAGTATGAATGTTCTATGTCTAAACACGGAAGATAATAGTCAAGTAAAAAGTGCGAACCACATGCACACAAAGCAAAGAAACAAAAAAGGAAAATAATACCACAACACACAAACGGTCATAAAAACAAAGGACATTGTTACCGATGCGGTGCAACAGAATATACTAAGAACGATATTAATGTCCTGCACATAGAGAAAATGCAATAAATGCTAAAAGAACAGACCATTTTGCTAACATGTGTAAAAGCAGACAGGTGAACACGTTAGCGAGACAGCATGAAGACGACATGATGGGCTCGAATGACGCTTATGCCTTTACAATTGGCGACATGAAAACCGGCGAAAAGATGGGAAGCATAGCACTAAAAATGTTAGTAGATGCAGGTGCTAGTGTGAACGGTATTGACAAGACCACGTGGGTCAAACTAAACTTTTTAAAAATTCACAGACTCCAAAGATAGGCAAACAAAGCCACTGTTCGTCTATGAGAGTCCAAAACTACTAAAAACACCGGGAATGTCTGTGGCAGAAGTTAACATTGTTGGGAAAATGCACAGACAATTTCTATGTCATAAATAGTCTTTGCGTACCACTGTTGGGACTACAGATAGCGACGCAGTTCCAGCTTTTAAAATTACAGGAAAATTCGAAGGTGAATCCTATTGACGATTTTTATAACCTGTCAGTTAAGGGACAAAAAAGAATTTGCAGTCAAGTTTTTAAAAGGTATTGTCTGGAGCTGAGAAAAACTGCCATCAAATCAAACCAGTCTGCCCTTGTTTGGCTGGAAGAGTTATCTTCCCTTGTTTCTGGTCTCGATCGCTAGGCGCCCTGACTATTTAAGCAGGAAGCGCCAGGTTTGAATCTCTCTTTGTCTCCGGAACTCCACCAACACAGATGGGTTAGACATTTGTCTACACCTTTCTGGTGTGGGGGCTTCGCCCTCCCCCAACACAACGTCAGTAAGTGACATTGCTTCATAGACTCTTAATCTCGTCTACCAGACGCAGTGCTACCTTCTTTATACTTTCTGTATGCTTCTAACTGCTATATTATATCTTGTCTCCTATATGTGTTACTTATATATCTACCCTGTATTTGTATACTTATTTTTGTATAAATGTTTCTCCCCGTGCTCATATATTAAAGTCCATTGTTATCTTTAACACCCTTGTCGGAATATTGTTTGTTCATATGTGTACTCATATTGGGAGGCCTTTGAGCAAAACAACCAACAATAATTAACTTTATTACCTTTTGAATCTAACACCAGAAACAGACAGGCTAGTAAGGCCAATAGCCCCAATTCAGACTTAGAAAAAGTTTGAAAAGAACAAAAGCCGAAAGAACTTATGAATGCAGACATAATTGAATATGTTAAAAACCTGACAGTTGAATTAAAACCTCCTGACCATTTTGGTGGCACTAAATTTTCAGCTTTATTTATAAAAATGAGGAATAACCAACACTCGATCTCTCAGAAGATGAAGACCAACTCAACCTTAAAATAAAATAAAAAATAAGAATGAATCTGTGAACAGAGGAAATAAAATTATGAACAAAACAAAAGAAACACTTATACCACCCTAACATGCTACTTTAATTCCAAGAAAAGGAAGGAAGTAGAATCCTTGGTATAATTAGATAAGGGATTTTTATTCCAAAGACACCGGTGGAAGTAACACTGCCTATTTGCACGATTGTTATAATAAAGATGAGTAGTAGATCCGCCATCTTGTGGGTCACACGTGTTGTTATTGGGTGAGCCTAAGAGTTAATCTGTAGCCACTCTTAAAGAGATTATAAGATATTACAAGTATGAACCGTTAACTTTATTTTCTCAGCGAGACCAGCACGCAGCTACAGTAAATATTTATTTTGTAGCTGAAATCAAAACACACAAAATGGTTTTATAGTAACGTAAAAAATCTATATTTATTCAACGTAAAAAGAAAACATGATAAAACTACATCATTCAATATTTTAAATCTAAACATTAAAATACTGTATGAAGCAAATATATTGGGCGGCTTCATTTTTACAAAGTTACCTATTATTTTATCATTACGGTGAAGTCACGCTGAAAGCACCGGTTCCCTCTAGATCAGCGAAGTTAAGCAGTGATGAGTTTGTTCACTGCTTAGATGGGTGACCACTTAAGCAACAGCGGGTACTGCAAGAAACCGAATATTAAAATAACTTGATTCAGAATTAAATGACCCAAAAAGTGTTGATATGCTGTAAAACAAACAATCTGTCTGGTATATCATTCTATCATATGGAGGCGCGTGGTCTAATGGTTAAAGTCGTAGAAAAATGACTCGTCAACCCGAGTTCAATTCCTGGACGAAGCTGTTGGCATTTCACATGGCACTAGTACCCTTGGGAAAGGTATGAATCCAATTCTCCCTCCAGCAATGGGTAAATAGCAGGGCAGACTGGACTCTTTAACCATGGCTAGGTAATCAGTCTAGGAGAAGGAAAACTCTGAATTCAAACCTGTTAAACTCCGCTTAAGAAATTGACCTAGTGTCACATCCTCCTCGTGCGAGGGGTTGGTAAATATATATATATATTATTCTATCATAATCGATCTCAATATTCAACTGTTTTTCAATGGAAAGCAAAACTAAACTATATTTACCCATTGTAGAACGAAGGTACAACGATGAGCCTGAGCTGGCTAAAAAGATTGTTTTTCGACAGCATAAGTAATTGATACGGTTAGACAAAACGTAGTACAATTAAAACAGATTTGCATAAATGTAACAGGTCATTGGCGTTCAAGAATTTAAGAAAATCGTTAATACTCAATTCCTCAACATTTGAATTCACTATATTGCTACATTTCATAATCTCTTTGTATATGTCTTTGAACGAAATAAACTCTTGTAAAAATTCAGTTTGATGTCTGAGTTCGTGTCTACTAAAATTTATAAACTGTTTATATTATTTACATTATCAAAATTTGAAAGCCACATTCACAATTAAAATATGAATTTTCCCGTTCATGCTTCAGAAAAAACCTTCCTTTATGGATGGATCACGCGCTTTGCGGCCTTGTAGTCATTTCCACAGATAAGGACATCAATTTGGTTTGGACCACTTTTGAAAATTGATGAAAAAATTCACATGACTTCATATCACCCACAAGCTGATGGGCTGGTAGAGCGATTCCATCACAGCCTAATATCTGTTTTCATCTCCCTTTTAGCACTGGTGCAAAAGATGGAGTGAATAGTTCATCTGATGAGATGCTGTACGGTACATATTTTGTCTACCAAAACAATATTTTAACGTCATCTTGAAAAGTGCTAGATTTAACTAGATTCCGGGACAGACAGATAAAATGATAATACACCTACAAACATTTCTTTGAAAGTTGAAATCTGCTTTCTTAGATGATTCTTGCTTGGAGGTACAGGCCCCTAACTACATTACCGTTTGATGTAGTTCCTGATTAACCGAAGCAAAGAGTGACACGTTCAGGTCGACATGTTAAGTGGTCCAAGCGTCTCCTGTTGTAAATATTCTCTTGCAGTTTCTATTTCCTTCTTCATGTTTGATTTTTTTTCGCGCTATAATTATGCTTCCTTTTTCATGCTGTTTCCCATTTCCTAATAATATAATTGGGTAACCACTTAAGCGACAGCAGGTACAGTAAACAACCTGAATTGTTTATCAAAATGACTTGGTTCGGCATGAGATGAACTGAAAAAGGTTGATATGCCGTACCAACCTAATTATATATATGTGCGCATTTTTCCGGTCACCTAATCACTACCGCCTAATCACAATGTTATGAGTGCGACTTAAAAGAATATTCCCCAACATTCTCTTGTTTCTTTAGAGGGTCTAACCAGATGGATGTTATACTCTAAGACAAATCTCTCTATGATTGACAATTCTTCCTTAAGGTAAAAAAATTGGAGGATATAAAATACTGGGTAAGTCTACTCTACTGATGTGATGTAAGGACAGATTGCGTATTCCCCTTTTGGCCAATTAGAAGGCGGCACAAGCAGTGCCCCTGAAGCATATAAATACACCGGAATTCTCTATTCTCTCTATTCTTTCTCGACTACCAGTTAGCATAAATGACCAAGCAGCATGGAATATCACCTTCTCGTAGAAGCGTCTGCTAAACGCACCAACTAAACACGGACACGCATGGTGGATACTCAACCAAACCATTATGTAACCTCTTCCCACGTAAACATGTGCAGCGCAAGAGACCCTTACATAGTCATAACCCCACTTCTCGCGTTCACAACATTCGTGCTGCCACAGAGAACGCCCGTCCATCCATTGTCACTAAAGGAACTGTTACAAATTAAACCTCGAAATCGACCTTCTTTTGACAACACGAAGGAAGTAAACCGAAGCTCCGAGCACTAAACCTTTTATTTCTGCTACTGTAAAACCTTAAACACCGACCAAAGAGAACCCTTCGTTGAATGGACTCTCTGGCCGTGTAAATTACTTTTCTATAGATCAATGTTGACACCTTCCCTCGTATTTAACCCTTGTTATTTGTCATTTATTGATCACTACGCCACAAAGGGTCGTTGGTCAGTGAGTTACCCATCTTCCATACACCCCCCGCACACACACACACACACACACACACACACACACACACACACACACTCTCCCTCTCCCTCTCTCTCTCTCTCTCTCTCTCTCTCTCTCTCTCTCTCTCTCCCTTGTATTACCATGCGTGAATATAACTTGTATGGCACACATTTTTAGTATGTTTCTGTTTTCGTAAAATAAAATTCCATTTGTTTCACTGAATTCTTATCACTGTTTTATTTTCTTTATTCATAAATGTGTGGGACGTATAAATCTGTTTTGACGACGGTCAGATACTGATACCAAGGCACCTCGACATTTTTACCTCGTCCACTTCTTCAGTGACATGGGGAAAATCAGACAATAATAAAATCTTTTACTGTAGATATAACCTGGTGACTAAACTTAAATTTTGGTGGAATAAAGTGGTGAGTTTAATAAGTTCTTCCAATGCTATATGATAAAGTAAAAAAAAATGGCATTCAACTTTTAGCAAAGAAACAAAAGAGTTGAAAGCTTATTAAAAAGGCATCACACAACACAACACAACACACACACACACACACACACACACACACACCACACACACACATATATATAATATATATATATATATATATATATATATATATATTAATAATGAAGATTCGCTTCCGGTTTTTGTCTGTAACAAAAATGACGTCACTGCTTACATCACATTACCCAAAATCGTTATAACATAAAATAAATACACTCAAAATTTGAACATGCAACATTAGACAGTCCTTATTGTTTTTTAAAACAAGTTTTAATAAATACATGACTGGTATTATATATCTATATATAGTTTCTTTTATTTTAATACATATTTAAAGTTTACATTTCAAATTGTTTCATTTTTTAATCCTTTAATGAATTTGATTTTACTTACTTAGGGTACAAACTCGCTGACATTGAATTTTTTACTCCCACCCCTCAGGCAATATGTTTCAAAAATCTATTTTTACATCGCCCGGATGGTGTTTTTTATTTTGTACTAGTATGTATATATTTATATACCGTTTAATTGCTTTATTAGGTAAATATATTTGCAAGTCAATATGAAATGATCTTGTCATCGTTTCATTGATAATCAATACAATAAATCTCTTTTTAAGGTAAAGTTATAGAAAACGTAAATACAAAGTGTATTTACATAACTTTAGTCTCACAAATTAGCAGATTAGATGCTTTTTTGGATAGAAGTTGGATAACAGAATATTTGAGATGCAAGAAGTATTGATTGGCATGGATGATGGATGACAGGAAATAGAATGAAAAATGATTGAGTTTTTGTCTTTAACATTCAACAAATTGATGTGAATCCATTCATCCAATTTCATTGTAAGTTTCATTGTAAGACTTTGAACTTATTCCAGTTGTAGATTATGAAGTTAAACTTTGCTGCACCAATTTCTTTTGATTTTATATAAAGCCACAAAACTAAAAGTTTGTGTAAATCTTGGAAAATAATTAATTGTTGAAATGGAAATCTAAACCATTCAGCCATTCTTCAGCTAAATTTTCTTTCACTTCTACTGAAAAGAAAAACATTGAATTATCTTAAAGTATCGGCTCCTTGTTCGTATCTTCTCCTTGTCTACCTCTGACATTTCTGGCCTGTCTTGCAAATGGTCAATTGTCTATGGACAGAAAAGTTGTTTATTTGCACATCCATAATGCATGACTGGTGAAGGAAAAGAAGGTCTTGAAATTCTAGAATGCCAGTGCATTTCAATGCAGTGGATATTTTCTCTCTTTCTCTCTCTTTTTATTTCTCTTTCTCTCTATCTCTCTCTCTCTCTCTCTCTCTCTCTCTCTCTCTCTCTCTCTCTCTCTCTCTCTCTCTCTTTCTCTCTTTTGCCCATCCTTTTCCCTATCAGACACTAAAGTTGAAATGGCATAAATCAAAAGTTCATTATGCATTTCAAATATCTGAGATGTACAGTGAGCATGATTCACACACGACATTTAATGAATAGAATAATTTCAGCAAAAAAATCAATATTTGCTTTTGCAAAGTGCGTTGGCTTTAATAATTCTTTTGGTCAAAAACTTGCTTAAACTTTAAAAAATATTTTGCTTTTTAAATTGTTAGATAGAATTCTACTATAAACCAAATGTAAAATCAGTAAGTAAACCAAAAGTTTATTATTATCATTATCAATAAAATGTTAAAAAGATCTTTAAACTAATCTATTTTGTTTTAACGATTATTATTTCTATAAACAGCAATCATATTTAAAGGTCATTTATATATAAATGAAAATTTAGAGTTCTGTGTAAATTTTAGGTCCAATAATGATCATGTATGAATTAATAAACAATACTATATAATTCATAAATAATATATATATAGCAACAACTTCAGTTCTGGAGATCTTCTGTAGAAGGGATTTTTATCCCGAAATATTAAGGATAAATCACAGATTAACAAACAACACCATAGTTACCTTCTTTTTTCTTTATACTTGCATTGTGATAGCCTTCAAAATCAACCAACAAACCAATATATATATATATATATATATATATATATATATATATATATATATATATATATTATGATAGACCATTTTGATTGACTGAAACTTGTGTTATTTTATTGTATCAATCAAACAATCACTTTTATTGTTAAAGAAACTGGATATTTAACATGAACTTTATATTTGATTGAATGAAGGACAGTTAACGTATAGAGTTTTTTTTTAATTGTTCAAAACAAACAAAATGAAACTATCCAAACTCACTTTATTTATATCTAAACTCTTTGTTTCTTCTTTCAATCAACACCAAATCCTTGTCTGTATAATTTTTATTCTGTTTTGTAGTCTTGATAATTTTAGTCTAATTGAAAAGGCTTGTGGACGCAATGTTTCTGTTATATTTCAAAATTTATAGAACTCTTTAGCAAGGTTCTTGCATTTTTACTATTTTTTTTTTTTTTACTTTTTCTGTCTGAGGATTTGTCTGTAGATATTTTGCGAGTAACATTTTCATGGAACAGCAATACTTTGAAATTATCAATGCTGGTGATCAGCAAGTGCTCTGTCAAGGGATTTTCTGGGTGATAATAAGCATTTATCTTCCTGACCTCTCACCAGGCTGAATAAACACAAGGTCTTTTTGTTGGGAATTTATAAACTTAATCCCACCGAAAAAAGAGACATACCTTTTTTTGTCTTTGGCAAGCGCAGTTATTCATTGAGACATATTCCAATTGAGATACCTTCCATTGTATTAACAGGCAACACATCACGACTGCTTTTCATAACACGAGGTGTTTATTTATTTAAAAACAATGACTGAAAACAAAAGGTCAAAGGGAAAGTAACTCACCCGTACAATAAATGGATTAGGGCAGATAACTTCTGACCCTTATTATTATTAGTGTCTGTTAGTGTTAATTTGTACTGACTAAAGTGAATTTCAACACTTTTTAATGTGGAAGCCACACACAAACCGAAGATTATGTGGTGGCTTATGCAAAAGGTGTGTGGTCCCATTGACATTTCCCTTTTGGGGTGCCTCAGCAACCAGGTAATAAACCTGACCCTGCCTATTTTTTGACGAGGGTGGCAGTTACTGCCTGAGGGAGGTAACAAGAACACTAGAAGCTCAAAGGAGTGACTGGTGAAATGAATATGACTTTGGAAAGATGAGCTAGAATGTAGCGAAGGACAGTTCTTATTTTATTTCATGGTGGCAGGTTATAAATCCTTTCTTTCGCACAAGGCCTGGAATAAGCACGGGTAGTTTATCCCCTTTTCACTAGCGCTAGACCAAGGAGATTATTTTAGCGTCTGAGGTAGAGCGCCACATCTACCATCATCTCATTACTTTACCGCACAGATCCCTGTGCTACTCATACGCTGAGTTGGCGAGGGCCAGTATCAAACATTGGGTAAGCATTGGTGAATGTTAACTAAAAATGTTTGATGAAACAATAATATATTATTACTGGAAAATGAAGATAGACTTACATAAAAATACATTTGTCATAAAATACATATATCTAACATTAGGTGTAAAAAAATCAAAACACTCTATTATTTAGGAATGCTATGTTTCTTCACTTTGTCCAATGTATAAATACAGACCACCTAGTGATAGAGTTAGCTGCGGCTTTCCTTAATAAGTGGTATGGGCTTGTGTGGATTCACTTTTTGTAAAGGTGAAATTAGCATTGATCTAGGTATGTTATTACTTATATACCCAATGCACGTACATAGTTATAGACATTGCAGATGACAATTTTTTAATATATCTTGGTGACACATTTTATTTAGTTGACTGAAATTGTGTTTCTTTATTTTTTATATTTAACTACATTATATAAAAGTGCAGTCTAGTGGACTAATGCCTCTGAATTAACTTTTATTGCCTGTGTGAATCTCATTGAGTCCTAAACAGTAGTATTTGTATGCAGGTCAGATAAGTGAAATAATTTAGAAATTTAACTGGTCACTACAAGTCTATGTAATTTAAGTCACAACAAATGAAGTCCTCCATTTTTTTATGAAGAATTTGATAGAAAACATGTTACATGTAGGTTACTCAAAAGAAATTACTGACTATGAGGACATTTATATTTGCATATTGATTGATTACTTCTGTCAAACATAACGGTTCAGTTAAAGATATGAACCATTGGATGTGTTTATAGCGGTGGAAGTTTGTTTAGAACCAGATACATCTTTTTATGGGTTGATAAGAGAAGAATGGTGTGCCACTGTGTCGCATATTCGCCAAACAATATTCCTCAAGTTTTGAATCCAAACTTTTCCTTTCTCATGGGCAAGTGTCCTACTAAGGCTAGAGAGCCCAGTATGTCCTACTATTTTATCTATAGAGAATCTACATTATCTAGGGAGAAGAGATGGACACATGCTTTTCGCAAAGATACTCCCACAAAGTCAAATCCAAATAGCTCTATCTTGAATTTCAACTATTTACAATGATATAAGGTGCAAAGAAACAATTTGATTATAATGATTCTTTTTTCTTTTCTTTGTTTTCTTTCTTGCTAGCTAACATACATAAATTTTCTGCTAGCTATGCCATGGAACAAGGAAAATAGCAAATTTATGAATTTGTGTATTATGTTAGTTTATTTTAGAATTTTTTTAATATTTGAAATATCATTTTAAACAGTGTTTTGAAATACATTATTTTTCTAAATTTTTTTAAATACATTTGACAAAATTAAATTGCTTGTTGAGTTAGTGATAAAATGTAATGATGAAAAAATCTAAGAATTAAACGTGTTATTTGTAGGTGGAAAATTATTTGTTTATTCTGATTTTTTTTTTGTCATTCAGTTCAATTTTAGTCAGTAACTCTTAAACATGTCGGTAAGGAATAAGAGCATTGTCAAAAAAAAAAAAAAAAAATAATTTCAGATGATAATTTCTTTCATCAGTTGAGACAATTCTTGTAAATTTGACTAATTCTTTATCTCATTTTATTTTTAGTTTGAAAAAAGGTTCTAAAACTTATTTTTATTGGTTGGTTCAATTCCAGATTCTCACTTCTATCATTAGTAATTTTATTCATTCCCCTACATTCCTTACGAGTTTAAATTCTTTACTTTAATTTTTATACATATTGAGGGTTTGCTTCAAACAAATCTACTTCATCAACCAGGAGTTCATATTTACTGGCATTTTGTTTTCTGTGGACATCTCTAAGATTCTGTAGGAGGATTTTAAAATAGTAGGAAACATAAAACTGCTTTGTACATAACAATTCATAACACCAGTCAGTCACCATTTGGCATGTGAGAAAGTGGTGAAAGTTTTGATAAAGTCAGCACTTTTTTAGGCAAATAAGAAAACTAATTTGAAGCAATATGATGATTATACGATTACATAGAAATAAAATGGAATAAATAAATAATTAGTTTCTGATAAATAAACAGTTGTAATAATGTAACACTTTTGCTATCAATGTTTTCAGGCTTTCAAACTGTATTTATCTTTTTCTTTTTCATTCTTTTTTCCTTTGATGTTGACGTGTGCTACATAATCAGTTAAAAATACTGTCATCAATTATTTTTTGTTGATTGACAATTTTCTAAAACACATTAACACTGAACTCAGATATTTGTGTTTGTTTTATCAACAACCACCTTAAATCAACAGCAAAGTGATTTTACATAGAATGTCTCTGTAGTTCTTTTTATAATTCGTTAAAACTCTCTTTGTCGAATTCCTTTTGTATTGAGATGGGCTTTATATTGAATAATACCAGTAAAATAATGTGGCTTTTGACTTTATTCTTTTATCATATACAATAATTCAATTTTCTAAATTACAAATTTATGAATTTATTTTATTACTAATTTATCCTAGTCATTTTTAGATAAAGGGAAAATTTCTAAGGTAACAACCGCCCTGTCGGCTGGGGGTTAGAATGCACTGACTGCACCACTGCAGAGGGGTAAGACTCCCTCAATGGGACCACCTGTAGGCCGTGTGTGGCAACACGCGATGCTTATGGATAGAATCCAAGTGGTTGAGCAGTCCATGACTTGCAATATTCCACTTTGGCCCTTTCTTGGGCTAGACGGGCGATCGGAGAGGCCCCCTCCAATCAATCGGCTGGTCACATCAAGCCCTATCACCAATATGATTGCCCCAACCCTATTGCCCTTACGGAAAGCCCCAACCCTTTTTATCATATGGGTGCTTGAAGGCGGTAGCTGAGGGTCTTCATGTCCTGGGAATGACATTAAACTCTATCTGATGGTGAGATTCCAGTTTCGGAGGTTTGGGGAATGTGGAGCATCCCTTCATCACCATTGCTCCCTGGTCCACTCTGACCCGGAGTGGTAGTACCTGTTAGGGCCCTCACCTATGGGTTAAATAGAAATATGTATTTATAAAAAAATTGAGTATCCATTAAGAATGACTTTATTTCAAAACTTTATTGGCATTAAATGACCCACCGAGGTTGATATACCGTAAAACAAATCAAACCAAACCAAACGAAAGTAAACTAAGGTATCAAAAACTTATCAAAATATTTTGAAATCTGAAAAGAAGCCTAATTCTTTCAAAAGTCAATTAAGAAGTCTCCAAGTTTACTATTCATGTCAAGCGAATACAATTATCAAATTATATGAATGAATCATTTGACGATTGTTACAATTTGCTTTAGCAAATACTCGCCAATAACAACAATAATTTATTCCAGTTGTACTGATCTGGCTGAATAACCACTTGCGCCTTTTTATTAGGACAAGTCAAAAATGTCTGAAACGATACTTCCGTTTCTTATAACAATGTCCGAAACGGTTCTTCCATTTTTTATTAGAACTAATATACAATATCCCTTGCTACTTAGCTTGAAACTTAATATACATAGTCGAATCATTGGAATTCACTCATCAATAATAAACTTCAAAGCATTAAACCTACTATTGAAGAATGGAACTTAAAATACAACAAAAGCCACACCTACATCACTCATCATCATTTACTAAAGGGCAAAGAATCCCCAATATGCACTAAATGCCAAGAGAGATTTACAGTGAAACGTATACTGCTAGAGTGTGTAGACTTTGATCTACTGCGAAGAAAATACTACTAAGCAAGTAATTTGAAAAGAATTTCACAAAGATAAGATCATCCAGGATTTTACATTTCCTAAAAAAGTGGGATTGTACTAAAAACATGAGTAATTGAACAATAATTCATATATATATATATATATATATATATATATATATATATATATATATATCCGTAGATAGGTTACCAAGTTAGTTGGTATTAGGAGGATTCTAAGTTAGACCTTTCTTCCAACAGCGGAATGTTAGAGTTGTTCAGGTCAAAATTGAGAGCTCGATGTTCAATATTATTGAACATAGAAATATAAGTGGTAAAGAAAAAGGCTTAAAAATCGGTCATTTTGCGGTTATAAAACTATTTCTACCTACAGGTATCTGCGTATACCAATGAGTATCATCAGACTATTGACTTTATTGAAAATAGTGAACAGAAAATTCATGAGGCTCTATATACAATTTTTTTCTGGAAAATCCTGAAAGGTATCGGTTTCAGCTCTTCTCATCATCTTAGGGGGAGGGTGTCTATGACTGGAGATTAATTCACTAGGTGGTATTACTCTGGGTGGTTTTGACCCTTATATTTGTTTTTTACCAAACTATCGCTCCGAATCTATTTACAAACTTTGTCGGCATTAAATGACCCACCGAGGTTGATATGACGTAAAACAAAACAAATAAACAGACAAACAAACGAATAATGTTTTTAAGGACAAAAAGAGACATCCATAGGTTTTTCTAAAGAACAAGAAGTCCTATCAATAGGAGGAAGTGTTGCTCAACTCTCTGACATAATTACATCAACATCAACAACAACTTAGTCATCAGTATCTGTATCATCTGTCGATTTAGCTACAATTTCCTTTGCTAAAAGTCTGGCACTGTGTCGTCTCCCTGTCACGTTTCATTTCATACCAGATTGGTTTTACCCTCAGCATTACTCATTCTTTCATCATCTTTATATTTCTGAAAACGTCTTCTGATGTTCTGAGATGATCATCTCCATTTTCCAATTTATCTTTTCAAACTTGCACCGGTAGTTGAAAGGTTGTTATTTCTGTAGGGAACAACAGATGTTGATTGCCCTTTCAAAATTTATGTCTGTCTACTCAGAAGTTGACAGGATTCTTCCGAGCCTACCACGACAGGTTCTGTTCGAATATTTATGCGAATATGATCCACATGTCTTTTTCATAGGCAACTATCTTCAAACTGCACTGAAAACGTCAGAATGTCGATTTGCTCCTTTAAAATCCCACACAGTTATTTTGGTCTCCTTTTGAAATTTACTACACTCACGGTATCTCCAAGATGGGACATCCAAGCTTTTTATCGGTCGATATTTTAGTATCGTCCATTTGTGTGGTGACTTTGGCAGATACACCTGGATACACCAAGTCAAGACGAGATCGGGGCTGTCGACACATTAATAACAGAGTGACCCGTTGTTGATTTCGGAAATCGGTGGTATCGGGCTAAGACACGAAGTAATCGAGTTTACAAATCGCCTGGAACTTTTTTTCAGTCCGCTCTTAATGGTTTGCACAACGCGCTTAGCCAGTCCATTCGAGGAAGAAGGATGAAATGGTGCACATCTAACCTACTTAATGTTGTTTAAGGCACATACATGGGAAAATTCCTTACTAGTAAAATTGTTAGCATTTTCAGCATTGTCATGTGGACTTCCATGTGTGGCAAAGATGCGTTACAATATTCTTTCTGTTTCTAAAGATGGTGATGACACGACATATTTCCTGTGGGCATCCACAATTACCAGAATCTGCTCGCAATTAATCGGGCCTGCATAATCCATAATCTAGAACCTGGCCATTCCTAAAATTATAATTCAACAGCCCGATGTTTAGTCGCCCTATCTTGGCACGTGCCACAACTCCCCACACATAATTTAATATCTGTATCAAGCTTAAGCCACTAGAACTGACAACGATCAAGAGATTTCATCCGTGAAGTTCCTGGATGACCCTTATGCAATTATCTCAGTAAAATATTTCAACACTTTGCCGGGATAACTACCCGTGATCCCCTTAAAAAACAACCCAGGTTGTGTTCCTGGTCATGTATAATTAAAAATTAGGAGAACCCTTTCCCGGCTATCCATGTAGGATTCATTTATATACTTGTAATCACACGGAATCTCTTGATGTGTAAAAAGCAACAGTTTTTGACGTGACTGGGATTAAATCTAAAGTTGACATGGAATGTAATAGCGTAAAATAGACCTCTACAGGTAGCTGACACAGTTCATATCCATTGGAAATCTTTGAACCCGGTTTGTCCACAAACTGATAGTGGTAACTTGTTAAAATGAATGTCCAACGTTGCACTCTAGCACTTACTGTGGGAGATATTACACGGTCCTCTTTAAAAGGTTCAAGCGGTGGCTTATGATCTGTGATTGAGGTAAATTCTCGACCACAAATAGATCTATGGAATTTGGAAATTCCAAAAATGACTGCTAGCCCTTCCCGTTCTATCAGTAATACCGTTATGCCCCTGATAATGTTCTGGAGACAAAATGAATTGATTTTTCACTTCCGTCTGCCATTATATGCGATAAGACTGCACTTACACCAACTGGGGATGCATCCATAGTCATGATAAGTTTAAGTTTAGAATCGCAATAAACCAAAACATTAGTTGACATTAACACCACCTTTGATTGCTTAAATCCAAAGGCTTCAGCTGATACATATTTCCAGGGAACCTATTTTTGTAATAATTCGTACAACGGGTCAAAAACAGTGCTGATATTGCTTAAATATCTGTAATAGTAATTCACAAAAGCTACGCAGTTCTGATACATTCTTTGGGTGGGTTCTATGCGAATTGCATTGACCTATCTTGAGTTTGGATGGATTCCTTCTAAATCAATCCTATGGTCAAGGTATAAAATCGATCATTTTTGGCATTCACATTTATCTCTTTTAAGGAGGAGTCTTTAATCTCGTTATCTGTTTAACTGCACGCTAATCATCTATATTAGAATCGGATACTTGACTATCTGTAAAACAGGATTGACGGTCTATTTAAAATAACCACAAATCCGGACTTGATCATTTTTCTTTAAAACTGAGACGGTAGGGGACGTCCATTCTAAACAAAAAAAAGAAAAAAGAAACTGGTTTAATAACGGAGGTAGCAACTATGTGATCTAGTTCAACCTCAACCTTCTCCAGGATGGTTAATGGTACTGATATAGCTTTTATAAAACAAGGGATACTATTTTGCTTAATGTACAGTTTCGCTGTTGCGTCTGACAATGTATCCAAGCCTGGTTTGAAAATTCTAGCTTCAAATAAGTCTACCTAATTTGGTTGCAGGTAGCAGATAGATTAATTAGCAAATTTTCCAGCCAATCTCTTCCAAGAAGACTCGGTCCCGATTTGGGTGCAACTAACACTCTTAAATGATGCATTCTCACTCGGTTTTTGAGGTGCACATAAACCTTCAAAGATTTTGTACGTCTCTCTGAAAGTGCTGAGTAAAATTGCTTTACACTTTTAAATCATACTTTTTTCCTTTGTATTTGACATTCTGCTTAGCCACTCCCATAAGTATAATGACCTCATTTGAATAGGTCTATAATCTGTATTAACCCCTTTTAGAAAAAACTCGATTTCGGTAGTTTATTGAATTGTTTATCGCTTATCAGATACGATGAACACCCGGTGTCGATTTCCATTTCACAACTGATTCTATTCAACTGGAGTTTACAAGCGTATAGTTTAAGTGTGCCGGAACTCGTCCTAGCTAAGAGTATATCATGTGTGTCTTGCTCTTACATGTAGTGTGGCTTTCCCGTTGTTTGTTTTTGCACTGTCTCGAAAAATGATTCTTATTTTGACACTTAAAACAATTTTTTCCCCATTCTGAACACTGTATATCTCTCGAGTGCTAATTTCCACCGCAACGAAAACATAACCCTGTTTGAGTTTCACGTGCTATGAAAAACTGTTCCTCGCGGTCCAGGTAAGATGAAATGTTACCCAGTATTACTATATTTCTGTGTGAAAAAAATTTCGTCGCCTATATGTTACAGTTTGCTTTAACAAACATTCGCGAATAACAACAACGATGCATTCCGGCTGTACTAAGCTGACGGAATAACCACTTCCGCCTTTTTATTAGAACAAGTAAAACATAGCCGAAACAATACATCCATTTCTTAGAACAATGGCCGAAAAGGTACTTCCGTTTTCTATTAGAACCAATATACAACAACTATGTTACTAATATGTACAATATGATTTGCCAACATTATGAGGTGTTTCATAAAAGTATTTTATAGTTACTACTTCTCTTTAATTAATTTTAACGGTACGGTAACTCTTTGTAATTTTCTTCTATATAGGCATTGTACACAGTGCAGGAAAACCCACTATTCAATTTTATATAAGGAGGCATTAATGTTTTCAGGCCTAGGCTGATTTCTTCATTCTAGTGTTCTATGAAGCACGCAGTGAGAATCAAACATACAAACAATTGTTGTCAATCATTATACTACATATGGTGATAAAAGCAGCTATTGTAGTTGTTGAGTTAAGAAATTAATCATGTGTCACATCGTGTTCATGTGAAAGGGTTGGGTAAATACATACTAACAATAGTCTTCTAGCCTAATCTTCTAATCATACATGGTGGCAAAAGAGGCTGTTGTAGTTGCTTCACACATTTTTTTTTATATTACTTTGATTTGATTTTATGTTTAGAATATAAAATAATTAAACAACAGATGTTTTTGATATTTTCATTTTTAATTAAATATGAATTTATTCTTTTATTGCAATACCTAATTTTAATTGTGTTCTGATTTTAACTACAAAATATAATTTCTCTGAATGTTTGAGATGAGGCTTGATAATTTGTATTATTTGTACAGATAACAATAAAGATGAGGACAATAGCCCGAATAATCAAAATAATACAAATACAAAATATCAGTTATATACGATTTTTAAAACTGTATCTTTCTTGTGTTTTAAATTTAAATACAAAACACAAGAAAGATACAGTTTTAAAAATAGTATATAACTGATATTTTGTATTTAGATTATTTTGATTATTCGGACTAATACAAAATAAAATGTCTAATGAATTTAGAATTATTTCGTATATGTTGTGGCACCTTTTTCTGTGAGAATACTATCCGTAATCGTGCTACTTCCCTGGTGCTAGCCTCATTCAAGCATCTATTCCTTTGTCTTATGTCTGTAATGTTGTCTTTCAATGCAACTTTATTTCATGTATAAATCTTGCAAACATTTGAATGATGGGTCTAATGGAAAATGTTCCCATTCTACACTTTAAGAGTGAATTTATTTCAAAACTTAGTCGGCATTAAATGACCCACCAAAGTTGATATGCTGTAAAACAAAAAAAAAACAAACTTACACCACCCACACCCATACATACACTCATATACAGGGTGATTGAAAAGTAACTCCCTATTATCTCAGAAAAATTCAGAATTGACTCGAGATAACGGTATGGAAGGACTTCAGATAAGATTGTAGGTCGTTTCATCGTTTGCAATATTATGAATGGCAAAAGGTAACCTAACCATGCTGCAAATTGAAATCTGACCAATTGTCAAGACTTGCGAGAATATTGAAGACTTTTATGCAATGAGAAACTGAATGTGAATGTTGGTGCCCATATAAAATTTTAAAATAAAACTCTACGCTATTTGTTCTCACATTCATTCTTTTGTAAAAATAATGATTCAGAAATGAATTATAAGATTTTTGAATAGAGAGTTACTCTACAATCACCCTATATATATAAATATAAGTTAAGAATATTGTAGTTGGTTGCTTAATATCATCAATGTGAATGTATAGAATAAGAAACTCAGTTTGGCCATCTTTATTAAATACTGAAGTTCACCATGATGTTTCTATGTCTTTAGCTTAATCTCCCAGAAAGTCTCTTTAAAAGCTATCTTTGCAGATTGGGCAGTCTACTACTTCTGTTTTTAGGGATATAAAGACTTTAAAATAGT
Organism: Doryteuthis pealeii; assembly: GCA_023376005.1. NCBI lineage: Eukaryota > Metazoa > Mollusca > Cephalopoda > Myopsida > Loliginidae > Doryteuthis > Doryteuthis pealeii. Next base: position 103,223,522 of record CM042152.1, read on the forward strand.
TTAAATACAAAAAATTCTCAAAAAGATGGTTGCATAATTTTTAAAACACGCTGTATACACACACACACACACACACACACACACACACACACACACACACACATATATATATATATATATATATATATATATATATAACAATTTGGAAATTGTGAATATACAAGCTTTTCAAAATTCTTTTATACAAAAATGATTAAAATCTAATAGAACAGCTGAAGAAACAAATGTCTGATATTACTTCTAGCTTCAATATTTCTATGCACAATCTAATAACAAACAAGTGGAATCCAAAACAAACTGTTCTTTGTTTAACCCCATACAGAGACGCTAGACAGTAAATCCAGAAAGAAAAAAAAACAGGTACTGCTTGTCCAACATGAAAAGTATTCAACACTTTAACCAAAATCTTTGTTTTAGCAAAATTGATTTTTGTACTTTGTGTACATATTCAAATGTATTCAGCACGGGAATGTTTATAGGAATGAAATATGATGTGCTAAGCACAAACTATTGGATGCTTGAAGCGAAAATTTTAAATTCAAACTATTACCATATATTTGCCTGTCCAGTTTCCCAGAGAGGACCACAAATCACAGTAATTGTTTCAACAAGCCTCAAAATCAATGTCACAGGCTACATTCAACTGAGAACATATTAATGACAATGGAAACTTTCTCTCCCTCTCTGTCTTTCTCTCTATATGTATCTTTCTATCTATCTCTCTGTGCGTGCATGTGCCTGCAATAAGACTGGTAACAGCTGAGTGCTGGCTTATATTAAGTACACAACAAAAATACAGAACAAGTACATAAATGGATATGTGTGGGTGTGCACCTATATCCAAACTCTCAACACTCATCTTTTGAATGCAAAATGTCTGCTGAGATACTAGAAATAAAGTTATGCATAAGATGATTTGAGAAGTGGAAGGTTCTTTTTCAGAACTTGGAAGTTTTTTTTAAATATTATAAGTAATTTTTAAGGTAGGAATAATTTTTTTTACACAATATGAATAACACAACAGATTCATAAAAATTCAGTTTTAATAATTCATTCATAACTTTCGACATTGTGAATCTTGCGGTCCACAGACTTTTTTCATCAGTGTTTCAGTGCTTGGATCCCATTGGTAAAAAAAAGTCATCAACGACACATATGAAGTTATCATATGAACTTTTCAGCCTATGAACTTTTCAACTCACCCTCATATCATTTCAGGATACTACTACTACTAATAATAATAATTACTGACTATAACAATAATTATGATGTTTAATACTTCAGATGTGTTAGGCCCTTTTGTTGTTATAGGTTTGGTTGTTTGATTTAATGGTATATCAGTCCTTGTGGGTTATCTAATGACAAATTTGTTATATATATATATATATATATATATATATATATATATATATATATATATATATATATATATAATTTGTTTAAGAAATAATTTTCATTAACTTCATGTGTATTAATGAATACTGCTGGTTGACTCTCAGCTACCACCTTCAAGCAGCTAAAGGATTTAAAAAGTGTGGGTGTTTGCCAAAAGAAAAATTTGAAGAATACGGTTGGGATAATCATACCGGTGCAATGGCTTGACATGACCAGCCGACTGATTGTTTGGAGCCTCTCTGACCCTTTGTTTAGTCCAAGTAAGTGCCGAAGTGGAGTATTTCATGTTACGGGACTACTAATAACCCGGGTCACAGACCACTCAGCCATCACAACCCTGTTCTCAGGCATTAGAGGTCACTGCCTACGACCAACAGGTCTTACCTCTCTGAAATAGTACATCCAGCGTATTCTACAGCCCTAGCCGACAGGGCCGTTTGTTGTAGTAATATTTCAGTTATATGACGTATTTGTACAGCGTCTTGATCAGGACTTTTATAAAACATGGAAGTGACCAGAAATGGTGTGCCGATATGAAATAAGCAAGTCAACATAGGATTAGGAAGAAAAATTACAGAAGAAAAAAAACGGTTCTTTTTTAAAAACTTTTTGTGTGTGAAAAAAAAGTTCCTATTCCTGCTACAATTCCTTTAAAAAGAAAGGAAAAAGACAAACATTTTGAAACAGTCTTCAATAAATCTGACACATTTCCTAAGAAAAAAATTTTACAGGAAAGTATCAAGTTCCTTCTCTAAGATAAAAATCCAGTGGAATATGTACAGATGATCGTCAAAATTGGTAGAACATTGTGACTTTCAAAATAAAAGGAACAAATTAGAGATCGCTTTGGTCTGTAAAACAAGAAATTATCAGAGAAACTGAAACTGATATCTGACTTTAGTTTAGACAAGGTCATTGAGACAGCACAAACTCTTGAACAGGTCAGGACATAGATGGAAGAGATACAAAACAAGACTTTTGATGCAGTAACAGCTGAGGTATTTGTCTTACCATAGGTAGAATCTGCAGGAAATTTGGGAAATAGAATTCTTTTGCTGCTTATTGCAGGTATAGAGTTCAAAATGTATCAGGAAACAGAGACACGTAATACGAACACACATTTCCCTTGATCGATATACAACAAAAGAAAAAAAGAAGGGAATCAACGTGAAACTGGAGATATAGGAGAGATGGCAACTTCATTCAAGATTGACACGGGAGCAGATATAAACGTTATCAGATTCAGAGTTTGAAAACAAAACAAAAAAAGAGTAAAAAACTGTTTTTAAAATCAGCAACTGGAGTCTATAATAGCTCAAGTGGCACATTAAACTGGAAAGACAATTTTTCTATTGGAAACAAAATATAGAAACATGTAATCTAGATTCTGTGATAGTCTTAATGTTAAAAAGATATCTAGAGACAACCAATCACATGGCACAAATTATTAATACTTAATCTAAAAGTTACGGGGTGGTTTTTAAGATAAGTGAACTTATGTAGATTTACTTGAGAAAATATATATATATAAAGTTATATTGTGTTTATGTATAAGTGGAAAATATAAAGGATATGAAAGTGAGCAAAAATGAAGAGAATTTTATTATTATATTTGTAAATGCTAGGCATTGCCAATTTTTCGCCATTCTCATTTTAAAAACAAATGAAAATTAATTAAATCGATTATTGTAGGTCAAATTTTTGTCTAATTCGAAAAGTAGTAACATAATAAGCATCAGTGAAAAAAAAGCAAAATAATGTTACTCACTATTTCTCTGAATGTTTTAGATGAGGCTTGATAATTAGTATTATTTGAGAAGATTTTCGAGTCCGACATGAAATACCTGAAGAGAGCTGGAGGATACATCGGCCGAAACGTAGATGAGGATAATAGTCCGAATAATACAAATAATACAAATATTAGTTACGTAATTTATTTTTGATACATTTTAAACTATTATTTTCGGTCAGTTTTGTTCAAATATATCATAATTGCACAATCCGTCCACTTTAATGCATTGTTGCCAAGTCTTAGGAAAAAGTTTAATGTAGTTGGGCATAAAAAGAATCTACAAAGAACAACAACAAAACCCCGAAAAGTACGAGATGCATGAAGGGCGATTCAGTTCAAATCACCTTCAAAGAAAACACAGTAGATTGACTGATAGAAAAGTAATTTCTCCATAGTCCCTTAAGGTAAAATGTAAACTGAAACCCTTAATAGAAAAAGAAAGCATGAATCAAAAACCAACAGGCTGGTGAGCTACGATCGTACGAGTTGTAAAACAGAACGGGAATTTGTATTATTTAATTCTTTCGGACTGTTGTCCTTACTATGAAGTAAAACAGTCTGTGAAACAGACGTCATCTTGTCGATAGTATCCAACGCCTTTACTGAGGCGGGGCTGCTTTTATAGCAGTAGCTCATTTACATATGATACTACACCTCCCTGAACTGAAATGGTTTTATTTCCTTCATAGATCTTTGTCTTCTTCTGAGACTCTTAGAAATCTAAACGGTCTTTCAGGGAGAGTATCCTAAGTATTCTGATGGAGACCGAGGTCTAAGTTCATTTTTTTCTTCCGATTCATCGTCAAATATTTTGTCATTCTCATCCATGAATTGTTCATTTTCATAACTGGATTCACTAGTCCCCCTTTCCTTCAGACCTTTTCCTCATTTCTATTTCCTCTGGTTCCATTCTGTTTCAAAATTGATTCATTGGATTGCAGTGTTGTATCCTTTTTGTAATGTAATGTAATGTAAAATACGCCTTCTATAAGTTTTTTTTTCGTTTTTTTATACCATAAACTTTTTCTTGTTGAAAATGACATTATTATGTTATGGGAGCTCTTATCTGTTTACCTATTAATGCGGGGGGACTTTTTACTCTGACGGAATGTGGAATTGTTCTATAGCTTAACAGAAATCTTAGTAAGTCTCTATATTATCATTAAATGGGGAAAGTGCTTATTATCATTTTCAAAGTCACCACCATTCTTTCTGCGATTCCATTCAATCGTGGGTTGTAGGGTGGCGTTTTATTATGGATGCATCCAATACACTTTAGCTACGAACACAAATTTTTGTCACAAAAATTCTTGTGCGATTTCTGATATGTTTGCCTCAGACTATCATCTCTTCGACCCCATGAAAGAGGGTTTGAGAGGCAAACATTATTCCAGTGATGAGGAAGTGAAATCTGCAGTGAAGAAGTATCTCAAAGAATAGTCAACAGATTTTTACGGGGCATGGATGCATGCTCTCATTTGAAGGTGGAACATTGCTATTAAGAAAAACGGTGATTATGTGGGGAAGTAAGGATGTGATTCACAGAGGACCAGCTTGATTTTGATGTATGATACATGTTCCTGTGTTGGTAATTATACCTGTCCAAACAAAATGGCATTACTTTTTGACTAACCACCGTATAAATATCTAATTGTTAGCATAAAGGTATAAAACATGATGTACACACATCACAGACACAGACATAGACACACACGCACACATTTTTGACATACTCACCATTTTTGTCTGTGAAATTTCACCAGCAATAAACAAGATTCTGTGTTCATAAACATCTGTACCAGTGGGGCGACCGTCTTTTTCAAAGCAGCCATAATGACATCATTGTTGAATAAATATTGTCTATTTTGTCAATTTCTCATCAGCCCAGTTTGTATGAATAGACTTGTCAGGTTGTTCTTCATTTCTTGGATAGTTAGTTGTGTTGAACTTGGCTCGTCATTCAGCTAATAATAATGACTGTCATTGTAATTTCTATAGTAATACATAGGAGATTTATATACATACATATTTATCAACCCTCCACATAAGTAGGATGTGACACAAGGTTAAATTCTTAAGAGTTTGATAGATTTGAATTCAGATTTTTTCTTCTATTAGACTAGTTGCCTAACCAATGTTAAAGAGCTCAGTCTGTGCTACTATTTACACATATCTGGAAGGAGAATAATTGGATAATACCTTTTCCGAGTGTATTAGCAACAATGTGAAATGCCAGCAGCCTCTTTCAGGATTTGAACACATCTCACCATGTCCATTTCCTATGATGGTAAACAGTATACCAGGTACCTTCAAACTTATATATAAAATCATTTTACTTGTTTATGTTAATTGCAATTAAATACGTAACTGATTCTGCCAGATGACATATATGTGACTTAACAAGTAAATATGTGATATATTTCTTGTTTTGAAAATCCTCATTGTATTGTAGGCGCTTGGAGTTATGGTTAACTTTGAAGGAAATTGACTCGGTGAGACGAGTTCAAAACCTGGAATAAGCTGTTAGTATTTCATATGTCGTTAATACCCTTTGGAAACGTACAAATCAACTATTCTCCCTCCAACTATGGGTAAATAATAGAACAGTCTGCACTCTTTACTCTTGGTATGGCAACCGGTTTAAGAGTACGACAACTCTGAATTCAAAACAAAAGGACTCTTCTCGTTAGTATAAAACATACTTTGAAAGCTCTTCCTCCTTCATCCTCATTGGGATGCAAACAGGATTTAATAACATTTCAACATAGGATTAATATTTGGGTCAGAAAGATGGAGCTAGTTACTCTAGGTTTTTATCAAGCAACATTGGCAAGGGTCTACGAGGAATATGTGACATCAGTGGGGCAGGTGAAAACTATTGACACTCACAAGTGACACAAAACTTTCAAAGATTGACAAGGATGATGAACACCTAAAGGAGAACATTACATCAAATGACTCAATACTTAAATGCTGAAGCTACTCAACTCATTAATCAGTGCATACCCTCTATGGAGTCTTGCCATTATTGATCAACCAGAATAATATTATTAACATTATTACGTCAGTCACTGTACCTCTTCAGAACTAGAGAACATTGCCATTGGATCATGAACGATTGTCACACTTTCACCTGGTTAGAGGCGCCACATTACAAGAAGATTCTAGATATGTGTGAACTGAACCATCTTCTGGGAAATATGATTCTTCTTATCAATAGATCCCACAAGGCTATGGATCTAACCTGTCAGTAGGATGTTGTGTACGCTTATTGGATCTGTAACGGTGTGATGAATATTTTGTTGGAGTTTGAAAGGACCACTGGTGAAACTAGAGTCTGTTTAGATAGGTGTGATATAGACAGGTCTTGTTGCAGACCAAAATAACTCTTTACCATATTTCCCAGTAGTCATGGATTGTTCCAACAAGTTAATGCAATGCTTAAATTATGAACAGGTGATACAGAAGTGGTTCAGGGGGCATTCAGTTTACTTTTAGTCACTCCATTGCCCCTTGTACTTTGTAGAATCACTGCAACGTCGGGTAGCTGCTGTCATTCAGGTTAAGGGAGGAGCTATACATTATTAAGCAGCTGTCACTTATTTTTGGCATTTCAATTTATGCATGAGTGTATTCACACACACACACACACACACACACACACACACACACACACTAATAACAGATAATATGCAAAATATTTTTCTTTAATAGCTGAACATTCTGGCTTCATAAAATATTCCTTAAACAAATCAAATTGAATTATTCAAATTAATGGTATATTTTTTCCAGTAAAAATGCAGGGAAAATATGGAAATATGGAATAAATTAATATTGAGAAAAACATGGAATTCATTGACGAAAATGAGAATCAATACTTAGTTGCTCCTCCCCAAGATTTTATGACAGCTTTAATTCTTTCTGACATGGATTTCACTAATTTCAAAACAATTGTCTGTATATATATATATATATATATATATATATATATATATATATATATATATATGTATATTCACATGTTTGTATCCTTATATATTATTCATGTATACACACACACACACACACACACACACACACACATATATATATATATATATATATATATATATATATTAATTTACTAACACAGACATACACATGCACATAATTATTATGAAGAAAATATACTAGAATCAATTCTGTCTACAATCACTTTAACTGATTAATATTGTAATATTGTCATCAGGCCAATTGAATAAAAGCACATAGCACAATTTGTGACTGTAACAGTCAATCAATGGGTAAAATAGTTGGGTAGATAGATATATATGTTTTCTGGGTTATTTGTGGAAAACAAAAAGATAGGAAGTTTAACTCAAGGAAACTCATGTGAAGTCTGACTTGGACTCGTGACTAGAGTCTGGCAAATTGCAATATGCAACTGTTTGATGTTAAAGAACTACCTTGACATATGACAATTTGTCTATGCATTTATTTATTTACTTTAGAAGTTTTAGGGAGTGTTATAACAGAAATAGATATCTCTCTTGATTCACAAATTTTACTAACCCAATACATCCACTCACCAACAAAACAAATCAAAAACAAAAACTAAAACACTTTGGAACAGAACCTAAGCTGCTGAGAATGTAACATCAAACGGATATTGACTCGACAGTAGCTCTAAACAAAATGAACAAAACAAGCGTTCCGCGCATAGGCTCCGCGCAAGCTTCCGGGTGAAAAAACAAAATTTATAAACAATTAAAAATATCCTCTACTATTTAACGTTTTTCAACCAATCATAAATTCCCCTCCCCCCAAAAAAAAATCTTTCAAAGCATTTTCAAGCCTATTTGACAATTATAAAAACAGCTCACTTAAAGTCGATAGATCAGTTGACTTTCGGCGTTGGCACACAGAGCGTCGCTCCCACCAGGCCAAGATCAAGGAACCGCCATACCTCCGACCCACACCACACCCCGCGTCACACAGAACCAAGTCGTCAGCCAGAACAGACTTCAATCGTCCGAATCAGCCGATGACGTAAAAGACTTTCAAACCCACACCTGCCCTCATTTCACCGAGCGAAGAAAGAATTATCATCTCAACAATTCCAGCTTTTGTTTATTTTTTGAATAAACGAAATTAATCCAATTTTTCTCGTCCGTTTTTCTTTTGCTACCATACGCTTCACAAATAAATAGATATTGATGTTATCATTTTAAGATGATCAACAGGTTTTACTGATGTGAAAACACATAAGAAAAAGTATATAAATGTTTATTTTTTATAATCATACTTAATTTATAGTGGAAATGTGCAGTGTAATGTTTACCATCATAGGAAATGGACACAGTGGCACGAGTTCAACTTCTAGATGAGGATGTTTGCTTATACCCTTGGGAAAAGGTATGAATCCAACTGCTCTCACTCCAGCTATGGGTAAATAGTAGGGCAGACTGAGCTCTTTAACCTTGATTAGGCAACCAGTCTAGGAGAAGAAAAAACTCTGAATTCAAACATGTTAAACTCTGCTTAAGAAATTGATCTTGTGTCATATCCTACTTGTGCAGAGAGCTTAGTAAATATGTATATTATTTTTTATATAGCAAAGTAAACTGGAATAATTTTATACAAATTGTGTGTGCTCAAATATATTCTTACAGTTTGAATTTATTATGAAATATTTATATCATTATAGTTTGTTGTAAATGACCGAAATTAATCTTAGTACGTTAAAAAAAGAAGACAAAAATGCAAAATAAATGATAATAACCAAATGGGAAAACAAATTCAGTTTGACAACCATGATAGAAAAAAAAAAAGAAAATAATTTTACTCCTCATACTATTTCAGGACCTGAACGTTCACTCTTTATATATGATAATAGGAATAAATAGTTACAAATAATGTCTGTTGTTATGTTTTTAGAATTGCAGTTTTGTGTTAAAGAATTTACAGAGAAACACCTTTTTACCAATCAACCACCATGCAATGTTGATGAGAGAATGATGACACTAGAACAAAGTGCAGGAAGGGTTTCGGATATACATTTTTCCCAAAATCAAGAAAAAAAGATTACAACCAGAATCACAGCTAAATTAAGGTGAAATAACTTTTCGCATCTCCGCCAATTGTTCCACTTTTCATCTTTTTTTTGTAACCTGTAATTATTAGAATGAATATCCATTTCGTATCTGTTTTCTGTCGTGATGAAAAAGAAACTGATACCTGAATACACGTGACAAAAAATAGAAACAGTTGTACACTGAATGTCTTTATATTCCCTACTTGTACAAATGGACACGGTTGGAGGTTGTATTTATGGTATAATATAGGATGTTATATATATTATATATATATAATTGGATAACAGTAGCAAGTTTATATCATGTGAATTCTGAACAGAGAGCCATGGCGTGTGAAAACTGTTGGTATCCACAAATAATGCAAGAATGAGACTATAGAAAACCAACCAATGAAAAGGAACATTGCATCTTATCACATTCCAATTTAATGCTCGAGCCATTCAACCTATCGATCAATACATTGTACAGCATATTATGCATTCCATTTTTAAGCCATTGATCAATATTGATCAGAACGACAAGATTAGTGTATGTAACACTTGCCATACTTCTACAACAGTCATATCCTGTATGTTTCTCATGAGTGATGATTTGTTTTAACATGATAACATAGCATCCATTATGCACTGGTAAAACAAAAATGGTTTCAATAACACTCTTCTTCTGATTTTCAGTTGCTTCATTGGCCCATGCATATATCACAATTAAAAATCATCGTGCATGTATGAAAATTTTGCAGACTCAGTCAATTTTCTGCAGTCACATGCATCAAATGCAACTGGATAACAGCCATAATAGACATAGCTTTACAACAACTCCAGTATCTTATAGACTCCACGCTATGTATCAGCTGAACCAAGGAGTTAAAAATTATTAGCTGTTTTCAATTTTTATCCCTTCAGTTTATTTAGTTAAATTAATTTGGTAGAAGTTAAGATTTGCTTGATTTAAAATAAAGTAAAAATATGGGGCACCCTGTCAGAATTGAATTCACTAACAATAATCTGCAAGCTTTGGTTGCCAACAATTACACAATGTAAATTGTCCTAGATTAATCTGATAGAAGAAAAGAAACTGTTCAAAACGAAAAGAAGGTATTAAACATTTACCATCTTCAATGGTACATGGCATCAGTTTGTTAACAACTGACTAAGTTTTCCTTTTTTTCTGCTGTTCTTAGAATTAAACGCTGTAAAAATAACAACAATTAAATTGCTAATTCTTTGTATAAATCAAACATAATGGGTTTAAATGTAGAGGAAGAAGTAAATATTGCCATAAGGACTAAAAGCGGAGAAATAAGATATTTTGTATTATCATGCAAACATATTTTAAATTTTGCTTATGTTTATACAAGAGAATTATTATAAGTGTGTGTGTGTGTGTGTGTGTGTGTGTGTGTGTGTGAATTATAAAAAACCTGAAAGACACTATATCTTTCCGATTGTATTCGTCTTGTGTAAACATTTCATTTATTAACTTACTCATTATCATCCAGCTTGAATTGCCATGTCAAAATATATTTTGCAGTTGGCACTTTGGATGTTGTTTAACATAGTAATTGGTCAGAAATGCAAGATTGGGTTTCCAAGACATATCAAGTTATCAGTGAGTGGGAAATGACTAGTATTAAAAATAACACTCAGGCACAAACAGACATACTGAAAAAAAAGCTGATTAACATAAATTAGCTCAAAAGTATATTATTTGCATTAAACTATCTTGTTTGAAAACGGACACATATGCACAAAGCAAGTTCACATCTCCCAAGCTAGTTGTTAGTTGTGAAAATAAACAATTCATTTCCTGCTTTTAGCACAAAATGTTTCAAATCTATCAAATCATTCTATGGTTAAATTTTCTGTTCAGAAATCATGACTATTTGATTTGACAATTCAAAATGTTGAAATTGTTTTTATGTTTTATTGCGAATAACGTTTAACTGAAATAAAGGAAAAATGAAATTGGCACAGCTGCGACATTCAAATTCCTCTCAATATACTCTCTCAGAAAATAATTTCACAACAAATTATAGTATATATATATATATATATATATATATATATATATATATATATATATATTGCAAAGTAACAATTTTGCTATTTTGGTATAACATAGTATCATTAACCATTTTCATGACAATTCTTTAACACACACACACACACACACAGAGACACAGACAGACAGAGAGACAGACAGAGAGACAGACAGACACACACACACACACACACACACACACACACACACACAATCTCAGAACATAGGGTTTCCATGGATACCAATAATATATTTTGAAGTGCTGGTAAGTGATAGCCTAGGCAGACCACACAGATACAACACTCTGATCCTAGGCAAAAGTGCCTAGAGTGAGAGTGTGAATTGCCCTTTCATTATCCGTTTGATAGCTTAAATATATATTTAACCTACTTAAAATAAATCAATATCTAAATCTGTATCTAAATATGACCGTATTGTTTTGTAGAAGTTATTTTAAATAATTTTACATATTATTCATTATTCATTATTCTTTGTACAAATATTAAAAACGTCTAAGAATTGAACAAACAATAAAAAATATAAGCGTTTTTTATACTGTTCTAGCAGATACTTTTGTAACAGCTCAGACGAAAACTGTCGTAATTTGTTTTGTCAATATTGCTATAGTCATCTACTGCAGTAATTCTTAATGTGGACCCTTTAGCCCACAAATGAGCCTGAGAAATTTAAAAAATGAGACTGGTGTTTATTTGCGGCTGATGAATAACAATAAAACAAAGGCAAAGATTTTCTATATGGCTGACTTATTTGCGCACGTCAACCAACTAAACAAGACATTGTTAGGGGAAAATGCTAAGGTGCTGGACTGTTTTTAGAAAATTCATTTTTTTTATCAGCAAGTTAAGTCGCTGTAAAATGCATCTGCAAAAGAATGCTTGTCTGTTTTGCAATTTGGCCAAAACTGTTCCAACTTCAGGAGTTATCACAAGCTACATTGACCACAGCAAAATTTGAAGGAGGATATGAAACAAAGATTTAAATATATCATCAAAATACCCAGCCTAAATGGATTATGAACATGGTATATTTTGATGTATTAATTGAGTTGTAGAACTGAAAGAAAACAAAAATATTGATGGGGAGAATTGAAAGGGAAGGATTAATTGGATGGCTCAAAGTAAAAACATACTCTTACTCTTTGAAAAGGTTGTTCCATTCTAACTTGTTTTTTCCATCATCTGGTTGGTCAAGGTGGGATCTTTCTGTAACAATCCTTGTACTCACAATAGAGGAGACTTACATCTGAACCTGAAGCAAGGTTTAGAAGTTCAACTTAACAAGCTAACAGATAGATGTTATATTTCCTCATAATCTCCCTTAATAGAACTCTTCGGATGTAAGGAACAATTAACCTCCTTACTACTAATCCTCTTCTTGTTAGTACCATACTGGAATAAAGACGTGTATTTGAAGTTGGTCTCTTGTTTCTTTTACGCCCGGGATAATGAAAAAAATTAACCATGGTGTCAGAAGTAAAGGACTAAAAAAAAAAAAGATTTGTAAAAATAACAGAAGCGGAACACTGATCTCACTTAAAAGAAAAAGTTTCTCGTTGACAGAAACGAATACGATTTAAAGGAGTAAAATGACAGCACGTTTAACAAGCCACCTTTAAGATAAGGATTCTAAAAAATCTTCTTGAACTTTTCTTAAAATAATATCTCATGGCGTTCTCTCAAGCTCTATCACCCAGTATTGACTGGAATAGGAAAGGAAATTTGTACGAAAAGTGATGTTGCATTTCAATGGGCCACTTTGCGATGCAAGTGACGACGTCAAAATTAATTACTTAATAATTTTAACAGGGGACAGAACAGAAGTGAGACGTTTGTATTTCAGTGCGAAAAAGCGAAAATTTAGGTTACATAAAAATCAAAGCTTTCCTGAAGCCCAGGTTAAAATTTGAAGTTTTCAGACCAAAACTCATGAAATACCAACTAGAAGCGAATGATTCAGCACACAATTTCTTAAAGAGATTCCAGCAACAAATAAATCTATTCGAATATGATCGGCATTAAATGACCCACCGAGGTTGATATGTCCGTAAAACAAACCAAACTATTCGAATATGATCTTGGTAGATCACTTCATATTTGGGATAAATGAGTCAACACGAAAAGAAGGGCGGGATTTATCAAATGTGTCAGCTCTAAAATGAGCAGAAACTGACGAAGGAACCTGCTGATAGGGTAGCAGACGTTCAGAGGGCATGGTGGCATTCAACCTGGTAGTACAAACGGACGAATATAACATAGAGGAATCTCGGAAAGGTTGAAAAATATAAAAAAAGCAGCCAAATCACCACCCAAAGAAAATCTCAAAATCCGACAAGCCCCAGCGGAATTCTCTGATATATTTGACGAGGTAGGATGCCTACTAGGAGAATATACAATAAACACAGACCCCAGAATACAAACAGTTAAAGCCATACAAAATTCTACTTTATAACAATCACATTTGATGATATAGTCTCATGACTAGGTGGAGCTAAGTAGTTCCCGAAAGTCGATGTAAAATCCTGGTATTTCCGGATGAATCTAAATCATCCGTCAAAGGAACTGACAACCTTCATTGCGCCATTTGGACGATTTTACCTCAACAGATTTCCAACGAGGGTGAAATGCGCACAAGATACATTCCAGAGAGTAATGTTCAAGAATTTGGGCGATATCAAGAATTTTCTCTCCATATCTGATGATAGCATTGTATATTAATTTGTGGAAGATGAGAGTGACCGATGCAGCGCTCAATGAACTCATCGAAAGAGCGAAAAAAAACAAACTGTAAGTTTAAACCTGATAAACTGAAAGTGTATACATCAGAAATTCCTTTCTTCGGGAACCTAATATAAAAAGATGGTATAAAACCAGATCCCAAGAATATCAAGATCACAATCATAAATCGCCCAGAGATTAAGAAACAGCTTGCAAGTTTTCTAGGGTTAGTAAACTACCTCAACAAATTTTCCCTGTATTAACAAGACTTATCAAGCTACTACGTGATCTGATGTCCAAAGACAAAGAATTCACCTGGACTCCTCACCAGGAAGAAGCCTTTGATAAAATCAAAAAAGAAAATTAGCAAAACCTCAGTGTCAAGGTAATTCAATTCTCAGACACCCATAACACTGCATGTTGATACTTTAACTGAAAGACTAGGTGCAGCACTGTTTCAGCATCAAACATTCGCCTCCGAAAATAATGTAAATTATGAACAAAAACGATGTTTACATTTTCGCAACATTGAATTTTAACGTAGCCAAATACAAATTAAACTTACAGTCTTTTTTTTTTAAATCTATAAAAAATTCAATTTATTTGATTTTATGAAATCCGCACAAAATATATTTTACTTGTACGATTTTAAAATTTTCTATAAAGATAATAGTCTGAATAATTAAATTAGAAATTTCCAGAAACATTCTGTCGTAAAAGAAAACCAATATCTCAGTGGAGTGGATTGAATATGATGGTTTTTATTTAAGTGATTTTTAAAAAAATATTAAACATTTTATTTTATTTATCTATATCTTTCAAAAATGTATTTCTACATTGCCCGGATGTTATTTTTTGTTTTGCTAGTATAAACAATTTCTATAATACTTTTCATACAATAATTTGAATAAATAGAGAGAAATCCAACGCAAATCATAGTTGCCGCTATACTAACATATGGTTGTCTGCAAGCGGTGTAAAACAGTGAATATACACTCAAAATAAGACACCCATGAACAAAGCAAGGGAGGTAACTCGCACTCATTTACATGGTTCCCCAAAATAAGGATTTCTTATTTTCTAAAAAAAAAAAAAAAAAAAAAAAGAAATAAGAAAAAGGAAACAACTACTCTATAAACGCGTATAAATGATATGGCTCTTCGGTGGGGATTTATCTTGTCTCCAATTTATGTAACAACACAATCTTATGGATTGGCCTTTCCACAGTCCCCAAAATCACCTTTGTGATTTTATATCAAAGTTAGATCCCTTGACATTAATCTTCTGAGTTAAATATCTTATGAATTTATGGAAGCGCGTGGGGTAATGGTTAAAGTCATGGGAAATGGACTCGTCGCCCCGAGTTCAAATCCTGGATGTGGTAATTGCATTTCACTTAGCGCTAATACCCCTGGGGAAGGTATGAATCCTACTCTCCCTCCAGCTATGGGTAAATAGTAGGGTAAACTGGGCTCTTTAACCTTGGTTAAGCAACCGGTCCAGGAGAAGGAAAACTCTGAATTCAAACCTGTTGAACTCTGCTTAAGAAATTGACCTTGTGTCACATCCTGCTCGTGAGGAGGGGTTGGTAAATATATATATGGTGAATATGTGTCCATCACATTCCGCAGCTTATTAGGCCTAAAGAATGTCTTCATGAAATTTATGCAAACACACTGCGGCAGATGCCTCCCCAACTGATCCTTAGTTGTGAATTGCTTCTGCCCTTGTAGAAACATGCATCGAATAAGCACTGAGTCTAAATGCATCTTCAGGTGAACCTAATATCCTTTCATGTCTTGGAAAGTAGCATTTTGTTGGTCACATATCAATTTATCCTCCATTTTTTGTTCGATGAAGACTAGTTTTGATTTCCTTCTGTTGCAGAATATCCTTGGTAGGTGATTACATTTTATATTCTTTTTGGAGTCCCTGATGATCGATTTTGACTTGAGGGAGGGGGCTTTCCCTGATGAGCATTTATGAGAACATTGCAAATGTTCCTGGAATTTCATAGGGTTTGTAAAGGAAGTGCATGCTCCACACTATCATTTGATGAACTGGCTTATACTTATGTTCGGTCAGAAGGTCGATACTTGTACAATGCTCTGAGCACAAGTTGTACGGATAGTTAATGTCCAAACATAACAGATTTTGATGATTTACTTTTGTATGATCATTTAAGGCACAAACGATGGATGTGGCACATTGTGTAGGCAGTGGGTGGATATATTATGTGTATGCCTATGTGTATGTAAGCATGTGTGTGATTTTTCGAAATGACACAAATCCAGATGCGTTTGTGTATAAGCAGACTAAATACATTAGAGATAATGGTGTGTGTGTGTACATATGTATGTGTATACATAATGGTATTTGTGCGTACACACACACACACACACACACACACACAAACAAACACACACACTCACACACATACACACACACACTCACACACACACACACACACACACACATATATATATATAATATATATATATATATATATATATATATAATATATGGTGGACTCTCCTATCGTGAACGATAGATGAGGGTCAGCAGTGAGTGATTTGTTACCTCCCATGTTGTGCATGCTATCAAGAAGACATTTTGTGTTTCCTTGAGTGTGATAGTAGCCCAGCCATGCGAGCTATAAAGCCACACTGATAGATGGAATTTCCTAAAGCGGGAGTCAGATGTTTTTGTTTTAAAGTTAGACGGAGCTGATCTCGATGTTTCAGTCTATTTTCTTCAAAGCTCTTTAATGTAGCTCTTTAATGTAGCGAAACATGTCTTACGTCATTCTTTCCGATTTGATGCTAGATTTTCCCAAGCACTTAGGTTAATATTAAGGCGTTTCAATTTGTCCTTCAATATATACAAACTCACGTTAATATATAATATAACAAATAAATAACATAGCATATCAAATACTACAATCTCTCACATTTCCCTACTAATATAAACATAATTTAGCTATACTACAAATATTTATACAAATTAATATATGCCTACACTCGGACAAAACCTACTACACCAATTGACCCATCAACCTACTGTCACCGCTCCTTACTTCAAACAAAAATCCCCATCTCCTCCACACAACTGACCCAGCGACCTCATTCTACCCAAGTCCCCCTCCTCCTTATCTCCCATCACTACACACTCGCCCCCTTTGACCTCCCCGGCGCCGCTACTGCTACTCCCACCACCACCAAATCACCTGTACTTAAACGTATGCTTTGCTTTAATAAAGTCACTCTGACTGAAGTCGTCCGCGTGAATTCGGACGAAATGATTTCATCCTTTGACTTGTTTTGAGTTGTTCATTTCTTGCCCACTTTCCTTCTATCTACAACACACACACACACACACACACACACACATATATATATATATATATATATATATATATATATATATATAATCTTGACGAATCACAAAAAAACAGATGTGTGTGTTCACTTAAGAGTAGGTTAGGAAACAAAAAAATCCAGATAGGCGACGAATGGTCTAGGATAGTAGAGTTTTAAAGAAGATTCAAAACACATACAATCTAAGATAAGAGTCATAACAAAAGATCGTGTGTGAAGGTCTTAACAAAGAAAAAGTTCAAATTTCAGTAACTTTCGCGGGTTGATAATGGTTCTTGAGATGAGATTTGGGAGAGGAATGGAAAAAAAAAGATTTGAACGAGAACTAGTTAGTCAGTTAGTTTTGGATTGAGTTGACTTCGGACCGTGGCAGAGGCAAGTCGTGGAGTGGCCCCCGTCAGGCAAGACATGATGGCAACAGAGAGGAGACGAAAAAGACATGAGAAATGCGTAAGAGCCTCACCTTCCCCCCTTGTTTCTTGTGATGGGGGTCTCGGTTGAGGTTCAAACAAAGAACACAACAGTGTGGGTCAAGAATGCAGACGTTTACGGCTAAGACGACATCACGCTAAAGATGAGAATGTGTACGAACCCCCGGTGGGCGACCCCTCATGATTATATTGATAGCCGTGACCATGACGACCCCCGGCTGCAATGAAAAGAAGAGAGAGAGAGAGAGAGAGAGAGAGAGAGAGAGAGAGAGAGAGAGAGAGAGAGAGAGAGAGAGAGAGAGAGGGGGGCATCAGAAAAGTAAAACGGAAAAAAGAAAAGAAACTGTCAACGCAGAAGAAGAGCAGAGAAAGTAAGGAAAGTAAAGAAAGACAAAAACTCGGACGCATGTAGAAAGAAAGAAAGAAAGAAAAGAGATGGAGAGAGAGACAAAAAAACGTAGAAAGAAAAGAAAGGAAATGGACAACGTGGAGATAGGAGAAAGAAGAAAGAAAGAAAGAAAGAAAGAAAAAAAAAGAAAAAAGGAACAGTGACCCAAAGGAAAGAAACCGAAGAGAAATGAAATTTAAAAAAGAAGAAACAGACAACAACAAAAAAAGAAAAGAAAGAAAAGACCATTCAAAAAAAAAAAAAAAGAAAGAAGGTAAAACAAAAAAGAAAGAAAGAAAAAAACGCTCGCACGCGCGCACACACACACGCACACGTACACGCACACGTACACACACGTACAAATGCAGACACGCAAAAAGAAATCTGAAATGTAGACACCCGAATCATTTTCACATTTTTTATACATATAATTCGACTCGCTAAGACAAATCATATCATATTAGAAATCGTTTTGTTAGTTTTAAGTCATTTTCCGTTTGTTTGTTTTGTGTTTTTTTTTTTTTTTTGAAAGAAGAAAAAGAGGGGGAAGGAGTAAAAGGAAAAAAAAACATTGAAGAAGACGAATGTGTTAAGGAGAAAGAGAGAGGAAGAGTTGAAAGATAAGATCGTAAAACACAGACATATTGGATGTAAGCGTTTTTCTTTATTTCTTTTTCTTTTCCTTCTGTAGGGGTCGTAAAGAAAAGTAAAGTCGTCGGGGTGGCCTAAAGTCGGTATCAGCCAAACAGCGAGGAGACTAACCCCATTTTCACTAGCGCTAGACCAAGGAGATTGTTTTTGGCGTCTGAGACGGTGCGCCACACCTACCATCAACACCCCACTTTACCGCACATATCTCTGTGCTACTTATACGCTGAGTTGGCGTGGGCTTGAGTTTTCATTTTTTTTTTTAGAAAGGAATGAAGAGAAAAAGAAATAGAAAGGAAAATTACTTTTTTATTGATTTTTTTAGAATAAAATGTTATAAAATTTATTTGCGATGAAGTAAAAATGTAAAGTTATTCTGATTTTAATTGAATTACATATCTCTCCTTGTTTTACCTATTTGACAAAAGGAAAAATATTTTCAAAGAAAAATTAAAGCATTTTCCGTTTTATTCTATATTAGTGAAATAGTTGGAGTAAAATTCAGTGAACAGAAAAGGAAAATTCTTCTTATTTTATATAATAACATTATTAATGTGTAATTTCTTTCTGTGATTTAAATTAGAAAATGGATTTTTAAAAAGTAATCAGTGAACATTTTTATATGCGTGCAACCAGGTGCGCACCTTAATTAATATATATATATATATATATATATATATATATATATATATATATATATATATATATGGAGAAAGTAGACAAACACGGGATGTTGTGGAAACTTGATGTTTATTGTCGACGGTGCAACGTTTCGGTCTCTTATTAGACCATCTTCAGGACTTGAATATAGTTCTTACTCCAATGATGGAAATTCTCAAAATGCTGAAAACGGAAGGTCGTCAGTAGGGGGAAGTGTAGTTGGGGGTGGTTAGTGGATTCTTCTTCTCTCCCACATCCTTCATACAACACGCCAAGGCCAAAGCCCTCAAAATCCACACCAGAAACCATTCCCAGAACCCCACCCAGTCCAACTCCCCACACAGATACATAATTCTACCAAATAACCACACAAACAGCAACATCACCAAAAATCTTAACAACCTAGGCATAAAGACAGTCAGTTTAGCATCCAAAACCATACACAACATAATAAACAAAAACTCCCGACAACAAGTAAAATCAGAAGCCGGTGTATACATGATTCCTTGTGCAGACTGCCATAGGAAATACATAGGCGAGACCTCCAGAAACTTAAAAAAACGCTTATATGAGCACAAACGCAATATAAAATTAGGTGACAGCAACAACTGTTTATTCCAACACATATTTAAAACACAACATAGGTTTAATTTCAACAATGCATCCATGATCGCATACATCCACAACAAAAGATTACGACAAATATTCGAAGCCAGTGCCATTAGCAACATTCCCAACATCAATTCCAGATCCGGCTTCTTCAATATATCCTCACACCTAGGTAAAACCATCATAGATAGTTACAAACCAAACAGACAACAAGACAACACTTAGCATAAAGCCAATAACAACAACAACATCACAAAACAAACACAAACAATAACAATCTTAATAAACACACACTTACACATACACTCTTACACATACACTCACACACACAAACATTTACAACCCTTCAAAATATGCATACACATAAAAAGATTTAATTTAAAAAAAACAGATAGATCGATAGATAGATAGACACCAACAGATTAAAGGTAGATAGATGAACTGACAGACAGACTAAATACAGATATATGCACAGACAGATAGGTAGATACTAACAGACTATGGATAGACAGACTAATAACAGACTATAGACAGGCAGAGAGACAGATATGAACACACTCTAGTTAGATATATAGACAGATACATAGATAAAATAGAGACATACAGAATATAAACAGACATACAGATGGACAGAAAGATCAAAAATAGATGAACAGACACACATATAGACAACAGATTGATAGACATGAACACATTCAAGCTAAATAGACAGATAGATAGATAGATAGATAGATAGATAGACAGATGGATGGATAGAGAGATAGATAGACAGATGGATGGATAGAGATATAGATAAATATTAACAGACAAAAAAAAAAAAAAAAAAAAAAAAGTATAAATAGATAGATAGACAGACAGACAGCACAAACAAATCATCGCAAACAAACAGACACATATGAAATTAACAGATTGAAGATAAATCAAAATAGATAAAGACATGGATATGTCACAAAGCTATATAATACATAATAACATCAACAATAATAACATCGCCACTATTAATAACAATAACAATAATAATAATAATAATAATAATAATAATAATAATAATAATAAAAACAATAATAACAATAAGATATAACATTATACACACACGCTCGTACAATTTTAACAAATCTCACCCCCCTTCACTTAAATAAAACCTATATTAAAATTTAATAAAAAATAAATAAATAAATAAATAAATAAAAATCTTTTTAAAAATAAATTTAATAAAAAAAAAAAAATAATAAAGAATAAAAAAATGATTTAAAAAATAAACAAATAGATATATAAAAATAAAATAAAAATAAAATTAGAGTCTCATACATACATACCAGCTACATATTCAATTCAGATATATAGACAGATACACAAAAAGATAAGTAACAACCTAATAAAAATAGATAGATAGATAGATGGACTGAAAGACCAAATATAGATGAACAGACACACAATAAAGAAAAAAAAAAAAAAAAAAAAAAAAAAACAGATAGGTTGATAGACATGAACACACTCAAGCTAAATAGATAGATAGTTAGATAGACCGACAGACAGATAGACATAATGTTAAATATTCATAAATAATGAATGACATTATAATATATATGATAATATATAATAATAATAACAATAATAGTATATACATTATACATATGCTCACTTACAATTTTAACAAATCTTACCCTTACCAACCCTCACAAAAAAATAAATAAATAAATAAAATAATAAAAAAATAAATAATAAATCAAAAAAAAAAATCACACCAACATACCAACAACACACATATAACTTAACGACAAATCCAGTTCCCAATCACACATAAACAAAAAACAATTAAACAGACACCACACCACACCACATACACATATTTAGCTAACCAATCCCCACAATCTAACACCTGTGGTACCACCATTGACCATTTCGGCACTCCCCATTCCAGAGAGAAGAAGAATCCACTAACCACCCCCAACTACACTTCCCCCTACTGACGACCTTCCGTTTTCAGCATTTTGAGAATTTCCATCATTGGAGTAAGAACTATATTCAAGTCCTGAAGATGGTCTAATAAGAGACCGAAACGTTGCACCGTCGACAATAAACATCAAGTTTCCACAACATCCCGTGTTTGTCTACTTTTCTCCACATACTGTCGGATTAACCTCCTCACATTTCTACCATATATATATATATATATCTTATTATAATGGAGATTGTGTGTTTTTCTATCTGTAACCGAAACTATATTACTATACAAGTCACAATTCCTTTTGTTATTTACATCACATTCTCCATGAATTTATTTTTATTTAAACCTCAGTTATTAATAAAATTGTTTTACATTATTAATACTGTTGACCATAGCTACATGATATTTACCACGTACCCCACTTGTACGGGTCAGGCACAAAGTCCCTATTAACGTGGGACCACCCTCAAGCCGAAGCTCATGGGGTGGCGGGTGAAAAATTGCGTCGATCCCGTCGGTATTCCCCTCAAGGGGGCGCCTCAGGCGCTGGGCAATAAACCCAGCCCTGCCCCTTTAAATCAAGGGGGCAGGTGTTGCATGGGGGGATAGCCCCCTTGGATCGACGCCGTTAATTATAGCAATGGTCCAGAGGCCGAAGCCACTGTTGACCATATCTACATGCTAATAACATGCAATTGTATTTATATATACAACAAAATAGCGGTTTACAGTGTGAATGGGAAGGCTAATTTGCATATTGATCTTAAAAATTTGATTTTAATAAATATGTGCTTAGTATTATTGATTTCTAATTGTTTGGTTTTATCTTATTGAATTTGAGCAAAAATCTCGGGGATAAATCTTAAAAGAAATCCCTGAACAAGAAGAAATAACTGTAATATTAATCTTTACTTCCTATTTTAACTAAATAGTTAAATTAGGAAAATTTACCAATGAAAGACGGGAGTAACGGAAAATGATGGAAGAGTTAGTTTCAAAGTTGTTCTATTTTTCAATCATACCCCCTCTGTTCCAAATATTTTTATCTGTATTCTTATTCAGTTTCATTAGCCTTTCTAATTTAATATGATATTTATTATATTAAAAGTTAAATACTTGCACCCGGAGGGTGCATATATTTGCTATATAATAAATGAATAAAAAAAAAAAGAAAGAAAGAGAAGAAAAGGAAACAAAAAAAGAGGGAGGAGCAGAACATGAACCCTGTGTAGGGTGAACATTTTTCTGATTGTATGTGTCATGAGGAGTGACCCAATCATCCTAGTACAACCTTGGTCATTGATTTGTTTTTATTTGTTTTTTAATTTTTAATTTTTTGTTTGTTTGTTGATTGTCGTTTGAAATAGGGGGTGATGAAACCCCAGCAACTCAGAGACAGCTTGTTTTTTGTTTGGATTTTTTTTGGGGGGGGGGAGTAATTTTTGTTTATGTTTTGTTGTTGAACAGGGGGTGGAGACCACAGGATGCAGGTGAATTCGACATTGCTTACAAAATAATGTATATGGTACACCGAACCAACTGCAAAAATTATGATTTTACCGCGTCCTAAGGAAAGGAAAAGTTATGAAAAGTACCTCTGAATCGTTTAGGTAGGGATGGTTTGAATCCCCCTGTGTTTTAGTGGGGGGTGGGGCAAAGTCATGGAGGTAAGCCCAAAAAGTCCCCCTGGGTCATTGAAGAGGATGGTTAAAATCCCTGTGATTGGGGGTGGGATGAGATGTTGACAGTGAGCTAAGAAGAAAATGTCCCTCTGGATAGTTAAGTCAGAAGGTCCATCAAAAGATTGTCACTAAGGAAGCAAGGTCGAAGAACTGAGCCAGCAGAAAAAATGTTTTTGTGTTGTAATGTGATTGCAATCACCCCACTGCATTGTTGGCCATTGTTATTGGATTTTTAAAATTTTGTTATGTATATTTAGAGGGTGACTGATTTACCATTGTTGATTGTGTGATTGTACATTTTTTGTTGACTGTTTGTTTTGTTCTTTAATCTATATCGCTACTGCCCCCGGGTGTCCTGTCGATCCTCCTGGTCAAACCTTGGATATCCTAGGAGTATGAAAAATGAGATTAAGGCCATGAGCACGGGGAGCCGGACGAAAGGAAATGACCACAGGAAAGGAACTGAAAAGAAGACGACTATGTGAAGGAACTGAGATGGGAGGAGAATTCTTGAGCGTGGATCCGGCGAGTTGTTGTTGTATTCCTGTTTTTTTTTCTTGATTGTACTTTATGAATAAATGACAAAAATATCGAAGGGATGTGTGTGGCATAATACATTGTGCATGCAGTGGGTGCATATATTATGTGTATGTATATGTGTGTGCAAGCATTTGTGATTTCGATAAATCCCCAAAATCGAGTTGCGTGTGTGTATAAACAGATTAAAAACATTAGAGATAATGGTGTATGTGTGTATAATGATGTTTGTGCGTGTATATATATATATATATATATATATATATATATATGATCTTGACGAATCACAAAAACCGGCTGTGCGTGTTGTTGGTCAAGAGTAGGTTAGGAAACAAAGGATCCAAATGGTCTAGGATTGTGCAATTTTAAAACAGATTAAAAATAGATATAATCTAGAATAAGAGTCATAAAACAGATCATGTGCGGTCTTCTAAATAAAGGAAACATTCAAATCTCGGTAACTCTCGCGGGTTGATAATGGGACTTGAGATAAGATTTGGGAGAGAGTTTAAAAAAATGAGTTTTGGACGAGAGTTAGTCGGTTGAATTTTGGAACTAGTTGAAGTCGGACATCAGAGAATCAAGTCCTGGTTTGGCCATGGGGCAGCCCTCACTCTTTCTTCTTTTGAAAACAGGAGGTGGAACAGTACATTTTTTCTTTCTCAATCATAACCATAACAGCAATCTCTCCCTCTTCCAAATAAAAACGATTCTATCATCTCTTCATTTTTGTCTTCAAAGTTAGCTGCTCTGGTCGGAATTATTTTCTCTTCTCTTTCATTGTCAATCACAGGTTCCCGAATTAAATTTTAAAAAAAATTAAAAAACAAAAAAAAAAAACAAGTGCTATAATTTCTTCCTTTTTGTCCGGACAGTTTTTTCTTTCTTGACAATACCCGCAGGTGTTATTTTCTCTTTCCTTCCAGTGACAACCACCGGAGCAACCTTCTGCTTACTTTCTTTAAATTTCTACACAGAAATTTTAATCGGGCACAACTTCACTGGTCTTACGGCATCTCCAACCGGATTTCTTGGGCTCCACTGGAACTCACTCCCAAACTGTGTCAATCAGAGATGGGTCATAAGGGTATAAGATGTTGGAGACTTCAACCGTCACTCCCAATTTTTTTTTTTTTTGAGGCGGCTCGACATAAATTTGTTTGTCAGAGATTTCTTGTTTATTTCATGCTTGGCACTTTTGCATTTCCATTGGTCAAATTTCTCTCACTGCTTACGACTTGGTGAATCATAAGTAACATCAGTTAATAGGTTCTGCAAAATATTTCCCACCAAATTTTTATTTTATTTTCTTTATTTTTATTTTATTTCTTCAAATGACCTTTTTTTTATTATCCATTTACGGATTGTACAAAAAATAATCCTCGTGATTATTGATCGAGAAATTCAATTTTCAATAAAAGCCGAGGTGATCTTTACTTCATTGCTTTAAAGGTGTCTGGCCAATTCTCACCACGAGCAATCTGCTGTAAAATACCAGCCAAATTTCATTTATGGGATACATTTCCAAGGGCCTTGTTTTTTTTATTAGTATAGTCAACCCTTAAAAACAACAATAGTTTATTTGCTTTGTCATTCATCTGCCTGAGAATATATTTTTTCTTTCTAGATATATAATTCTATTATTCTTAACTTTCAATATTTATAGTTATAGGCGAATCCTGACACATTCAAACGCGTATGTCCTGGTTTTAGTATATTTTTATTTTAATCGGTTTACTGTTTGTTTAACTACATCTTTTGCGTAACAACATTTCCTAAAAATAACAATATGATTTCTAATTAGCTCTATTCAATTGCACTAAGAGAATCGTGGTATTTTCTACATTAGCATTCAGAACAGCTTTTTTTTCTGAACACTAAAATTGTTTTTTAATTAATTCCACTCATTGATATTAACTATCACCAATCCTCTGTTGGATATTTGGTCAGTGGGTACTTTAGGGTTATTATTATGTTCTCAAAGATCAATCGAGTTATTTGAACAGTGATACAGCATAAATGATAGCAAAAAAAATCTTTGATTGTGGCATCAACATCTCCTCGACAGGTTCTCCAAGTGTTGCATCATTCAGATTCCAGATGTTGAAGGGAGAAGTAACAAAGCGATCAACCATGACAACGGCGAGTTCAGAGAAGTGAGCCGATTAGACTTCAGTGGCTGATGTGATATCGATCAGTATGCTGAGTAAGATAGGTGTGCCAATTAGAACATTAAAAGAGCACAATTTTGCCTCACTTCCAGGATGTTATCTCTTCTGATGCTGTTGAAAGCGTTTCAAATATTCAGCTGAACTATGAGACGAGGATAATTGGGCAAAGCACAGCTTCTCATCATCATCCCTGAACTCTGACCTTGAGTAGAACAGGGATCAGTTCATCTCCAAGCAGCTTCGGCAGCAAACCTGAGAAATTATGCCGACGATGATAGGGTGGATTCATCGATCTCGTTTCTTGAAAGCAGTCAAATCAATTTGAAATAAGATCACGGACGAGGCTGTTTAGAAGTTGCCGTCATTGAGCACATTATTCGCTCGTAATCATCATTCAATAATTTTTTTTTCGATATTCTCGATTTTTTAAATTAATTTCTATTAATTATTATTATTTCTCCGCAATATTAAAATAGAACAGTGTGTTAGGATGCACAATAAGGATTCAAATATATGGAGCCCCGTAGTTGTCAGGCAAATATGCATGGAACCAAGACCCTTCTAATGTCACAAGGTATCCAGCAGAGATAACCACATCCAGAGAGAAAACCAACGCATCACCAAATAATCAAATAAAGATACTGAATATCCCACCCAAAACCTGTAATTACCATGCCAAACACGTCCCACATAAAATACATATACGCACTAACACTACAGAAAACAAAACAATCAAATCTGTCCTGATAACAAGCAAGATTCAGTGAATAAAATAGAACAAAATATCTTTTTAATTCTTTGCATTATAAAAAAGAAAATCTGTGTGTGAACAGAGCAGAATATTTCTTTCTTTATTTCTTGAGTTTTATGAAATAAAAGAAATGAAAAGAATTACAAAAGGTAATCAAAAAAGAAAAAAAATTTTGTGCAAGAAGGAGATGTAAAAATAAAACCCCATAAGAGTGATTGCTCTTGGTCCAAGACGGACACCCACACCCATGGAAATAAAGAAATGGTTGTTCTGCCCTGACGTGTCAAACAATGTGTCTCCTGTATTCTTTTAATATTACCACAGTCCACTCTGACAGGAGTGATAATACCTGTTAGGGCTCATATATGGGTCAAATAGATCGGTTTGCAACTTAATGAAAATGATTTCTTCCAGTTTATTAATTTCTAACAATTTATTAATACTTATGCGGTTGCTATATGTCCAAGCAGACTGTGCTGAATATCATTGATAGAGCGTTTATATTTGAAATAATGTAGCGTGGACATGGAGTCAATACCTAATTACTGACAGTGTTTCGTCTACGCGATCTTCAGACAAACTCAACTTGATCTGATGGTCGGATAGGCAAGAAAATCTCAGTAACCAGATGCAACTCCATGTCCACGCTACCTTAATTCAAACATATATACATATATATATATATGTGTGTGTGTGTGTGTGTGCGCGCGCGCGCGCGCGTGTGTGTGTGTGTGTGTGTAATTTACGTTGTTGAAACTACATTTACAACAACCAAACGTATAACTGCTTCAAATTCCTAATTCATACTGATATGAAATAATATACGAAAAAAATAAAAATTCGAGCGGTAAAAATATATTTACCCACATATAATTCGTATGATATCTTTCAGCTTCTACTACAATATATTACGCTCAAGTCATGCTGAAAGCATCGGTTTCCGATGGGTGATCTTTCTCATTTTGACTAGCAAGATGTTTTTGTGTTATAATTTGCATAACCCCAAGAAAATTATGATCCAATTAGATGAACTTTCATATGGTATTGTCTTGAGTCTAAACCTAAATCTCAATCTTCCCACCACATTAGCTAATCTCTTTATTCCTTTCTAACGTAGAATTTTCTACGTAGCACATGATTGCAATGGAATGTCCACGGATTCGTACTTGACAAGCACATCAAAAACTACTCTGATCTTATCTGTTTTATTTTCACTGTGATAAAAAAAAACTTTTGATGTGGGATGTATCGTACATTTCCTGTCTCTGATTGCTCATTTTGCCTCAATTAAAAACACCTTCCATAAATTTCACATAATCTTTATTGAATTTAGGACTTCTATCCAGTTTTATTTTAAGATGCTACAACCGAATTACGACGAGCTTCACAATGTCTGAGAGGTGATGACGTATTTTGAAGGGAAGAGATATCAATGTGTCCATCCTTATTCTTCTAGTAGCTTCTTTTTAAGATCTGTAGGAACTGAATATCCTCTTGGTATATGCTTTTTTTTTCTTTCTCCTGATCTTATATCTGTTAAATCGAATTCGAGTTCTCTAAGAGCGGCAGCAGCTGGTGTTGCTAGTGGGAAACACTCTGACAGATATACGTTGACAGTCCCATTTCTTGAGTTAACGCTTTGCATTTCCTAAATCAATTCTAATGGTGTAGGGTTCATATTCACCTTTAGTGATGACCTTTCATGGTGCTAGTGCTCATGAGCTGTCATAACTAATCAAGAGTCCTACACTGCAATCCATTAGTTTGGGCATTTCTTGTGCTATTGTTTCTACCTATTAGCTCCTTTTTTATGTATGAATTTGTGCTGTTTTTTGCGTGGTGTAATGGCTACCGTGATAAGAAATGGACACGGTGAGACGAATTCAAATCGTAAACGCGGCTGTTTGCATTTCACATAGCGCTAATACCACTGGGAAAGGTACGAATCCTATGGATAAATAGTAGGCCAGACAGCGGTCTTTAACCCTGAAATGGAAACTGGCTTAGGAGAAGGAACTCTGAATTCAAACCAAAGGGGCTTCTCTTCTCGTTAGTCAAAATTGCTCTGCGAGATCCTCCTCTCTTTCCTCCTTCCTTCTTGTTCAAACGGAATGAAATTCTTTGTGTGGGCAGGAGGCGAATAGTTATCTGAGGAGAAACCCTCTGACTCTTTGACTCTTCACAACTGAGTTCATTCACATCATTGTGAAAACTTTACTTTTACTGACCTAACCATTTCCCCCATAATCCTTTAACTGCTTTGAGTATCCAATAAGACACAAATCAGCGTTTCGGTAATAGAAGTGTTAAATGATAGATTCATGACAATGAATCTATATACACAGCTACTCCATAGGCGTCTTACCAACTGCAGCAAATGCATCATAAGGACCCCTTCTAAACGATTTTATCTCGTCACAGCTGCCCTTTTCCCAAGTAAACACGTCCAGCGCAAATGGCCATTTCACAGCAATACTATCGGAAAATTATAGTTAAATTATTTGTCTCTGGCAACAGAGGGCGAATCGCCAATATACGATATTGGCGCCTAAATTAAATTCCTTGACGAAAGTCACTTATCGTGTTGGGCAGTCAACCATCGAGTCATGTTTTCAAGAGCTCCGTTTACCTTCCCCTTCACCCTCAGCAAGATAAGTCCTGCAGCAAACGCCATCAAGTTTTGCAGCCTTTTTGTACCTTTTTGAATATATGTCTTTTTAAAATCTTCAATTGTTGTTCTCGTCTTCTTTCATCCGAATTTACTTGGTTACAGGGAATTATAAGAGTCAGGCAAATTCATCTTATTTTGCAAAACTTGAATTGGCTATCGGACGTTAGAAGTTAAATTTAAACATTAACTTTACCGAAATTTCCATATGTTCAACTAACAAACAAAAGAACTGCTACGTTATTTCTCTAAAAGAATTTGCACGTGAGAAAATTCGTATTTTCCACTCAACAAGTTCCCTTTTCTTAATGATATGTGCATGCGTATCAACTCATCGTTTCCCTGTTGTATTGTTATGCCAAATTATTATTTGTATAGGAAATAGTCTGATCTTATGAAAAAGAAAGTGATAGGTTAATTTCATTATTTAAGTAATTAGATTCCTTGACAAAAGTCACTTATCGTATTTTCAAGAGCTCCCTCCACCTTCTTCATCCTCACCACGTTGGGCAGGCAACCAGCGAGACATGTTTTCAAGCGCTCCCTTTATCTTCACCTTCACCCTTATCAAGATAAGTCTGGCAGCAAACGCCATCAAGTTTTGCAACCTTTTTGTACCTTTTTGAATATATGTTTTTTTAAATCTTCAATTGTCGTTCTCGTCTTCTTTCATCCGAATTTACTTGCTTACTGGGAATTATAAGGGTCACGCAAATTTCTCTTAATATCCTCTCGTAAACGTCTGCAAGAAACCCTCATACAGTTATATCCCGTGTGACGTTGTATCCATGTCTCCGCATGCTGCATCCGGCCTCTCATTATGACTATATATGCAACCAGTCCAAAAAGAGAACACCCGTCAACATAACTCATGCTGCCAAATAGAACGCTAGTCCATCCAACAACCTTCCAAATGGAACTACTACAAGTCAAGGCCGACATTTCTACCACTGCAACATGAAGGAAGCAAACCCGAGGCTCTGAGCACCAAATTTCTTTTTGCTACAGTACGATCTTAAACACCAACCAAACAAAAACCTTCGCCAACTGTATAAATTGCCTTTCTATAAATTCATGAATACACATTTTCCCTTTCTTTTAACCCTTGTTAATAATCATTTCTTTATTCCTATAGTACAAACAATGAATAATAAAGAATTTATCTCGCTGGTCAGTTAGTTGATTCACACTCTTCTTCTCTCCGCTTATCTTCGGTCCCGCATTACCTTACACAAATATAATGTAAGCATAAGAACGCTAATTACTGTGTTAACTTCTTTATTTCCGGTTTCTTTGATGGAAAAATCTTTAGCTTAATCTAGAAGGAAATATAATGCAAACTTTTAAACAAAAATATTAAACATTATTTCTATTAAGTGTCTGTATATAAGAGTTAATTCCCATACTGTATACCTTAATACATATTTCTCTCTATGGTAATATTGTTTATCAATGTACAGCTACTTTAAGAGCAGGAAAGAGAGAGAGAGAGAGAGAGAGAGAGGAGAGAGAGAGAGAGAGAGAGAGAGAAAAGAGGGAGAGAGAGAGAGAGAGAGAGGGGGAACAAAAGAGAGAGAGGGGGGTAAGGGAAAGGGAGAGGGAGAGAAATAGAAAAGTGACGCAACTCCGCAACACTAAAACAAAATTGTTCATTCTATTTTAAGATTCAACAGTCTTATGTAATATTTGATATTTGACAACTGAACTGGTGGGTAACATGATTCATCAAATAATTTCAGTTATGGACTGGAACTTAAAAATGACAAACAGTCAAGTACTGACATAAAATAAAATGATTCTACATAACTGTTCAGGTAATTCAAACTGATCATGAGAATTGAATGTAATGTGGATTTTTACCATTACATTTATGAGCAGTAAATTTTATGAGATTTCTGTATACATATCCAAAGGTTCTAATTTGAAGAAGACGATGGACAATAGGTTTCAGGTGAGAATTTATTTTTCTGGTTTATTGTAACATATGTAGTTTCATACACATATTGCAAAAAAAACAAAACAAAACAAAAACAATAACAGCCATGCCATTAGGAAAATATAACAACATTGGGGTAAGGCACGGTCTTGGGACCCATAAAATAAAATCAGTGTTGAAGATAAATTAGTAAGAATGAATGCTGATCGATTAGATAAATTGAAAGAGCAAATACAACAATCAGTCAATCTGGTACATCATATCAAACAATGTAAAGGATAGACTGAGAACTGGAAAAGCAATAAAAACTAATTCTTTTGGCTTATGAGTCTTGTCA
The DNA here is from genome assembly GCA_023376005.1 of Doryteuthis pealeii. NCBI lineage: Eukaryota > Metazoa > Mollusca > Cephalopoda > Myopsida > Loliginidae > Doryteuthis > Doryteuthis pealeii. The sequence goes on from CM042152.1 coordinate 103,255,701, forward strand.
GAAAAGAATTCATTTGAAAAGTTACCATCTTTCAGAATAATAGCATATCAATTTCGTTAAAAAACAGGCTAATGGCTAGTGGTCTTGATTCACGATGTTTATTAATAATCACTTCTCTGCAAAGAATATTTGCTGAAACTCTATAGTGGTGCAATAGTAGAATTTATTGAAACCATTTCTTTTGGAAGATGATGCAAAAAGAATTGGTTGCTATTGCATGTGACTAATAGCAAGTCTCAATATAGTATGGTAGACGAACTGTTTGTAATCAAATCAACACACAGGAATTATTCTAAGCTTGGCAACAGCTTCTAAATCTGAAAGCCCAATCTTGTGATATTGCAAGGTAAGCCCAAACGATCATAAATGTCAGTATCCCGTCCTTGAAAAATTTCTATTTTGATGGTCATTCATTAGTATTAGATACCACATTCATAGATGACAATGTCCAACCTCATAATGCAACACTATTGACACTCTTCGACGACTTGCCAGAAATTTTGATTTTAACCTGGTAGAATAATTTCAAGTAATTTTAGTACAAACTAGAGTATCCCCTGTTCAAACACTTGTAGAATTTGTAGCATTGGTACTCTAGGAAGAATGGTACAATATTCCCCTCAATATAATCTCAAAAGGTTCACTCTGAATTTCCAGTTGGATACATAGCGCAACGGATATCGGGGTTGAGTTAATACAGTTCTAAGCGACAACCCTGGCCAAGACCGATAATAACATAGAATACTTAACATAGTTTAACACTTATACTCGGTTATGGTTAAGGGAATGAGGCAGTCTACTCCGGTGGATTGGGAAAACGTTTCGGTTCGAAGTACCGTGAATGCTCCCGATTATATGAAAGCTCCTGAGTTAGACTTCAAAAGTGTGGAGAACTTCTTTATTCAGTGAAGACCCATTTACTTTAAGGGACGTATTTTATCTGAAAATTCGAATATCCATTTTGTCTAGTACGTAAATATTACCCTGAATATTAAGTGTCTCCATATCTTTGAGGGTTGCATTTATTATAATGGTTTCTTTCGTTCTGGGCCAGTATTAATTATACCATATCAAACAATATCAGTGGTAATACTTTCAGGGTAGTTTTAGCAGTATTTAAGGTTAAATTTATTTCCTTTGTGGCTTTCAGAAAATTTTCGACGTTAAAATAAGGAAACGTCTCTTTGTAGTTTTCTTTTATGGTCTTATCAATTGATCGGTGAGATGCAGGGACATTACTGGTAGCGCAAAATCGAAGTCTAGAAAAGTGATTAAGTTTATAGGATAAACTCTTATAATTTACTAAACAATGAAAAAGAAAAAAAAATGTGAAAGACCCGACAACCAAGATTCTTCTCAAATTCAAAAACTTCTCCAATTTTGCGCAAGTAAAATTTTAAAAAATATTATGCAATCTCTAGAATCTGATTGGATAAGGCAAGTCATGTGTAGTGCTTATAAATACGTCCGCGAGTTGAATTTTCAGGAATGTCGTAAATCATTACCGCCAAAAAGAAAAATACCAAATCGGAGTCGGCAGTCACTTATATAAACGGAATAGAAATTAAGTCAGTCTGCCGTTACCGACGCGGGTAGTAGGGACTCGACCAACCCCTCGGCATGTAAGCAGCAGAGACATCACCTAACACCACCAGGGCGGGCGACTTTGTCCCCGTCGTACGTGATGAACCTTTACGGCAGCACGTAACATGATGCCGTTTTATGAACAGCGGCTTGACAGACCTACCGATGCGACTTAACTTCCAACGAACCAAGAAGGCTGGCCACGACAGACAGACGCCAAAATGCTGATAACATCTAGCGACACTACAACCCATCCGGCAATTTGATCCAGCTGCTGACTACTATCCAGCTATGCTACCCGACGACCATTTCGACCAACGAACAAAACATTCGTCTTCGGGTTGTGAATAATTAACACCTTTCCTGATTTATCCAGTTTTTTTACCGACCAACAACCACGGAATAAATTTCTTTGTTGTTGTTAACCATGTGTTTGTTATTCCTCCATTTTCTGTTTAACCTGCGTCTTTTCATTTATCGTCATTCCAAATATTGTTAGCGGGGTTGGAATTCGTTCTCACCGCCCCCCCTACAAGTTGATCATAGGTTTTTATCGGGTTGTTTTATTCTAACTTGGAGATAAACATTTTTTAAGTCAAAAGTTGAAAAAATTCTTATACTTGGTAAGATTCATAACTAAATCTTCAATCCTCGACAATGGGTATCGATCAATTTCAATATATACGTTTTATAATTTGGGAATAATCTACGCATATTTATCCTCTGTCTTCTGTTTTCATCTTTACAAAAACTTGGGTACGCCATTTATAATGAATACTTGGTTCGATAATTTTCGTGCTGTAATGGGTAGCAAGCTAAGACCTGCAGACCCATTAGTAATGAATAGCGAGTTCGACCCTCACTGAATGCCCCATAGTTTCGACATTAGGTCATCATACTCGTGGTGAATGGATTGGGTAAATTCTTACTTGATTCGATAATTTTGACAGTTAAAAGTTTAATTGTTGCCATGTCAATAGATTTCTGGTCTTTTAGACAAACACATCCATCGGCTTCAAATTGTATGGAAATCTCTCCCTCAGCATAAGTATTTCATGACATTTAGGCGAATGGTCTATTACGTTTGAGACACAACGGCGAATCCGCTTGATTGATCCCTTAATCTGTGCCATAGTTACCTGCCCCTACAAAGGAATAATCTCTTTAGTTTTAAATTATATAAAAATAAGAAGACACGAAATAAAGACTGACTAAAAGTTTGCAAATATGAAGTAACCACGAGTGTGGCAGACAGTTAAAGAGTTAAAGAATAACCAAACAACTAGAATTCGAATAAAAGACATGTATTGGACATAAAACAATAGGTTTACAGACTTTTTGATTTATCTGCACAAATGTTTATAATTTTTCATTTAACTGAAATCCTGAGGTAGGGTTGGTTATCGAAGTCCCTTAGCTACGGCCATCTGATAGTTCGGATATGATAGACGTTCTATTTTGACGTCTGACTCCGGTGCTGTTTGATCAGAAAGAGAGCGGAGCGACCCTTTTTAGGTCTGTCTCCGTTGAAGGATGAATCAGAAGAGGGGAAAAGAATTTGCCTATTTGGCTTTGCCGCTAAAGTATGCTGGCTCGTGATTGGTTGGTTCGAAACAGAGGCTCGTAGACAAGGACGGTAACCCCCATACCTCAGAATTCTCAATAATTTAAAAAAATGTATTTCCGCTCAAAATGTTTCAGAAACACGACAAATAAAATATTAAAAATGTTTTCCTTTTATTTTTATAATTGGCACAGAATGAAAATCCTCCCAATACTATCGCCTTCCTTGCTCTTATATTTGTAGAAAAGACGATGAAATTTGACGGACAATCGGAGAGACCCATCCAATCAATTAGCTGGTCAAGTCAATCCCTAGCACCTACATGATTGTCACTATTGTTCTTATAGCAAACCTCCATTCCTTTTTATCATATATATGCTAGAAGACGATGGATGAGGATCTTAGTATCCTGGGTATGACGTTAAACTGACTCTAGTTGTGAGGTTCCAATTCTGGAACTCGGATAAGTGTGTAGTACTCCTTCATTACCAATATTTCCAGATCCACTTTGACCCGGAGTGGTAATATCTGTAAGATTCCAATCTATCGGTTAAATAGATCATAAAATGAGTTTTTTAAAAATTTAGTTAAAAAAATTGAATACCAAATAATAAGGAATAAAGCAAACACGATATCGGCATAAATTAACCCAAGGGTTGACACGTTGTAAAATCCAACCAACCAACCAACCAACCAAAAATGTGTCTTTATTTGTAGGATGAACATTTCACATATTCATTCAAATGAAAATTATTTGTTTATTAAATATTTAACGATAGACAAAGCTAAGAATTCGTGTATTATAATAATGAATAGCAAGTTCAATCCTTGCTGAATGCTACATACTTGTACTTGTGAACAAGTACAAGTATGTAGTATTCAGCAAGCGCATCCTAAGCGCAATAAACAGTTTTGGGTAAATATGGAATGAATCACATCATGACGTAATGGTTAGCATGCTACTCTCAGATCCATTACCAGTGAATAGCGAATTTGATCCTTGCTGGGTGCCTCATACTTAGGACCTTGTGCCACATCCTACCCGTAATGAACAGCTCGGGTAAATACCTACATTTAGAATATCATTTCAGAAAATGTAATCCTAAACTTGTCAGTAGTTTGAAACAATTTTATATTTCGAAACGTTAGTTCTTCCCTACCTGTTGAGCTACGATGGTAGAAAATTCATTTGTTTAATTAATTTTTTTTTTTGTCCTATTAAAATGTATCAATAAAAATAAACTAAGAATTTAAAGTTTATAATTATTCGTGTTAAAAATTTCGTTTTTGGTTTACAATTAAAATAGTGTTTTATTTTTACTTTTCTTAAAGAAAAGGTCAAAGAAAAGGTGTCACTTGTTTTGATCCATTGATACTGAATAACGGGTTCATTCCTCGTTACATGCCCCATACTTGCGTCTTTGATTCAAATCCGACCCATGGCGAACGGGTCCTATTGTGGTGTAATGCTCAGCAAGCTATTCTCGCCGGTCTATTACTACTGAATAGCGAGTTCGATACTCATTGTATGTCTCATACTTGCTACCCTGTATCATATCTTATCCGTGGCAAGTGTATTGGGTTAGGAAAAGGACGTTTCATCATGGTTTAATTGTTAGCAAGGTAGTCTCGCATATTCATTACTGCTGAATTGTTCAATCATCACTGGATGCTTCATACTTGCGGTCTCTTAAAAACAATAACCCTAAAATCCTGAATGGTTTGGAACAATTTTATTTTTCTAAAGGTTACGTAATTGCCAGTTGAGTTACAATGATAAACGTATTCATTTACCATGTAATTTTAAAAATAATAATAATAAGCTATGAATTAAGACTGTAAGATGTTTTGTATTACAATTTCTTTTTCTTTTCTTTTTTATTTGTTTACATTTAAAAAGTATTAGGACAACGAACAAAAAACTGTTTGGAACATTTTCATGATTTTTTTTCTTTTTACAATTAATATTTTGGCGCTTTAGGTATATCCAATTTGTCGAAAAGTCCGTGTTTTTACAATACAAATTTACCCCTCCGTTTGAACCTCCCCCCCAAAAAAAAAAAATCAGGAAATTATTCGATTTTAATGAAATTTTCAGTGTTGATTTATCAATGAATGAATTTTATAATGCATTATTTATTTTATTTCAAAACTTTCTGATTTTTTTCAGTTCACTTAACTTTGACTCTTCCCCTTATTTTTGGGGCGCAAAATATCGGTGGGGTTATATGTGATTGATACTTTTTTCTATATAAATAAAAAGACAAACTACCAAAAGTGTGAATAGAAAAACATTTTTTAAGGAATTTACTCTGGTAGTAAATAAACAACAAAAAAAAAAATTGGGGGGATTTTTTTTACTCATTTCTATAATTATTTAATTGTCTATTATTTATAAAAGAAAAAATATATATATCAATATTTGTTCCGTTTAAAAGAGGGGGTGCTACATTTCCAATACAGTTTTCGACCAAAAAGATATGGGTAATTGATACTAAAGTAAAGTAGTTATAAATTTTATTAATTAAATTTATTTTGTAAACCCGGATTTTACGGCAACTCACGGGCGGCCATCTTGATCAAAATTGACTGAAAAAATATGCATAATTCATAAAATAACAAACTTTTTTGTGGTGAGCCAATAATAATAATAATAATAATAATAATGATAATAATAATAATGGACGTTGCAGTTCCAGCAGATCACAGGGTGAAGCTGAAGGAAAATGAAAAGATGGATAAATACCTGGACCTTGCTAGAGAATTGAAAAAGATGTGGAATATGAGAGTGAAAGTGATACCAATTGTAGTGGGTGCACTTGGAACGGTCCCATTGAACTTGGAAAAAAGACTGGCGGATCTAGAAATCAGAGGAAGAATTGAGACCATCCAGACTACTACACTGTTGCAACCGGCTAGAATATTCAGAAGAGTCCTGAGGAGACTTGCTGTCACTCAGCCTACAGTGAAATACCATCAGCTAAAGCTAATGTGAAAAACTCAAAAGGAGTAATAATAATAATAATAATAATAATAATAATAATAATAATAATAATAATAACAGTGACAAACAGAAATACATCAAAAAACAAAAACAGAAATGGAAGAAAAACAACTACATGGGTACTTTAAGCGCCAAACCCAGGAGATATCACATCAGAAGATATGGACATGGCTAAGAAAAGGAAACCTCAAAAGAGAAACCGAATCCCTTATAATCGCAGCACAAGACAGTGCCATTAGAACAAACTATATAAAGGCAAAAATAGATAAGACGCAGCAAAACAGCAAGTGCAGAATGTGTGGAAATAAAGACGAAACACTCAATCACATAATAAGCGAATGCAGCAAACTAGCACAAAGAGAATACAAGATTAGGCACGACTCTGTGGGAAAGTGATCCACTGGGAACTGTGCAAGAAATTCAATTTTCACCATACAACCAAATGCATAAACCTAAACCTGTCCTAGAGAACGAGACGCACAAAATTCTCTGGGACTTCGAGGTACAGACGGATCACTTAATTCCGGCCAGGAGACCAGATTTAGTATTGATTGACAAGAAAAAGAGAACCTGTCATCTCGTGGATTTTGCTGTTCCAACCGACCACCGACTGAAAATAAAAGAAAGCGAAAAGATAGACAAATACTTAGACCTTGCCAGAGAACTGAGGAAGCTGTGGAACATGAAGATGAAGGTCGTACCAATTGTAATTGGTGCCCTTGGAACAATCCCCAAAGCTCTGGAAAAATTTGGGTGAACTAGAAATTAGGGGACGAATCGAGACCATCCAAAATACAGCATTGTTGGGATCGGCTAGAATACTCAGAAGAGTCCTGGAGACCTGAGGAGACTTGCTGTCACTCAGCCTCTAGTGAACCACCAGTTACGGCAGGTGTGAAAAACTAATAATAATATAATAATAATAATAATAATAATAATAATAATAATAATAATAAGTGTAAACAAACAACTCAAACATTATTATCTGAAGAACATGTTTTTCGAACACCTAAACACGTGTTATATAGACCTATGATATTGCAAAATGTTTTGTTTAAATTTTTTAGATAGAATCTGTTTTAATAAAATCACTTAGCAACTTAAAAAAACTATTTCAAAGTGAATATTGATGAAAATTTACCCATGTCGTGTTAGTCATTAAACAACTGTTACATTCAAAAGTATCAGAGCAATTTTGTTTTGTGAAGAAATATTAATATTCACAATGTAAGAAGAAAGTTTCAAATATCCCCTAAAAATATCAGCTTTTATTAGAATTAAAGACCATAAAAAGAACTTCAGGTCAAACCTCCAGTGTAGGTTTCTTAACCCATAATAAACCAAATTGAATGAATTAGCAAAATTTATATTAGAAGGAAATTGCAATACATTGCTAGAGACACTAAAAGTAAAACAGTTTGTGAAAAAACAGGAGAAAACACAAAAAGCTGATTATATCGAAATTCTAATCACCAAAGATCAATAATAATAATAATTGTAGGTTTCCCGGTCTGTCTTTAAGAATATATCAAGTAACCTAATCGACATAGTATTACAATCATTCCTGCGTTCGTCGCGTAACGTCGTCTGAAATGAACACGTTGACCTGAGTTCAAATCCTGGATGAAACTCTTTGTATTTCACATAGCGCTAATACCCTTCAGAAAAGGAAGAATCTAACTACTTTCCCTCCAGCTATGGGCAAATAGTAAGGCAGACTAGGGTCTTTAACTTTGGTATGGCAACCGGTCTAGGAGAATGAAAATTCTAAATCTAAACCAGTTGTAATCCGTTTACAATTTTACATCATGTTCGTAATGGAGGGATTGAGTAAAGACATTAATTCCTGCTAAAAGTAAAAAGCTTTGTCATAGATGACATTCAATTTCTAAATTAGATACCCATTAAATTTATCCGGAAATACTCTTAACAATGTTTAATGTAACTAATTTATATATTAATAAACCTCAAGTAAACAAGTCATTTTACACAATTTATTTGTTATGCCTCCTTATGTATCTTCACACTTAACTATCTTCTAACACCAACCTTTAAAAAATGAAAAAAAAAAGAAAGAACATATACACTATTAATACATCACCTATGTATAAATAAAATTTTTTTTAGTAATACATCCGATAGTTTCTCAAAATGCCTTCTTAAATTCTATTTTTTTAATTTTTTCTGAAATCATCCAAATTAATCTTAAAATGTTATACGCTATTTTTAATCTGATTAGGCAAAATATATTTGCTCTATTAGCAAAAAACATCCAACTGGTTAAAAGACTTTGATTTTGAAATCTACCTTGGCAGTAAGATTCTTGTTCTTGGAGAAATATTTCAAAAAGTTTCTATCATAATTAGAAATTCCATTGATTATTTTGAAAATTTCAATTAGATCATTTGTCATTCTTCTTTCAAGTAAATAATTAATTTAATTTCTCTAATCTGCACCCTCTCTCTCTCTCTCTCTCTCTCTCTCTCTCTCTCTCTGTCTGTCTGTCTGTCTGTCTGTCTGTCTCTGTCTCTCTCTCTCTCTCTCTCTTCTGTCTGTCTGTCTGTCTCTCTGTCTCTCTGTCTGTCTGTCTCTGTGTAACTGTAATCTTTTTAATCATTTTTGTCACTCTTCTGTGTATGCTCGCCAATCGTAATATTAAATTCAATTCAGTGTCTAGACATGGAAACTGAGTACAATATTCTATATTAGGTCTTATTCGGGTTGTATATATTCTTAAAATATTTTCCTCAAATAATGCCTTGGAATAAAATTAAAACGGCAACTTCAAACAAATTTCAACGTCTGTCAGATTTGAGGATTCTACTGTATAAGGGACTTTTCTCCTCATAAAAATTCTTTAAAATAGTATTTCTCTGAATGTTTGAGATGAGGCTTGATGATTAGTATTATCTGCCTCATTCGGACTATTGTCCTCATCTTTATTATTATTTGTACAACGTTTCGGCCGATATACCCTCCGGCTTCTTCAGGTATTTCTTGTCAGACTCGGGAAACCCGAGTCTGAAAAGAAGGTTCGAGTCCGAGAAGGTTCCCGAGTCTGACAAGAAATACCTGAAGAAGGCCGGAGGGAATATCGGCCGAAACGTTGTAAAATAACAATAAAGATGATGACAATAGTCCGAATAACGCAGATAATACTAATCTTTAAAATAGGATCGCATATCTTTCAAAATCGTCCTTTTAATGCAACAATGAAATTTTAAAAATTAATACTAATTTACCAATTTACAAAAAAAACAAAATTTGATTCTGAAACTATTTTTAAACAGACCACTACAAATTCCATCTCTGTATTTAAAAAAAAACAAAAAAAAAAACAAAAAAACAACCACACAAACTACACTATAAGACGATTCCAACTAGTTTTGTTTGGTTTGAAGTATCAGGCCATTTTGACAAGTACAAAAACATGAACACACGTGTTGAAATCAAGTGGACCAAAACCTGGCAAAACGGTTAATCATCAAGGAGTGGTACCCTACCGAAAAAGCAATCAACCATGATACTGTTGACCTAATCATCATAAAAAATATTAAAAAAAATTTATTATAATTAGATGTATAATCTAAAATAAATATTCTTTTTCGGTCAATTATCATCAGAGAATTCATTGAAAAAAAAAAAAATATATATATATATATATATATATATATATATATATATATATATATATATGACACAATGATAGAGAGAAGGGGATGCATATTGCAAATTATATCATATAGTTTTGAAATAGAACGCTAACGCTATTAACAGCTATAGAATGTGAAGATTTGTTTCTTTTTTCTTTCCATATTTATATTGATATAAAAACCAAAACGTGCAACTATAATAAATCATCCTCGGAAACCTGGTTTCTTTTCATATTATATATATATATATATATATATATATATATTATATATATATATATATATATTATATATATTACATATAATATTATATTATAAATAAATATATATATATATATGCGTGTGCACACACACACATATATATATGTATGCATATAAAATATATATATATATGTGTGTGTGTGTGTGCGCGAATACCTTGTTTCTTTTCAATTATATATATATATATATATATATATGTGTTGTGTGTGTGTGTGTGTGTGTGTGTGTGTTGTGTGTGCGCGAATACCTTGTTTTTTTCATAATTATATATATATATATATATATATATGCGCGTGCACACACACACATATATATATGTATGCATATAAATAAATATATATATATGTATGTGTGTGTGTGTGTGGTGTGTGTGTGTTGTGTGTGTGTGTATGTCTGTATGTGTGTGTATTTGGAGGTAAGGAATAGTTTATATTGAAAATAGAAATTAGAAAAATTATTATAAATTCATCAATTACAGGCAACATGCAATGGCAGACAAAATTTATTACAGTGATAACATAAGAACAGATGAGAAATTCATTATCTTTCTGTTATATTTTCTGATATTTTACCTCGATCTAATATTTAAAAATATCAAAGCAAACCGATGGAAAACCTAACTGAACAGTAGATTTATGATTTTTTAATATTGATAAATCACAATAAATAAATTAGAAAGAATAATGAAAATTGTTTGAAGGAAAATAAAGTAAACAGAATGAAAGTTTAAAAAATGTATTTATTTTATTTGTACCTACTTACCTACCAACCTGCCTACCTACAGAACAAACAAATTTTATTTTCATTACTCCAAAACATGCTAATTCTATAGTTATAAGTTATTGCTATTGTGTAGCAAGTATTTAGACAAAGGTGAATTTCTCTTGTTATTTTTTTTCTTTGCTTTCTTTGTTTTCTTTGTTTTGTTTTTTTTTGTTTGTTTTTTCTCTGCCAGGGCCATAAGGATTAAGAACTGTAACAAAAAAATTTTTCATTAAAAAATATTAATTTTCATGACGTAATTAAAAATTATGATTTTTTTGTAAAGCTAATATTTTAAAATGTAAATAATTCTTTTTAAGTTTAAAATGTATTAAATATTTTCTTTTTTTTTAAATGCCGAGATGTAAAACTGAATTTCTGAATGTCACCTGTTAGTAAACAAAAGCAAATTAGGAATTTATATTACAATTTAAAGTTTTGGGGATAGACGTAATGATTCCTTTATAATCAATGAATAAAAAAGAGAAGATAATTGAAAATATGAAATGAATAAATTCTATAAAAATAATTCTAAATATTGCCTACATGAAAAAAACAAATCAAATCAAAATACCTTAGAAATAAGCCTCAAGTGATAAGAAACCTGACATGAAAGAGCAGGCAATAAATTCTTCACCTATAATTATATAAAAATCACTAAACTTAGGTAATTCAGTAGTGTTCAATAATTGCTATATAGATCTATCAGTCATCTGTAAGCAGACCATCCTCTCCCTGGCTACTCTCAAAACAAGTGAGCAGGTGGAGAACGTTGGCTTTAATGGGAGAGAATGGAAGAAGGTCAAATGAACATAGGGAGATTTCAGAAACAGGTGCCTCTAGTTATAGCAGATGTGACATACAGGAGAAAAGGGAGGAGAGATCCAGTAACTTGCACTAACCATTATGAGTGGCTAACATCAACATCTTGGTCAGTCAGCAAAACTGGTTTGCAGAAAAGTCTATGATTACGTAAATAATGCCACCTGTCTCTGCAGCCAATCGAAACATTTGCAGGTGTTTGCGGCCATAGATGACCTGTCGTACACTTGACTGGCGTGGATCCTATTTCAGTAAACAACCCATATCATAAAAGACATTGGTTCTCTTTTGCTCTGTATGCATTTAACAAGGGGAAGCATTTAATCTCTGGGCACATTTCTTTTGTAAGTCATAGCTGGCTGGCCACTGAATTACTGACCAGCATTGTACAGTTAGGACTCTTCCCCGCATCCACAATGGATAGGGCTAAACTGCCCGCTTTGCTACTTTCTTTTATTTTTTTATTCTTTATTTCTTTCCCCATTTCTGCTGCTCGTGAAAGGTAAGTCATTCATTTTACAGAAATTTGTTCAGTTTTCTTTCTCAGACTTCAAAAGTCAGAGATTCTTTATAAAATCTCAATTTTTCTTTAAGCAGAAATTTAAAAAAAAAAGACATTTTAGCAGTCTGGTTAAATCACCTCCTGGTGAAATCATTGGAAGATTTTTACAGTTAGAGAAAATTGTGAGATTTAAGTTAATGTAAAAGGATTTTTTAAAATTTCAGTGTATAAAAAATAATCAAATAAATATTCAATATATCACTATATTGAATGTTTTTCTAATAATCTATATCTATCTCTCTCTCTCTCTATCTCTCTCTCTATCTATATATATATATATATATATATATATATATATATATATATATATATATATATATATATATAAAACTTGGCAATATGGAAAAATTCAACCAGTGACCAAGATTAAAGTTAAATATATTTTGTATTTTTGTTATTTTGTATGATAAAAATTTAAGTTTTTTTCAAAAAAATAAGAAAAGTCGGGATATTTTGTTTGAAAGGAATTTTTAGGAAATAGTAAAAAAAATCTTTATTTTAGCAGTAAAGGAATTTTAATAAATATCCTATTTAAAAAAGAAGTAAAGTAGGTAGTGTGGCCTATTGTTGGTATCAGCCACACATCAAAGGGCTTTTCACTAGCAATAGATCGAGATTATTTTCGAATCTGAAGAGAAGTGCGACACTTACCATCAGCTTTTCACTTTACCACACAGATCTATGCTGTGCTATTCATACGCTGAGTTTACCGAAGGCCGTTATCGAACCCAGAACCTTGTGGTTCCAAGGCGTATACTATACAATAATTACACATATATTTTTCTTGAGAAAGTGTTCCCATCAAATCCTGAAAGTATTTTTGACACGGAGTTATTTTAATTCAGAAATGTTCCTTTTTTATGATATTAACTTTTTTTCAATGATATTTTAAAAATTAATCTTATTCCACTGTACATATTTTTCTCTCTTGACATTTAATTCTAATGTTTTGAACTGTTAAACTGAAGGGTTTAAATTTGATTTTAATAAATTCCTTGAAGATTTTGATCTAAAAGAAACATTTATCCAAGAAAATCTTACAATTGACTAAAGAGATATTTCTAATCAGAAATAACACAGATTTTGTAAATACTGAAAGAATTTTCATGTTCTTTTTTTTTGTTTTGTTTTGTTGTTTTTTGTTTTGTTTTTAATGTCCATTTTTAATAATTGGAAATCTATCTATTTTAAGACATTTAAAATAAATCCTGCAAACCTTGTCGTTTGAATAAACATTCAATAGGCTTCTCGGAATTTGAAGCTGTATTCCATTCTCCAAGAATTTTCTCTCTCTCAGCAAAGAATTACTGTAAATTCTTTTTTCAGCTTTCAAAGAAATTCTTTCTTTTTATTAAGAGACAACTATAAAGACTGTAATAAATATTCATTAAAAGGTGAAATATCTGTTGAAGCATGTAGTCTAGTGTTATCTTAAACAAATATATGGCATCTTTTCTCTTAACTAATTCTGGATGATGTGTTGAATTGTTCAAATCAACTGATTATTTGGTTCTCCAAAAGGAGAAAAAAATAGTAGAAAAATCTCTTCCAATCTTACCATTTATAGAGCATCATGTTTTGTGGGGAAAAGATTGATCTGGCTATTTAACAACATCAACAAAATCAACAAATTTAACAGAAAAATAAATATACAAACAAAAAGTCACAGAAAAGAAGATTTTTATGATAGTGATTAATTTTATTGATGTTTATTTTAATTTTCTCTTCGGTCCAACTACACACTACGTGTTTAAAGGATTATTCATAAAACACTTAGTGAGGACAGAACTCATTAGGGTTACTTATTAGATTGCTTTGTGTCATAAATGCTCTAAGAAATGAAGGTGTTTTAGTAATACGTTGATGAAAATAAACTTAGAAATAAGTATCATATATATTAATAAAATGGATTCTGCTGGGTATATAGGAAGAAACGAAGACAATAATTGATTAGCTGAGTATCTGTTTATGATAAGTTTTATAGCAGAACACTTTTTAAAAATTAAGTGAGTAATCCTTAAGAAATTTATTGATTTAAACATTTTTGTTGTCTGGATTGTTAGTTATAATTGAAATTATTTTACATATTTAGCTTGAAGAACTATATGTAAACTTAATTACCATATTTTTCGCATATAAAATGTACATTTAAATAAAAGTTAAAAAAAATATGCAAACATACAATAAGCTGGTATCATGGTAACGGGATCATATGCCAAAATTCAAAATGGACAGTTTTTTTTTTTAGAAATAAATTGAACTGTAAAGGCTAATATGCTGGTACCAACAAGAATTAAGAGATGTTGGCAAAACGCTGCTACTATGAACGAAACTCTCACAACTACAAATTTCAACACTGAGAAAATAGATCTTTATGGTCACATGGTTTATTTTATCACACACACAAAATACATAACCGACATTAACTGGAACCAACAAAGTTTACAAAATACAATTTAATTCACTAAATAGTCGCTTACAGTTTTAACCATATTTTGGCAAGATATAATTAGGTGCGAAGAGTAGATAAACCAAAAACACCAATCAGCAAAGCCAAAAACAAATTTAACTCGCGTCGACTCGCTTGACATTTCAAAAATAATTACAAGAACTATTAAGCTAACAATAAAACCTTCAAAGATCGAAAGACTTGTCTACAAAAGTTCTCAATGATAAACGTGACAACTTGATACTACACGGTACCAATAGTCAAATATCACCAGTATTCAACTCGACCTGAGTTCATCATTAAGCGAAGTATTTTAACAGCTGTAAATTTGTATCGCCAAAACTTAACGTATTCCAAATGCACGAATTCAACGCAAAACTGGATACATTGGAAAACAACCACAAATATTCTACTAGCTATACACTTGAATTCACTGCTGGCCATTTCAACGCGAAACATATGACCGACAGTTTTTTTTAAATCCAAAATGCTTTATCTTGCATGCCAGAAATTTCAATTGCACAAGTGACGCTGTTTGCACGATACCTCAAACAATAACAGTTTCTCCAAAAAATTCAAAATAATCTCTTTGAACATTTAAAATGTCCTCTTTTACGCTACGAAGAACTGCAACACTTTGGATACTTCTACATATTCTCATCATAGATGCCTAAAATCTGGTCGAGGATTATTGTAGGGATTAATTCCTTACTTTATTTTCTCCTATTCGATGCTAGAGAGCACGAAAGGTAATTACCTCTCGTGTCTACCAGTAGCCACTAGGTGGTGTGGCCAACTTTACTTATAAAAAGGAACGCGCCAAAGTCAAATTTTCTTTACCAAATTTAGTTACCGCGCACATTTCCGGCATCCACAGAAGTAACAACGCACTGTTGCTTTCCTTTGGGTCCCTAACCAACTCGTGTCGCATGACACACTATTATATGCTTAACATGTAAGTCTCTATATTCTTATTTAGTAATAGTTATAGATACTACTAAAGACTCTTCCTTTCATATAAGGACATTCTTATCAGTGATTTTTTATTTCTATTCTGTTGAGTTTTCACAGGAAATAAAATATTCTTGTTACTACTTCATCGTGAATTGTTCCTGCATTTATTCTGTACAAGGAAATGATATTCAATCAATGGGCCGGGTTAGCTAAGTCGGTAGAGCGTTCGGCTATAAACCACAGGGTTCCTAGTTCGAATCCGGTCCTCGCCAACTCAGCGTATGAGTAGCACAGGGATCTGTGCGGTAAAGTAAGGAGCTGATGGTAGGTGTGGCGCTCCACCGTTGGCGCAAACACTAACTTCTTGATCTAGCGCTAGTGAAAAGGGGATAGACTCCCTCGCTGACTGGCTGATACCGACTTTAGGCCACCCCGATGACTTTACTTACAAGCGACACCGCTGAGACTAACCATTTGGGCCAAGATACATACATGGCACCTTCATACTTACACTTTGACTCCACTTGGGCGATGGCAAAGTGCTTTTGAATCATATAAACTTTGTAAGACGCTTGTAAGAAAAAGACACGAACGGCGAATTAGCTTTCCTGGATATTCTAATGACTTGAACTTGAAGAGAAGGTAGATTCAACACATCTTGCAATAAGCCGGGATTCAGTGGATGTTATATCAAGTATGATTTTAATTACGTATCCATCACCATCATGTCGCGGTAGAAGCACGGATATCCATGACAATATCTCCCCAAACGTCCCTATCATTCCTTGCTCTCGGCAGTTCCCCTGCGCAGCATCCAGTATCCGCGCAGAGCTGGTTAATGTAAGTCTTTGCTAGTCGACCCGCACTGCTGTTTCTATGTGCTGGCTTCCACAGGAGATCATCGCTTATAAGTTCGTCCTTGCTTCTCCAGCAGTGTCCAGCATGTCTTGTTCGTCTCACTTGAATAGTTTGTGTGATAGGGGGCAAGTGGCCGTACAGCTGCTTCCTTGTGGGGTGTTATTTCCAAGATTTGTTTAAGATCATGCAACATTCTTATGCTGCTCCCATCTAGTTTATTTTCTATGCGTTTTGTTAGGGTCCAAGTGGTGCAGCCATACAGTAGCACTGATACAACTACGGCTTGGAAGAATTGTCGCTTTAATTTATCAGTGAGATCGGATTTTCATTTGACTGATAGTCTGTTTATAGCATGCCTTCCCTATGCGAGGATTAACATAATTTTCTGTGGATGAAATATTACTACCTAGGTACGTGAATTGTTCTAACAGCTTTAGAGACTTATCGTCTTCAGACAGAAATGCAGTCTATCTTCATTATATATAGATAGATAGATATATGGTGCTAAGGTATCTCCTTGTAGGACTCCAGCGACTATGTCAAAGAAGTCTGTGTCACCATCAGGTGAGCGTACCATTGTTTTAGTGGCTTTGTAGAGCATCATTATAGCAGCAATTGTTTCTTTGAGGACGCTATATATTAGTAGTATTTGCTCCATTTTCCCTCTGTGTATGTAAAACACGGTGAAAAATACATATTTAGCTATCTAGATACGTGATAATTAGAAATGAACAACATAAAGGACACATTTTAAAGCAACATTTACACCGCGAACATAATACAAGCAAAAACCACCGGCAAACGCACGGACAGTAAAACCTAACACACACACACACACACGCGCACGCACGCACGCACGCACGCACACACACACACACACGCACGCACGCACACACACACATATATATATGTGTGTGTGTGTGTGTGTTTTGTTAAACTCTACTGACAATTCTTGTCGGACGAGTTTTTGTTCGATCCTTTCTAACTGTCTGGTAAGCTTTTTAATATCCGGGTGGAATTGGTGTAGCAATCCACCAAAGGTTTTTTTCACGAGCGCTTGCTGCACGTCTTTGTGCCATCATCAGGTGTGATATATATATATATATATATATATATATATATATATATATATATATTATAAAACAAAGATAATATCTATAAAGAGAAATGTATAAGAAAAACGAAGTATTCAGGGGATGATTTTATTATTTTCCAATGTTAAATCTTTAGTGTTTTTAATATTAAACTATCATCAGGACACTTTCAAAGTCTGATGTATCTTTTGAAGTATAATCACGTGTTTCGATATAACTGTCCAAACAAAATCAGGAAATGATCATAATAGATGAATTATAAAAACAAATAATACCATATTGATAGTCAGTAATTATTAAATTATGCATAGATCGCAAACGAACATTTAAAGTCAAAGAGTTATCTATACATATAAAAAGGGCAGTTGTGTAAATGTGTATGTCCGGAGGAAACTTCGAAAATTAAACAATTAACGACAAAGTAAATATATAGATACATTCACTATTACTAGGGCTTGGTTTTTGAGTAAAAATAATTCGATTTTATTTATATTTGGAAAGATATTTAAAAATTAAAATTTGTATTGTAACAGAAGGTAATTGAAATATGATGTTGATTGATTGAATTAATTGCCTCATTTATATTGTTTTTTTAATTGTAAATTATTGAATTAAATTTCTTACTATATTGTTATATATTTACGTGGGTATTTTATGGGGCAGCCAGTGATAAGTAATAATGGATCTGCGAGACTACCTTAAAAAATCCTCTACCCAGGCGACGCTGGGTAGCCACTTCTAGTCTGGTATAAAGTAAAGCCCATGCAAGAGAAAATGCCTTTCCGTATTGGCTACAGAAGAATTTCTGGCAGTTGGGAGAAACTCTCGTCTTGCAATTCCACTTCTGCTCTCACTCATTGGTTTTGTTCGGAAAGGGAAGTTACCTTGTAGATATTGTAACACCATGTCCCTCAAATTATCACGGTTTGAACGCCGAAGGAACATTATTAGAATCAGAATTATTCTTAATCTTTGAGAGAATAAATTATAAGTATATATTAATTGATAATTATTTAATGTATGAAGGTAACTGTCAATTGTAAGAAATTGAAGTTTAGTATTGAGATATTAATCGAACATGATGAATGAGCTGAGAATAAAAAGATGGGTCAGATTTGCGCATACTGCATTCCACCTTAAAGTTACCTTTATGCGGGTTGAAGGCAGAACTCGAATGTCCAAAACTTTTAACAATCATTCCAGGTCCTCATAGTGATGAAGAAAGGACGGCTAGTGGAAGATCTTACTGGAAACCGTATGGATCGTTTATGTTGATCTGGAGGTGACCGATTAAGGAGCACAGGGCTGAATATACTCTTTATTATTCTGGCAAACCACAATCAAGAAAGACGACTCTTAGGAGTTGGATTCATGATCAAAAACTCCATCGGGTCCAGACTCGTAAACTTACCAACTGGATCACATTATCTTAGTGCGCTTTCGACTATAAAACAAGCAACGCGTTACACTTTTCAGTATATATGCCACAATCCTCAAACAGAACCATCTGACAAATACAGATTCTACTCGATCTGCGTAGTTCCTTACAAAACAATGTAGTTTTACCAAAGTCTAGTTTTTTCTGTCCAACCGTGCGTCTTTCTGTCCAGCCGTGCGTCAGTGAATATGTTGCAGTTTATATTTTCAATTTCGCGGGGATGATGAAAACGGAAAATGGTAACACTCCTCTGAAGTTTGATGGAGGATGGTCTTTTTCAAAAATGCCAATGTTGAGGCTTTTGCTAAGCATAGCATTGTCTGCCGAGAAACAGCGCTTGAGTGACTGATAAGATCGGAATCATCCGTAATGTGGAACTGTATATCCAGCTGTACTATAGACCTGGATTAACTTTTAGTTGCTGTTTTTATATTTGTGGAAGCAAATATCTTTGTCATTCTTTCTCTTCTGTAGCCACACACACGCGACACATATTGTCTCCAGGAACCTTATATATTAAAGTATATATTTTAACTTCGTGCGTGCCCGCGCACACGCGTGTGTGTTAAAGATGGGTGCAGACAAAAATAAATGACTGAGACAACACATACAAACAACAAACAGTTGGATTAAAAATAACTTTTCATACTGACACCCAAATATTAAGTTTGTATGTTTAGTGAATGATGGATGGGTCGCTATAGTGTTGCCTACTACAGGTGGCTGTAAAAGTTATTTTGCAGGTACTCCACAAAGTAATTGTAAGATCAATATATTTGTTTAATAATTTATCATTATTCAGTACATTTGCTAGTGAGAATATAACTTTCTGATAAAAACTTGCATTTTTCATTCATCTATTTTTATTTTTCTGGATTTTTTTTCATTTTACTTTACATTCTCTCAATATCTGTTTTTTTCTGGTGATTGTTATGGTGACTGTAAAAATCATATGTACTGACTTTTCACATTTTGCAATATACCTTAAAACTTTTATATTCAAAAAATCAAAAACATTTCAGCTGTATTGTAAATATCTTAGTAATTTCCTGAATATTTGCATTTAATATCGGAGAAATAGAAATATAATGAGAGAAAAATTAACAGAAGGTTTTCAATTGTTCGGAAAAAATCTCGTAAATCCAAATACACCACAAAACGAATTAAAAATAAAGCCCCCACCAAAAAAAAAAAAAAAAAAACAGAAAAAAGGAAAAAAGAACAGATTCTCTTAAAAAACTATCATGTAAATATTTTCACAGTTTTTTCTTAAGTTGAGATGAGCAATCATCATAAAAATGCTCCTGTTTACTTGTATGGTAGATAATAAGGATAAAATTACAATATCCCCCTCCAAAAAGATGAACTGTTTGATGATTATTGCGATTGGGAATAATTACTTATCCAAAATCGAGAGGTCAACAATGTGGTAAAGCGCTAATGTTGTGATTGACCAATGTTCAAGGTTTTTTTGAGTAGAATTGCAAAAATATTTCCCCTATAATTGCTTCTTAAATTAATACAAATCACATAAAAAATAATGACAAGAAAATATAAAATCAACATTGTTATGGACGCGACGAACGCGATCTCTTCGTTTCGCCTTTTCTCACATTAGTGAGAAATGCTATGCTGGAGGAAGGTGAGAGCAGTTTGAGTGACACTAATCTTCTAAAAAAAAGTGGACGGTTCACCAGGAAATACCAGAAAAGGTGTGCATTTTAAGGACAGTGCGAAAGAATCGGTTGTTGAGACAAGACACAGAAGAGTTCATTTCAAATAATGCGCAAGCACAATTAAGAACACATTTTATGATATTTTCATGTTAAAACATGCAGTTGTATTGATTCGAAAAAAAAATCGTGTTTTTACTGTAGATTTACGGTGAAATGAAAATGGCCGGCCAAAATATAACGGCTTCCTCAAAGTGAAACAAACAAAGGGAGATTACTCTCATTTATGTAGCTAATGTTCAGATTACCCGTTTGTGTGTATATGTGCGTATGTGTATGAGACACACTATATTAAATGTACGTGACTGCTAGCTGATACAGTCCGTAGGCGGTAAATGGGCGTATGTGCGTGCGTGTGTGTAAATTCAAACGGCATGAACGATAAGATAAGTCTTAATCTAAGAATTCTTCATGGACTGATTTCTCGTGGTAGAGTCGTGGTCGGATCCAGAATCGCTAAAATTTCCAAAATTAATTTAAAAAAAAAAAATTGTTCTAAAATAAACATTAAAAAATTATGGAATTAGCACACTTAAGGAATTTCCTGGGGTTTTGTTTCGTGTTTTTAGCAATAAATAAATAAACTAATAACAGATGCGACACATAAGGTTTTTTTATTTAGTAGTAAATAAACTAATAACAGATGCGACAAAAAACATTTTTTTATTTAGCAGTAAATAAACTAATAACAGATGCGACAAAAAACTTTTTTTTATTTAGCAGTAAATAAACTAATAACAGATGCGACAAAAAAATTTTTTTTATTTAGCAGTAAATAAACTAATAACAGATGCGACACAAAACATTTTTTTATTTAGAAGTAAATAAACTAATAACAGATAAGACACAACACATTTTTTTATTTAGCATTAAATAAACTAATAACAGATAAGACACAAAACATTTATTTATTTATCAGTAAATAAACTAATAACAGATAAGACACAAAACATTTTTTTATTTATCAGTAAATAAACTAATAACAGATAAGACACAAAACATTTTTTTATTTATCAGTAAATAAACTAATAACAGATAAGACACAAAACATTTTTTTATTTAGCAGTAAATAAACTAATAACAGATAAGACACAAAACATTTTTATTTAGTAATAAATAAACTAATAACAGATAAGACGCAAAACATGTTTATTTCGCAGTAAATAAACTAATAACAGATAAAACATTTTTATTTCGCAGTAAATAAACTAATAGCAGATAAGACGCAAAACATTTTTACTCCATACAGAACATGCAGAAGTAAAAACATGAATAAGAATTATTACTATTACCACCATTGTATTACTTATATGGGTATGACACTAAACAGCATCCGGTGGCGAGGTTCTAGTTCTAGAGCTCACCCTCCGTTGTCATTATTCCCAGTTCCATTTTGACCCGGAATGGTAGTACTTGTTAAGGTTTAACCCATGAAATAGATCTGTTTGAAAAATACTAGTATTAAGTAGGAATACTGGGAGTTCTGAATGTTTCATTTCACACAGTTATGTCAAGAAGCACAGACTATAGATGAAGCCTGCAACTGGTAATGTACCCATAGCATTGTCTTCACTTAATGCTTCTATCAAAGGACAGTGTATATTGGATATAAATTTAAAATGTAAAACTATCAACTTTACCCAACCTTTGCTGTGATATCATTCTTGTCCAAGACTTTATGTCCATCTATACATATATAAAGGTCTGTATGTCCGGCGGAAACTTCGAAAATAAAACAATTAACGACAAAGTAAATATATATACACATTAAATATCACCAGGGCTTGGTTTTTGAGCATAAATAATGATGATTGAATTATTTTCGAATACATCTAAAAATTAAAAATTGAATAATATTATACGCTAAAATTATACTCTGCCATTTTTCGGCGTTTCTCGCTAAAAAGTAAACACGAATAACGGAAGCTCGATCAATTTTTTCTTTTCATTTTTTTCATATTAAATCTACATTTTTACTGATTCAAAGTTATAGTAAATATTTCATTGTACAGGATAAACAATCGTTTATTTAATCTTTTTTCTTTTTTTTAATTATACAATTTTTAGGGACAGTATAAGAATTAATCACTTAGTTACACTTTTGACATCGTAATTATTACGGTGAAATACAAAATTCTTTCTAAGATTAGTTTAGGTTTTTAGATCTTTTTTTTTTTTTTTGGCATTTAATATTTTAAATAGGAGACATTAATTTTTCACATACGTTCAATGGCTGTGCACTTTTTTATTTAAAAATTAAAATTTACATAGTTATGTACTGGTGTCCGTCGGTCGTCAATGTAAACAAACATGTTTACTAATCAAACATTTTTTTAACATCTTTTATGTTAGCCATTGTTTATACAAATAATTGTGTTAATTTATTTTTATATTAGAAATACAAATAAAATCATGATACTAATGCAGAATAGCGCGCAATAGATAATACCATTAGATTACGTATAAAATGCATTACATTTTACGGAAATACCTGAAAACTTTGAGACATTTGAGTAAGTGGGTTAGAATTAGGATTTACTTATTTTTATCAAATTATTATAGTATAATTTGATATTCGATCGGCTACGCTTTGAATTAATAATGTTCTTTTTTTTAAAGATTATTTATCGTTTTACATAAATTTGATTACTTTATTTATTTATTTTTTATTTATCTGTTTGTTTTTCTTTTTGTTTTTTGTTGTTTTTTTTTGTTTTTTTTTTTTTGCTTTGAAATATTAATTTGAAATTTAGCAAATCGCTTCATTTATATTTTATTTAAAAAATATAGTTAATCCTTGAATTAAAATTTCTTACTATATCATTATGTGATGTCATTCCCTCTACACTGACGAAAAGAAATCCCTGACTTCCCACCAGGCCGGATTAAAATAAGATCTTTTTTACGTGGTGATTTTTATGAGTTATCATGCGAGGATTGAACTCGCTTTTCAGTAGAAATAGATCTGCAAACGATTATTAAACCATGTTTTTCTCCTCTACCTAGGCTTCGCCGGGTAGCTGCTGCTAGTACATTCTAAAGTATCTTTTGCATTTGGCGGTTCTAAGAAGTATCTTTTAACTTATCATCCTACCTCATGAGGATGAGGATGAAATTGGGATATAATGAGGGAGACATAATGTACCGGCTAGGGAAAAATAATATTCCAGCTTATGTACTTTTATATGCACAGTTCACTGCACTTATCAACAGAAATTAATTACATCCTGGCATAATCTCAATTATTAAAGTCAGAAATCTTCCATCCTCTATTGAAGATGTTAAAAAGTGTGTATAAGATGCACCGTGGGTGCTATATGAAACACCTCTATACACCAGAAACAGCCCGTATGGTTAAAGCAACACAGCCAGTAGAACGACTTAGCATTGACTCTAAAGGACCCTTACTTCCACTTCAAAGAATCAATACAGTAGTAGACGAGTACTTATGTTTTCCTTTCACATTCGCATGTACGAACATGACTACAGCCTCGGTAATCAAATGCCTAAGTCAGATATTTCTGGTAATTTGTATACCTACATACATACATTCTGATAGAGGAACATGGTGTCAAACGATGTACAGGAATACCTCATCAATCTTGGAATAGCTACTAGCCGGACAACACCTTATAACTCTCAAGGAAATGGTCAACAATAACAATGGGATTATCTGGAAATGCTTCTCGGCTTCAATAAATCTTAAGCCATCATAACGAGAAACTGTACTGCCTGAGGTATTACACCCTATGAGATCTCTTCTTTACATTGTTACCAATATCACTCGATGAAAAACTTTTTCTTACCAATGGCAGACACCTAGTGGTCATTCCTTACCTTCTAGGTTAATTATGCCAGATCCTGTCCTTTTACGTTGCCAAGTTCATACCAATAAGTTTGAACCATTGGTTGACGAAGTAGAATTATTGGAAGCAAACTCACAATATGCTCATGTGTGATTCAACGATTGACGTGAATCTATAGGATCTGTAAGATTTGACCCCAGTAGGAAGCTTATGATAAAGTGAAAACGCAATGGAACAAAGTGAACAAATAATAGCCTTAGAGAAGATAAATATGGTTTTACATCCATTATTGAAACTAATATTATCACTATATAGATACAGTTGTAGTAATAATCCACATGCAGTTACTAACTTAGATATTCCAAATCCTTCATCTAGACTTGGAAACTACATCTCCCTGTGTAATACCAGGAGATACAGAGATGCCCAGGCTATTCCTACAAGAAATTCGTGAACTGTTAAGGTATCAAGAATTCTAAACAATCAAGGGAAGAAGAATGTCATATATGTAATTAAGTATATATCACCATCATGTCGCGCAGGCAGTATGGATATCCATGACACTCTCTTGCAATATTCCCTATCATTCATTGCCCCTGGGAGGTCTTTCTGTGCAGCAGCCAGCATCCTCGCATAGTCGATCAATGTAGGTCCTTGTTGAGCGGTCGATATTAGCATATCCACGTGTTGGCTTCCACAGGAGAACGTTACTTACGAGCTCGTCCTTGCTTCTCAAATAGTGTCCCACATGCCTAGTCTATCTCACTCGGATGGTCTGTGAGATGGGAGGCAAGTGGCCATACAGTTGCTTCCTTGTGGGGTGCTGTTTCCACGACTTGTTCAAGACTGTACGTAGCATTCTTTTGCAGCTACCATCTAGCTTATTCCCAATGCACTTTGTCAGGGTCCAAGTGGTGCAGCCATACAGTAGTACTGATATAACCACAGCCTGGAAGAATTGTCGCTTTAACTTGTCAGTGAGATCAGATTTCCAGATGACTGATAATTTGTTTGTGGCCGACCATGCTTTCCTATTCGTGTATTAACATTGCTTTCTGTGGATGAGATATTAATACCTAGGTATGTGAATTGTTCTACTAGCTTAAGAGGCTTACCTTCGAGTGTGGAGATGTCTCCTTTCATTTTGAAACTCATGAACTCAGTTTATCGGAGTTGACATAGAGGCCGATATTCTTTGCTGCCTCCTCCAAACTATGTAGTAGTGACTCAGCCTGTGCCGGTGTATCTGCAAGAAGTATATATACATATGTATAATCTTATTGATCAACTGAGAGTTGTCTACGCTAGGCAATATTAGTGTCTACGTTTTGTTTCTTTGTTGTTATTATTAATATATATGGAATTACCCCCCCCCTTATTGGAATTCTCCATTTGGTGAAAATGTCTAGTCATAGAGTATCTTTTTCAATAAAACTTTTTTAAAGAATACTAGTTTGCTAATTCACTTATAAACTGATGAGAAAATGTCTGTACATATAAACTACATTTATTGACGGTAGAAATCATTTTTTAAAAACTGCTTAAGTCATTACAAAATACCAAAAATTGTTTGAATCAGATTTCAAATTTGTTAAAAATATTTTTAACATTTTCTGCTATTCTGGCCCAGGCTCTTTCATCTTTTTTGAGTGTGGGTGGACTACTGTTCGTTATCGGATTGGGAACTGCTACTGGCAACTCCTTTGCTTCTTCTACTGGCGTTTGCTGGTACCTGGCTGTTGGTGGACTAACAATGTTTGCGGCTGGTGAGTGTCTGTGCTACTAGCGTTGGCCTTTATTGCTTGCCAAAAGTACTGTACTGTTCGTTCTGCTTGACCATTCTTTGCCGGAAGGTATGGAGTTGAGATAATGTGTTTTATGTCGTTATTAGTCATTAATTCTTCTAAGTCTGAACTGGTGAAGCAAGTGGCATTATCCGTCACTCACTGGTCAAGCAAGCCATGTTACGCAACTTCCCAATTGTAGTATATGAAGTCGCAATATTCATAGGATGTACATTCAACCATTTGGGGTATATGTTTACAACGATCGGGAACATTTCCCCTTCACAGGGTCTTGCATAATCCAAATGATTACAAGACCATGGTTTTTGTTGAAACTCCCAGGGGTACAATGGGGCCACTGTAAGTTTTCAATTGACACAAAAATCAGATTTGAACACAGATTTCAATGCTTTTTATCAATTCCTGTCATCACACATAGATTCGGACGAGTGCCTTCATCCTACACACTGGATGCGTGTCATGTGGTTCTTCTAATATTTTCCCTACCTGACTTTGGAATGATGACACATTGTCCCATAAACAACAACACTTTTATTTCATTCTTGCGTTTAAAATATGGTTTTCCTGACCTGCTGGAAATAGTCTCGTGTACTTAAATATTCCCTATATGTATTTATTATTGTATACTTTCGGGTTCTTTCGTCTAGTAACAACTGTTGATAAGCATAAGTAACTTAAGTCTAGTTTAATACTTTTTTTAACCTCATCCGATTGTGGTTAGCAAGTCTTCTAAAGCTTACCCTATCCAGCAAATTATGACCCTTTTCCCGCGAATACTATTACACATGACGTAAAATATTGACCCTGGGAGTCAATATTGACCTCCATAGTTCCCCAAACATTTAGTTAATGTTAATCTCCTATATATGTGAGTAGCCTGGTGTTTGATTTTTGAAGTGGTGGTCAGTTTTCCATGGCTATCCATGTAGCTTCACTCACGACGGAGACTGTGTCCACCTCCATGGTGATTTTGTTCCCATTTATGGATATCATGATCCGGTATGGTTTTAACCTATCCATGGTTTCCTCCACTCGGAACATGGTGTACCTTTTTGGTTGTTCTACCTGTTCTGTATTTTTTGATGCCAAGTGATTTGTATGTCTTCAACACCAACGTTCAGCATCTGATTGGGTCTCTCCTTTCAGACCGATGACCCGTCAGCAACGCATCAATTGCCCTATCTTCAAATAATGATATTTTGCTCTTTTGTGAATGCACGGGTCGTCTAGCAGTTTGCCACTTGTTCCTGCTGGCTGCCAGTTCTCCTGGTCATTGAAAATCAACCGATCCATGTTGACCCTGAATTTGATAAGTAATACAATACATTATCATTAAATATATACAACCTTAATGATGTTTGGTTAACTCCCACATCTAGTCAATAATTGGGAAGAGACTCATTTTGTAGATGACCAAACAGGTTGACGTAGAGCTACAGAACTTGGTATTTATATCTATTGGACCCAAGAGGAGATTTCAATGTAAACAAATGTTTTTATTCTTTAAGGAATTTTTTATCAAGGGAATATCTAGAAAATTAGCAGGAGACCATGTTCTTGCAATACATTACTAATAAGAATTGAAGTGTCAAAACTTCCAAAGGAAAATGAAAGAAAAATTGTCTTACTTGAATAATTATTTACATTTAATCAAATATTACGGAATTGGTTATTAGACAGTTGTAAATGTAAAATGATTATAATATTATTGTTTACGACAAACAATATGGACAATGAGCATAAGAGTTTAAATTTTTTAAGTGGTTCCTAATAAATTAAGAAAGTATTTTATCTCTGTAACTCTTCACAAAATTATGGGATAAAATATGAATTAGAAATCTTTTTTCTGTTATGTGAATTCACTTTACCAAATACTGAATAAAAATTTTTTTAAAATACTAATCATGCAATGTAAATATTTAATCAACAACAAACATTGTTGTATATACATTGTTTAGAAAATGAAATAAGTAAAAGGAGTTTTTGACATTTATCCATTAGTCTTGTCATGCTTTTGATCCAAGTTTTAACTTCTCATCCAATATTGACTTCAGCTAGTTATTATAATTAATTTAGGTATATTACATTTTATTTGGTTCTTTTTAAAGAAAGATTAAAATCTAATGCGAAAAAATGAAAAAGAAATTCTGTAAAAATGCAGAAACATTCACAATATATTCTTATATGAAAATATGAATTGAAAAAATGTATAACTGATCAAAAACAAACTATTCAGACCGAAAATATGATTTTGTGATGTTAGTGAATATTGTATATGCACTTGCCTTAGACAACAACCTTTACTTTCTAATGGTAATAAATACATTCAAATCAAAAGAGAAAAATATTTTTTTTATTTCTGGTTTGTAAACCATCTGTTGTCAACGATAAATCTTTACTTTGATTCTCAAATATTGATTCTACTTTTCAAAAACTGATTGCAATAGTACTTTAAATATTTGTATTTCAAATGTCATTTTACTTGGTAAGAAACGTATGACATAATTCTCCAAAAATTATGTGCATATCATAAACCAAAGAGAGAAAGATGTTATTATTTGTGGATGAATACTTTTAGGCATTATTCAATATACTCTATAGCACTGAAACTGTCATCAAACGTATGAATATGTTGCAGTCTAAAAATATGTATTATTAGTGTGTCAGTGCTGCTGTATGGCTGTACCACTTGGACCCCAACGAGGTGCCTGGAGAATACGCTAGATGAAAGCTGCACAATAATGCTGTGTGCGATCTTAAACAAGTTGTGGAAACAACACCCCACTAGGAAACCGCTGTACGGCCACTTGCCCCTATCTGACAAACCATCTGAGTGAGACTGACAATGCATGCTGGGCACTGCTGGAGAAGCAAGGACGAACTAATAAGTGACAATCTCCTGTGGAAGCCAACACATGGACATGCTAGTGTGAGCCGACCAGAAGGGACCTACATTGACCAGTTCTGTGCGGATACTGGATGCTGCGCAGAGAACCTCCCGAGAACAATGAATGATAGAGGTGGATGAGAGATTATCATAGATATCTGTGCTAATTGCATGACATAATGATGATGATATGTGACACAATGCAAGGATGCAGAAGGCAATTGAGGGCATGTAAGTGTGCGTGTGTATATAATAAGTTGTACAGTTAGTTATATGAATATATGGTAGTAGGAGACTAGCCACATATAGGTACATATATGTGTATTCAGTGTGGATCATAGGTGTGTGCATATATATATATATATATATATATATATATATATATGTATCAATAAGTGTATGTGTGTATGAGTGTCGATGGCAGGTCTGTAGGACAATTAAAAATTAAGGTAGGGAATTAGAATAGATAAAAAAGTGTGATAGGACCATTAGCCAGACGAAATGTCTGGCTTATAGCAATGTTGGAAGTCAGTTGAGAGGTCAAACCAGCAATAAAGTTTGACCAGAAGAACAAAAGATTTGAAATTCCGTGTGAAATCTCGAACGGATGAGAGTTGGGATGAAATTTGGGGAGTAGCAAAATTTGAAAGTGAGGGGCAGTTGAGATCTGGAGGCCGAAGAAGTGAGATCACCTATTACAGCAGAAGTCAACTTTAGCAGAAGTCGTGACTGGAGGGAGAAGTACCCCCCCCTCCCTCCCTCTCCCCCTCTCTCTCTCTCTCTCTCTCTCTCTCTCTCTCTCTCTCTCTCTTCTCAGCAATACATAATGGAAGAATGACTGTTCTGAATGAATGCAAGTACCATGTATCTCTGACCATTTGGGGTGTGTTCACTTGATTCGGTCTTGTCTTTGTTTGTTTCTCTCTTTCTTTGTTGATATTTGATTGTTAAACCTCTTGGAGGGGAGTCCCGAGGCAGTATTACGGACCCAGGTGAGGGTCAAGCTAGCAGACAATCACAGCCAGTAAAGTTGAAAACACTAGAAATTGCAGGAAATGCAGAAAGATGTGCTGTAAGGACTGTACAGAGACGTCCCGCCCGCCCCTCCTATATAGAACTCTTTGGGATGAGATAGTTTATTAGAACCATTCATATTATTTCTTTTAGCTTTCATATAAAGATTTATAAAAAAGACATGACAGAGATAATCTAGTAAGTATGTATAGCAGGTTAATTATTTTTACCTAGGATAATTTGTTGGTCAGTAGGTCAGCCTTAATCTTTGTTCTAACATAACAGATTTTAAATCTTGGATATTTAATTAATTGATAGAATTTTTTTCAATGAATAGTTTATTGGAAATTAACAATTGATTTGATAAAAGAACATGTTTATTAGAAGTAGATGATTATTATATAAGAATCAATATTATGTAAAAATAAAAATGAAAATAGTTGGAACAACAAGTGAAATCAAACACATTTCAATAAGTACAATTTATCAGTAGACCTCATGTTTGTCATGGATACAGACTATTTACCTCAAGAACTATATGAACACCTTCCAATACACACACACACACACACACACACACACACACACACACATTTAAGGTACTTATATGTACAAAGGCAATTACTTTGTGTTTTTTTTGTTGTTGTTAATCAATGCAAATATCAACAACAAATATACTGAACAATCAAGCAAATTTAACAAGTCTTTTTTTCAAAAATCATTCCCTTATTGTTTCAAATGGACATATTTACCAACCCTTCCATATGAGTAGGATGTGATACAAAGTTAATTTTTTTAAGCGGGGTTTAACAGGTTTGAATTCAAAGTTTTTCTTCTCCTAGACTGGTTGCCTAACCAAGGTTACAGCATTCTAATTCCTGAAGGATTTTTAGTGATCAACAATTTATTTGAACTTACAATTCTTGCCATAGATTTTCAATAGGATTCAAGTCAGGAGTCATTGAAGTCCATGGCAAAACTGTAATCTTCTATTTCTGAAGTCATGCAGTCATTGATTTAGATGTATGTTGGGGAACATTATCTATTCGATAAGTAAAATGCCAACTTAAATCAACATTTTGTGCTGATAGTTAGAGATTTTCATCCAGAATTTTGATATAGTCTTCAGATTTCATTCTTCTTCTTATTGCAGTAAATTTTCCAGTCCCTATTGAACTAAAACAACTCCAGAAAATCATCGAGCCACCTCCATGTTTTAATCTTGGCATTGTGTTCTTTAGGAGAAAAGCCTCATCTTTCTTGTGTCAAAACTTCTGTACATCATAATCTCCAAATAGCACACTTTTTGTCTCATCACTCCATAGTACTTATTCCCAAAAGCAATTTTCTTTGTCCAAGAACACTTTGGCAAAATTAAATGGAGCACAAATGTGACAAGGTTTTTATGAAAAGGGGTTCATCATGGTCAGTCTCCATACAAACTATTTCTACTTAAAGACATTGTATTGTGCAATTACTTACGCTGATATCCATCACATCCAAACTTTTGGCAATGTCTTTCAAAACAACTCTTGGGTTTTTATTAACCTTGCAATATAGTTTTTGTGCAGTTCTTAATGGTGACACTCTATGCACTATGTGATGTTCTTTACTGAAATTATCACAAATATTCTACTGAATAAATAGTCTAAAAGGTTTCAACATTGAAATAATTATGTAGATTGCTTATACTTACACAAACCAACGACATTTTCTACTGGACAAATAATTTTGTTTATTTCTATTTTGCATAATTCGCCTGTCAAATTTGTTGTATTTAACCAATTGTTCTGGAAATTGAGTTTTATATTCCTTTTTTGAGCTTATTAACATTAAAAAAGCTGACATCATGCGAGCATTAGATTCTGGGAAATGCATAAAATCATGAAAATTTGATGGACGAATAATTTTGTCGTTGACTGTATATCGATATAATAGGATTAGTATTATTTGTTCGATTGTTTCCTATAACTCCAAGCTAAAAAAGGGGAACCACTCTAATTGACTGATAGATTATTTATTTATTTATTAATCTACTAGGGGAAAAAGACGGAGTTGTGGTTAGGGTTAGGGTTAGGGTTAGGGTTTAGGGTTTAGGGTCAGTTTAAATGGAAAATAATGGGTAGATTAATTAATAAATAAAATTCATTCAGAGTGGTTCCCCTTTTTAGGTTGGAGTTATAGGAAATAACCATTTGTTCTTTAAGTATATTTTGGGGTTAGATTACAAATTACTAAATGACAAATTAGATACCACTGCAAATGTTAAAAAGATCTGGTGAGTTGATAAAAAAAACGTTTCAGTGGAAGTTACATCACTAAGCTTAGCATTGCTATATATATATGACTTGGTTAGTGTCATTCAATAAAACAGCTGTGAAATGTTACTAAGTCAATATATAAAAAAAGGAAAGAGAAAGCAAAGGTCATTAATAAAATGTTACATGGATATCAGGTTTCATTACCTTTTAAATCAGACAATAGATTTTATTGAATGAACTTTATTATCAATGCTTTGTCATTTTTATTGCTATCATCAAAATATGGGAACTTGATATTAGCATTTGATATTTTATCAGTCATTTTGTTGATAAAAGAAGTAGGGATTTTTAAATGTAAGAAGTAAAATGTTCCTTGGGTTAGATTTTTACTTTCTCAGTTGGTTCAGTTTTACCTCTTCCATTGATATATATATATATATTATAATATATTAATAATTTGAAGGCAATTACAATGCGTATAAAAATAAAAATAAAAAGATGTTTTTTTTTGTCTTATCGATTTCAAAGAACACTTTATCTTCAGAGACGAAAATCAGAAATGGACGTGCTTAAGTTTTTTTTTGCGTGATGATACTTTTTTTTCCTCTTCTTCTTTTTCTCCTTTCTCCTTCCTTTCCCCTTCTTTATGTTATGAATGAAATGGGCGAATAACTGTAATTTCTTTTTTTTTTTTTTTAATATTTTTTTGAGAACGAATGCTTAAAATCCTACCTTGTATATGTATCCAATATTGTCTGTTTATCATCCGGTGAATATTGCGGTGAATATTGCGACAATGTATCCATTCAATTCAAAATAAAAAGACGGTTACATAGAAAATTCTTATGCTTAGTTTTCATTTTCTTTTCTTTCTCTTTCCTTCTTTGTTTTAATTCTTTCTCTTTCCCTCCCTTCTCTAATTTTTATTTTTTTTTTATTTATTCTTATTTTCAGTTGTAAAAATAAAATGTATTAATTTAATTATATAGACCAGTAAATAAGTAAATAAAAGATTATCTTTAATTATATATTATTAGGATTGGAGGAAGATTTAAGAAAAATATGTATAATGAGTATAATTTATATATATATATATATATATATATATATATATATATAAGTCGGGCGGTTTAAAGTCGGTATCAGCCAATCAGCGAGGGAGTCTATCCCCTTTTCACTAGCGCTAGACCAAGAAGTTGGTGTTTGCATCAAAGGTGGAGCGCCACACCTACCATCAGCTCCTTACTTTACCGCACAGATCCCTGTGCTACTCATACGCTGAGTTGGCGATGACCGGTATTGAACAAGGAACCTTGTGGTTTATAGCCAAACGCTCTACCGACTGAGCTAACCCGGTCATATATATATATGTGTGTGTGTGTGTGTGTGTGTGTGTGTGTGTGTTTGCATTGTGATAGTCTTCAAAACTAACTGCCAAACCAATATATATAAGTATATATATATATATATATATACAATTCACACATACTAAGCCCACGCCTAATTCATCCCCTTCCTCTATACCACTCACCAAAACTCCCTTTTTTTCCTCCCTTACCCAATTACCTTTTCACTATAAAAGCAGAATGTACAAGCATCTATGTCAATAAATTTTGAAAAAGCATCAGACAATAATGAGGCAAAATATCAATTGAATTTAGTTGTTGTGTTGCAATATCCACTTTTTTCTTCTATTCTCAACCACAATAATATATAAATAGAAATATATAGAATAGAAATAGAAAATAATATATAAATAGAAATTATATATATATATATATATATATATATATATATATATATATTATATATATATATATATATATATATAACTTAAATAGACCATGCCGTGCATTTGACTGGTTGATTGAATCAGACAATCGGATTCTCGGTAGAGAGTTTTACACTCGTTCAAAATCAATAAAAGCCAAATATCTGTTAGCCTTTCAAATGTGGTTGTTGGATATATATATATATATATATATATATATATATATATTATATATATATATATATATATATATTAAAGTAGCGTTGGAAAAACATCAAAGTCGCCTAGTTACTCACAGTTTCTTGTTTTGCGATCTTCAGACCAAATGGGGTTTTCCCACTTGGTCTGAAGATCGCATAGGTGAGAAACTATCAGTAACCAGGCGCCGTTGACTATATGTCCTCACTACCTTTACTTAGATATAATTGCTCTATCCATGATATTGAGCACTATTTACTTATAAATACAGCACCCATATTATCAATCTATCTATCTATCTATCTATCTATGTATATGTACGGTGAATTTTGCAATATAATGACTCATATTTGACCCAAGAAAAAATTGCTCTATTATTCAATATAATCTCCATTCTTTACAACACATTTTTCCTATCAAACCTTTGTTTTCTTTTAGCATTGAAATCTTTGGTTTTATTTTTAGTCATTTTCTTATGTTGCTCTTTACTTCATTATCGATTGAAAACTTTGTTCCTTGCAGAGATTTTATAGAAGTTTTCATATTTATCAGTTTCTACCCATATGTCATTAGATTTGTTGGTGTCATTATCGTCTTTATTTATTTTTTGTTGGAAAGTGTTGTTGAGCTTTATGATATCAAGTGTTTCCTTGATAGGATTCAATAAAAACAGAGAAGTGCGCGCGTGACCGTGAACTGGCGAGTTTAACAAACGCGGAATTTTTTAAAAAGTGAAAAAAAAAAAAGAAAGGAAAACAGGAAAATCAACCAGTGAGACCGGGTGTGGCGTCTTCAAAACAGCAAAGAGCGGACGAGACAAAGAAATGTCGAAATAGATATGAATTTTTACCCACACAAAGGAATCTATACATTTATAATACTCCGTATATGTAAAAATATATACGCACATCTTTATATGTACGTTTGAGTTCTTAATTTTGATTGAATCCTTCTAATGAAACACTTGATATCATCTATAAGATGGGAATGTTCTTATAATATGATAGAAGGCTCAAAGTAACCTTCCAACGTGGGTACATATGTGTACATAAATTAATCTGACAAAGAAGTTATATATAATAACAAACATAGACTTTATTTTGCCAGCACGTGAAGAAATACATACATGACAGGTATACACATACTCATGACAAGGTAGAGTAAGATATGGAGAACAGATACACAAACATACATACAGAGTGTAGGACTAAGTCCTAAAGTGATACAGAGTTACATGTAGAAATTTGTCACTTACTGATAGTTTGCTGAGGGGGCAAAGCCCACCACTTAAGGGGCAGAGGCACCAAGCGCCTAACTCATGTGCAATGGTTGCCGGACCGAGAGAAAGGGAGAGAATTTCTCCCGGGCTGCTGTTTAAATACAGCCGCCACTTATGGGCGAAAAACCTTCACCAACGGAAGATAACCTTATTGGATTCATGTCCATCCCAACAGGGGTGGACAATCGCTACACATCCAACTATATATTTGCGTGTGTGTGTGTGTGTGTGTGTGTGTGTGCATTCATTCGTTCGTTCGTGTATGCGTGTACGTAAATTTGTGATAATTGGGGCAGTTAGTATGAGTATTATTATCTATATCATAACAATCCAAATCTTTTATGCGTATTACTGTATGACTGCAAAAATAGCACATTGTAACATTGCAACAAATATAATTTGTTAAGTCAAAAGTGTTAAAATGCTAGAATTAAAAAAGGGAATAAAGCAAATTCCAATCTAATTTGCAACTTAATAATAGAGTGGGTCTGGGTGAAAGTTTCTTGAGGAAGATTACTATTTAAAACTAGTTATAGGGTACTTCGTTTTATATATATATATATATATTATTTGTAATTATGATATAAATTATGATATAAATTCTATACATGTTCACCAAAGATGGTCATTAAGTGAGTGAAAACATAAAAAAACAGTTTTCAAGGTTATGTTATGGTGCTCAAACATATGAAAAACATAAGAATAGAGAGAGTAAGTGGTCACCGAGGATGGGCTTTTATTCGGTGAGAAGACGTGTAGTGAGAGGGATAACGTGTTGGGCTGTACCTTTCCAGGTAGTAGGAAGGGGGCGTATATTAAATCATAATGTAACACCTCTCTTTTATCGTTGAAGTTCTTTGTCCTTTTTGGCATGATACTAGTGTCATTTTACATACAAAGTATGATGGTTGCTAATTTCTCTTCCAATGTGTGTGAAAGTTCTAATTTGAGTTTGAAATTCGGACAGGATAGCTACAGGCAGGAGATATATTACTCTTGGCGGTAAAACATCTTTGATACCTGCATACTGAGTGTGGGAACCAGAGTGATATCATTAATGGGGTAGCAGTTGACATTTTTGTGTGTGTTCCTCCACCACATATGGTCGCTCCAATACGCTTTGCAGATGACGCCTGCTGGATTGACTTAGGTTTTACGTGTTTGTTAGGTGTTACAACTTTGTATTATCATTTTTCCAGGCGATAGTTTATAACACATTTCTCCCACACATGGTCACCTTTCTTGCAGAGGCGCATTCTAACAACTTCACCCTCATTTAACGCAGGTAGATTCCTTATGTGACGATTATAATCGCCCAGTTAGACTTTCTTTCTGAGTTCAATTTAGATCTTGTCATCCCCACTATGACTCATAAACCTTGGATTTAGCAAATTGTTGCTCCAAACTAGCAGTGAGCAAGTACGGCGATTTAGTAGTTGTTGGGTGGGACAACTTCCCATTCATCAGGTATGAGTATTTCGGAAATTTAGCAGTGGAAAAAATTGGTCGATGAGTTGTAGTATGTGCTCCTGTGACAAGTTGCTTCATTTCTGAAAACGCTGCATCATACACACGAAACCACATCCACAAAATATCTTTGCGAATTAACTCCATGGCCATGGATTCGACTGAAGTAGGTGGTTGCAACCCGATGATTGCAACAATTTTAGCGAGGTCTTGGAGTAGATCATCAAGTGGCATGAGGTGCTCAGTGAAGCTTATTGCTGATCGCTTAAACTGTACATTTCCCTATTCAGTTTAAAAGTAGCGAGATAACTGAATTCCTCATCTAACACCATGGGCTGTATGCATATATGACATCTATATTAATAAAGTACATCGCATTTGTAAATTTTAGTCGTCGGTAGCTGATATAGTTCACATTTCAGTGCTTTTTTTCAAGGGTCTGGGATCGATGCAGCATCGGATGTCACCAAACTTCTTAGTGATGAGGACCATCCGACTGTTCCAGTCCATTGGTTCATCGACATCCTCATTTTTTCCTTGACTTGGGAAGTCATGAAGACTGGTATGCATTCAGGTGCAGTCGTATGTGGCATGACCGTTTCATCAACCTGTAGATGCACTTGTCCAGGCAATGATTGCCAGTTCAACATTAATGTCAAAATCTTCAGTAATTGTTTCCATTCTGACTTTGAGCTGATATTGCTAATGTTGTCATAGGTTATTAGGTACTTCTGCTCACTTCCCCATTTCCCTAGAAATGGGGCCAGTCTTTTATCACCCACAGTAAACTCAACTGAGCATTTTTACGGTTCTTTTGGTTATATAACATGATGCGACATTTACCAACTGCTGCAACTTTGGTCCCGTTCCATGTTTTTGGCCAACTGTTGTAGCTCGACGTTTGCAGTGTTACCACAATCCACTTTAAACTTTACCTTCCTTTTGTTAAGTGTCATGTTAGCATATATTGTTTAATGTGACTTTTCTTTTGTCTCTTTCAGAACTGACACATAAAAATATTCGGTGTTACAGGAAGAATCATTCAAAATTTGGTTGCCTTTATATTTGTGTTTGACATGTGACGATTTTTCCACAGAGTTGTTTCATCGGGCACATCACTGCAAAATGGCTTCTGTTGTTGCACAGTTTACATGTTTGACTCGTCGCAGAATACATCTATTTTCTTTATGTATATATAAAGTTTTATGGCATCAATGACACCTTTTCTGTTGTACAAAGATTTTTTTTGTTTTTCTTCTAATCAAAACATTCCACCATTGATTGTTGATTATATTTTCTTTTCTTTTCCAGCTACAATGAACATTTGTGCACAGCAACATCGAATATTGTAACATTAAAAAATGCATCATGTGAATCAAAAGAATTTTTCTCCATGTTACTTCAAGGTTATGTTCCTCTCGTTAATGTCTCTGGTCTTGACATAAACAACTTAGGATTCTTGAACAATAAGGATAAAATATGTATTTACCAAAAGTAAGTAATTTCAATTTCATATTAATTCATTTCTATTTCTTTTAGTTTGGCAGTTTTTATGAAAATCTCATTTATAATTTCCTGATTGTACTTCTTAAGAGATTTTATCAAACATATATAAAAAGAAATCCTCTATAAATATATAAAAACATTCACTCTGGTTTTAACTTTCAAAACATATTGTCTTGAAAAACTGCTGGTGTCTCCAAGAAAATATCTTTTCTTTTTCAAATCTATGTATTTGACTACTGCAAAATAAACATTGTATAAGACAGATATTGATGTAGGTAACACAAATATAAAAGTGAAAAGTATGAGATAATAATATCAGTAATTCAGCAATTCAGAACATACTGACTATTAAAATGGATTTATGATAAGTTAAATACAAAGCATGACTGGTAGTTTATCCAATAAAGCAGTGGTTATTAACTTTTTTTACCTATGGATTTCTTTAATTCCTCCATAGCCATTCATTATTTAAAAATTGTATTGTATGTTTATGATTAAATATTTTTTGCTTGCCCTGAACTCACCAAAATTATATAGTCCTAGGGGGCCATATGGTCTCCGATTGAGAACCACTGCTCTAAAGAAGCTGATAGTTTAAACAATGTGTTAACTGGATTATTTTTGGTTCATTTTGTGTAAAATTTAAATAAGTAAATTTTTATATTAAAAAGTTAATTCTGAAAAAAAAAATGCGGTTGGAAATAGGGGTGGAGAAACTATCGTTGGTGATTAGCAATTACTGACATTCATGTCATGGGTTACATGGGATCAATGACATATCAACTATTGACTACTTATGTAGAGTCCCATTGCACACCTGTGATTTGAAACAGCTGCTTCAAACATAAATTATAAATACTTCAACCTCTGCCAATGTGTAATTCAAGTTTGTAAAAACATTTTATGTTTGCTTTTGGTCAAATTCTACACTATAATTGTCATTGCCTTTTTTTTTGTAGTGTTCTAAAACTATAAGTACATATATTGCAGTAGTTGAAAGCAACTGTCTACCAATTTTGTAAAAACTTCTCGGCTTTAGAAACAGATGTTATCAAGAACATGAGAAAATGACAAAGGAAAAGTTTAATTAAAATATTTAACTGACAGAAAAAGAGACGGGCATGAATTAGTCTGAGTTCAAATAGGATTTAACTAACACTTTCACTGAATATTCAACTTTAGTAGCTGGAATCAAATTGGTAATTTTCAACTTTTACTAAAGTTAACTAAATGTACATTTCCATTACTCATAATTTGCTTTGGGTTTGTTAGAAAATAGAGACTTGATTATTAGCAGTTATTCAATAAAAGGATTTGGTAAGAATAATTTACTGGTGAAATGTTCAAGAAATGGAATTACTACAATAATTTATCAAAATGGTTAAATTTTATAAGATTTTTGCAAGCAATGCAAAAAGAGAAAGGAATATTGGTATCGATTTTAACTCTGGAATTTATAAGGGGACTTCACTCAGCTATGGCTAACCTAAGAGTGAGCAAAAGTTTTCCTTTTCATGTGTTTGTATACATGGACATAGTAGCTAAAGTAACAAAATTAGTACAAACAATTCTATATTTTGTGTTTCATTTTTATTCTATCTTAATTAGTATAAGGCTATAAAAGAAATTTGATCATCAGATAACTCTCTATGTAATCTACAAACTATGTCTCATTTTTTTACACATGGTTGAAAATGTATAAAATATTTGTTTCCAAACAGTGAAAATCATGCAACAGTTATATTTGAGTCACTACTGGTTTGGACATTTTTTAGTGTTTTTTTTTTACAATTGGTTGATTGTATGAGCACACACACACACACACACACACACACACACACACATGCCGTTCTGTTGGCTGGGACTCTAGAATACACCCCTGAAGATTCCCTAATGAAGTCACCTGTTGGTAGAGACCC
Source organism: Doryteuthis pealeii (assembly GCA_023376005.1). Taxonomy (NCBI): domain Eukaryota; kingdom Metazoa; phylum Mollusca; class Cephalopoda; order Myopsida; family Loliginidae; genus Doryteuthis; species Doryteuthis pealeii. The sequence goes on from CM042152.1 coordinate 103,296,352, forward strand.
ATAATGTCTGAGGATAGAATCATTTTGGCTGAGTGGTCCTTGAACTAGATACTAAGTAGTCCCATGACATGCAACACTCCCCTTTTGAAAGAAAAATGGCTGGAGAGGCCTAATCTGATTAATCAGTTAATCACGTCAAGCCTTAGCACCTATATGATTGTCCCAACCATATTCTTCAAAATCTCCTTATGGCAATGTTCCAATTATGGAGCTCGGGAGTGGAGTGTTCTTTCATTGCCACTACTCCAGGTCCACTCTAATCTTCCAATTAGGGTCCTATCTATGGGTCAAATAAATCTGTTTGCAAGTTAATGAAAATTATTTAAACAGTTTATTTATACATAGGAATTTGATGATAAATCTAGCATAAAAATTATTTCTCCCTTTTTTTATTAAACCAAACCAAACGAAAAAAAAATTTACCAACAATTTATTGATACATATGAAGTTAATAAAAATTATTTCTACCAATTTATTGATATACATTAAGTTAACACATGAAGCTAATGAAAAATCTAACATAACCACCAGTTTATTACAACACAAAAATTATTTCTTCTAATTTCTTGATACACATGAAGTTAAGGAAAATTATTTCTATCAATTTAATACAAATGGTGTTAATGAAAAATCTAACATAGAAATGATCTCTACCAATATATTGAAACTCATTGAATTAAGGAAAACTATTTCTACCTGTACATACGTTCATAGACAATTAATAAGTAACAGAATAAAATCCTTTTTCTTGTTTATGTTTTTATAAATAAGATATGGGATTCTGCTGAAAATTTTATGAAGATATTACTGGATATGACATTTACCTGATGAAAACTGTATATTACACAAGTCGGTATCAGTCAGACAGTGAGGGAGTCTATCCCCTTTTCACTAGCGCTAGACCAAGGAAATTTTTTTACCGTCTGATGCGGGGTGCCACACCTACCATCAGCTCCTCACTTTACCGCACAGATCCCTGTGCTACTCATACGCTGAGTAGGCGAGGGCCAGTATCGAACCAGGAACCTTGACGTTCCCGGCCAAACAATCTACTCACTGAGCTAATACTCTAAATTATTTATGAAACAATTTGGTTTCTTTGATTCAATAATAACATACATTAAGAAAATATGAGAAAACAAAAGAGATGAATGTATGTGAGAAATTAAAAAGAAAGGGAAAAAGAAAGAATGAAAACTATTCAATGAAACCTTCACATTTATGATTTATGTTTAAAAATATTTTACAAAAATGTTTTTCTCTTATTTTAATTACAATTACTTGATTTTAGGAAAACCATTATCAATGTTGAAAAATGCTGCACAGGTTGGACAGGCGAGAACTGTGACAAACGTAAGAGAATTTTTACTTTTTATACATACAATGTAAAAGGAAACAAAATTGATTTAATGACATTTATACATTTATAAATAGAGGAAATCTATGTAACAGAAGACATTATTAATCAGTGATAAAAATAATTTTATCTGTGTCCATTTATAATGTAGACTTAATACTGAGCTGATTATCTAATAAAATTATTTTTTGTCGATAAAATTAAGAACTAAGTATGCATTTTACTCATTTTAGTATATTATATATATATATATATATATATGTATGTATATATATATATATATATATATAAGGCAAAAATTATTTTTTTGTTGATAGAATTAAGAACTAAGTATGTATATTATCATTTTAGTATATTATATATATATATATATGTATATATGTATATATCTATATATACATATATATATAAAGGCAAAACGTATGTGTGTGTATGTGAATGTGTGTGTGTGTGTGTTTGCCTGTCTGTTTGTCTGTGTGACAGGTTTTAACTAAAAAACTATGACATTTGAGAAGCAATATATACTGAATGAGTGTCATCAGAGGAAAGTATTAATAAAAGAATTATCATGGTAAACATATGGTTTATATAAGTGAAGACATTTGTAAATTAAAAAATATGTTGCAATAATATTTTTTTTTTAATTATTAGGATTTCAAATGTACACTTACAGGTTACAATAAAAAAATCAAATCATTTATGGTAAAACCAAAAACAATAATAATGTATATACATACACACACACACACACACACACACACACACACACACACACACACACACACACATATATATATATATATATATATATATATATATATATATATGTTTTTTGTAAAGTTTAACCATCACTTTATAAATGATAGCATTTATACTTTGATTTGAGTAAAATTACGATAAAAAGATGTTTATGATATACATTTTTTAAATTTCATAAAAAACAGAATTGAACAATAATGTATATGTACTGTTTATTATAATATTTAATTATTATTTTATAAATTAGAAGATTTATACTTTAATTTAAGTAAAGATATGATAAAGATATGCTTACAATATAAAATAAACAAATCAAACTGTTTATTGTAAAAACAAAATTATATGATAATGTATACATACTGTTTATTATAATGTTTAATTATTTGTTAAATCAAACCATTTTTCTTTATCAGAGGAAAACATTAAAATCATACTGGAAGCCCTGATGTTGATTTCAATTGGACAATATATCTATTTTATTAAATTGTGTCAAAAAATTAAATAGTAATAAATATTGTCCATCTTTCAATTATTTTCTGATTTATATGAAAAAAAGATTTGTACATTACTGATGTTAATTTAATATAATACACAGGCAAGGCTGGGTATACTCACTCATTATCATGTACTTGTGTTATAAAAAATGACTGTAATGTCTATTAATAAAGCAGCTTGAATATCCACTAATCCCAGAATCATCTCAGTAAAGTTATGCCTATGTGAGTCTATGCAGAAATAAGAAGCAAACTAGTAAATCTGTATGATATGATTGGTCATCACTTGCCAACAGTGATATATGCAATCCCTATTTGGTAACAGTAAGAAACAAGTTTAATACTCTTCCCACCAAAAAGACCCACTTCTGACACCAATATAATATCACTAGCAAGCATATGGTAGCAAAAGAAAAAATCGGACAAGAAAGATTGCTAAGGTTTATAATGTCCCTCTTCTCTATGATATATGACTTCATAAAAATCTATCCACAACTCAAATTCTGACTATTCATTGAAGAAGTTCATGCAACAAACTATTGTTTGTAAATTTCTCCAAGGTATACACAGAAAAAAAATGGTGCAAATACTATTAGCATATTGTTTCCCCAAAGAAACTGTTACCACTATAATGATACTCATGAAGGCAATGGTTTGTTCAACTGATGGTGACATAGATTTCTTTGACATTGTCCTACAAGGATGACCACTTACCTCCTATTACAAAAACCATCTAACTAAGACAAACAAAATATGCTGGATGAACTCATAAATCTTGTACTCCCCTACAAATGAATGCACAAGTGTAGGTCGACTAGAAAACATACATCGATCAACTCTGTGCAGAAAACCTGCTAAGAGTGATGACTGATAGGGATGGGTGGTGAGAGAGAGTCATGGAAATCCATGCTGTCAACACAACCTGATGATGATTTTGTCTTGGGAAATTTTGTAACATTTTTCTCTCAATGGTCTAGTTATTTCTAGTTAATGGATAGATAAAAAAGAAAGTAAAAAGGTGTCACAATACCCAATCTGCACTCCTGCACCTTCATTGCACAATGTCCAGACCCCAATGTTGTGATGTTCTGTGCTGGACGATTTGAAGGGCATGAGTCAGAGACAGGTTCACAATCAACAACAAAGAGAGAATAAAGACAAGACAAGACAAAATCAGGCGAACATTCAAAAATGGTCAGAGATGAGGCATACGACTCGCATTCATTCTTTAGTCATCCTTCCCCTCTTCTACTCTGTACGGTCACCCGAGAGGAGTGACTCATCCCCCTCTCTATCCAGTCAAGACTTCTGCTAAGGTTGTCACTCTGATCCAACTTTTCCAGCTACCAAACTCACTCACTCCCTGCCAGCCAAAAACTCAAAACTCAAAACTCAAACCAAACTCAAACTCAACTGCAAACTAAAACTCAACTAATTGGGATCAAGCTTTGGCTGTATGTATATGTAAAAAATGTAAAATGTAAAAAGCAAAGTCCATGTAACTAAACACCTACTCTAAATAAAATTGATGAACAACAAACAAACAGAAACAAATCATCGCAGACTCTCTGCCTCTGATTTACAATAAATAATCAAAATTCACGTAACTAAATACTTACTCTAAACAAATTGAACAATGAACAATTTAAAAATAGATAAACAGGAATAAATCAACCACAGACTCTAGTCTCATTCGTATATTAAATATCTTCCGATCTCTTTTTACTCAAGTTCCAACTGATATGTGCACTGTCCAACTACTACACCCCTACATACACCACACACACACACTTGCATGCCTCCAAATGCATTCTGCACCAATGCATATTGTCATAGAAAGTAAAAAGGTAAAAGATATAGGGCTGTGTGTAAAAGGTATCAAATAAAAGGTAAAAGGTACCAGATACCAGGTAAAAAGTAAATGATAAGAGATAGAACTTATTATAGGTAATATATTATATGCAATATATGATGTGAATCTATTTATAATATAGTAATTTATATGTATTTGTCGGAAAGTAATATGCAAGCTGTAAGATCCAAGGGCTCTAAGGTAAAAAATGAATAATGGTTTACTGATAAAATCTGGCCAATGCAATCCAAATGAACAAGCCATTGTTAGTCAAATCTATCCTTTCTGAAAAAACTTTTAATATAGAAAATATTAAAAAAAAAAAAAAATTTTATAGATAAAATCAAATCAAAAGAAATATTACTGGGCATGCCTTTCCACATTTTGAGAGGAGACTATGTCTATGAGATTATATAATGATATTTCAAATACTGTATTGTGCAGCAATCCCTTTGCAAAGCGACCAAGTGTGTGAGCATAGTGAGCCTGACATGAAGAAATCAGGGCACATACTGGGTCTAGCACAAAGCTAAAAATACCTGGCAAATTTGCCCGTTTGAATAATTTTGCAATTGCATTATACTATTTCAGGGTTTTTTCCTATAAGTCTATCATAAACAAAGGGGAACCCCTTTTGACTGATAAATTATTTATTTATTTTCCCATTAAACTAACCCTAAACCCTAACCCTAACCCTAACCCTAAACCCTAACCCTAAAACCCATCTTTTTTTCCTAGTAGATCAATAAATAGATAAATAATTTATCAATCAAGAGTGGTTCCCCTTTGTTTATGTTAGACTTATAGGAAATAACTGATTTCAGTATACTGAAAACATTATGTTTCTCTGCATTTTAGAGTTTATGTTCAATACTTTCTGAAAATGAAACTAAACTATGAAATAAAAGTGAAAATGATACTTGCTTTGACTCCAACCTATGACTGAAAAAATATATATATTTGATATATAAATATAAATGTATTTATAGTATATCTCTTTCTAACCTGCAATCTTTTTCCTATTACTTCTTCAAATGTCTCCTGAGATCATCTCATTTAATCTCCAAGCATTTTGGCCTCGTTTAAGTGCTGATTGTATTTCATTTTGACTTACTCTCTATTGTTCCATATATGCAACTCTTACAGCATGGCAACTAGCAACATCTTCTGTAAATTATCTTCAGTTCATTTATCTGAGAGATTAATATAATCTGCTATATGGATACATGCTGTGTTTTATATATGAGGATAATTCTTTAATCAGTGAATTCAACATCTTCTTCATGTGATTATACCACAAATGGCTGGCTTGCAATTTAAAATAAAAGTAGATTGATCAGTGAGGGGTACAAAATTAGTTTCCATGTTGGATGTAGCTGATTGCAAAGCTAAGAATCCATTTAGATAATTTCTTTTTTTGTAAAGGTCACAGTATATTGATGATTCGTCTTTGGAGGTTGAAAAAGATAGCTGTCATTTTGATTTAATATATAGTTAAGAGTCTTTTTATAACAACTAAGACAAACCAGAATAAGCAACAGATGTCACTTGTACAACTGTAGCTTTTTTTTCTTTTAGAGAGATTATTGCATTAACTTCTTTAAGCCAAGTGTCTACTAAGCAATAATTCTAACAAATTATATGATTTATGATTGAACAGATAATTAAGTTAAAACACATATGTATTTTGTAGACCGTAATTTGTGAAAGTTTTTTGTTGCTCATACCATTGGCTAATATTAAAATTGGTTGAAAGTTCATGGATTATTTCTTAATAATCAGACATTTTTTTTTTAGGTTTCTGACAGTGTGACATATTAAAATTTTAATTTTCATATTGACATTACTATCATTTTGTTTGCTGGAAATGTTTCAAGAAATCAATTCTATTTGTGGAAGCCCATTGATTTTTTAATGTCTCTTGGAGAAATTTATATGCACAAAACAATTATATGACATTGTATAGTTTACACTGAATCTCCAACTTTACTATATTTATCAACTGAAGAATGTAGCAGATCCTCATTTTAAAAAAGATACTAGTTTTTACTTGTAATATCCAGTATTTTCACCTCGTCATCAATTTTTTTTAAAAGTTAGAATATTGCCCATGTAACACAAGGTTAAGGCATATCAAATTCATTACAATGATTTCAAGAAATTTTTCAGTTGGGATTTTTGTATGTTGCCTTTTGATATCAAACATAATGATTAAATCACTGAAGTTTGTTGATGAAGAAGTTTTTAAAATACTTCATTTTTGTAAGTTTATTTTAAATTGAATTGTTAAGAGAATTAATTAATTCAATATTAAATTCTAAAGTAAAAACCTAAAAAGTAAAAACAAGTAGATTTATCAATTGGTTCTATGCCATGTCTTCTAGCTATAAATGAAATGGACAATTTTTTTGATATATGCATATATTCTAATGTTTTACTTTAAAATTTTATTTATCTACAGAATCAATCATAGTTTAAGGATACTTTTAATACAATATATATATATATATATATATATATATATATATATAAGAAATCAACCTTGTGTCACATTTTAAACATGTGGAGGGGTTAGTATATATATATATAGAGAGAGATATATACACGCAGACACACACACACACACACACACACACATACACATATATATATATATCATCATCATGTCGCGCAGTTTGCACGGATATCCATGACAATCTCTCGCCAACTTTCCCTATCATCCATCGACTCTGTGAGCTCCTCCGCAGCAGCCCACATCCATACATAGTTGGTCAATGTAGGTCCTGGCTGGGCGGCCCACATTAGCATGCCCATGTGCTGGCTTCCACAGTAGTACGTCGCTTACGAGCTCATCCTTGCTTCTCCAGCAGTGTCCTACATGTCTAGCCCGTCTTACTCGTATAGTTTGTGAGATGGGGGGCAGGTGGCCATACAGTTGCTTTTTTGTGGGGTGCTGCTTCCACGACTTATTCAGGACCGCACGCAGCATTCTGGTGCAGCTCCCATCTTGCTTATTTTCAAGGTGCTTCGTTAGGGTCCAGGTGGTACAGCCATACAGCAGTACTGACACAACCAAAGCCTGGAAGAATCGTCTCTTTAGCTTGTCAGGGAGATCAGATTTCCATATGACTGATAATTTGTTGGTGGCCAACCATGCCTAGTCCCATTGTGAGAGATTTTGGGGAATCTTTGTTTTACTTTGATTGAAAAATTATTAATTAAAAAAAAAACAGTTTTTAAGTATGTATTCAATCTCCAATTTTGAAAAACAACACTGTGAACTTTTGCACATACAAAATAATTCTTTATGAGTAAATACTTTTCTGATATATACTTGTTGAACACTAGTCTCAATTCTTAATCAATAATCTTTTTTTTAATGTAGAAAGTATATCTTTATTTATCTCTATCTCTCTATCTGTCTCTCTCTCCCTGTCTGTCTGTCTCTCTCTCACACACACACACACACACACACACACACACACACACATATATATATAGAGAGAGAGAGGTAGATATAGAGATAGATAGATAGATCTATCTCAATCTCTCTATATCTATCTATCTATCTATCTATCTCTCTCTCTCTCTATATATATATATATATATATATATATAGAGATAGAGAGAGAGAGAGAGAGAGAGAGAGAGAGATAAATCACATTTCTATATGCTTGTCATCTTAAATTTACATAAGTTAATTACTAAAGGGTGTTGTTTAAAAAAATCAATGAAAAATTATTGATTTACATGAAAATGTCTTTTGAGAATTTTGATAAAGAGATTTCTTTTGCTAGACAATCATAGATTTTTAATAAAACCAAGTGGTCAAAAAATAGAAATAGGTTGAGAAATGGATTAATCAAATAGAATTTAAAAACAATGTTTTCTTTTCTTATTATTAACCTGTATATGTATACCTCTGTTTATATATGCATGTAAATACAAGCTCAAATTTTGATGGTGAAAACTGATAATAATTAAATGTCCTGGTCGAATTCCATTTCTGTCTGAGATTCATCTTTATTATTCTCTAATCACTTATCTAGTTCTACTGCAAGACACTGAAAAGTATGCAAGGTTGACTTAAGACAAATCTTCTATACTATAATCCATGACTTAATCTTCATAAATGACAGATGGAAACAAATTCTTGCACTGTACCATTAATATATTTTTGTATTTGAATTTCAAGATAACTTTACTTTTATGGCAGAATTCTTTTTTATCATTTAGAATCATTGTTAGTATTTTTGCCATGTAAAACAGATTCACTTCCAGAAATACACTAAACGGTGACATCTACTTTAATAGAAAATACAATATCACTTTATATACATAGCAATAGCATAATCTTTACAGATCACTGCCATCCCTCACAATCCTATAACCCAACCACCAGAAACTTTCCTCTAATGAGCACTCAAATGACTCATCAAACCCGCTGCAGATCCACAAAGTTTGATGCAAATATGACATAGGAAGGACGTCTTTCCTGTTGTATCAGATGGATCAGATGATAAATTTTTATTGCTTATGCAACACCATATGCCTCTTAAGACCAGAAGCTGACTTACAGACTTTGTTACAGATTGCACAAGACACATTGTTTGTTCCTGGAGTTTGTATGAATTGTTCTTGATGAGATTTCTATAATTGACATATCCAGCCTTAAAAAGCAGAATTCGACCTCATGTCTGACATTTCCAACCCTCCTGTTCTCTTCAATATGACAGGTGTATCCCTTTCAAAGTTGACAAAAGAGATACACCTTTTTTTGCTTTTTCATTATGAAACTGTTAAATTTCTCTCAAACACCCTGTATATATATATATATATATATATATATCTAAGTTGATTTAATAAATTCCCAAAAAATTCTCTCAGATAAATCAAAAATTTATTATATATATATATATATATATATATATATATATATATATTATCATTCACAAAAACTGGTCTCAAGAGTGATTGTTAAGGTAAATAAGAAAGATTAGTTTCTTTTTTAAAAAATCACCTCAGAAATTCAAGTGAACTTGTATTTTTTCATGAGTAATAACTTAGTAGGATGCAGTACTTAATCTCTCTCACTCTCTCTTTCTTGTTCTTTTATTTTCTTTCTTCTTTTTCCTCTCTTAGTAAAACATTCTATACTTCACTCTATACCTTTCTCTGCATCCATTTGTGTTCTTTCTTTCTTTGCAATTTCTCTTTCCTTCCAACTTATTCTCTGTATGCTTTTTTTTCTTCTGCTGCTTTTTCTTTTTTTTTTTCTTTCTTCTTTCTTTCTTTTTCTTTTTTTGTTGACTGAAATCCTCAAGTAATTTGTAAGAATTTCAGTCAACCAATGCTCCCGCATTTTTAACACACATAATATATGTAAATAATTCTGTCATTTATGACATAAACTATACTAGTTCTAGTATAGTTTATTTACTTCTCTACTGAAATATGAATAACAACAAAAATTATATAAAAACTTTTTTAAACATATGTTTAAGTATTATTGATCCAAATAATTCTTTTAAGCTGTTATCTCTTTACAAAATGATGCATTAAATGCACTGACACATTATTATGTCACATTTACTTTGTTGAATTTTTCAGCTATTTGTGAGCCAGAATGTCAAAATGGAGGCAAATGTGTTGGTGTTGACAAATGCAGTTGTTTACTGGGATATGTTGGCTACAGGTGCCATGACAAATTGAGTGGTAAGTATAACAAATTAGAAAATAAATTATAAAAATATTTCGAGGAAATTAATTTCAGCCCAGAGATGAAAACAAAATCATGATAGAAGAAGAAAAAAGAAGAAAATAAATTTCAACTTTAGACTGCTAGCAAGACCTGTTATTAAAATGAATTTGCACATGACATTGTGACAGCAATTGTTTGGGATTATTTGAACTACATCACTCAATTGGGATTATTTGAACACATCACTCAATAATTCCCAGGCCTAACTAATAAAACAACAACTTTTAGGCAAAATGTTCACCTTCTAGGATGATACACTGATTCCAATGCTTCTCTAACAATTTGATGCCTTTTTTATAGAACGATTTATCTTTGGCCTCAAAATACGCCTCAGTTTCCGATATCACTTCTTCATTGGAGCCAAATCTCTTTCCCTGGAGCATTCATTTGAGGTTGTAGTAGGGGGCCAGATCTGGAGAATAGAATGGGTGCAAAAGCAATTCGAAGTGCAATTCATGTAGTTTTGCTATCGTTGCGATTGACTTGTGACACGGTGCATTGTCTGGGTGAAAGAGCACTTTTTTCTTTTTCAGTATTTTGTCGATTTCTTCCTTCAACCACTCCTGTAAGGCTATATAATACTTGCTATTAATGATTCTTCCTTTCTCAAGGTAATCGATGAACAAAATACCTTGCGCATCCGAAAACAAGGAGGCCAAAAAAGCCTGCTGATGTTTGCACCTTTGGTTGCATTGGACAGTTTTCACTTGCTGCTGTTCACTCAGCTGACTGCCAATTTGACTCTGAAGTGAAGTGGTGGATCCATGTTTTATTCATTGTCATATATTTATGCAAAAACTCTTTTTTGTTGCATTGAAACAGTTGCAAACAACGCTCTGAATCATCAACACATTGTTGTTTTTGATCGACTGTGAGCAAACGCAGCACCTACTTTGAACACAGCTTTTTCATAGACAAATGTTCATGCAAAATGGTGAATCCACTGCCTTTTGATATCTTCAACTCCTCTGCTATCTTACGCAACTTCAATTTACGATCGGCTCAAAGGAGTTTGTGGAGCTTTTTCGTGTTTTCTGGATTAATTTGGGCGACCTGAGCGTTGTGTCTGTATAACCACGTTTAAAGTCAGCATACCACCTCTTAACCATTGTTTCCGATAGTGCAGAGACTGAATAACACTTATCAAGCCATTGCTTTGCTTGAACAGTATTTTTTCTCCATCAGAAAGCAATGCTTTATCAACACACAAAATTCAGATTTTTCCATTGTTTTGAAATTTTGCAACAGTAGCTTCACTTAAACAACTGTAATTTGTAAACTAATAATCTGATTGAGCTCAAATTTTGACAGGTGCCATTAGAAAGTTAGTACTTTATAGAAATTATATGGATTTTTTATTAGTGGCGACATCTATATGTCAGGCCTTGGACTTATTGAGTGATGTGTTACAAAAGGTCAAATATAGATAAAACTGAAATAGAAAATGGGAATGTTTATTTTGCTGAATGTCAGATTTACAACTCAATTTAAATTCTTATTACTTTTATTTGATCCTCATCCATGTTGAAGATGTTTTTGGTCCCATTTTGCAACAGGGATTCTATGTGTGGCTTTAAATCATATAAATTAGCCAGCATCAACATAGATGGTAAATGTTCATCTGTAATTCATAAATGTAAGGTATATTCATTTTCATTGTTGAGAACAATAATCTCAAACATTTGGAATGAAAGGAAAGGTACATTTTTATATACTTTTGACTGTGTGATTAGGCAGATTTAAATAGTAGGGAAGTAACTATTGAATTATTAGTAAAACTCAGTAGAAGCATTTGGAAGATCTAGGTGATGATAAGAGATGGCTTTTCAATTCAAATCTATGAAGAAAGCTGTTGAATGTTTTTCTTCCTTAAATAAATTAGCTTTTGGAATTGTAACTGCAACTTTTAAAAATAATACACTCTGACATTTATTGCCTTTTATTTTCATTTTACTTTTGCAGATGCCGATCCAAACCACAAATTTTGCTACACTGGATCTGATTGTTCAGGCCATGAATTATCGTATGGAAAAGTATCAACATTTGCTGAATGTTGTGGCAAAGGAAATATTACTGGCAGTTGGGGGATTCCTGGGAGGAACTGTACACCTTGTATATTTTATGCACACCGTAAGACTTCAGTTATTCATTTGTATGTTAATATGTTATTTATTGGCTATGACACTTCTACTGACTCAATAACACTATTAACCTCTTACTATTGAAACATCCTGAACAATTCTATTTTTGTCTGCATCTTCCACATTAGTGATTTACCATTATAAACACTCTTTATTACTTTTGATTTTGCAACAGTGAATGTTAGTTGGTTGGTTTGTTGGTTGGTGTTTAATAGTATATCAACCCTTGCGGTTCATTTAATACCAAATATTGTTGGGGGGGGATTTTTTTTAATCAGTGATTTCTTTAACTTCATATATATCAATTAGTATAAATAATTTTTTATTTTTGTTGGTTATTTTGTTTAATGACATATCAACCCTTGTGTGCCACCCAATGTCAAATCCTGTTTTCTTTTTATATGATTTATAAGCAAATAGTTTGTTGGTAAATATTTTTGCTTGATTTGGTTTTATAAACTGGTATAAACAAAAACTCAATGCGTATCAATATTGTTATAGGTGATATACCCTATAGACTAATGGAATGCGCCGACGGTTACTATAAGTAACAGGGACAATTATGGCTTGGAGCGTAAGCCAATGCGAGTCAGCTCATAACTATTGTTGGACGTAATTCCCACTTCTCTGTACTTTAATTGTCTACTCTTTTGTTAATACATTTTCCTACATTTGTTACCCGTCGTTTTGTTCTTATTTGACCCCTTAAAACCCCACAACAAATATATTGGTAGAAATTATTTTATTAGATTTTTTATTAACTTCACATACATAAACAAATTGGTAGAAATAATTTTCATTAACTTAATGTATATTAGTAAACTGGTAGAAATAATTTTTATATTATATTTTTCATTATATTCATAAGTATTAATAAATTGGTATAAATAATTTTCATTAACTAGCAAACAGATCTATTTGATCGATAGATGGGACCCTCACAGTTACTACCACTCTGGTTCAGAGTGGACCTGTGAGTAATGGCAATGAAGGGGTTCTTAACATTCCCCAGAGCTCTAAAATTGGAACCTCTTCACTAGATGCAGTTTAACATCACACCCAGGACACAAAAGTGAAAATAGCGAGAAACCTAAAACTCACACCCTGATTTGGGATTATCAGAGATCTATTTGTTCCTAAAATTAAAAGAAACACTGATTGGTCAAACATTTTCATTCATTTGTGAAGTTGAAATTACGGGGCACAATTAGATCAAAAGTAAATCAGAAACGTTTTTATAAATAGATTGAAAAAATATATAAAAAATTTGGAAAAATGTATACAACTAAATGGTGACAATGTTGAAAATCAGAGTCATAATTTTCAAGGGAAAATAAATTTCTTTAATTTTTATACTTGTTTCATTATTCTATCTGAATTTATAGAATTGGTGAGATTACTTATCAATCAAACTTTATAATTCTTTTTTAGATCTAATCTTATTTCTCTATTACATTAATTTGGTCTTTAAAAATGTCAATTCAAGAATTATTAAGTGTTTCTATCAATTTTTTATTGATCATTTCTTTTATATAAAAATTGTAATAATATTAATATGTTTTATATATAATCTATTTAAATTCTTATTGCAGGAAACCACTATTTTTATAAATAACCTGTTCAAATTCTTTTTTAGCAAGAAACCATTAATCTATATATAATCTGTTCAAATCTTTAATAAAACATTAATTTTATTTGATCAATGAAGTTGATCAATCTCAGGCTTAAAATGAGTTTGTACATTTATACATTTCTGATAAACATTTTATACGATTATTTTTTAATAATATTTCATATATGTTGAATTTTATATGATTATTTTTTAATAATATTTCATACAAAACAATTATAAAATTAGCATAAAATTGGCATTAGCCAAAATTCACATCCAATATAAAATCATATTTAAGACATTTGATAAAATATTTACATTATCATTTTTTTTTAAATCATGCTACTAAAATGAGGATGTGGAAAACAGTACATTGTTTAGTATAGATAAGATATTTTTCATATTAATATTTTTAACAGCCAACTTGAATATTGGTTTATTTAATTATTTGTTTTGAAAATGTTAAAAAATATTGTAATTATTAAATACCTTTCATGCAATACATTTTGCTGGATATATTTTGTGTTTTGTATATTAATAAAACAAATTTATTAAATACAGTATGTTTTATTTATCCAAAATCTTTGACTATCTTATATTTGAAAATGTTTAGTATTAGTTTTGTTTTGTTTATTACAGCCAATCGGACAACAGTTTACACCCAATCTCACAGCTGTCGAAGTTATGGTCAGTACAGAATGAGGACTTTTGATGGCAGTTATTATAATTTTGTTGGAAATTGCACATACAGTTTAATTGAAGTCCAAGATTATTGGCAGATTGAAATAACATTCAAAAACTGTGACAGACTCTCCACATGTAGAAAGGTCAGTTATAAAATTTATATTTTTTTATCTTAAAAATGTGTAACTTTGTACATACAATGAAAATATAATTGTATATTCAATGCAAAGTTTTTCATGTAGGAAAAATATATCTTTTGCAATCTTTTTCAATTTATTCAATGGCTTATTGTCTGAGAGCATTTTAACAAAAATGTCATTGCAATGTGCCATTTTTGCTGTGTTATAGTAACATAGATGCAAAAATTGGTTATTTCCTATAACTCCAACATAAACAAAGGGGAACCACTCTTGACTGATAAATTATTTATTTATTTATTGATCTACTAGGAAAAAAGAAGACAGGGTTTGGGTTAGGATTTAGGGTTAGGGTTAGGGTTTAGGGTTAGTTTAATGGGAAAATAAATAAATAATTTATCAGTCAAGAGTGGTTTCCCTTTGCTTATGTTGGATTTATAGGAAATAACCCCAAAATTGGATTATTATATATGCTTTATTCATGTATAGAATACCTCTATTAATTTGGGTTTGTCACTTAATTTCAAAGTTTTTGTGTATAACATGGCAAATAACTAAGAAGTATTTTGTTTATCTTTAATTTAATTTTTTAAAAATCAAACAGAACATAAAACAATAAAAAAATTCTCTAAACTTGACATGGTTTTGTGTATCTCCTCAAAGCCCTGCATACAGCACATGTACCACTATGAGCTTTGGTTCGTGGGTGGTCCCACATTAATAGGGCCTTGTGTCTAACCTGTACATATAGGGTACATGGTAAATATCCAGCACATCTACCACTATCCTGTAATAGGTGCAATTTCAAAATAAAATAATGAGATTTATAAATTCGAAAATATCTATATCTTTCCTCTTATATTACAATTCAAATGGTCAAAAATATTTTCTCAGTAAATGTTTAGATATAAAGGATGAAGGTCACTCTGAAAATTGTTGCTGGCAATTTATATTCAATTAAGCATCACAACATAGAGATTATTTTCTTTATATTTCAATGTTTATTCACATCATCATCTGCATGTTAAAATTCTAGAAATTTCATGTGTATAATGATAATAAGTATTCTACATAAGTATTTATCATTTTGTTAAAATGTAAACAAATAAGAAAATTTTACAATATGATATACAAGGAAAACCCCAAAAGTAAAACCTCCTATTTATTTCCATGTCAACTATAATAGATAAAGGGAGTACAATAACACTTTCGGATAGAGAAAGTTTGCAGCTACTAAATACTATTATTAGGATACTTAGTGTTAAGGATTATGTTTAGTTGAGTCCCCACTCTCCAAGGACGAATATTAGCATTAATATATTCATGATATACAGACACTGAATAACTGGAAGGAAAGACAAGATAAACACATTTGTACATATAGGACATTTAAACTTTTATATACTAATAGTATTAAAAAGAAAGAATATACACATGCGTTCCAACAGCTAGAATAAATTAGGCAAATTGTGAGTGTAAAGCTACTAAATTTGGTATGCATACTTATTGGACCCAAGTCTTAAAATAAACAGGATTTTGTTCCTAAACAGCAATAGTATAATAAATCCTAAGATTAACTTGGATGATTTTAGAAAAAAATGGTAAGAAAAAAAATTTGTTAAGGCATTATTAGGAAATATTGGATGAATTACAAATTTGATATGTATATAGATATGTATATAAATATCATGTTAATAGAGTATAAGGTCTGTGGAAAAATTTTGTTTTTCTTTTAAGGTTTATGTGAGAAGATAAACAAAGGGAAGATGCCCATTGAAAGGAGAATCATTAACAATAATCAGTGGGAAATCATCTTTTTGCAAGACATCATCATCATCATCATAAAGGATTTAAATTTTCAATCTTCAAAAGAAAAAATATTAATGAATTATTTGTCTTAGTAAAATAATTATCTGTATTTAATTAAAATCACTAATTATGTTTATAATTATTTCAAGCTTGAGGTGTAAAATAATGATGTAGCATTATTACTTAGTAAGAACTAACAATCCTGACAAAAAATAAAAATGTTTAAATCAATAAAGCACTCAAATTTAAAAAAAATATTTCTCTACAAAATTTACGCAAGTTTTTCACAGATATTATAAAAGATAATATAAAAATACAATTGTTAATTATCTCCTGTTATATGGATTTATCTCTTATAGTAACAGTTACTGTTTGCAACAGTTAGATGTACATTTTTAATTGAAGGTGAAGACTAAAATTGCTTAAGAATGAAATAAGTACAAGGAATTGCTCCCATATTTGGATAGAATAGGCTGTTACTGCACACAATGCAGTTAGGTTTTTGTTTAGGTTGGGAAAACATTGTAGGAAAATGCCTTCAGATTTCCATATAAAATTTCTGGATGTACAAGGATGCTGCATGTGGTCTTGAAAGCAGCACCCTACAAAAGGACAGCTGTATGGCCACCTGCTTCCTATCACACAAACCATCAAGGATAGTAATGGGTGGTAATAAAGAGTCATGGAGATCTGTGTTGTCGGCACATGATGATGATGATGATGATGATGATGATGATGATGATCTTTAGGAATTCAACTATCATTCTACACAGCAGTGAAAGTGTTAAAACAAATACTTTTATGCCATTAAATTTGATTATCAAAGAGTTGCAGCTGATAGTTTGATGTTTATTGACAAGAATGTTAATATTTTGAAGATGAGAGAAGAATTAATGTTTCATTTGAATTGATATCTGATCAATTGATTTTAATTGATATTTGGGTCCAGGAATAAAAGAAGACATTTTCATTCCACATTACCCAAAATATTTATTTATTTTGAATGTTTTGTTGTTGACGATTTCAAGTGTTGTATAGTCTTTTATTTTTATCCATAAAAATTGAAATATTTTGTGTCAATGTATATTTAAAAAACATTATATTGATCAATGGTAAACTACAATGTGTCTTCTTATATGTAATAAAACATTGCAAAGCAAAAACAATTGAAAGTAAAAGGAAATTGATAAATCCTTTAACTTCATCATTTTTTTTATTTTAAACAGTCTTTAAAAATGAAATTTGGGCCAACTGTAGTGCAAGCTGAAGGTAATAATATTTTGCTGAATGGTAAAAGGGTTAACCTAAACAAAGGAGCTCTTAGTGAAGGTGAGAAAAACAATTTTTTTAAATCTTTGTTTGTTTAATGGATATTACTAGAACCCCATACTTTATCTTAGAAAAAAACCTACAGATGGCCCAAATAGGCCATTTGGCCCAAGTAGTAGCTGAATTATATATTTATTGAATCATACTGAAGCTAATTAGAAGAAAATCAATGATTTATTCTTGACATTACACAAACTGATAATAAATTTGTCCATCACACATTGCAGGAATAAATACATACATTGTTTTGGGAGTGTATGTCTGATGTGATATATCATTACATTGCTCATACTACAAATATAAACAAAACATGATTTTTTAGTCATGATTCACTGGTGACTTAAAAATGTAATGAAGAAAAGTTTATATCTTGGTTTCTGATTAAGAAATTATTCACTAGATGTCTACTTTATATGTCTAAACAGATATATGAAGATTTGGTTTAGCTAACATCATCTAAATAACATATAATAACATTGTAGCCATCAAACTACAAAGTAAGGGTCCAGGTTGTGACGGGGAAGCAGTTGGCTGACACGAGACGGCAGTCAGCGACGAAGCGCTATGTGAACGACCCAACAAAGAAATTGATTTTAATCCAACAAAGAAACAGAACTAAATGGGAGTTGCAATTTTTCAGCTGCTAAAATATTTTGACAATGACGGCTTTTCAGCTGCTGGTCGAAGACAAAGACGAAGACTGTGTTGACTAAAAGAAAGTTTGGCCTGCGAGAAGACAGTGGACTCGCTTCTTTTTGGTCCCCCCTCAGTAGGAATTTGTTGACTCCAATATCTATTTTCCCCCCTCTATTTTTTTTTCCTTTTATAAGCTATTTCGGCCTTGGATAATATTTGCTTGAACAGAGAGATAATAGGCTTGGGTCCTCCAGAGATATCCGTCACAAGCCAACAGAACCTATGCTTGAATCTTCCAGGGATATCCGCCTTGAACCTGCAAGAGATATTCGTCTTGAATCTCGGGATCTGCGGAGTGAATCAAGAGATATACATGAATCTCGTGACATTCATGAACCTCATGATATAGGCAGTGAATCTAGAGACATTCGTTTGGAATCCCATGACACTCGTGGAGAGTCTAGAGACATTCATATTGAATCTCGGGATATCTGAGAACCTAGAGATATCCTTAATGAACCAAGAGAGTCTCGACCTGAGTCTTCAAGAGATATTTGCTTTGGATAATGGCAAACAAGTCTAAGGTGCACCCTGTCAGATGTTTGTGAACAGAAATGGGCGAGATATCATCACTAATCTCTCCCCAGGCAATTCAAAAGTCGAAACTGGATCAACATACCGTTGTACACAGAAGGTTGGCCTTTTATTTCGGAGGTGGACACGGTGACTTTTCAAAGAATGTCAGAGCTGAATCAAGAGACCAGCATACACAAAGAAGATTGTGATGATGGAGGTGGTAGCAGCGAATATTCAAACGAGACCTTCGAAGATCGGAGTGCATTTTGCGATTGGGCTGAAGACCGGAGTGCATTTTGCGATTGGGCCAAAAACCGGAGTGCATTGTGCGATTGGGCCGAAGACCGGAGTGCATTTTGCGATTGGGCTGAAGACTGAAGTGCATTTTGTGATTGGGCCAAAGACCGGAGTGCATTTTGCGATTGGGCCAAAGACCAGAGATTTTTGCAATGTGACGAAGAAGCAACAGTTCTCCTACTTCAAGGGAGCGCGAGAACAAAAAGGCCACCCCAACCCTGCATGCTTTGTGATGAGGACATCAGGGGGGAGTGTGATGGGGAAGCAGTTGGCCAACACGAGATAGCAGTCAGTGATGAAGCGCTTTGTGAACGACCCAACAAAGAAATTGATTTTAATCCAACAAAGAAACAGAACTAAATGGGAGTTGTGATTTTTCAGCTGCTAAAATATTTTGACGACGACGGCTTTTCAGCTGCTGGTCGAAGACGAAGACGAAGACTGTGTTGACCAAAAGAAAGTTTGGCCTGCGAGAAGATGGTGGACTCACTTCTTTTTGGTCCCCTCTCAGCAGGAACTTGTTGACTCCAATATCTATTTTCCCCCCTCTATTATTTTTCCCTTCTATACAGGTCAGCATTATACTTGTATTTTAAATTAAACCTCCACTGAAAAGTTTAAGAATTTTCAAAAACTCCAATGTTTTGTTAGTTTAAGGTTTAGTAGACAAATTTTTAGCTGACAGATGAAGAAAAAAGATAGCGCTAGAACTCATTTTACAGACAAAAATAGGTTACAAAAAGTCACCATTTTTCGTGACCGAATTAATATGACATAATACAATGGAAAATCAATAATTTTCTATAGAACTAATTAAAACTAAAAGTCATTTAATACTAAAATATAGAACTTTTTGGTCAATCCAACTGACAACAAATTTATAGATAGTTTTTTCTTAGGTTTCTTCCAATTGATCTAGCACTAAAATACCATTGTCTAAAATATCTCAAAGTTATATGAATTATAAATAGCATAATTCTGCTTTACTTTTTAATAAGCTTGGCTTATTCTTGAACTATAGTTGTAATAAAATATAATTTATGATTTTATGAATCATTCCTAAATTAGCTGTAAAGTAAAGTTGGCGGATTGGCCTATTGTCGGTATCAGCTAGCCAGTGAGGGAGTCTATCCCATTTTTGCTAGTGCTAGATGAGGGAGATATTTTTGCTGAGGTGGACCACTACACCTACCGTCTGCTCCACACTTTACCACACAGATCAGATTACCCAATCTGTGCAATTCATATGCTGAGTAGATAGGAACCAGTATCGAACCAGGAACCTTCCGATTCCTAGGTGGGTGCTCTACCGATAGAACTTTTGAAATACATGTTTAAACAGTCATAGTTCTTTAAAAATTATGGAACATGATAATTCTATTTTATTCTTTTAAGTAAATATCAGGTTTGACTGAAAGCTTACATTTTTTATTGAAGTTTATAAAATTTTAAAGTAAATATATTCATCAATATTCATGAAGGCAAAGTGGTAAATGTCCCATTTATGTAAACTTATACATTCTATCACAATTATGTTTTGTCAATCACAAATTATAGTTTCATAATTTTGTGATAATTTCAAGACTATTTTGACATTCAATTAATAATTCCAATGTTAAGTAAATGTTTATTCTAGTGAATTTGTTTGACTTGGAAAGTAAATTAAATTAAAAATGTTATGAATTTTTTTCAGTATTTAAAATCCATTTTGGCTGCATTTATTTTTTTGCTCTTCAGAGTTTCATTGTCTCCTCCCCACTATAGATGTTTTATTTTTGCCCATGTTTAGGTTTGATGGTGACAAAACGATATGACTATGTAGCAATTGAGAACAGTGCTCCTCCCGTAAGAATTCTGATGGAAAACACAACATTTATTGAAGTAACACTTGGAACAATAATGAAAGGAGATCAGGGAATCAGAGGTCTTTGCAGCAATTACAATGAAGACAAAGAAGGTATGTATTTAAATTCAGTACATATCTACAAAAAATTTGGGATTATTTATGTTTCATTTGCATTTCTCTATTGAATATATAAAATTCTAAATTACATCTTGTTTTATAAAATCTTCTCTTTCTTAAGATCTTTACCTGAATTTCCTTTCCTTCATTAATCAATATCTTTTATTCAAATCTGCCTGAGTTCAATAAAATTCAACAGTTTTCAACACTGATATTATTTGTAAAATTATACAATAGACTATTTTAACTAATTATTAGTATTGTTAAAATGTAATGACATTTTAAAGAAAATTTTACATTTAGCTGAAACAATAATTGAAGATGTGATAGTTTTTAAAAAGCACTTCAATATAATTTTAAGAAAAAGAAAAATAACAGTTGGTTAAAAATTCATGAGGAAAACACTTAAGAAAATAAAGCAAAATAATCCTTAGAGTTTGGTTAGACCTCTCTTCAGTCAACTTAATATCAAATTCACCATATTAAAAAAAATGCTAGTGTGAAACTATAATCACGTCAATTTGAACAGAATGCTATTAGTCCAAAATTGATTCTGTCATCTTCTTTAAGGTCCTTGTCAAAGAAGATAGTGAAAAAAGTTAATGAAAGCATGCACCCCTACTTGATGCTATTGACAATTGGAAAAAGTTCTGGCAAGTTCTTGCAGTATTTGTCTTGACTACAATAATCTTTATGTAGTTTGATGACTCAAGAACTTTGAAAGGAGACAGCTAAGCCATTTCATGATTTTACAGAGTAATCTTTTTGCTTATAGTATCGAATTCCTAAGTGAGGTTGCCAAATGCTACCTATAGTTCTCTGTTCTACTGCCAGGACTTCTTCATGTGTTACCATAGGACAAAAAAACTGTGTTCATGTTTTGAAGCTACACTGAATAATAAGAAAATTGTCTTTGCACAACTCTATTTAGAAGCACTCTATTAATGATCTTTCTTGTGATGGAGAATTTGAGTCAGACTCTTCCCTTTTGTTCTTGTATAGAGTAATGGTGCCTATTATGAATATGAATATCTTGAAGGATAGTGACATGTTTCCAGAACAAACAAAAAGTTAATTAAGCAATTAGAAATCGATGAAAGTGGTAAGTGAAAGATAATACTGGAAGTAATAATCCCAATCCTTTAGCTTTGTCACACTTTAACCATTTCTATTGCAACAATCTTTAGCAATTTATCCAGTTCTGTTTTCATAAAAGTTGTTGTAGGATACAAAGGATTGTTGAGTCAGTGCAATCTGTATTAAAGAAGAGTATTTGAAACATTATGACCAAAGACACAAGATAGATACCCTATCTTCAATCAATGCTATACAAGGTATTTTGGACATGCTATGAGGGACAATATACTGCTTTAATGGCTTCTTAGAATCTTCTCTAGTCACCTTTGTCTGCAGAAAGTTGAACCCTTGTTCTGTTTTGTTTTTTTCAAAGTTTGCATTGAATATTACTACATGCAAAGAACAAGGTAGAATTCTTTGTAGGACAAAGTGTGCTTGGTATACCCATATGAACAGGAGGTCAGGATCTCCTGGTCCTTCTCTTCAAACTAGTCTATTTGTCTTTTGTAGAGAATCCAATGCCCCTTCCAAAGACTGTAGCATATTTTAGGTGTTCCCAGAGTTTTGCAAATAAACTAGTTTCCCCCAGTTATAACCATAAATTTGTCTGAAAGTGCACACTCACTGCTGCAAACAATAGGTTGCTAACCTTTAGTTTTTTCATTCTTTTTACTTTTGGCTTCAAATGAATTTGGAGTTTATAGTGATGATCAGTATAACTTGGATGTAAAACCTTTACTGAAGCACTAGAACATAGATGATGAGATGCCAATTTTTCAAGCTGGGTGCATCCAGATAGAATTCAAACCATGTGGTGCAGTTTAATATTGTGTCTATATATATGGAATTACATAGTTATATAAAAAATTACACAAAAAGCTAGTTTAAGTCACTTCCCAGATTACTAGAGGCACAAAGCTATGTTTAGTACATTAAATAGCATGTTTAGCTTGGATTCAATTTTAACTGTTGCAATAATCTAAAACTGACTTTGAACAGAAGGAAATGATAATATACAAACTAATGTCCAAGTTCTGAGAAACATAGTTCTTTAATTCCACCATTAAAAAGAAATCATTGAATAAATAAATGATAACTCATTTAATTTTAGATCAACACAACTTTCATCATCAAAAGACTTCACAAACTTAAATTTTTAAAAAGGTTTCTTTTGAAATAAAAAAGGGCAAGCAGCAATGTTTTTTAAATAGAAAAATCAATCAAACTGCTTTGATGTAAAGGAAAAAATAAAATAAAAATTATGCTGATGTTTTTCTTTAAATGAATCAAACAAAATAAAATTACTTGATAAAGATTATTTTAAAATAACAATAAAAAATCTCCCTATCAATATTATGTCATGTTTTCATGAGATGATAAGATAATGTAAATAGATTTTTTTTAAAACAAGTAAAGGGGATGTAGGGATGACCAATTTTTATACTGATTTTCATCCTTATTTAAAACTATTATTTTCATCTCTAGATGACTTTATAACACCAGAAAAAGTTGTTCAGAAAGAGGGTTACATTTATGCCAACTCATATGTCATCAAAGAAACAAATTCCAAGGTAAGATGGAAATTATATTTTAATTTAAACATTCTATGCTGTCTATTCATAAGTTATATGTTTATTATAAGACACTTAAAAGTTTAAGTAGTAATTTTAACTCTAGTAAAGTACAAAATTAGAATACAATATTACTTGGCTATATATGTATAAACATATATATATATATATATGTATATATATATATATATATATATATATATATATATATATATATATACATATTAAATATAGAATGAATAGAGAATAAATGAGAAAAGTATTAGCATAAAAAGGTGCTCAATGCTAATAAAGCAGAGCAGATTTATAATCAATAGTAATGGTATTATGGATGATTTAAACTCATAACTTTAAGTTTCATGCTTATGAAAATGTTCACTCATCTGAGGATTGCATAAGCATGAAACTTAAAGTTATGAGTTTAAATCATCCATAATAGCATTACTATTGATTATACATATACATATTATATATATATATATGTGTGTGTGTGTGTGTGTGTGTGTGTTGTGTGTCTGTGTGTCTGTGTGTGTGTCTGTGTCTCTTTGTCTGTCTGTCTGTCTGTGTCTGTCTGTGTTATTGAATTAAGATAATTTTTGGTATACTTTTAGAAATTATCAAATGCTAGAATAACTGTAAGTGCTCTAAAATAAAATTGTAAATGTTTCTTTAATGTTTCTGATTCAGGTGATGTTGATATTTGTTTAAAAATCGGATGAAATCAAAAGGTCAAGTGGTTTGGTATTCCCACTTATTGTATTCAAGGGAAGATTTTAATGTTAATATCATTTTGTATTTCATGAGAAAAGGTGGGAATTTCTCATTAAGGTTTTTTTCTGACAATAAACAATGATAAGTGGGAAGCCATGTTGCTGCAAGACATAATTAATGACACAGAATTTAAATTTCCAAATTGAAATATAGAAATCAACAAATCATTTGTCTTACTAAAATGATTATTCACTTTTGATTAAACATTATTTATCTTCATAGATTGTTCTTCAAGTTTGAAATAATTACATAGAATTATTTCTCAATTAGGACAAAATGGCTTGAAAAGACATTTTTTGACTTTTGATATTACTCAAATAATTTATAAAACAAACTGGAGCCGATTTCAAGAGCAGGAATTTGAACTAAGTAACACTTTATTCAATTTGTGTGAATTATAGATGTAGTTGAGATAACTTTCCTAATTCTCAATTAGATATGTACATTGTTTAGATGGTCACATGACCCCTAATGATAAATTGACATGAATCTTTGTTTGGTGAGACATCGCCGTCCATCATTAAACACAAATTCAGTCCTCCAAAGAATGTGAGTTATAGAAATTTGTTTCCAACGTTCTCTCTTTATTCTTACCGGGTCTAACAGGATATATGTTACACATTCCTTCATTTAGCAGGGTTTTGTTTTTGTAGTAGAAAAATTTAATTCGGAACAGGTATCTGTTATGTTGGCAGGGGAATCATATCAAGGCCATTCGACATTTAATTGCTGAGTCCTGATTTGTATTAGATATGTCGTTTTATTTCTTTTCATTTAAAAAAAAAAATTTATAAGTGGCTTTATTCTTCATTTAAGTATTCGGTCATAACTTGTACGGAAAGACAAATTGTCTCTTTTCTGCTAAATTATTGTCTATTTTATTTGAAGACAATTACAACAGATATTCCTGGTTGTCATTTGCTCTTTTTGTAACGTCTGTAGCGGGCCGGTAAAAACGTATTCCGACCCTACTAACAATATTTTAAATGACGATCAAAAATGAAGGAACAACCAACACGTGGTATATAGTTAACAAACAACAAAGAAATGTATTCCGTGATCGTGGTCGACAGAAGGTTAGATCATCGGCAGGTGGGGTCGTGGTCGGCATAAGAGGTAATAAACTAGGAAAGCTGTTAATAACTTACATTCCTAAGATAATTGTCTCGTAGTTGGAGTTTCGTCGGGGCGAAATCTAAGTCACGTATCTCGATGTTATCAGCATTTCTGGCGTCAGGCTGCCGGGTCATGAAGCCGTATTCGTCGCTTCAATCGTGATAGCTCTCTCTGATCAGGTCAGAAGTTAAATCGCGTACCTTTGATCTTATCAGCGACTCTCGCATCGGGCTGGCTGCCGTAAAGCTGCTGTTCATCGCATAGTCGTCATGGAAAAAGTCCATCTGCTATATGCCGAGGAAAAAGTTCATCTTCTGACTTGTTAATTCGTAGTCAGCTTATATATGTGCTTACCGGCTCCGATTTGGTCTTTTTCTTTTTGGCGGTAATGATTTACGACCCTACTAGAATTTCAACGCGCGGACGTATTAGTAAGCACCCTACATGACTAGGCTTATCCTATCAGGTTCTAGGGATTGCTTAATTATTTTTTTTTAAATCTCGTTTGTCCAAAATTGTGGAAGTTTTTAAATTTGGATCGGAGTTATGTTTGGCGAGACTTTTACGTTTTCTTTTTATTGGTTATAAAATATAGGAGTTTACCCTACTTACGTTTTAAACTACATAGAAACTTTTTGCAAGGTTTCGTTCGAATCTGTTTCTGTATCATTAGTTTGCTTGGTAGTGATGATATCTGAAAAGGTTAGTGGGTTTGGGGGTTAGGCCTTGGGGCGACAAGTCACTTCTATGTTAGTACACATATAAAGAAGAAAAAAATAAGACAGTTATTAACAATAACAAAAGTTTTACAAACCTATAAATATACTATATTTATAAAAATGTTTCTGAAGAGAAAGATAAGTAATGTTTTGGGGTAAAGTCTCTTATATAACAAAGGGTAATCTGAACATTAGCTACATAAATGAGATTAACCTCCCCTTATTTCTTTCACTTTGAGGAAGCCGTGTGTTTTGGTCGGCTATTTTCATTTCAGTTTAAATCTACGCTGAAAATACGAATTTGTTCGAATCAATACAACTGCATGCTTTAACATGAAAATATCATAAAATGTGTTCTTAATAATAATTGTTCATTTCAAATAATGCACAAGCACAATTAAGAACACATTTTATTATATTTTCGTGTTAAAACATGCAGTTGTATTGATTCGAACAAATTCGTATTTTCAGTGTAGATTTACGGTGAAAGGAAAATGGCCGACCAAAAGACATGGCTTCCTCAAAGTGAAAGAAACAAGGGGAGGTTACTCTAATTTATGTAGCTAAATTTCAGATTACCTAACAAAGGTCTTTGGAAGATCTTCCTATCATATATGTGTGCGTGTATGGGTAAGTATTTCAAGGGAAATGGAAAGTAATATACAGCGGTATTTAAGAGTGTTGATGTTTAAGACGCTGGGTGTGGTGTAATATGAAGTGAGAGGTCGGTCGAGTGTTGACGTGGTATGAGGTGAGAGATCTGCATTGTTGAATCAGACTAACGCATCCTGTAGTTTGGAGCTCCTCTGCTCTGAATTATAGTCAATCAACCGAAATGACTTTTGTATTTAGACGCAAACACTTTTGATTGATTTTAAAACAACCTATTTTGTATCCATTTATTTTACCGGAAGGCTTCGTGGTGCCACAAACTATTTTACAATACAATTTTCTAGAACGTCGCAGGGTGAACATATTGTTGTCTGTATTGTCTATTTAGTACATTTTCATATCTATGTCCGGATGTTTACATTTCTGTATTTACTAGTGTTGCACATATATAAGTAAGTAAAGTCGTCGAGGCGGCCTAATGTCGGTATCAGCCAGACCGCAAGGGAGTCTATCCCCTTTTCACTAGCGCTAGACCAAGGATATTATTTTAGCGTCTGGTGTGGAGCGCCACACCTACTATCAGCTTCTCGCTTTACCGCACAGATCCCTGTGTTACTCATACACTGAGTTGGCGAGGGCCGGTATCGAATTAGGAACAATGTTTGAAAACTATTTCCCTGAATGTTTGAGATGAGGCTTGAAGATTAGTATTATCTGCGTTATTCGGACTATTGTCCCCATCTTCATTGTTATTTGTACAACGTTTCGGCCGATATGCCCTCCAGCCTTCTTCGGATATTTCTTGTCGGACTCGGGAACCTTCTCGGACTCGGGAACCTTCTTTTCGGACTCGGGAACCTTCTTTTCGAACTCGGGAACTTTCTTGTCGTAATCGGGAGCCATCTCCTACCCCAGCTATGGTTAGCGGAATGAGAACAGGATACTCCCGTGGACTAAATAAAGGGTTAGGTTCAAAGTTCCGCGATGGCTCCCGATTACGACAAGAAAGAAAGTTCCCGAGTTCGAAAAGAAGGTTCCCGAGTCCGACAAGAAATACATGAAGAAGGCCGGAGGGCATATCGGCCGAAATGTTGTACAAATAACTATGAAGATGGGGACAATAGTCCCAATAACGCAGATAATACTAATGTTTGAAAACAACTTTTAAATCTTTTTCATAATGTTGTTTTTTGCTTTGACACATTTTGTTTTTCAATATGAGTTTGACCAACTCCAAAATTTTAACTAGCTCCAACCAAAATTCGCGTCTAAGAACATAATTGACGTGGTAACACTGATCTCCTCTCATCATCATTTTTAGTCGCCATGGTGAGTATGTGGTTTAATAGTCGCCGTCGTAGGAAATGTACTTGGCGTCCCGAGTTCAAATCCTGGACGAGGCTGTCTGAATTTAACATAGCGCTAATACCCTTGGGGAAGGTATGCATCCAACTATTCTCCCTCCAGCTATGGGTAAATAGTAGGCAGACTGGCCTCTTTAACCTGGGCAACCGGTCTAAAAAGAAAAATCTGAATTCAAACCTGTTAAACTCCGCTAAAGAAATTAACATTGTGTCACATCCTGTTCATGCGGTGGGGGTGGTAGATGCTTGGTAAACGTTAATCTTATTTAGACACGCCTTCTTGACATTTTGGTGACATTCTTCTCCGTAGCTTGCTCTTAGCTCCGCCCACTCGTCAGTCTTCCTACTTATCGCTGCTGCTGCTATATTCACAGTATTTATTTTATTTTACTAAGATAGTTCTCTCCTTTCTCTTTAATTTTTTCATTATGATTGCGACAACTGCTGTTGCTTTTGAGTTAGAGGTTCTGTTCCTGTTTTTCAACGGTAAACCACGAATTATATTTCCTACAATAAGAAACATTTTAAGAGACAAAAGGCATTGATTCTTAGCATAAAATTCGCTCTTGCAGTTTCTGTTTTACCACATGACTTTCCCAATGAGGGGTGAGATATTATTATCTCACCCCCATCGGACGATCATTAGAAAAATATGGAAGCAGATTGTCTCAACTGTTGAACGACAAATTAGTGGGCTTCAACTGACCTTCACAATTTTTGCGGAAACAGCATTTAGACGACGACATAGTCAGACATATAAGTTTATAACGTTTTTTAGCCTTAGTAACACAGTGGCTAAATTACTAGGTCAGAAGAAGGAAGCTCATATTCATGACCTCACAAAGAGTTTAAATCAACGTTCTCTTTGTCGGATTGAATAAGAATCATTCCTCACACCATTCGAAGGGAGGGATAAGGATCCCATGTGTTGGAAATACAGAAAATATGGTGCTGGGGCTGGCTTATGTAAATTAAACTGTTATTCTTAATCAAATTAGAGAAAAGAGTAAACTGGCAATTGGAGGTGATACGATGTTCTATGAAGAAGTCTGTTGCTTGCTATATGTAAAGTATGGAGAACTGATACCTATTTCCTTGTAGATAGTCACGCCCAGTTGTCCATAATTCATACTAGTGCAGCAAACTAACTTAAAGATCCTCATAAGTTTAGCCTTCAAGCGATAGATACCTATCTAATTAATATTTATGGTCAATTAAGATGCCTTCAACCGTAATTTCACTCATTTAAAAAATAATCGTTGATGCTAATAAGGCTATACTGGATTCCAGTCTTCTGCACAATTGTAAATATGCATAAACAATATTTATCAAACCCTACAATACAGTTTTTAGTACTGTCTCTCTAAGTGCCACTGTGGCAAATTCTGCAGAGATGGAAGGTCCCCTTTTACGTAAACTATTGGATGAGTTTGCTTCCATCTCTACTTCTTCATTTCCTAAGGAGATATTAGCTCTGTAACTAATTTCATAGATCAAAATGTCATTTTAGGAGACTGTCGCCTTAGAAATTGAAGATAGTTACGACAAAAGGTAAGCCTGTTAGAGCTTGGGATTATTCGTCCGTCTAATAGCGTTGTGCTTCTTTATATATTGTCCCTAAGGACGTGACGTGCTTGTGGTGATAATTGGATGTTGAATTCCGTCTCTAAACCTGATCAATACATACAGTATCATAGTGAGTTTGAGCGCTTCAGACAGTTTGGTATTGACATTAATCCTATTAGATAAGAATTTGGTATATGTGAAGTTATTTTTCTTGGATACCATATTTTCCCTAGCTGGCATATCTCGAAGAAGGTAAAATCCATTGATATATTTCCCAATGAGGCAGTTACGTCCATTTTTGAGTATTATCAATTTTGGGCATTTTTTGTTTCACTCTGCACACACCTTCAAAAACTATTAACTGACTTGCTACCAAATTGTGACATCGTTCTCTCGGATTCTGATTTGGGGTTGTTTCAAGAAATCAAGATTGTATTATCATATCTCTAACCATAAATTGTTTTTAGCAGTGGATACCCCATTCAATAGAATTGGCACTGCTCTTCAACAACACATCGATGAAGATTTGAATCCCATTTCCTTTTTCTCCCCCCAAAAGTATCTTCAACAGAAACAAGATATAGTTCTTTTATACGTGAACTTATAGCGGCTTATTCTCTAATTCGTAGCGGACTCTTAAAAGACCGGACATTCTAACTTTTGATGAATTACAACCCTTTATTGGATGCATATAGGGCCGGTAGAGCTCAGTTGGTAGAGTGTCCAGCTGGGAACTTCGTAGATATGTGCGGTGAAATGAGGAGCTGATGGTAGGAGTAGCGCTCCGCCTCAGATACCCAAACAATCTCCTTGGTCTAGCACTAGTGAAAAGGGGATAGACTCCCTCGCTGTCTGGTTGATACCGACTTTAGGCCACCCCGACGACTTTATTTTTACTTTATTTATTATTGGATGTCTTTCCCTCATTTTCGTCCAAGTTCTCTACTTGTGAAATACTATACGTATACGTAAAAGGAGTTAATGATGTACTTGCAGACATCATGTTCATTCCTACTTGCTGGGTCCTTTCGTTGATTTTCAATCATTCGAAGATGAACAAAAATAAAAAATGAGCAGCTTCAACAATTGTTTCTGGGAGGTGCTACATAGAAATCTATCAAGTAACCGAGAAATTGTCAGTGATTCGAGTACAGGTCGAATGCACCCATTTGTACTTAACCCTATGCACAGATATTTTTCTGTTTATTGAATCACCTGTCACATCTTGATGCAAATGCTTCACTTATCAGTGATCATTTTTATAGAAACATTGGTTCCAGAATGTGACAGATGATGTAATAAACAGAAAAAAAACATATCTGCATATGAATTTGTTTGGCTCCACATAAAAGCCGATATTCGTTTTTTGGCGGAAGACCTATTTACAGTATAAAAATGTTAAAACCGAATGTTCCACACACATTCCTCCATGTTCATTTCCCGTTACCGTTGATAGATTTATTCACGTTCATGTAGATATTACTGGACCTCATACAAATTGTGAAGGTTAATTTGTACGGACATATTTTCTCATTGGTGTGAAACTTTTCCAACAATGAATATTATAGTTTATGCCGCAACAAAATTCTTCCTTTCCGTTTTTGAGTCCTGGCAGTCATTACCACAAATAGAGGACGTTAATTTGAGTCGTTCATCTTTTGCCAATTGATGAGACTACTCAAGTTTGTAAGAAAATACTCATGACTTCATACCACACACAAGCTGATGGGGTGATGGAGCGATTTGATCACAGCCTAAAATCTACGTTACCAATGCCATCTTGGACCAAAATTAGAATTGGTTTGAACATTTGTCCTTAATCATTTTAGGACTTCGCACAAGAATAAAAATATGGAATGAATTGTTCTGAGATGATGTACAGTATGATTCTTAGTTTGCCAGGCGAACACTTTTTTGAGCCACCTCAAAAAGTGTTAGATGTAATTTTATTGAACAGACTTACAGCTGGAATGAACAATTTGGCATATTACACTTCTTTCCTAAAAAAAAGGTCTACATACCTAAACGTTTGAAATCCTGTCGTCAACATTTGTGCGTGACCCAACAGAGACCGTGCAGAGATATACTAAATATTTTACTTTACTGGTGAACAATAAAGTAGGTAAGTAAAGTCGTCGGGGCGGCCTAATGACGGTATCAGCCAGACAGCGAGGGAGTCTATCCCCTTTTCCCTAGTGCTAGACCAAGGAGATTATTTTAGCGTCTGAGGTGGAGTGCCACACCTACCATCAACTCCTCACTTTACCGTACAGATCTCTGTGCTACTCATGCGCTGAGTTGGCGAGGGCTTGTATCGAACCTGGAACCTTGGGATTACTAGCCGAACGCTCTATTGACTAAGATAAACCGGGGAGGGGGTGAACAATTCACCTACAAATATTTCTTTGAATAGACTGAAATATTCTTAGATGATTCTTAAACGAATGTACAGCTTTTAACTAGGTCACCATTTGACGAAGCTTCTGATTAACCGAAGAAAAGGATGATGCGTTCGGAACGACATGAACCAAACACCATCTATTGTATATATTCTCTTGCATAACTTTGTATTTCGTCATGTTTTGTACTTTTTTATGAATATTGTTAGGTTATTTTTCCTATTTCTTAATAAAATATGTACCATATTTGGCTAACGGTAAATTAAAAGGGGCCGTATTTGGATTTCGGAAATGTCTGGGAGTTATCTGTTATTGTGACAGGAGATTCATATTAAGGACACCCAACAATGTAATTGAGAGTGGTGGCCATTATTTATACTACACATGTAAACAGAATAACATTATGAATTTTGTCTGGTTTCCATTTTTACGATTAGAAAATTAATGAAAAAATCGTTCCTGACGAAGAAATGTTTCTTTATATGCCTACTATATATGGTTAAACAAAAAGATTTAGATTTAGTTTATCTAACATGGAAGATACAAAGCAAGGGCCTTCACTGTAATGAACTTACATTGTAAATCAAACCGTTCACTAAAAATGCTTTTTTGCATTTTCAAATGACACAGTCTCATAAGTAAGCATAAAGAATGTGATGAGCATTGTTGAATTATGTGATGATAAATAGGTCCAAATAATATTTGTTTAATTGTTGTAAGATTAATTCAGTTTTGTTCTAAAGTGTTTTACGTGTAAAATGTGTTATTAGAATCAATGTATTGTTCATTTCAAAAAGGTCACTGAGTAACTTCAAATTTAGCAAATTTTCATTAGAGACTTGTTGTCTCCTACAAAACGCACGCACACACACACACACACACACACACACACACACACACACAAAAGCGCGCGTGAATGCGAGCGCGTACACACTGGTTTTCAACCTCATTTGTTTATATATTGGCCCATTTCTAATTGTTAAATGTACTACCTGATTAGCGTCTAAAGTGACTGCAATTATCACATCAAAATTGAAATATTTCAACTTATAAAAAGGTATATATAATTACTTAGTTTATAGTGCAGTAAAAAGTATTCAGACTCTTTAAAATTAATTTTAATATTTTATATTTGCAAAACAAATTGACAGATTACAGTACCAGGTAATTTTTAAACATTCTTGAAGTTTTTTGAATTGCCTCAACATATTTTATCAAAATATATTTTATCAAAAATATTTGCCAAAAAACCTTTCTAACAGTTAGGATGCGACTATCAGTTTTTAAGTATAGTACAATTGGTTTTCCTTCTCCTACACTGATTGCCATACCAAGGCTAAGGATCCAATTTTGCCTTACTATTTACTCATAATTGGGAGTTAAGAAGAGATTAATTAATGCCTTTTACACGGGTATTATAATAGAATTGAACCGCTTCACAATTGGCTCAATGATTTAAAAAGTGAAGGCAACATAGTACTACAGTAAATATACAAAGAACAGGAGCGACGTCATTTTGAAATATATCAATATTTTGCTTCAAGAGTCATTAGAAAAAGGAGAAAAAGTCTCAGATTACTTAGAAGGAATTGATTGAAGATTTGAAGGCAGCAAACATAGTTGGCCCTCACCAGATAGCAACATACTCTGACAATATGGGATAACAAGATTTTGCTGTTAATGAAAAATCATGTGGCTCAGCTGAACTTTTGTAAAGAATATTTTGCTAAAAACAATGAATATTTTAATTAAATACATTGGTAAAATAAGACAAAATTTGAGTTAGTTGGTCTCAACTCAGCTCATAATACTATTAAAAATCAAATTTATTTTATGAGATAAAAAGCACAGTTTCAGCAGTTGAATATAATGATGGCAATATTATACTACAGGGGCGCTTTTCATCCTAAATCTTATTATAATGGAGATTGTGTGTTTGTTTGTTTGTAACCGAAACTAAATCACTATTCAAGTCACAATTCCCTTAGTTATTGACGTCACGTTTACCATGAATTTATCTTTATTTAAACCTCAATTATTGATAAAATTGTTATACATTATTAATACTGTTGACCATATCTACGTACTAATAACATGTAATTGTATTTATATATACAACAAAATAGCGGTTAACAGTGTGAACGAGAAGGCTAATTTGCATATTGATATTTAAAATTTGATTTTAATAAATATATGCTTAGTATTATTGATTTCTAATTGTTTGGTTTTCTCTTAACGAATCTGAGCAAAGATCTCGGGGATAAATC
This sequence comes from Doryteuthis pealeii, assembly GCA_023376005.1. NCBI lineage: Eukaryota > Metazoa > Mollusca > Cephalopoda > Myopsida > Loliginidae > Doryteuthis > Doryteuthis pealeii. The sequence continues at coordinate 103,331,221 of CM042152.1, forward strand.
TTAAAAGAAATCCATAAACAAGACGAAAGAACTGTAATTTTATTAAATACTTCATAATCTAACTAAATAGATAAATTTGGAAAAATGAAAGACGGGAGTGAAACAAAATGATGGAAGAGTTAAATCTAAAGCTGTTCTATTTTTCGATTATACCCCTCAGTTTATCATTTTCTAAATAGTTTATAATTTGATACAATATTTTATAACATCAAAACCTAAATACTTGCACCCGAAGGGTGCATATATTTGCTAGTATATATAACACTTTTACATTATTGAGGGAGATAGCTGGAGTTAAATATCAAGAGATTTTAAAACAATTATTTCCCTGTTTGGTAACTAAAACTAAGATTTAGTTGATTTTTCCACCATAATGATATTTTCAGATACGCACAAACTAAAAATTGGCTGAAGAGGAAATAGTTTTGTTCTTTATGACCCAGTCAATCTCTTGATATAAATCCCATTGAAATTAAAAATGTGCATTGGAAGATCTTAGATTTGGGTGATATTGAAAAGAAATATGGAGAAGAGTGGTTCAATATATTTCTTGATGTTTGGCCTATTTGGTGAACAGCTAAAAGAAAGATCTAGAAGTTATGATTGAAAACAAAGAACACAAAATAATTTCTAATAGGGCTCAATATTTTCCTTTATATTTTTCTTTATTTTTTTCAATACCTAATAATAATAAAATTTGATTTTAGAATTTACAAATTTGTTGAAATCTTTCAATTTTTGGTTATACTATTAGCAAATAGAAATATAGTTAATTTTTCATTAAATTATATTGTGTGTTGAATACTTATTTACCTAATACATTTCATGGCTAAACTTGCAAATCGTCATCAAAATTAAAACGGAAAATTTTGACAACGATTTGCAACACATCAAACTAAATTCAGGTAGTTCAGGTTAGTAATTGTTTTATTTCATTTATTTAATGAATCTTGAAATATTTTCTAAACTGCACATAAATATTTTAGTTTAGAAAATATTTCAAGATTCGTTAAAGAAATGAAATAAAACAATTACTAACCTGACTTACCAAAAAAAAAAATCAAGTATTTTGAATCGGATTTTTAAAATTAATTTTAATTTCAAAATTTAGTTTGATGTGTTGCAAATCGTCGTCAAATTTTCCTTTTTAATTTTGACGACGATTTGCAAGTTTAGCTCATTTCGTCTTGTACTTTTTCTTTCTGTACATTTTGCGAACATTTTGAAATCAACATGAAAAAAGAATTTTTTTGGTGCTGCATGATTCATGAAGAGAAATTCATTCATAGTAAAAATGCTTATTGATGACTTCAGCAAAAAATGATAAAAACGTTTTCATATCTGTTGTTTGTTTTGTAATAAACATCAGGATTGTTAGGTAACAGCTTGTGCTGATCTTTTACCAACATTAACTCAGCAGTTGAAGTATGTTTAGGTACTTGACTCTTTATAGTTCATGTACACAGCTGCTAAGATTCACTAACACACACCTATGTTGACAGTTCCTGGTTAAACAACAACTTAGTCGTCTGTCTTCATGTTACTTATGAATATTCAGTTGTACACCAGCTATTTTCATATAGATTTTCAAACAAAATTTATCATGATTTATGGGTAGTGATTTATTGTAAACTGTTGTACTTAAATCGTAAATTGCAGTAATTCAAACCTATAAATGCTAGGTTTCAGAACATTCTTAGAATAGAGAATTAGATATACCTAAGATGGAGCCCTTTATCTTGTTATGTGTATGACTATAGAAGCAGCAGCCGCAGATAATACAATAAAAAAATGAAGGCTAGGTTTCATTCCAAGTGATATGTTGGTGAGGTTTATGGTTACAAGTTTGTAATAAGAATGCTAAACAAAGCAAAACTTTTAGTTTTGTTTATAAAAAAATCCTTCAAAGTTTATAAGTAATAATTCAAAGTAGCACGTTGAGTTGGATCTCTTGGTAGTGTATTAGAATTATCAATAAGTTCAGTTGATTGAAGTAAGTAAAAATGTAAAAAAAAGGCTTATTATAAATTCTCTTACAGTAATCTAAAGCTTGATAAATTCGTAAAAAGATTGCAATAAAAATATAGATACAGCTACAGATAACAATAACAACGACAGAAATATTTTCAGGGTATTTTTGAAACAATTAAAAATAATTAAAACGAAAAAGATTTTCTTAACATCAACTAATAAGAATGTGTTGATTTTATCAGCCGATATAAGATAACAATTCTATAAGATACGTCATTTTATAAGAAACTCCGCATAATAGCGCTACTTTTCGGAGATACTACACATTTTCATCGAATTTTCTATTAACAGCAATGATATCCCTTATAAACGTGACCAAAATGTTCATCCAAATAGTATACATGATGAAGTTATCTCTTTGGTTCATGATGAAGCAAATTCAGGACTAAATGCCGTCAAATGTCGCTTGAGAGCACACTTCTGGTTTTCTAGGATCAACAACAGTGTAAAGTAATCGTGAATTCCAAACACAAACATCGTCACCGGTCAAAATATTCCTTACACCAACTCAACCTTTTGAGGTTTTGGCAAATTATATACAATTCATTTGATCTGTTTACTTCTAGACTGACTCCATGTATTGGTAGTGAGATGCAAAATATACTAGTTTCCAGAGCAAAAATAGTTCGATCTACCGGAGCCCATCACATTGTTCCTGCTTTTAAAGAACTTGACACAAACTTGTAGAATGACATAAATCATTTAATGGACAAGAATTAAGTTCCCTAACTAGTCTTAAAAAAGATGGATTAAAGTTAAAACGTTATTATCACCAACAGGGAAACGAAACTGAATGAGGTATGGCTTGTATGGCGAGATTGAACTGTTAGGTGTGACAGGATTGAACAGTTAAGTGAAGTTGACCCGCTGCATCTACCTGTATGTAGGGGACTCTATCTGCGAACAAGTTGAAAATATACGAGTGCGGGAATTGCCGTACTGTGCGAGCGTTTTCATGAATGGGTTATGTGTGTCCGCTGGTCTATTAGTGTGTTTAGCTGATTGGAAGAAGAGTTGGCTACGCACACTATGTCATGTGGCCTAGCATATCTGTGAGGACCAAAGCCCAGACACGTGTGTGCTAGCTGGCTGCCAAGGGGTAAGAGGAAGAAAATCCGGTATTCCAATGTATTTATATGCTTCAGGGGTACTGCTTGTGGTTCCTTCCAATTGACCAAAGGAGGTCATGTGACCTTCCACCACCTTGCATGTAGAGTAAGCAGTTAGCCGGTGTTCAGCGTGGAAGGGTACCGTCCTATTTTTTGGATATTGACGAAAGCATGGCGAAATTTGACTTATGATATGATGTTGAGACATAAGAGATATATTGCGGAAATGCAACGCAAACAAAATCATGAAGATCATGAGAAAAGGAAGTTGGTATATACATAGAACTATTACCACAATCAGGTTAATTACCATTTTACATTTCAGGAGAGAATATAATTTACCTTTCTTTGTATTTTTATTGAACAGAATTATAGGACTTTATATTTATTTACCTTGGTTCTAACTATTTGAACAACTCACCACGGCATTTGGGATGTGACACAAGGTCGGTTTAAAGTGGGAGCTCCATAGGAAACAAGCCTCCCCGTAGGAAAGTTCCAAAAATGACTCAGTTCCACAAACATTCCCGTTTAGAGACGCCTCAGGTGTCGGGTAATAAACCCATTACTCCTCTCTTTAAACGTGCGGGAAACTTCTATAACTGAAACTTTATATTAAACTAACCGGTGTGAATAGCAGCTGACTTTAAAAAAAGTGCTAAGAATGATCCCACACTAATATTTCGTTTCTTGCAAATATGTCTATTGGAAACACGTACTATTTTTCATCTTGTTTGAAAAATATGACAAGATTTCTCAACCGAAAGCTGCTCATAGTGGGAATTATAATTATAATTATTTGAAAAAACACATCAAAATTAGTTTTCAAAATGTTCAAAGAAATGAAAAATTACTTAAGAAATAAAGTCCTTTTCAAAGAATAAAGTGTTTTTAAATTGTACTAAAATAAAACTAAATTTCTTCGAAATGTTTTGAAATTCAATTATTACACCTATAAGATATTATGGAATTAGCACACTTAGAGGATGTTCAGTGAGATTTATTTTAATTAGTAATAAATTAGTAATAAATGATAACAGCAAAGATGCAAAATAATTTTTATTCAATAAAATATACCTTAAACAAACTAAATCAAATGATTTGCATAATGGTATAAGTTTTCCAAGCCTTGCAGAAACAATATTATGGAATAAACCATTGTTGAGAAAAAATTATGTTTTTCTTGGTTCTGGTGGTAGTAGTTCTGGTTTTAGAAATTGGTCCGGGTAAACCTTTAGAATTTTCCAAGACATTGATTTTTATCCGGGTAATCTGCTATTTGTGGAGAGTGATACTTGTGGGAAATGCTCTTGCATTTCTCTGCATAAATTCTATTATCTTAAATTTAGTTTCCTAAACTACACGTTCCCTGTCCACCTGACCTCCCCCCGACCGCTTTATCAAATTTATCCTTCCTTGTATCCAAACATGGTTTAGGGTTCGTTAAGCGTACGAACTGTGTTGCACACCTTAGTATTTAACAAAGGGTCATTTTTATTTTGAGGGTTGATATATTTTATAGTGATTAACACTGGATCATTTGCTTTGTCAGCCTTTTCTGTTTGAGGATTTATATATTTTTGCTAATTTTCTTTTCTTCTAGAGGTAATTGCCACTTAGAACTGTATAAACTCAATCCTTATATCCGTTTCGCCATGTGTCCAATATTCAGTGTGAATTTTTGGAACTTATAAACCTAATGTTCTATTTACCTAGAATATTTACCTTTATTCTAAAATACTGAAATTCGATATTTTGCCCATATATTGGAATTTGAAAATGAGTAAAATACTGATTGACCTTTTAAACAGTGCCAAAAATGTCTAAATTAACGGCAGAACTTCAAACAAAACGTTATGTATCTTGAGACAAACCAGAGGTCTATATTTACTACGAGTTTCGGAGTCTTTTCTGATCCACCTTATAAATACTGCGAAAATTTGATAACTGATGTTGTATACCCGTTCAACACTTCGGGTCTATTATGGAGAGAGAGAGAGAGAGAGAGAGAGAGAGAGAGAGAGAGAGAGAGAGAGAGAGAAGAAGAAGATAGGATGAGATGATTTGAGTTCTTACTTGTTAATTCGGCCGCCTTATTCTTCAGAGTTGACTCCCGGGTTGTTTCTTCGGGTCGCTTTTACTTCTTGTTCATTCAGACTCATTTCTTCGGGCTGGTCATTTCTTGTTTTAATAACTTATCAAGACTTGTTGTTTTTCTAAGTCTTTAATAAACAACCCAACCCCGGATTCAACCGTGTGGTGGAGAAACGACTCTCAGAGCGATTGGACCTATGCATCCGCTCACTCTGAATTTCTCGTCGCAACTAAAACTAAATTGTCTCACGCCCGTAATCGCTCACATCCAGGGGGGGGGTTAAGTTGGGGTCATAATCAATCATAACCCAAACGGTTATGGAAATTTACCACTTAAGTCTCTCCGATTTTGAATCTAACGAGCTCTTGATTAAAAAAAAAATCTAACTACAGTATGTACATAATTCATAAGCTGCCTATGAATTATGTAACCCTGATAGATAAAGCCAGTCGAACCCACGACCATTGACTTGACTATTTAACACACACACACACACACACACAGCTAAATAGAAAAAGATTCTCGGTAATTTTTTATAATTAGTTTTAAGAAAAATCCTTCTTTCATAGCAAACAACACTAATAGTAATTGTGAGATAAATCTACAACAGATTGTGATTGGTTGTTTGGTTGGTTGGTTGGATTTTACAGCATGTCAACCCTTGGGCTATTTTATGCCAAGCAACAACCAGACGAAACATGGTTCTTCCACTCCGTTAATAACAATTAAATATCAGCCTTGGAGCAATAAACTTTCTCTTACACGCATATAAACACTGAGTAATATATTTATATATTTACCAACCCCTCCGCACGAGCAGGATGTGACACAAGGTCAATTTCTTAAGCGGACTTTAACAGGTTTGAATTCAGAGTTTTCCTTCTCCTTGACCGGTTGCCTAACCAAGGTTAAAGAGCCCAGTCTGCCCTACTATTTACCCATAGCTGGAGGGAGGGTAGAATTCATACCTTACCCAAGGGTATTAGAGCTAAGTGAAATGCAATTACCACGTCCAGGATTTGAACTCGGGGCGACGAGTCCATTTCCTATGACTTTAACCATTACACCACCAAATATATTTATTCCACAACAATCGAGGTGATGTGTATTTGATTTTAAAAAGAAAGTTTTGCTACAATTTAGCTGAGTCAGTTGATGTACATAGATTATAATTAGCTGATCGCAGATGGTAAATGTTATCACATTATAAGGAGTGTACAAAGTTATTGGATACTTTGGATACAAATAACTCCGACGAAGGTTAATAGACAAACATTTAATATGCACAGCACATGGATAACAGTTGGTACAACGTTCATAGTAAAGAGTACATATAAAAAGGGGTACACAAATAAAGATAAAGACACATTCATGAATGATACAGATATACATATATGAGTACAGACATGAGACTAGGAATAGTCCATGCTGTGAGGACTTACAGTAATGTAAGGGGGCGGAGCCCCAACGAGAGGGTTTAGATAGAATCTACCCCATGTGGCTCGTAGTTGCTGAAACAGGAAAAGAGAGCGAAAGGGTTTTAACCCGGCGCTTAAATACTAAAATTTAAATACTTAAACTAAAAGGGGCAGACAACTCCACCAGGCGAATACAAACTAACGCTACAAATACTCCCCCCTAAATTTTTAGCGGGGCAAAAAATTTATAGACAAGCATGACAAACAAAAAAAAAAAATTCCTTTATGGAAAAGAACAGAGTCTCGAATGTTCAAAGTTCAAAGTTCCAAAAACAGAGAAATAAAATTTGCATATACATATTCCCGCAAACTACAAAATAAAAGCATGAAAAAACAGGAATGTAATTTAAAATACAAACAAGAGAATTTTCATGTTAAAGTCCAGTGTGAGAAGGTTCCTGTGGTTGTTGACAATTTAAAGAAATCATCTTTCTTCCAAATTCCTGAGTCGAAATAAGGACTGCTTTTATCCTTGTGGAATAATTTTTCTCCTGGAAAAAAATGGTAGGCACAAAATGCCAAGTCAAAGTACTTTTACAGGCCATGGTGAATCCGACTTTGGCCAGGAATTTGGTGAATTCCTGGTAAAATTAGTTAGGCACAAAATGCCAAAAAACGACGGGAATCGTTAAAAGGGTGTTTCAAAAGAAACAAATGTTAAAAGATTTTTACGAACATTATTTTAGGTTCAACTTTTAGCACATAAAATTTTCTGTACAGGTGTACAATTTTCAAAAGTTTGAGGAAAAATATGGAGCAAATGTCTCTGTGTGGTGTGGATAAAAAACTTGAAATTCAACGTCTCTTCGTTCCATTCTTCAATGCTGACCTGGTTAAATGTCTTAGGCGCCAAGGTCGAGTTGAAATTTTCAAGGTCGGTACTTTGAGTCTGGGAGGCACAGATACCGTAACCCTGAAATGGACATTTTAGATGAACATCTCACTTTCTGAGGTGTAGTAAAAAATTTTTTTGCTGAGTTGCCTTGCGGTTGGAATCCAGGTCACATGGTGTGGCCATGTCCGTATCCTTAGAAGTAATCGCTGAATTGAAGCTGTCAGTGTCCCTAGGGTGGGGGAACGTGTCAAACTGTCCCTGGCTGATGGCTGAACTATTTCCTCTCGGTAAAAAAGAATTCTTGGTGTTGAATCTTTTTTAAAATTTTTTGAAGATATCCAGCGCTGTAAAAAAATGTGTCCATAACAGTCGGAGAAAAAAGAAATAATTTCTTTGGGGGGGGGGGGTCACCGTTTTTTCTTTTTTTAAAAAAGTTCGTGTTGAAAGTCCCGAGTACTTTTACGACTATTTTTATGGTCGACTTGGGCCAAAAAGGTTTCGTGTTCATATCACGTCGGGGTATCACCAGTTATAAGGATGGTGCAAAGTTATTAGATACTTTGCATACAAATAACTCCAACGAAGGTTAACGGACAAAAACATTTAATATACACAGCACATGGATATGAAGATACAAAGTACATGGTAAACAGAGTACATATAAAAAGGGGTACACAAATAAAGATAAAGACACATTCATGAATGATACAGATATACATATATGAGTACAGACATGAGACTAGGAATAGTCCATGCTGTGAGTACTTACAGTAATGTAAGGGGGCGGAGCCCCAACGAGAGGGTTTAGATAGAATCTACCCCATGTGGCTCGTAGTTGCTGAAACAGGAAAAGAGAGCGAAAGGGTTTTAACCCGGCGCTTAAATACTATGGTGCCCTAGCGGGCACCAACAAACTAAAAGGGGCAGACAACTCCACCAGGCGAATACAAACTAACGCTACAACATAATGAAATTGGTTGTTATCACATAATTTAGTTAGACATTTATTTAAAGACTGCTGCTGCTGCTTTCTGATCATTCGATATTTCTTTGAAGTTGTTGCCAGGATCCTTTATTTGGCGTTAGATCAAATTAGTCCCTCATACATCCTCGGAGTGACTTACATCGGCTCGGTATTGACTTGCTGAAACTCGCGTAACGATGTCTGATTTATTTTTATGATCCTTTATTGTTTTTCTCGTGTTAACCTCGGAAGTGGATTAGTGGAGCCGGTTTATATTTCGGTCCATCTTATGAACGATGGCTGTTGAGTTGAACACTTCCGGTTAAGTTGTTAAAAGGAGTTCCAACAGGTCACGTCGAGCTGTTTAAATAAATCCAGTCCCAAGATTTTTACTTGTCAATTTTAATTCGGTATTAATAGTCATACAATGGGAACAAAGTTCAATATATATATAGAAGCAGTTTGGTGGTTAATTTATCTTGTTCTGACTTCTCGTCAATGTTTCGCTTGAGTTTAGGGTCCTTGGCTTAGGTCTTCCCTTTTCCTTCCTGCCAAATATGCCTCTGTCTGATATATTTGACCTTTTTCTGGCTTTTCTCTCCCTTTTCAATTCTCGCCTGATTTTTGGCCACACTCATTCTTCATATAAGTGGAATCGTCTATTAACGTTAGTTGGATAACCCATATTTTTCATATTCTGTTGCCTGTTTTTTAAAATTTGTTTTTAGGGTATAGTGTCCGGGCTACGTGTTTTATTGAAATTGTCTGCATTCTGGTTTTGATTTTTACTTTTTTGTCACAAAAACTTTTGTTCTAATTTTGAAGTCGAGCCATTTCGGATTTACTTAATCTGGAAGACTCGTTAATATTGTACGACACATCTTTCTTTTCATTATTAATTCTGCAGAGTTAATTCATGGCACCCTCAACGCAAGAAAAATATTTTGTGATGAGATTATTTTTGCTAATTTACGCCGTTTTCTGCCTCTCCGTTTGACTGTGGAAAATGCTGACAAGCAGTGATCTGTGTAAAGGCTGTGCTACCAAGTTGTCCTCCATTATGACTGACAACATTATTGAGAATCCCTCCTCTGGCGAACATATTTTTCAGTTTTCCTACGACGCTGGTGAAGGTTGAGTGCTATTTCTATAAAATGTAAGAAATAGAGTTTAGCTCAGTCGGTAGAGCATCCACCAAGGAACTAAAGGTTTCCGGGTTCGATACTGACCTTCGCCAACTCAGTGCATGAGTAGCAGAGCTTGGATCTGTGCGGTGAAGTAGGGAGCTGATAGTAGGTGTGATGCTTCACCTCAAATGCAAAAACAATCTCACTGGTCTACCACTAGTGAAAAGGGGATAGACTCCCTTGCTCTCCAGCTGATACTAACAATATGCCAATCTGCCTACTTTACTAATTTTACTATAGATATATGCGTCTTTTCAGTTGAAAGATATTTTTAAATAAAGTCCTCGGCATCATATGATATTAATGTTGGGAATTTATAAACATAATCCCACAGAAAAAAGAGACATACCTTTTTTGTCTTTAGCAAGCGCAGTTATTCATTGAGACATATTCCAATTGAGATACCTTCCATTGTATTAACAAGGCAACACATTACGACTGCTTTTCATAACACGAGGTGTTTTATTCATTTAAAAACAATGACTGAAATTAATAGGTCAAAGGGCAAGTAACTCACCCGTACAATCAATGGATTAGAGCAGATAACTTCTGACCCTTATTATTATTAGTGTCTGTTAGTGTTAATTTGTACTGACTAAAGTGAATTTCAACAATTAACAGTTACCAAACTGATGTTTTTGTAGTCTACATTTATTTAGGTCTATATATTCACTATGTATGGAGTATATTATTTGTTTTCACAGAGATTTTAGAATAATTATCAGATCCCGACTCTATATATCATATATCAATAAATCCTGATAAACCGACAATTTGTTTCAACATTGTATCATGAATTTTAGCCCTTTATCCGTTACTGGTCTTATTTCAGTCACACAGTTTATGTATATTGTATACATGTACACGTTTTCCCGTATTGCTATTGTAAGAATGTTTTTTATCAGATGTTTGATAAACGTCAAAATTCGAAGTGTTGGAATTCGCTTACAATAATATAAAAGAACAGGTCTGCTCGTAATTTGGTCCCACAAGTTTCATTGAAATAATGGAATCAAGTATTAAAACACAATTGTAGAAAACAACAATATTTTTATATAACAAGAAAATACAAGCTTGGCTATAAGTCGGTCGAAATATACAGGATGAGTAATGTCTTTTTGTTGGCTTGTTTAAAAGTTTTTGAAGAGCGTATATATGGAAGAAAGGTATAAAATGATTACAAGTCTATTTTGTTTTATGAGAGGGTTATTATGTTTATGTGTACGTTGAAGTAACGTGGACACAAGGAAATTGATAGAGATGTAGGTATTACTGTTGATGGCGGTGCCGGGTGTCTGAAATAGTTCCTTTGATGTTAAACACTGCTGTGTTAAGCGGTTCTTTCAAATATGAAATAGTTTCTTGGTTTATCAGAAGCCAGTGACTTCTACTTTAGTGGCTTCTGTGAGTATATGTCAATGGGGCCAAACTTCTTGGTTTTTATATACCGTATTTGACGGCATATAAGATGCACCCCCACCCCCATTTCAGCAGGTCAGATTCAGGAAAAAAGTTTTTAGTGTATTTAAGCATATATTGTTGAAAACAGTCTAGCTGTGCATTACACAAGCAGAAACATAGCTGTATAAAAGCAATTTGAGTTTAGGGTAGGTAAAAGTACTGAGCGTAAGCTGGGTTAGTGAGCATCATAGAGATTAGCCTAGGCCTACGGGAGATCTCAAACTTCACCTACGATGTATAAGACGCAGGGTAATTTTTTGAGCCAAAATTTTGTAAAAAGAAAAGTGCGTCCTACGGTACTTTTTCTTAAGAAATCGGATCGAGAATTAAATTATTTTATTTATTTCTAATTGTTCCCGGGAAACCACGGGATATTTACCACTACGTCCGCGTGTGATTTTGGCGGTTACCTACAAAGATTATCATGGCTAATAAAACAAACTTTTTGATTTGTAATTCTATGATTTTGCATTGTACAATTTAATTGATGTGTTTTACGATATAAGAACTTATTGCGTGTTATTAGTTTATAAAAATTTTGGAGGCGTGTTTTAATGTTTATATAGCTATTTTGATGGACACTACAGTCTACTGTGAATATCCCAATTCGGACACCATGTTCCATTCGTTGAACGAAATCAATGATGAATTCGTGACCGTTAATGTTTTGTTGCCAAGAATACCGAAAGAGAGATCACATAACACATGTGTATAGGATTACTATTTTTAAAAAATCTGCCTGGTAAAAACAACAACAGCAACAACCGGAAATAGACACTGCTAGGCTAAATAAATACAATGGTAGATTGGTGTCTTTGGAAACATGTCTTTAAATGTCATGTCTAATATTGAAGTTTCTCTCTGTTGGTTTTTAATTAATTGAGAATTTTAAAATTTACCTTTTATTTTGCAGTGTGTTACATTGCCTGTTCAACATGGACCAAAAAGTTATGTACAGGCATCAGAAAAATGCAAACAATTAGAATTTTACCCTTTTAAGAAATGCCACAATAAGGTGAGTCAGAATCAAGAGTGGAAGTTGAAAAAGATGTTCATAAATGTTTTTGTTTTTTTCATTTTGATTTTTTAATCTTAATTCTGTTGGATCAGTAAAATACGTCTGCTTGCATATATGGAGTTAAGAGAAGAAGAATCTTTCTTTGATTTGACATAGCAATCACGTATCATGTCCAGTAGTTTTGGTGCTCATGACCAAAACTCTACAAGGTCAAAAGAATGAGATGACAGACACAAATAGAAGATACTAGATATACTTATTTCTCATTCCATCTGACTAATAAGTCTCTCAAACTTGACTCTATATATAGGAAGAACATTTATATTGTTAGTCATTGTTTTGTTATATAATAAAACTTTAGAATCAAACTAAATTTTCAATTATTTACTTGTTATTGTTAGCCTTAAAATAACTGCTAGACTAACTCAATAATCCTAATGTACATAAAATACAATTGATTTAGATTTTGCAAGATAAGAAATCAATATAACATCTGGGGATGTTATATTAACGTTGGAAGGATTAAAATAACCTCCCAACGTGGGTACATGAGTATACATAAAAACATTCCGACAAAGGTGTAAAAGATAACATATTTATTCCGTAAGTGACGGAGATACACATACATGACAAAGATATACAAAAAGATACATAAACGTATTATGAGGAAATAGCCGTACGACTTGCGTTGTAGGGAATGCCACTTACTGCTAGCTGGTTTGGGGCAAAGCCCCCACTCCTTAGGCTTAGAGGCGGCAGGCACCTAGACCATGTTTACTCATTGCCGGCCTGAGTGGAAAAGAGGTAGGAAATTCCCGCTCGTATCCAAATACCAACGCCACCTATCGGCCGAACAAACCACAGCAAGGGAAGATAACTCATTTTGAATTTATGTCCACCCAAACTTCGTTTTACTGACCCAACATTAACATTTGTGTGGTGTGTGTGATTTTTATGTACATCAAAATAATGCATCAACAGAAAGATTCAGTTCTAAATAATTCTACATACATCAATCATGAATGATATTTTTTCATCCTCATTTTTATGATGTAAAGAAAGTATTTCTTTATATAATTGATTTTCATCTTGTTTTAACAGATGCATGGAAAGGGAAATAATTCTTGGTTTTATATTCATGAATAAAGTGAGTTGTACAAAATCATTTTTTTTCTAGGTGGACCCTACTTATTGGATGGATATTTGTGAAAAGGCCAGTAGTCAGGCATATTCAGAAAGTGAGGCAGTTCATGTGGCCTGTACAACCCTGGCATCATATACACGAGAATGCAGTGCTGAGAACACTAAAATTGAATGGAGAAATATGAATAATTGTCGTAAGTTGATTGACATTGGTGGTTATTTCACAACCGATATGTATTGGCTTGTATAGATAAACTTCCTTCCAATGATTACCTTACATTTATATATATATATATATATATATATATATATATATATATATATATATAATGTAAGGTAATCTAAATGACTGGTTGTAAGGGATGATTCTATTTGGGATCTTCGAAATCTCACTGTACAACCATACTATAATATATATATATATATATATATATATATATATATTATTATTATAATGGTAAACTAATAACCTACTCGAGTTTCACCATAAGGATCTTCAGGGTTAAATCCACTGAATTAATCAAGATATTGATTAATTACAGCCGAATGCACATGTGTATTTTTTGGCAATGACGGTTAGTGACAGACTCGCAGTTACCGGTAAGTCACCTTTTTCATATAAATCATATATATATATATATATATATATACTATATATATATATATACTAATCTTATTAATAAACCCTTGTGGTAAGAAAGAAAAAAACAATGACAAATAGTATGATAGTAAAAATATACTACAAAACTTCACTTGGGTAAAAAAAAACGAAAATAGTCGATTAACATTATAGCACTTGGCCAAATGAAAAAAATATATAAAAAAATATATATATACTAGAAAATGTGAGCTGTTGGGTCACCCATTGAGCATCTATTGTGATCAGAAAAGAAGTGAGTTTGCAAAACGAATTAATTTTTAAAAAAGAAATAGGACTGGAGAATTTTTTTTAAATTATTAAAATGTTAGATTTCTAAGAAAGGAAAAATTTGACCAAATTTAAATCTAATTCCTTAAATTGGTAGCAGTTAAGTTTCACCAATTGTTGCCATAAGAAAACCCAATGGCGATTTGAGGATATGTGGGGATTAAAAATAGGAGTGAATCATCAAATATGCTCGGATTCATTCCCCTTGGCTAACATAGAAACTGAGACTCATAAATTCGCAGATAGGAAATATTTTGCTAAAATTGATATAAAATCAGCATATAACCTTGCTGTAATCAAAAGTGCTATCAAAAGTATTGATGTTTGTTCAATCTGCAGAGAGAGAGAGAGAGAGAGAGAGAGAGAGAGAGAGAGAGAGAGAGAGAGACTCTGTGAATAATGTGGTTACTGTGCTGAATGTGAATAGAAGAGAGAGAGAGAGAGAGAGAGAGAGAGAGAGAGAGGTGAGAGACTGTGAATAACGTGGCTACTGTGCTGAATGTGAATAGAAGAGAGAGAGAGAGAGAGAGAGAGAGAGAGAGAGTGGCTACTGTGCTGAATGTGAATAGAAGAGAGAGAGAGAGAGAGAGAGAGAGAGAGAGAGAGAGAGAGAGAGAGAGAGCAAGAAGGTAATGGCACTGTCAAATCATACTTCACCCATAAAAATGAAATAACTGTGCATAATGATTTGGATTTTGTGCAGAACTTTACTAATTGTGGGAAATGGTTACACAACAAGTCCTGGCCAGTCTCAGTAAATGTAAGATTGACCAATTAGATAATTATTCAAAGACATGCTCATCATGTAGAACAGCTGAAAATCCATGTATCATTGACACCTTATTAATAACGAATATTCAGAATCTAATAATGGTCAACTAGGAGTCACTAAAGGAGACATCCAATGATATTGATACATCAGTAAAAACAACCAGTTATCCCATGACAAGCAACTAACTACCCCCAGCAGAATGACAAATGTTGGAAAAGTCTGTAAACAGATAACTATGCAGACTATATCTTAAAGACTATGTCATTTCCATAACAATAAATGAAGAAAACATGTTGCAAGTTAATGGATATATAAATCGTAATCTTGTATTAAAGGTGAAATGTTGCATATGGTTAATATAGATCATCATCATCATCTGGTTGCACTAATTTTAATAGAATCACTTTCTTCTTTCTTGCTTCTTTTAGCTAAAATTTGCCCTGATGGGATGGAATATGATGAATGTACTAGTGCCTGTCCGCCTACATGTCGTACAATTAACATGTCATCATCAGAATGTGATTTCTCTTGTGTACCAACCTGCCGGTGTCGACAAAACTTATTCTATGAAGATGGAAAATGTGTGAAACAGGAGGAATGTCCCTGTGAATACCAGAACTATAAATATAAATCAGGATCTCTAGTGAAGATGTTGTGCAACAAATGGTATGTGTAGACTTGCCCTTACAATCTGTTTTTTTACTTACATCTTAAAATCTTAAACAATTAAATAATACAGAAAAGTTTAGCCCTCAACAGTATCTGCTTAATCATAATGTTTATCTATACAACAAAGAAAAAAGTATGAAAATTTTAACTTTTAAAAATTATGAACATTGAACTGGGCATGTATATAAATATAGATATTTCTGATTTTTTCATAGCAAGATCAATATCTCAATGTGGCATGCACCTATGACAAAAATATTCTATTATTATTTCACATATATTGAACATTATTTGTACCAAAAAGATAGCTTAGTTTTTGCTGAAGCTACAACATCAGTTAAAATTTTGCAAATCAGAAACCATGAATAACTTAAAATTGATTAACTTTAAGACTTTTTGATAACATTTTTGAATTCCTTGGAAAAAAATGCTTTTATAAACCAATTTCTGAGAGTAGGGAAGCTCTAGAACTCATTTTACAGACAAAAATAGAATACAAAAAGTCACCATTTTTCAAAAACCCCACCAAATTTGGGGAGCTAAAAATCTATATAACTCTGACAATCTTTGCAGTTGGAAACTCAAATTTCAGAAAAATTGAAGGGGGTAGGTGACATAGCCTGGATGATTTGACATGGAATTACTCGCAAACTTGTTCAATTATACTTGTTCAGTGTTTTTAATTTATTTCAATGATATTAACACATTGTGCAGGTACCTGTTTTCCTTTTGGTGATATATAAAATCAATTGCTTTATGATTCTCTGTTAAAAAATACAAATCAATAATTTTAGGAGTAACATAGCATTAACAAACTGAGTTTGGTTGCAGGTCACATTTTGTGTGCCATCAATATCATTACAGAGAAAGCGATGGTTGCATAGCATTACCCAATTGCTCCCATCCACCTGCACCTGGTACTGTCGGTTAACATGTCTCATGATCCTCCTCGTTTTGTCTATCGACAGGGGTAGTGACCATCCTGATTCTGGATCTGAACAAAGTTGATGATTTGTAATTCCTGAAGTGGATCACAGTACTTATTGTAGAACTGTTTATTCTGCATGTTCCTCTTAACCTCCCTTAGTTCACCTATTTCCTTCCACTGTTTTTGTGTTTGGTACTTGTCTCATAGGACTGGAAAGTAGTCCTTGATAATCCAACCATAGCATTATATCTGGGGGACATGCTGAGGTCCTGAACGGGTGTGTTGCAATGGGTCAGCAATGCCCAAGCAGCACAATTGTGGCATAGTTGACTGCAGTTGGCCATATTGTCAGCAAGTATATGCTTAGCTGTCTTAGCTAACTCTGCACAACCATTGCTTTGAAGGTAGTGGGTTGACAAAATACATTTCCGTATATCCCAATTCTTCAGAAAAGTATCATATTCCTGGGACTCAAATTGTGGTCCTCCATCCAAGGAGAGTTCTTCAGACATGTCATATGTGCAGAACCAAGTTTTCATGGTGTCACACTTTCGGCCTTTCCTGATGACATCAGAACCACTTCCACCCATCCAGTATATCAATGCATATATGAAGTAATTTTTGATGTGTATTTCGACAAAGTCCACCACAGCTTGCAGGAATGGAAATTCTGGGTCTGCTGGTGATATCAAGGGCTGAGATAAAGCAATCATGCTGCAAGTGTGGCATTGGTCTGCCTGATGCTAGCCCCCAGCCTGGGCTAGAACATTCATTGTCTTGTATTTGCTAGTGATGACCATCTTGTACCAATGCCAAGAATGAAATGCAAATGGCCGTTTCAGTGTTTTCTTTATATATAGATCTGTCCAGGGACAGATCACTTTGTTCTGCCTATACACAAGAACAGATTACTCTGTTGTAACTCTACATTTTTAAATAAACTTTTCTTGTTCTTTGCCCCATCATTTATTGTGTTAACTTTTCTTGTATTTGTCAATGATGTTTATCTTTTATAAATTGTACTTTTAATAACTTATGAATTTATATTTTTTATGTTTTCTTAAAAATTATTTTTCTCATTAATCAGCAAATGCAGTAATGGTGCTTGGGATTGTGAGACAAAGAAGTGCCCTGCACATTGCTCCATTTTAGGAAGAAACTCTGTAATCACATTTGATGGACAGCCTTACAAGTTTGAACCTCAGGGCTGTGCTTATACTTTAATTGAGGTAATTTTAAGCTAAATGTAAATGATCATTATTTATAAGAGATTATTCTAATAGGAATATAAAAAAAAGATAATTTGAACATATATTTTTTATATTTTCAGACTTTTTTATTTTACTGTTAAAAACAAAGATAGAAAAGTTGACTTGATTAAACACCATCATAAGATTTATGTATTAAAATTTGTATTTGATGTTTTGTTGTTATTATTTAATCTTTGTAATCAATATATTATATCTAATTTTTATGCGATTTATATTATTTTTTGCAATATAAAAGTGTTTTTATAAAAATAAAGAAAAAACACTATTATATAAAACTAACTACAAATCATTTACATTTCTTAAATTCAAAAACATTTTCATTGATTTGTGTTGAATTAAATGTTTTTATATTTTTTGCATGTATTATTATTCTCTTTGATTTTCATGCAATTTTTGTCTTCCATCTTTCATCTATGATTAAACTTATTCCCAATCCTTTGCGGTTATCTCCCTTTATTGAAATATTTTCTTTTTCTTTTAAAATTCTCTAGCCTCGAAATGTCTCAATAAACTTGAGGGTTACTTTACTTTTTGGATCATGTTCGACAATATGGAAAGAAGCAATGAATTGTACAACTGGTCTTAGCATTGAAGGAAGTGGCTTCTTCATTACTGTTAGTGAAAAATCACTGTTTGTCAATGGCCGGGAAAATGTCAAGTTACCTTATTATTCCAACCATATTCATGTCAAAAGGGCTACATCAAGCTTTTATTTGGTGGAAGGAAAAGGATTCCGTATTCTTTTCAATCAAAATCGTCAGATTTATATCAAACTGAATGTGGAACCTTTTAAAGGAAAGGTAAAAAGATCATTTTAAATTCATTTTTATTGTTACAAATAAAAAAAAGAATGAAAATTATGTTTGAAAAATATCACTTTGGTGCCAAGTGAATTGATTGATACTTATCAATAGTATACTGATTATGACCTTTAAGTCAAATTTAATATAAATAAATGAGCATCGTTATTATATATTACATTTAGTTTTAGTGCAATAAGAAAATATTTAAATGTCTTCATAACAGTGTCCTTATTTGGTAATATCATAATGAGTGCATTAATTAAGATATAAGATTAAAAGATCAAACCTTGTATGATAAATTGATTAATTTCAGGCAATCTCCATAGTAGTTACATGAGAATAAGTTTTACAGAAAATTTAGATAAGTTTCTATATCTTGAGATTTAGGTGAAAGTTCTCTTCAGTCTTTTATATGGATAAAATTCCTTCATGTCAAATTGTAATATATATAGAGAGTATTATAAAGTATAATTTATATAAAATTTATATATATAAAGTAGAGCCTTTCTTAATTTTATGAAAGTATACTTTATTTGATTTTCATTACATTTACAATAAATATACATTTGAAATAAATATACTTTGTTGTTCTAACTTAATTAGGTACGAGGACTTTGCGGTAATTTTGATTCAGACATGACCAATGATTTTAATGGGCCAAGTGGTTTACCATTAAGCAAACTTGCCTTTACCCAAGCATATTTGTCTCCAGCTTGTGATGGTGAACAACAGGAAGATGTAGAAGATATGCCATGTTCAACACACTTTAATGTAAGTATACACATATCAATATTTCAGAACATATATTTTATTTTTTGAGACTTTTATTTGATTGTTTCTAGAAATCATTTTGTGGTTACAAAAAGTGATCATTTCTGTGATTACTAAAGTATTTTTTATTTTTTAAATATTTTTTTATTTTAGATATAAAAGGCAAGACAAGAATTTTTCTGTTTAAATGTTTTGTGTAGGAAATACATTTCATTTTGCTATTGAATTTAATAATTAATTATTTGATCTAACATTTTTGATTTCTCAGTACACATATAACACGGTCAAGTTAAGGATAATGAGTACTTTGTAGATTTAATGTTTATGTTTGCCATTTGATTGAATGAACAATTTTAAACTGTTATGGTATGTATTACTAGAAAAAAGGAAATAATGACTAGATATGGTTCACCCGTTCTGCTATTATGTATGCAAAGTATAGAAATAGAAACTAGAGAGTCATCATACAGTCCATGCATTTTTTTTATTAGCAATGATGACATCCCCAATTCCTTAGAGGAAATAAGAAAGGAACCTGTATGCAAGAAGAGATTGAAATGCTGGAAGGATTGAGCTGACCACCATCATAATTATTTTTACTTGCTCAGTTGAATTTTAACAGTATGGAAAATCCATAATAACAAGCAACTGCACAAGTTGCAGTATTTTGCCAAACTGACAGATATCAGTGGGAAGTGAATGCATATAACCGTGACCAGAATTTAACTCAATTCACTCTTTCATTTTCTGTGGTGATCAGACTCCATTTCCCATCATCATCATCATCATCATCATGTTGTGCAAGTAGCACAGATATCCATGACAATCTCTCGCCAACCTTCCCTATCATTCATTTCCCCTGGAAGGTCTTCTGTGCAGCAACCAGCATCTTCGCATAGTTGGTCAATGAAGGTCCTTGGTGGGCAGCCCACATTAGCATATCCATGTGTTGGCTTCCACAGGAGAAAGTCGCTTATGAGCTCGTCCTTGCTTCTCCAGCAGTGTCCTGCATGCCTAGTCCATCTCACTCGGATGGTTTGTGATATGGGGGGCAGGTGGCTATACAGCTGCTTAGCACACTTAAATTACACTAGTTGGATGATCTATGTCTATCACCTATAAAACAGTTTCCCGGCAAAATCTTCTGTACATAATAACCCATTATATCACAATAATTATGATGTGAGTTATTTTAATAATAAATTGAAGAAAATTCAGATTTAAAGGACAAGCAAGTTTTGCAGAATTGGTTTAGTATACAGTTGTTGTAAGAAAACCAAAAAATATCCACATCTGTTTGATATTTCATGAATATAAATTAAAAAAACAACATTTAATTGATGCTTATAAGAATGGTAAGCAACATTAATAATAAAAAAAACTGTAAATATTTTTAATTCATTTCAGAACAAGAAACTGGCCAAAGAATATTGTCAGATTTTAAAAGATAAAGAACTTTTCTCAAAATGTGATGATATTGTCCAATTCCATTTGTTCTATGAGCTGTGTATGCGAGACATGTGCACCAGGCAAGATAATAATAATGTTGAGAGCATGTGTATTGCACTGGAAGCTTATGCAAGGCAATGCCCTTAATGGAGTCGTTGTTAATTGGAGAAAGAATATTACTTTGGCTCAATTATGTCGTGAGTATTCTACTTAATTCTTAAAAACAACTTTTTTTTTGGCTGTTATCTTTTCTTTTGCTACTGCTTTTATAATCAGTCTTATTTTTATCATCTTTAATAAAATTCAATTTGGAATGATTTTTCTGAAGATCAACAGTGAAATCTAGCATACCTTTTTATTTATAAAATATTACATATAAATACATATTTATATGCTGACAGACTTGGGTGATACAATGTTTTGCCTCCAAACACTCGATGAGACATGAAGAATGATTTAGTTGGGATATTCAAATGACTGAATACTTTCCTGAGAGTCTGTGGAATTCCCAGATTTTCTTCTAATTTTCAAACTTTCAATTTTCAATTTACTTTACCTGCAGCTCATGAGTTAATAAAATACTCTGCTTGGTGAAGGCCTTCAGAATGTTGGTTGCTTTCAATCAATTCTCAGCCAAGTTTGAAGTATGAAAAAAAGTCATTTACTGTATGTATACTCGTAGATAGGTCACACTCCTAATTTGGGGTTGTCAAAGTGGGTATTTGTGGTTGACATACAGATAGGTCACATTATAATCTGGCAAGCTACGTGATCTATCTAACATAAAAATTATCAAATATTCACCTTTGTTTCAAGACTTTGCTTACAAATATTTGAACACTTTACCATAGACTTTGATGCATAATGCAAGCATATAGAAATAAGGGTTACATTAGTACTATAATCGTAAATAAGTCTGGGTAAAAAAGTGTAACCGTCAGCAGCATCAGGTCATAAAGTAATGAGTCAGTAGAAATATTTAGATATATATATTTTGTGTAAACGAAAAACTTTGAAAGCTTTCAAATGCATATTGAATGCATTTTGCGTCATTGCAATCACTGATCATTGCAACTTGATGATAAATGAAAATCAAAGTAGTGCTGTTTTACATTTATGTCAAATGGATAGGTCACACCACTGATTTTGGTGGAAGTTTTGGTTAAAAAATGTGTGACATATTCATGAGTATATACAGTACCCTACGGGTAGGATCTGACACATGTATGGGGCATCCAGTGAGGTAGAACTTGCTTCTCAGTAGTAACTGATTTGTGAGACTAGCTTGAAGCTCCAATGCCAAAGTTTTAACTTTACTCATTGAGTCAACCTGAAAGCTTTCTTTAATCATTTAAATAGCTTCTATCCAAGTCTCCAGCAAAACTTGATACATATTTACTTCAATGTGATTGTCACATAATGCACACGCTCACTTATTGACATTTTGATTGAATAAGCTCATGGGAGAGTGTCTGCTCGTACATGTATAATAAGGTGTCATTTGATCAGTTGTCAAATTACATCAAGGCCATACAACAATAGGTTCCCAAGATATTCAAAATGGCTGAATTCTATGCAGATGTTTTTTTTTTTTTGCAACCAAGAACTTTTTTTATGTTTCACAAAGTCATGATTTAAAATCATATAATTACTTCATTAAGACTTAATTTCACCTTAGCCAAATAAAGTTGTAAAGGAGTGTACTTTAAATTTTGATTAGTATAATGATAAAATAATGAATCAATAAACCTAATGTAAAAATGAAAGAGGTTTAAACTATTGTTTTCCACTTCTATGTCAGAAGTTCACATAGAAAAATATAATTTGAAAGTATAGATGTTTGTAAATGATAACAGTGGATAATTCTAAGAGAAAAAGTTAGAGTTGAAAGGTAAACTGGAATAAATATCTTTCTATTTAGTCATGAAATATTTTTAGAATACTTATATTTGTAGGCTGCTTTTTTTCTTATTGCAAATGTGATTTCTCTTATGTGTATGTTGGACTTCATCTCTCTTCCTGGATTTATAAGAAATGAAAAAGAAAATCTACTAATCATCTCTGATTCTCAAGAGATTTGAATGTCTGTCTATTGAATTGGTAAAGATAAGCTTTATGTGAAGTCACAGTTCATTAATTTGCTCTTGCTCTACACGATATAACAAATTTGATTTTTATATAAAAAATGTACCTAAATTTAATTGAAAAATATTCATGAGAATCTGTCAAAAATACTTTTTTGAAATGTCTTTATCTACTATAAATAAAATAAAAGGGAGCAAGGGATCTTATCTAAAAAGGTACTCTTCTGTCCACCTCCCAAAAAAAAAAAAACAAAAATTACAAAAAAAAGTAAAAAGAAACAAAAATTGCAAGAAAGAAACAAAAAAACCAGTCAAATAACACAAAAGAAATAAACTTCAGTATGTGATTTCACATTAAAAAATTAGTATTATTTATTGTTATATACACAAATTTCGGCTGATGTGTACTCCAGCCTTCTTCAAGTGTTCCTTGTAAAACTTGGGACCCTTCTCATCAAACTTGGAAACTTCTTGTTGAACTTGGGAGCCTTCACAGAACTCCAAACTGAACAATTGTCTACTGACAATTTAGTAAATAATTTTTATACTTTTGTCTGAAGGATTCCATAGAAATATTGTTTATATAATTCTTGAAATTTAATTGAAGTTTTTGCATATAAAAATATGATGCATCTGATGTATAAAAATGATTGTATTTTATTTGAATGTTTATCAATATTATTGTTATTTTTATGATTTCTAAAACTAGAACATCCAGTTTTAAATATCAGAAGAAAAAAAAAGATTCATATAATTAAACATCTTAATTCTTAAAGATAACCCATCTCTAAAATTCTGATGTTTTACTACAACCCTATTTCCTGATTATCATATATTTATAGCTTACAAATGCAAGAACCCACATGAAGTGTACACAGAATGTGGATCCAGTTGCTACACAAGTTGTGATGACCGACAGTATATGGAAAAAGAATGTGAAGAAGAATGTATTCCTGGATGTCAATGTCCAAATAATCGATACTCAGATTCAAATATGAAGTGTGTATCTGCAAACCAATGTACTTGCTATGATAAAGCCACAATGAAAACATATGAAGCTGGAGACAATGTGAGAAGAGCCTGTGGAAAATGGTAATGAAATTATTAATTTCACAATTGATTTGCAAGGTGACACACAACTGTATGAAGTAAAACATTAAATCGTTTTTTATCTTTTTTAATTTTCAAAAATTAAGTTACACAAAAATACAGAAGTTTATTGATAAGAAAGGTCTCCTATTGAGTTACATGACTAATCATGTGTGCAATAGTATATCAAGTTCTGTTCAAAAATGCTTAGTTTTAGTTTCTGTGTGATGGCATTGAGTGCTAGCATTCGTTTCTCATTTGTAAAATCTCTAAGTTGCATCAATCAGTAATAGAATTAGTAGTATAGGGTTTTGTAACAACTAAAATTCACAAACATATGAAAGCAATTTATGCCAATGGTATCAATATGAAAAATGTTCATAGGTAAGCTCAACATGACAAAAGGCAAAATGAATGTGTTTGATGAGCCCCCAGGATGATGCACAAGAAAAATGCTATGACTCAAGAAATTGGTGAAGATTTGACATTAGTCAAGATAAAATGTAGCCTATTATGAGATATTGAATTAGAGAAAAATCTGCCAAATGTGATCTCAAATTGCCTCTTGTAAAATGTTAACAAATGCAGATAATTCGTTATTTTCTGGGTCAATATCACCCCTTTAACTCCTATATTATACTTGAATATTATGTATTCTATTCAGTCTGAGATGTGACTTGCTTGATGTAGAAATACATACATAAATTTTTTCAAGTGCAAAAATGTAGATCGACATTATATAATATAAATATGTTTGTTAACTGAGTGAATCTGTGAATTAATTTCTGTTCATAAACCAGGTGATGTTAACATTGTGCAGTTTTCTTTGCTAAACAAAATGGATATTGGAAACCTCCCTATCTTTTTGATTGACTTATTTGTCTTCTTTAAACTGTGAAATTTTGTTGCTATCAAGGTTAAGAGAGAAAATACTTCTTTCTTGGGCTGTGTGTATTTAGTCAATCAATAATATATATATATATATAATGGATAAAATGAAAATAAATTCAACCTGATGAATGTATATTCCTTCATAATGTTTAAATATTTTTATACCAATTTTGTCGTTTTAGTTTTTGTAATGATGGAAGATGGAATTGTAAATCAAGTGATTGTATTGAACAAGTTATTTGTCCCAAGAATCAAGTATGGCAGAATAATGCCAGTGGTTGCCAAATGACATGTTCCAGTCTTGCCAGACCATTGCCATGTGGTATTCCATCTGGTTATGAAGGTTGCCGATGCCCTGAAGGAACTGTCTTAGGACCAACTGTAAGAATATTTGAATCAATTTACTTATGTAGTTTAGACATGACGCTTTTTACAAAAATGATGTTATTTTTTTTTGTTATTCTAATATATATATATATATATATATATATATATATATATATAAAACACAAAAAGTGCGAAATGCAGATTAGGATTATAGAATATAAATAGTATGTCTATTCACAATAGTTGTTACATTTAGTGTATGAGATTTATATGCAAATATAACAAATATCATGAGGCAGGGTTAGTATAATTCAAAAATCTTTAAAAAATTATGAAATATTAGATAATAATATAGAATTGTGTATCATGTAAAGATTGACAATATAGTGCTTGAAAAAAATCCTATTGTAAGATTCTTTTACAAAACAGAAGAAAAAAAAAATTTCTGGGCTGATGATCCTTACCTTTATTGTTATTTTTATTACTTTATCTAACACATTCTCTCATCTTCATTTAGAAATTCAAATATTTTTTTTCGCTTGGGCTTAATTAATGTTCTACTAGTGTATCGGTGTTTATCAAATCCAATATTCTGGTTCAAGATATCTTGATATCTTATTATAATGGAGATTATATAACAGTCTGTAACTGAAACTACATAATCACTGATGTTACAATTTCTTAGTTATTTAAGTTATACTCTCAACAATTATGAAATAGTCATTATCTAATCTAAGTTAGCATCTTAGTTATTAACAATGTCTCTATTAAAGTCTAGCTGACTTAGATTTGCTGCAAAACGGCCCATATTATTAATGCATTTAAAATCCTGAAATATGTGTTATTCCTCTCTAAGAAATAAAAATTTACATAGTATATGGTGGGAATAATTTGCATAATGATTTTTTTAAAAACTGGGTTTAATAAATAATTATTTGCTGTTACTGATTTCTAATATTATATTGTTATGTTATTCTCAAATGTATTAAAAGCAATACTATATATAATTTTACATAGAAATCAATTGAAATAAAATTAAAATAAGCGTAATATTTTTATATTCATTCTTATTTAGTTTTGTTAGTCTTCCTAATTTAATATAATATTCTATTACATTGAAACTTAAAAACTTGTGCCCAGAGGATGCATACTTTTGCTAGTCTCTTTAATGGATACATGGCGAATATAATAATCCTTCTGATAAAGCAAAATATCAGATAAAGCTAATAAGTTTAATTACTATTATTCACATATTTGAATGGACTAGTACCATTGTCTTGGTTAACTATATATTTTGGCTATAGTATCCTCTGTTTTTAATGTTAAAACCTTCTAATGGGGCTAATAAATATGCATACTAAATTGTCTATACTGGACAGATAAACAAACACTTCCAAATTATTAATATAGATAACATTTTGGTATAGAATATATAAAAATCATATCACATAAGAGTTGCAAATATAAACTGATAATTTGAATGTGTAGTAGAAATAAGAACAAAATAAAATTTAAAAAATGGACATTTCACCTACCTCGTGGCCAAAGGAAAAATGGCACGCGCAAGTGACTCTCATTATATAGAGTGTAGATCAGAGGTGAGAGGCATTGTGGGAATAGGGTGAATGACTATAAAAACAAATGCCTGGGAGAAGATTTTTGATTTCGTGAAGGCAAACTTGTGTGAGTGTAATGGAATTGCAAGAAAGTGACATTGGACGGAAAGTGTAGAGTTGTGAGAGAACGTGGTTGAGTTTGGTAAACCAAGTCAATGAAATTATGGAATGTTATATTATCAGTTTATTAAAAGAATTCACTTGCAAGTTTTGGGTTATTTGGTGAAGTAATATATTACATTATCACAATACCAATTCAAAAACCTTTGCATTATGTCTAATATTGGACAATGTTGCATTTTCAGATATTAATTTTTATGAAGTCAAATTGTTAGTATGTTGAAAATTTGGAGTCACAGTGGAATTTCAAGTTGGGAAGTTGCTCAATATCTTCTTCAAGAGATTTGGCATATTCATATTAGAAACTTTGCAGGGTAACTTCTGCATGAATAAATACATCTGTGCACAAAATATTTTGCAATATAATTAAAATTTTTCTTTATGCCAACTAGAATAGAAATATGAACACAATGTATGATAAAAAAAAAATTTAATTTTAATTTTATTTGCGTCAACTTGAAAACATAAATTGTTCTTGGAATCAGAAAAACAGTTATAGGAAAAGAAAGGTTGGTGAGTTTTTTTGTGTGTAGACTGCTATAATAATGCCTTCCAGATGCATAGAATAAAGCTTACCTGGGGATTGCTTCTCTGTCACTTTAGTATACTAATATATCAGATATCTTTGTTAATTCTAGTCATAGTTGAAAATAAAAAATAAAAGATTATTCATTGGTAAGTAACACTCAACTTTGACTGAATTATAATGAAAGCATTTTTTTTATAAAATAAAAAAAACAAATTAAAAATATCCAATTGTACAAAATTTAAAAGTTCAAGTATTTTATTTTTTTCAGGGTACTTGCATTCTGCCCAATTCATGTCCTTGTCGTTATGGGTCAACATGGGAACCTGCTGGATCTGTCAAGAAAATTGGTTGTAAACAATTGTAAAGAAGAAACATTTATTGCTATTTTATACTTAGTTTTGGATTATTAGAAATACAACAGAACTTTTTTGAGTTTTTAGGAAATTGTTGTTATAAATTCAAATCATCTTGTCTAACAGCTTTGGTGCTGAATGCATTTATAAAATACCATTTTAATGATTGGCCTTTAGCAATGAAACAATTAAACCATTTAAATCAATAAATTTTTATTGAATTCTAAATGTCATTTAGAATGAGGACCATTTTTAAAGTAAAAATTTTACCATCTAAAAATGAATAAAAATAATTTATAAAATTCATTATATCAAAAAAGAAATTAAATTTACCAACAGAAATAAAATGCTAATTGTATTTTAAATCACAAAATTTAGCATTTAATACAAAATTTAAAAATAAATACAAATTATACTTGATTGTTAAAAATAAAAATGAAAATTGTAAAAATGTACTTCTGTTTTAATTTCAGAGTATGTATAAATGCAACTTGGATTGATAAGGATGTGAAAGATTGTCCAGGTAAGAATAAAAAAAAAAACTTTTTTAAAATTTTTTCAGTTTCAAAATTTCAAAATTTTTATTTTGAAAACTGAGTTATCATTTTTTTTCACACCAGTAGAGTTTAGAAATAAAAAATAAATAGCTCTAGTTAATACTATTGAGCACTATTAAGTTCTATGTGTTATAGAAATAACAAACCTCTCCTACTCTTTTAAAAATATCCATTTATAAAATAAGAAACCTCTACAAATTAATATTATAAAAAATTGTTATGATACAATTTTTTACGAATTTTTAATTTTTAACTTTTTATGCTAATTTTTACCCCAATCGGATACTCAGTCCCATAATAAAAGACGTTTGTAACAACCTCCTTCAGTAAGAATTATTCTGAACAACCATTCAGGTGAAACCTACCTTGGTAGATAGTGTCTGACTCATGTAGGTCCTTTATATATATATATATATATATATATATATACATAACAATCAACCTAAAGAGCCGATCATATATATATGTTTGGCTATCAATAGCCTCTTTAGGTAAACTGTTAAAGGCAAATGCTTCAAAGAGAGTAATTCTTTGATATGATTATACAACAGCATCATGGCTAATTGCTTTCTCAACTGGTCATATAATTCTTGTGTGTGGTGATACCAAACCTCTTGACTGACTGATGGATTGTTCCTCACGGCTGATTTACAGTATAATTGTGTGTATGTATGAATGTATGTACCTCCTTTACATTGGACACAGAGGTTCTTGAGAGATGTCAAATCCCAAGTGTAGAAAGTATTCTTCCCAAGTGTCATCTGCAATGATCTGGATACCTTGTTAGAATGGGTGATCATCATATCTCCAAACAATTATTTTATGCTGAAATTTCTGCTGGTAATTGACTCCCATGGAAGCGAGAAATCCATTACAAGGATTGTTCAGAAATTTCCCTTAAGACAAATTATATAAATAAGTAGATGACTGTTAAGAACTAGCACATGACATAACCTCCTGGCAAAATATTTTATCTAAATCTTTTAATTTAAAATGAACCAAACAGAGAAACTGAAATATGTAGCTTGTGAAGATGAAAATACTGACATAAATAAAATAGATCTTTAATTGTAAGATAAGGAAGTCAATCTTTCTATGGAAGGATTCACCCATCCTAATTTACTATCTGTTAAATCACACAGAAGGTACCAAATGTAATAAAACTTACAAAAGAGTTGGAAAATGATACATGAAAGTACATAAAGACAAACAGATCTCAACCTACTCGCTTGCTCAATTGATTTTTAAAAACCTAAGAGTGCATTGTGGAGATTTTCCTTCCACTAATTTCATTTAATGTCTGCCATGCTAATTGATATTGTTTATTTTCTACATAATTTTTTTATTCATGTATGTATAAGTATGTATAAATATATGTGCATGCACACGCACACACACACACACACACACACATATATATATATATATATATATATATATATATATATATATGTGTGTGTAAGGTATCCAAAACTGGTAGTATGGGATGATTCTACATGGGGTCTTCAAAATCTCACTGTATAATTATATTGCATATTTTAGTAGGCACAAATACAAGGATTTTTATAAATTCCTAGAGAGCTCAATGCATAATAATCTATAATTTAGATTAAATACAGAGCAATATTTAC
Organism: Doryteuthis pealeii; assembly: GCA_023376005.1. NCBI lineage: Eukaryota > Metazoa > Mollusca > Cephalopoda > Myopsida > Loliginidae > Doryteuthis > Doryteuthis pealeii. The sequence goes on from CM042152.1 coordinate 103,361,330, forward strand.
CTTTGAAATAAAGGAAAAACTCAATAAACCATTATTCAGAATGATGGTTTATTGAGTTTTTCTTTTCTTTCAAAGGTATATACAGTGGCTGCAAAAATAGGTATACAATTATAAAAAAAAGGAAAACGCATACATTACTCATTGTTTTTATTATACAAACAAATGTTACATATACATGTAGAAGCACATGTAGTAAGAAGCTCTAATCCCTCAGGTACTCAAATTACTTGCCTTCAGAGTTCACAGACTCCTTTAATCGAGAACAGACATTCATGCACACTCTGGAACAAAGGTCTTTATCTGCATCAATTTGGTTAAATTGCCAATTTACATGAAGTGAATAAAGGGAAACGAGTAAATGTCCATGCATTTTTATTACTTAAGATGTGTCAATTTCACTTTAGTATAATATGACACTAATTTCATTTATGTGACACTACTGTATACCTACTTTTGCAACACCCTGTATTATATATATTATATATATATATATATATATATATATATATATATATATATAATGTTTATATAGTATTTTATATGTGCTAGACTCTATAATATATCTTTGAATTCTATTTATTTTTCCAGCTACGTGTTGGGTATCTGGGGATCCACATTTTCGTTCATTTGATGGCAAGCATTTCTCCTTTCAAGGTGATTGTGCCTATGTAATGGCCCAGTCACGCAAAGACAAAACTTTCTCAATTATAATTCGTAATGTCAAGTGTGGATTGACAGGAGTAACTTGCACAAAAGAAGTGACAATTCACCTGAAGGGTAATGTCATCCACATGATGTTAGCCAAAATTCCAACAATAAATGACATTGAAATACCAAGTGATGGATATGATGCAACAAATGTTATGATTAGAAAATCAGGATTTTTTCTTTCTGTTTTTACTAAATTTGGTTTAACGCTCCAGTGGGATTTTGGTGAGTATCTTATATTTATTGTATATTTTCCGTTTTTTAAATCCTTGATTAGTTTGTTCAAACAGTTTGTTTTTTCAATTATATACAGGATTAATGCATGAATGTACATAGCATTTATAGTTTGTATTTTTATCCTGTGTATTCTATCATTTTCATTCATCTAAGAATCAATTTTGAATATAATAGTATCAAAACTTGTACACAATTATCATTCTTTTCCTCATATCTAAAGTAGTCTTCAAAATGAAATTTTAAAAAGTGTGTGTGGGGGGAGGCATGGTGTAAGTGGAGACACATGGTGTAATGGTTACTAAATGGTGTGGAAGAGACAGGATGAGGGGGATGATAATTTGATTCTTCTACTCTTCTGTTTGTTTACTTCGTCAGCCATTTTCCTCAGAGTTGATTTCTCAGGTCTGTTGGACTCTTTCTGTTGTTCTATTCGGGCCAGGTGTCAATACATTTCTTATTTTAATTAATACACAAGACTTGTTGTTTTTTTCTTAGTCTTTATTAAAAACAACCTAAAACCCTAAAAGGATTCTCAAAACCATGCAGATGAGAAGCGGCATTTTGAGAGTGACAATCCTTAAATATCTTCTCTCACTGACTGGTTGGCTGGCAACTGAAAACTAATTTCTGTTCACACACCCTATTGGTGCATTTCGGAGAGGTTAAATAAAGGTTATTACCTGTCAATAATGATCAATAGTAATTTTCCATTCACCCCTCCAATTTGAATTTGAATTTTTCTACAAACTCAAAGCAAAATTTCTAACTACACTACTTACAAAATTCATAGGCTACCCATGAATTATGTAACAAACTAATTTGGCAGGAATTTGAACTTGGCTTATTACTTCCATTTCCCACACTAATTATTACTACTACACCACCTACACCAAATATCCGAGAGTCAGTAACTGTAGAATGGAATTATTGGGAGGAAAATTGCTAAGTATTTGTTATATTTGTTTTTCTTCTTTTTAAAAAAAACTTTATTAATATCCTGTATTCTCTTTCCTTTTAAGGCACAAGAATTTACATCCATTTAACTGATAGTTGGAAAAATAAAGTAGAAGGATTATGTGGAAATTATGATGGGATGATGGACAATGACTTTACATCCAAGCAAAACTCACTGGAGTTGAAACCTTCATCATTTGCTCACACTTGGAGAGTTTATGATTGCCCTTTTAGTGATAAACTTGACTCAGAAAATTATGATCCATGTGAGGTATTCATATATTTTTCTTAATATTCATTCATACATTATTATATAATTGAATATTCACTTAATACCATCATCTCTTGACTGAAATTTTAAATTCTTTAGACAGATTCTGGTGTAGTTTTGTTTATTAGTTTTTTTTTTGTTTTTTTTAAATTTCAGGTTAATGCTCATCGTAAGCCATGGGCAATGGAAACATGTAGCATCATTAAAAATGGTCCAGTATTCAGTAAATGCCGTAGCGTTCTCCCCAATATTGTTGTGAACAATTATTATGATGACTGCCTTTTTGATGCATGTGGGTAAGTACTGCATTGCAGAAACTGTCTATCTTGCCAATTATTTTTGTTTGATCCTTGAAAATAGTCAAGTATGGAATGAAAAGCTTTTGTCCTGTAATACAGAATATATGAAAAAAATGTGGCACATGAATTGGATGTATTTGCACATTGCATCATTCTGAGCCAATCAACCTGATTGGTCCGATTCTGAATTGACTGAATTTTGTCTGGTGTTTGCTAGCACTTTTGGTGTTTTTCATGGTGGCTGATAAAAAATAACAGTTTGTGGATGTAGTTTTATTTTCTTTCAGAGAAAACTGCTGCTGAAATTATTATTATGCTTTGAGAACTTTTTAAGAAGCTTTAGGTAAAGCATAAGTGTATGAATGTATAATTATATGTGAGTATAAGTGTATGAGTGGGTGTATTTACATTTAAAATGTGGCAAAATGTCACTATAACCTTCAACAATTCAAAATAAAAAAAACTTGAAAAATTTGTCATAAAATCAGTGATGATTGTTATCAAACTCTTGACAAGGTGACTGATTTGTGTTGGAATTCATTCCAGCAAATTGAATGTATTTCTGCAAAATTCATTCCTTGTTTATTAACAGAGGAATAAAAATGTTTGAATATGTGTCATTTGCAGGAACACATTCAAAATTAAAAGTTGTAACCATTGATGAGTAATTAATTTTGATTATTTTTTAGTTGCTTTATCATATGGTCATGATTTTAAATAGAGAAAATATGATTGGAGTTTTGTTTTAACTGCATCTATTTACAATAAAAATAGAAAAGTTAGATGATAGTTATTGTTACCTATTATCATCTACATTCTCATCACACTTATAAATTTTAAGCCTGTTTTTGAATAAAATTAATCATCTTTTTAACCAATTAGCTGCTGACCAACTTCAGTTTGTGAGTGATAAATCCTTCATTTTCAAATATGCTTAAATATTTCTTATATATATGGTGAATGCCACTTCTTCACAGAATAAGACCATTTCTACAAGTTCGGCGGTGATTGCGCAGTGCCCAGGCTTTCAGCTTTGTTTTTATTCACTGTTATACATATGAGCCTCTTCCCTGGTTTCCTCTCGTGTGCGACTGTACATGACTAAGAAACCCAGCCTTTGTCAGGCAGGCCCTGCCACACGCATCACATATATAGTCCGGCTTAAATGTAGGAAATGTGTCCATGACGTTCGTCATGTGCCATTTGCGTAGAGACCGCTTCAGAATGGAGTGTTCGAGCCGTTTTATATCAAACCCCTTGCAGCTATCATAGACAAGTTTTCTCCATACTGAACAATTCATAGCTATTCTCTCCCACTCATGAACATTTATGTTGAGAGTTTTGATGTTTTTTTTTATAGCATCTGGTTTCGAATTGAATGAATGCAAAGACTTTTCTTTTTGTATATACTTATTTACTAAACACATACTCTGTGAAAGTTATATAATCACCATTTGGAAATCAGGACAAGCATAGTTATTTACTAAGCTTATTTTGCTCACATAGCACAAGACCAGATAAGAGAATCAAACTCACAAGTAATGTTCTTCTTGCCTATCTCACTAATCATTACATGACATGAAATTTACAGTTTTTAAAAACACCCCAACTTATCATAGCTTACTGTGGTGAGAGAAATGACACACATAGTGGTTCAAAGCGTACATGACTTTGTCTGGCGTGTAAAATGAGATCAGGGGGGAGTGTAATGGGCAATTGGAGAGATTAAACTCACATCCTCCTGATTGTGAGTCATAACTTGACGTCGGAGTACCTCGTTGGCGCGCATGTAAATCACTAGACTGTGCAATTGACCTGGATGTGGGATGTTAGTGTCATTATTTAAGACCTGTCTTAACCCACGGCACAGTTGCGTTCAAGTCTTGCTGACAAGGGCAGTGACGTACGACAGGAACAAAGGAAGTGATTGCGAGAGAGTTGGAATTTGGTTGACTACTGTGTTTTGGGTAAAGAATGTGGTTACTGTGAGAAGTTTGCTGAACAAAAGGGATTACTGTTGTTAATTGAACAGACTCCAGTTGAAATAACTTATTATACTTACATTTGGTAACCAATGAGAATCAAATGCAGTAGTAATTGAGCTACTACATTTGTTTGCTAACTATTACATTATGACTAGTTGCCAAGTTATGTCTTAATAAATCTATATTAATATACTAAGGGGCAGTATTTTGGTACAAAAATTAAAAGAAAATGGAAGAGATAAACACATTGAAAACAGAAAGAACAGAAAAAACAACATTGGGTAATTAACAAAATGAAGAGTGTCTATAAATGTTTTGTAATTATTATTATTATTATTATTATATATTTCTCACTTACCTTTTCAAAATATCTATCTCCTCATTATAGATGTGATCTTGGAGGTGACTGTGAATGTTTGTGTACAGCTTTGTCTAATTTTGCTGCTGAATGTTCAGCAAATGGTTTTCCTGTTCGGTGGAGGAGACAAGATCTTTGCCGTAAGTTGTTTTCAGGAAGTCAAATCAAAGACAAAATTCAGACATGTTCTTCTTATTAAAATGTTAATGCATAATGGGTTCATTTCTACACTTTAATACATCTATTCTTACTTTTTAAGTTTTATTGTTTGTAGTACTATAATTACTTATCTTTTACGCTCATATTTGTAATTGCTGCCAGCTTTGAATAGAAAATGCTTGATGCCTCTTACTGATGTTATCAAGTTTATTTAATAAATACCATGAACACTGTATAAAGGAAGAAATAAATAACATTCAATACATTTTAATAGAAATGGAAACACATGCAAGAAATGGACATGCAGTGTGTCTTATACAAAAGTTCTTAAAAAAGGGAACAGCAATAATTACTGTGTTGCCTTCTCTAACCAGCAGTAGTAAACTAAGAGTAGGGTTGGTATATGGGCTCTTTGATTCCCTTATCCATTTCCTCTTTGAGTCTTATAGTTCACAGTAAATTTTAAGGGTCAGCAGCAACTGATAAAAGTGTGATTTATAAAAATCAACTAAATCATTCTGAGACTAGATATTATGGTGATAGTTAAATTAGTAACCAAAATATACGTATATAAAAATGAAGTATAGCTAACAGGTCAATTTAGTGACCATTACAATATTTTTATTTCAATAGCTTAGATAGTTGGATCATTATGAGGATTTATTTTGCATCACATTCTTTATATTGAAGTATATATATAGCAGTAAAATAATTATCAACTGTGCCTGGCAGCAGTCTATATATATGTCCATCATCATAGAAAACTGAAAAGAAATGAAGGAGAAGAAAAATTGTGGCAGCAACCATCCAACTACAGCTGTGCCAGGGAATGCCACTTGGAAATGGATTTTTTTCATCACAATTGTGTCCAGAAGTGAGAATAAAACTCACATTTGATTGTTTTCTTGACTTAACTAATTATTCTATATTTTCTCTTATCTGTTCAAAATATTTATCTCTTCATTCCAAGTGCAATCTTGGAGGTGACTTTGAATGCCTATGTAGAATTTTCCTGTACAATGAGTGCAACCCATTATATAATTAGACAGAAGGATTCTTTAAAACAACAATTTACGAACATCTTTAGAAATTCAGAGAAATAACATCGTCAGTATTTGAACTAAGAAAATTAATTTCATAATATACCAAATAAATTTCACTTTAGAGAATCTAACAGAATAAATTCACAACTACTGCTAAACTTTAAAGAAATATAAGTTGTTAACTTCTATATGTCTGTGATTTATTCTTTCATTGAAAGTGCATTTTTATTACATAATTACAAACTTCTCTGGTGAGAAATGTATGTTCTTTTAAGAAAATTACTTGAATAAATTTCACTTAATTTTTCTTCATGAACTGTAATTTTTCTATACAGTTCAATATGTTAATAAACCTAAAGGATTGAAATTGTTTGGGTCTGCATTTCCTTTACAACTAGGAAAACTATTCAGTTGGATGAACTTATATTTTAGGCCTAAGCATTACTCAACACTTATATTTTAGGCCTAAATATTAGTCAACACTCAACATGTAATTAAATGCAGAGATATATAGATAACCCAAAATAGTGCTGTAAATCTTTAAACGGTGCATAAACAATTAAATAATATAATTTGTTTAACATTATTATAATTAGTACTCACAGGGTCAGTGCTTTGGCCTCATTCTCCCAACCCCCGCTTGAATTTCTATGATACCCCATAAATTACATATCAAATTTCATAAAGTATTATTCATATAAAATATATGAAACCTACCCTTCTGGAGCTCCCAAACAGCCCCATACCCTGATCAGGGGTTTTGGGTAGTATATGCTGGCTATGGGCACCCATAGAAATTGCATGATGCAACTTTATAGTAAATAGAACTTAAAGTAAAATATTTTCATATATAATGATAAAAAATCACATTAGTTTTAAATTATAGTTTACTGATTTATGAAAGTTTTTTTTTATTCATATTTTCATGAAAGATGATATTCTTAAAAAAAAACTATTTGTCCTTTTACACTAATGAACTCAGACTAATGTAATAATTTCTCATTTGAGAAATTTGTCTTTTTTTTTTTGTCTGGCTGATTTTGTTTGACTTTTTAACTTTTACTTTTTTCAATACTGTAATTGTGGAAAAAAATGATACAGAATCTTTTATGGTTAAATACAAGTTGTTGCAAGTATATGACAACCCTATTTAATCTTAGGTCTTATTTATTGTCATTAAATGGTATATATATTTTTTTTTATCTCAGTAAAATATTGAACAGGTCAATACATACATTTATATTTATATAATTATGATCCCTGGCAAAATTAAAACAGAATTTAAAATGTTCTGAATATATGATTACCATTTTTATTTAATTTTGAATATTTTCTATGATTTTCAGCTATTCAGTGTGAAGATGAGATGGTATACTTGGAATGTGGACCAGCAAACCCACCAACATGTAAAGATCTTAGTGTGGAATATCGCAACTCAAATTATTCTTCATATTGTATTGAGGGTTGTTTCTGTCCTAATGGATTTGTATTAGATGGTATGTTTTTTTTTCTTTTTTCTTAATGTTATCTAAAAAATTGTAATTAGCTTTTTATTCAGTAAATAAATTAGTTATCACTGATAACATTAATTATGATTTTAAGTGCTTTATATATCAAAACATTTTTATAATATAAAAATAATATTTCATAATTACTAATATATTATAAAAATTGTAAGCATCATCATAAATAACAATGATAATAAGGATGTGAATAATAAAAGATGTATATTTGATCAAAAATATATGTATACTCTTGGGTTATATTAAAGCTTATTATTAAGTTTATGAAGGTGTATGAACAAAATCTAAAAAAATATGCTGTAAGACTTTAGATGTAAAATGTTGATGTTAACTGATAGTGCCAAAATACAAGTTTACAAATCATTAAATATTTGCTTCAATATTTACTAAACTTAATTGAGCAGCTCATTAATGCTTTCTTTGGAGGAGGCTAAAAGCAATCTTATTCAGCCTTACAAAATTTCTCAGAGGCCCTGCTGATTATTATTGATAGTATTTAACTTTGGTGATCAGATAAAACCCCATCATGTCAGCATGCCTAATTAACATTTATTCTTCACCTTTTTAATTTACTACTTATATTTCTGCAAGAAATAATTTGGTTTTAGTGAATTGTTTCTTAAATGAAACATCTTATTGATTCAATTAATCTTTTGATCTGTTTTATTATGAATGGAAATTTATTATAGATTTTATTGATATTAAAACAAAATATTAGATGTGAGTGTTTGATCATAATAAAACTTTGTACTTTAATGAATTTCATGTTTTTAATCTTTTTCATTCTGAATATTCTTTTTAATCAGGTAAGAAATGTATTCTTAAAGAAGATTGCCCATGCGTTTATGAAGGTCACACTTATCCACATGGTTCAATGGTTCTCAAGAAACCCTGCATGAATTGGTAAATATTGTTTATTCTAAATAATTTTATTGGTTTTGTTGTGTAAAGGAGAAGAGACTGAAGAACAGTGTAGGTATTAGTATAGGTTTTAATATCAAACAAATACACATGTTATGTACAATTGAATATGGTGGTATTGGCTACTAGTGTAACCTAGCAGGAAGGGGGAGATAATTAGGTGTCCTTGTAACAGTTAGGTTTACTAAAAAAAAAATGAAGCTGCTACAATAATCTCGTAAATTCACAATCTTTGATTTCTTACTTTAGATCAGGATTCTTCTGTTATCCACACCAACACACAAAACCTTCATTACACACAAGAAGTAAAGACTATAACAGGGTGTCAAGTCCTTCGTCGTCACGCACAGAACAGAGCTAGCAGGTTACGTTCAATCAATACGCATGCAAAGCCTGTAGGAGAACAGCCCCACCCCACGTCCACTCGCCTGTTTTTTAAAATGTGTCACTGCCATATTATGCAAATAAATCTGCAGCATAAAAATGGCAGTTTGGGGAACGGCTCTCAGAGAGTAGATTAACAAGCGAGACAGTGAACTGTTTAGCTCCCGGTAAGTCACTGTCACTTCTATTACAGTCCTTGAAGATATAGTCAAGTATCAGACAGGGTAGAACTGATCAAAGGAGGATAATAATTTAATTTACAACGGGTTTGATACTATAATGATTACTTGATTGGATGTGCTAAAAGTTGAATATTTGTGTCAGTAACAGTTATTCGTGCAATTAAGATAGAGGTAAAATACTTCATGATTTGTTTGTCTGTTCTAGATATTAAGGTAACATCAATATTCCCAGCCATTTTATTTAAGAATAGTCTCCAATTTGTGAAATAGACATGTTACAACAATCCTGTAGTGACTGTTAAAAGATAGTAATCAGTGTAGCTGTCGCTTAAATCAGTTAAACATATTTAAACCTGTAGAAGTCTAACTACCGTCGAGTTAGCAGACAAGAACAAACATGCAAGCTGTAACTTAAATACAGTCCTTGCATGTTGCTGGCATAGTGCAAAGTGATGGCTAAAGAGTGGTACTTGTACATGTCCTTACTCACCTAGGAAACTAACAGCCAATCAGAACCTAGCAAATGAACTTGCCTGAGTTCATAATGGAACAATCCAAAGCTCCATATAAGCCACCTAACAAACTCTAGTTTCAGTTTAGTAGCCAGCTTATAACAGAGCTGAATACTTGAAAAATCCCACAAAACCTATTTCTCTGAATGTTTGAGATGAGGCTTGATGATTAGTATTATCTGCGTTATTCGGACTATTGTCCCCATTATCATTGCTAATTTGTACAACGTTTCGGCCGATATGCCCTCCGGCCTTCTTCAGGTATTTCTTATTGGACTTGGGATCCTTCTCGGATAATAATTATAATAATTAACACAACTCCTACCCCAGCCGTGGTTGGCGGAGTGGGGGCAGAGTACTCCCGTGGACTGGGTGAAGGGTTGGGTTCGGGGTTCCGTGATGGCTCCCGATTGCGACAAGAAAGTTCCCGGGTTCGACAAGAGGGTTCCCGAGTCCGAGAAGGTTCCCGAGTCCGACAAGAAATACCTGAAGAAGGCCGGAGGGCATATCGGCCGAAACGTTGTACAAATAGCAATGAAGATGGGGACAATAGTCCGAATAACGCAGATAATATTTAAACCTTTTTAAATAGACCTGCAGATTTCCCTTTTTTATGTAGACAGTCTAAGAGAAATAACTATGCAAAGTCAAATATCTGTAGACATCCCATATTGGGAGCCCTATAATTTTCCCAAAATGCAACACAACTTCTGCCCCAGACTAGAAGCAGTTCAAAGTTTTGGAGGGAATTTGTCCTATGAAGAATTTTGTCTTAGTAGTCCTCTGAACTGGTTAAGTGCACAGTTTTTCGTGGTGTAAAGGAGGTCCAATAAAAATCTATTGTTTTTCCTGCATTCATCAAGTTCTGTTTAATTCCTACCAGAAGATTCATCAAGGAGTCATTATAATCAGCTTTAGAGACTCTTGACATGTTTAGATATACAAGTAATAAGACATAATAGTTAAATACCCCCAAGTTGGCAAATTTCAAATTATTAACCAATGGTAATTTGTTATTAAACTGTGAATATAAAACTTTGTTGAAATGATGTATTCTTTTCCATAAAAAAAAGAAACTTAGTCAAATTATTTTATTGATAATACTTAATCATGATGTCAAATTTAATAAGTTGTAGTCTTTGTTTTGCCGGTTTATTTAATGAGAGAAAGAGAAAGTTATGTAGCTTGCATATAAACTTTTTATCTTTCCTGTTTTCAAATTAGTAGACCAGTTCACATACCTTGGTAGAAATATCTTATCTACAGAAAGCGATGTCAATATATACATAGGAAAGGCATGGACTGTTGTAGATAGATTATTGGACGTATAATAAATTCTGATCTCTTTGATGAAATTAAACAAGAATTCTGAAGACGTGTCAGTTATTCACTTGGACTCTAATCAAACATTTAGAGAAAAAGTTAAATGGGAACTAGACAAAGAGGCTGTCAGCTGTCTTGAACAAATCCTGGAAGTAGCATGCCACAAAAAGAATAACAGCTGTAAGGCCACTTACTGCCTATTACACAGACCATCCAAGTAAGACGAACAAGGCATTTTTGGAGAAGCAAGAAAGTGACCCTCTCCGGTGGACATCTACGTATGGACACACTGATGTTAGCCAACCAGCAAAAACCTACATCAATCATTCTGAATGTTATATCTTAAGATATCCGTAAAAGCGTATGGTTTGCAAAGAAGAATAATGGACAAGATTAATTTGATAAAAATCGTTTATTGAAATAACGAGTGTGAAAATTGTTATTGTCGCCGTAGATAACGGTAGTAGTTCTCTGGAGTGGCCGAGGGGTCGGTGAGGTGTGGGTATCGTATGATACGTCGGAATCTCTCTTGGCCTGGTGCAAGGCGTGAGGTAGAAGTTGAGTTGATACGGTCACTTGGTGTAGGGACCAAGTCAGGAATATCTCAGTGGAATAGTGATGGTCAGGGAAGGTATTAGTGGCCGAGGGAGTTGAGTTCGTGCCGGTAGGATACCGTTGTAAGTGGATACGGTCACTTGGTGCGGGAATAAAGTCAGGAATATCTCAGCGAGTTGTAGCGGGTAGCGCTGTAGTGGTCAGGGGGGTAAGGATGTCGCCTGGCTACGGTGAGGTGTTGAAGTAAGGCTGAGTGTCCGGGTGGGCGAGGGCGTGCGTGGTGGTGGGTGCGTAGCAGTTCCTTGATCCTCTCGTCTGGTGATATTCTCGGTTCCAGGCCGTCCGTCCAACTGCCGATTCTCAAATACCCGAGCTTATACGCTGGTAGATGGGCTCCAGAATGCTTTTGGGGTTTTTAGCGGAGAGTTTTTTATTGGCTGAAAATCCGGATTCCTTACAATATTATTTTTTGTTTATTTTGGAATTCCTCTCAAGCGTAACTCAATCCGAGCCTATGCGCAGAACTGCGTCGAATTGGTCACTTCGTGAGAGGGTACCATTGAGTTCACTTCCGTTTGTTGCCTCCGACTTGAGTTTTGATGTTTTATGCTAGCGAGGTGTATTTTGTGAGTAAGCATTGTGAATCATAAGAGATATCTTCTCTCTGATATAACAAAGCTCCCCAAGATATCAATTTGATTCACAATGTGTATGTATGGTTATGTAGGTGGTGTGTTGACTGTGGATTCACTGCATTATGAAGTCCTTGTAACGCGTTTAACCGGGAGTCGTTTCCTGTTGTTTTTGTTGTTGTTCAGACATGTCATGCTGACCGGGATTGTGTGGGTTTCTGCACAGTGGATTGCTCGGTGCGTGGTGGTTCCTGATGCTGTTGGTGCACGTGATCTGGCGGAGGAGCTAGTACGTTGTGGACAGGTGTTTTGGTCGAGGTGTGAGGCGTCGAATGTGGGCTCGGTGAACCCAGTCGGTTTCACCTTTTCGTTTCTCACTTGAATCACCATGTCGTTTGTTTTTAACACTTCAAAGGTGCCTATCCAGTTTAAGTGAGACGAATGAGCGATGGTAGATTGAGGACGGTGTAATAGCACCATATCGCCGACCCGTATTGGGTCCTTGAATACCAGCTGGTTCAGTCTGGTATTTGATTTTGTGGTCGACTTCGTTGTTTGCCAGGGTGACACGTCGATGGACTTGTCTCAATAGAGCATTGATCTGCATGCCATATGCCGTGGGGCTTTGGTTTGTGAGCTCGTTATGTAGCGGTTTGGGTAAACCGATGTTGGGTTGTCGGCCGGTGATCACATAGTGAGGTGACGCGCCGGTGGCGCTGTTAATTGTCGCGTTCATGGATGAGATGACGGATTCGAGTATATCCGTCCATTCACAATTCCGATCTTCGCATAGCATGAAGAGAGCATTCTTCATTGTACGGTGCTGTCGTTCGATGTTACCCGAACTCTGCGGCCGCCAGGGGCAGTGCAGTTCCTGTGTGATCGACATCAGCTCGCAAAACGTCTTATATATCTCTCCTGTGAAGTGGGTCCCGCGATCGGAGGATACAATTCGTGGTATTTCCCGGTGGCGGAGGAAAAAACTGTATAGTCCCCGAGCAGCGTCGATGGCCCGGTCTCTCGCGCAAGGTACGGCCATGAGATGACGACTGAAACTGTCAAGTATGGTTAGGATGTAACGTTTTCCCTTCGAGATGGGCATTGTCACGAAGTCGACGTAGATTATGTCGAAGGGCTTTTTTCCACGTTTGCAATGGCCGGCAGGCCAGTATCGGCGTTTGCCATAGTTTCCCTTCCGTTTGGCGCAGACTTCACAAGATCCGACGTACGTTTCGATGTCGCGGTCCTTGAATTCCCACCAATAGCTGGCTAAGTGGGCGCGCATACGGGTGACCCAGAGTGGTTGATACAGTCGTGGGCCTGATACAGGAATTTGTTGCGAAGACTGTATGGTACAACCAGCCTTGGGGAATGTTTACTGTCTCTAACCATCAAGACCGCGCTACCTGGCTCTAGGTAGAATTTATGCAAGTGTCTTTGGTACAGGGGTGTCCGATGGTCGTCGGGATCCATGCGAAATCCCTTGCTTAGATCGTTTGTTTGGATGGCTCTAATGATTTCTGAGAGTAATTTATCTGTTAATTGTTCCGCTGCTATGTTGAGGAGATCGCAATTCTTCTCGGTTGGGATGGTGGACGTAGAGTGGTATGCGAAAAATGCGTCCGCGATGCGTTTGTGGCATTTGGTGCCTTGTGATGTGTGGGTCTTGGCGATGAGTTGTAAGCCACTGATATCGCCCAGACACCATGACGGGATGTAAATATGGAGATCGGATCCCTTATTTTGAATGCTTTCCCCGCCGGCGTAGAGTCGGCCGTCATTTTAACCCTTTTTTGTCCATGGCTTCTGCTGAGCATGTCGGCCCACACATTCGATTCTCCTCAACGAATTCCAGTACGAATTTGTAGCAGGAAATCTCTTCTTGCCAACGACGTATCTTGGCATTGTTGAATTCCCGCTGGTCCAGGTAAGTCAGTGATCTGTGGTCGGTGAAAATGACAAAGGGGCGATTGCGCAGGAAATAATCAAATTTGGCGATCGCCCACTTTATTGCATACGCCTCTCGTTCCGTTGTGGACCAGTTCTGTTCCGTAGTGTTGAAAGTGTGTGAGGCGACAGCTATAATTTTCTTCTTTCCATTCTCCGCCTCCTGCATTAGGATGGCACCACAGGCCACGTCGCTGGCATCGGTGTAAGGGTGAACAGTTGGGAAAAGTCTGGAAATGAGATGATCGGTGGTGAAGAGAGTCGGTTTTTTATTTTTTGGAATGCCTTGTCGGCTTCCTCCGTCCATAAGAATGTCCTATTTGCTTTGTTTAGCTCGTGGATGGGATTCATAAGGTTGGAGAACGTGTCCGATCTTATCTGTTCGTATAGGCGAGTCTCCAGGAATTGTCTGATCCATACTAATCGACCGATAAGGCTTTGTAGCGCCTTTTTTGATGTTGGGGTTGCATTTCCCTAATGGCACGAACATATTCTGGGTCGGCCTTGAATCCCTCGCTAGTCACTATGCGCCCGAGGTATTTTGCCTCAGTGGCGAGGAAGGTGCATTTCTCGGGTTGAGTTTGAGTCCGAATTTGCGCAGGGCGGTGAAGAGCTGCTCTAGTGCGAGTATGTACTCTCGAATGTCTTAGCATGGACCAGATTGTCGTCGATATAGGAGGATATGTTTGAGCGAGATGAGACCGTCGCCAGGGCTTCTGCTATGCATCGGGAGAAGATTTGTCGGGCCGACGTGAGGCCAAAAGCTAGACGCGTGTATTGGTAACACTTGTCCTTCCATGTGAATGCTGTTGTAGCGATCGCGTTCATCGATTTGTATTTGCCAATACCCGCTGCGGAGATCGAGGGTGCAAAGTATTATTTGCCTTCCCCGATCCTGTGGAACAGTTGGTCGATCCTTGGCATGGGGTATGGTCGAGATCGATCAATACCTTATTGAGAGTTCTTTTGAATTTGCAACGACTCGAATTGTTCCATTTTTCTTACGCACGGCGAACACCGGGACTGTTGAAACCCTTAGGATCGTGGCAAGGCTCAATTATTCCCACAGATGCCATGTGGTTGATTTCGTCATCGACGTCGCCTTCAAGTGCCTGGGCTATAGGATGTTGCCTTTGGCTGCGCGATTGACCATTGTTGGTATTTCCGAACGGGCTTGACGAAGGTACCCTTATCCCCGTTTTTGTACCGAGGACGTCGCTGTAACGAGAAGTAGGTTCGTTACGCCTTCTAGTTCGTCGCGGTTCGGGTGGTTTGGGAGTGATAGCCCTGTATTTCGTTTTAGCCAGCGCAACTTTTTTCTTCCAGTGTCTGGTAAATGGGCACTGGCGTTGCGGTCAGCCGACCTTCACTGCTGTTAAGGGTTGCGCCCCATACACAGGGTTGTTGTTGAGTGAGCCGACCTGGTCATGTGCTCGTATTAGCGGGGCTGTGTGTGTGTCACTAGACCCGACGCCGTGGTTCGTTTGAACTCGACAGTTGCGTCCTGGTTGTTGATTGTGTACGAGTTGAGTGTGTTGTGACCAAGGATATTTTGACCGATCAGAATCGGTGTAAGACTGAAGCCGTTACCAACACGTTGATTTCACCGAAGATGGGGAGTCATGGTTGCCGATGGCGATATCACAGTTTAGTTTCTCCAATGGCAGTAATGCTACCGTTGATCCCTTTTACGTGAACGTTGGAACGAGTCATGTGTTTCTTAGCCTCCTTGGGCAGTTGAGGATTGGTACAATGCAGGTGGAGCATCCAGAGTCCAACATTGCTGCACCGGAAAATGCGGTACCTTCGACGATGAAGGTAGAGTTTATGAGAGGTGATCTCTGCCCGGAAGGTTTCTGGAGGTTGTATATGTGATGGCGAGTGGGGGAGAACCGAGACTGGGCCATCACATCTCGTCTGGTTCGTACCGAAAATCCTGACTGTACTTCCGTGTTTATAGATGGTTGTCCCTAATCCGTTTCTGCGACAATGGGCATGGGTGTGAGGCGGATGACGATATGGGCAATTTTGGCCGTGGAAGCAAGCGCGGCCCATGGTGTAGTTCCAGCATATGCCGGGTTCTAGGTTGCGTCGCGGCCTCCGCGTGTCCGGTAGTTGTTGCGTTTGTGTATGTAGTAGCATTCGTCTGTTGTGAGCGCGGTGGTTTGGTCACTTGTTCGTGGTGGTGTTTGAGTTTGGTGGACGTGTTCCCCGATCCATCGCTGTGGTCTATGCGTTAGTATTGCGTTTCATGCGATGTCGTGGCGTTCAGTTTCTTTATGCCCCGATCGAATGTATTGTTTGGCCTTCGACCGCTATATCTCAAGGCTTAGTGGGTAGCGGGTACGCTAATGATATGGTTGTCAGGGGGTGTAATCTGCACCTTGTTCCGCAAACACTCCAGGGTTTACGTGGAGTTTTAAAAGCAATGAGGAGTTCTATTTAATGGGGCGTGTGAGCGCTTTTGCTATTGTACGGTAGGTGATCGCAACACTGACGTGATGCGGAGAAAAAGGAAAAATTTAGTTCTCTTGGCGGTGATTGTTGATCTTTGTCGTCCCGGTCTCCTGTCCTGATTTCGCTATAATTTTAGCGTGTAGCCGTCAGGCGAATTTCGGCCTAACGTCTCGATTTTTCCTGGAGCAGTCGCTTTTTTTGTCCGGGCAAATTGGAGTAACCTTTAATCTTTTGTCGTCACCGGTCTCCCGTTGTCCTACATATTACGCTTCCTTGATCCTTCTCGTCTAGGTTGATTATCTCGGTTCCAGCCGTGTGTTTAGCGTTTTTCACGGGCGACCA
>CM042152.1:103378221-103568104 GCA_023376005.1 Doryteuthis pealeii
ATGTGTGAATAATTTGCATTAATGATTTTTTTAAAAACTGGGTTTAAATAAATAATTATTTGCTGTTACTGAATTTCTAATATTATATGTTATGTTATTCTCAATGTATTAAAAGCCAATACTATATATAATTTACATAGAAATCAATTGAATAAAATTAAAAATAAGCGTAATATTTTTATATTCATTCTTATAGTTGTATAGTCTTCCTAATTTAATATAATATTTTCTATTACATTAAACTTAAAAAACTTGTGCCCAGAGGATGCATTACTTTGCTAGTCTCTTTAATGGATACATGGCGAATATAATAATCCTTCTGATAAAGCAAAATATCAGATAAAGCTAATAAGTTAATTACATTATTCACATATTTGAATGACTAATACCATTGTCTCGGTAAACTATATATTTGGCTATAGTATCCTCTGTTTGAATGTTAAAACCTTATAATGGCTAATAAATATGCTACCAAATTGTCTTATACTCACAGATAAACAAACACTTCCAAATTATTAATATAGATAACATTTGGTATAGAATATATAAAAATCATATTCACATAAGAGTTGCAAATTATAAAACTGATAAATTGAATGTGTTAGTAGGAAATAAGAACAAAATAAAATTTGTAAAGGACATTTCACCTACCTCGTGCCAAAGGAAAAAATGCCCACGCGAGTGACTCTCAATTATATAGAGTGTAGATCAGAGTGAAGAGCATTGTCGGATAGTTGGAGACTATAAAAAACCAAATGCCTGGGGAGAAAGATTTTGGATTTCGTGAAGGCAAAACTTGTGTGAGTGTAATGAATTGCAAGAAAGGACATTGGACGGAGAAGGTAGAGTGTTGAGAGAACGTGGTTGGAGTTGGTTAAACCAAGTCAAATCAAAATTATGAATTGTTATATTACAGTTTATTAAAGAATTCACTTGCAATTTTGGGTTATTTGGAAGTTAATATATTACATTATCACAATACCAATTCAAAAACCTTTGCATTATGTCAATATTGGACAGTTGCATTTTCAGATATTAATTTTTATGAAGTCAAATGTTAGTATGTTGAAAATTTGGAGTCACAGTGGAATTTCAAGTGGGAAGTGCCTCAATATCTTCTCAAGAGATTTGGCATATTCATAAAACTTGCAGGAAACTTCTGCCATGAATAAATACATCTTGCACAAAATATTTTGCAATATTTTAATTAAAACAATTTTTTTGGTCTTTAGCCAACTTAAGAATAGAAATATGAACACAATGTATGATAAAAAAAAAATTAATTTGAAATTTATTTGCGTCAACTTGAAAAACAAAATTGTCTGGATTCAGAAAAACATAGTTATTAGGAAAAGAAGGTTGGGAGTCTTTTGTAGTGTAGATTTGCTAATAATTAATGCCTTCCAGATGCAGTAGAATAAAGCTTACCTGGGATTGCTTCTCTGTCCTTTAGTATACTAATATATCAGATATCTTTGTTAAATTCTAGTCATAAGTGAAAATTAAAAAATAAAAGATATTTATTGGTAATAACACTCACTTTGACTGGAATATAAATGAAAGCATTTTTTATAAAATAAAAAAATAAAAAAAACAAGTAAAAATATCCAATGGTACAAAAAGTTTAAAATTTCAGAGTTTTTATTATTTCAGGTACTTGCATTCTGCCCATCATGTCCTGTCGTTATTGGTCAACAGGGAACCTGCTGGAATCTGTCAAGAGAAAATTGGTTGTAAACAATTGTAAAGAAGAAATATTTAGATATTTTATTACTAGTTTTTGGATTATAAAATAACAACAGAATTCTTGAGTTTCGGAAATTGTTATAATATTTCAATGTGTTGTTATAAATTCGAATCATCTTGTCTAACAGCTTTGTGCTGAATGCCATTTATAAATAACCATTTTAATAAAAAAAATTTTTTTGGGGGGCCCCTTTTTAGGGCGGGGGGGGGCCAATGAAACAATTAAACCCATTTAGAATCAATAAAATTTATTACGTTGAATTTCTAAATGTCATTTAAATGAGGACCATTTTTAAAGTAAAAAATACCATCTAAAAATGAATAAAAATAATTTATAATAATCATCATATTAAAAAAAAGAAAATTAAATTTACCCAACAGAAATAAAATGCTAATTGTATTTTAAATCACAAAATTAGCATTTAATACAAATTTAAAAATAAATACAATATACTTGTTTGTAAAAAAAAAATGAAAATTGTAAAAATGTGCTTAAGTCTGTTTTTAATTCAAGTATGTATAAATGCGCAACTTGGATTGATAAGATGTGAAAGATTGTCCCAGGTTAAGAATAAAAATTTCTTTTTTTAAAAAACTTTTTCAGTTTGAAAATTTCTAAATTTTTATTTGAAAGACTGAGTTATCGTTTTTTTTTTCACACCAGTAGAGTTTAGAAATAAAAAATTTAAATAGCTCTAGTAAACTATTGAGCCACTATTAAGTTCTATGCTGTTATAGAAAATAACAAACCCCTCCACTCTTTTAAAAAATATCTATGTATTAAAATAAAGCAACCTCTACAAATCAATATTATTAAAAAAATGTTATGATACAATTTTTACGAAATTTTTAATTTTAACTTGTTTATGCTAATTTTTACCCAATCGGATACTCAGTCCCATAATAAAAGACGTTGTGACAACTCCTTCTGTAAGAATTATTCTGAACAAACTATTCAGGTGAAACCTACCTTGTAGATAGTGTCTACTCATGTAGTCCTTATATATATATATATAATATAATATATATAATAACAATCAACCTAAAGAGCCGATCTAATATATGTTGGCTATCAATAGGCTCTTTAGTAAACTGTTAAAGGCAATGCTTCAAAGAGAGGTAATTCTTTGATATGATATACAAACAGCATCAGGCTATCTTTCTCAACTGGTCATATAAATTCTTGTGTGTGGTGATACCAAACCTCTTGACTGACTGATGATTGTTCACTTCACGCCTGATTACAGTAGTTAATTGTGTGTATGATGAATGTATGTACTCCTTTACATTGGACCACAGAGGTCTTGAAGGATGTCAAATCCCAAGTGTAGAAAGTATTCTTCCCAAGTTCATCTGCGATTGATCTGGATACCTTGTTAGAATGGTGTGAATCATCATATCTCCAAACAATTATTTTCGCTGAAATTCTGCTGGTAAATTGACTCCCATGGAACGAGAAATCCATTACAAGGATTGGTTCAGAAATTTCCCTTAAGACAAATAATAATAAGAGATGACTTTAAGAACTAGCACATGACATAACCTCCTGGCAAAATATTTTATCTAAATCTTTTAATTTAAAATGAACCAAACAAAGAAAACTGAAATATGTAGCTTTGAAGATGAAGATACTGACATAAAATAAAAATAGATCTTTAATTGTAAGATAAGGAAGTTAATCTTCTATGAAGGATTCACCCATCCTAATTTACTATCTGTTAAATCACACAAAGTACCAAATTAAAAAAAACTTACAAAAGAGTTGGAAAATGATACATGAAAGTACAAAAGACAACAGATCTCAACCTACTCGCTTGCTCAATTGATTTTTTAAAAACCTAAGAGTGCATTGTGAGATTTCCTTCCACTTAATTTCATTTAAAATGTCTGCCATGCTAATTGATATTGTTTATTTTCTACATAATTTTTTTATTCATGTAGTATAAGTAGTATAAATATATGTGCATGCACACACACACACCACACAGATATATATATATATATATATATATATATGTGTAAGGTATCCAAAACTGGTAGTATGGGATGATTCTACATGGGTCTTCAAAATCTCACTGTATAATTATATTGCATATTTTAGTAGGCACAGAATACAAGGATTTTTATAAATTCCTAGAGAAGCTCAATGCATAATAATCTATAATTAGAATTAAAATCAGAGCAATATTTACCTTTGAAATAAGGAAAAACTCAATAAACCATTATTCAGAATGATGATGATTTGAGTTTTTCTTTTCTTTCAAGGTATATACAGCGGCTGCAAAAATAGGTAATACTATTTATAAAAAAAAAGGAAAACGCATACATTACTCATGATTTTTATTATACAAACAAATGTTTACATATACATGTAGAAGCACATGTAGTAAGAAGCTCTAATCACCCAGGTACTCAAATTACTTGCCTTCAGAGTTCACAGACCTCCTCAATCGAGAAACAGACATTCATGCACACTCTGGAACAAAGGTCTTTATCTGCATCAATTTGTTAAATCTGCCAATTTACCTGAAGTGAAATAAAGGGAAAACGAGTAAATGTCCATGCATTTTATTACTTAAGATGGTCAATTTCACTTTAGTATAATATGACACTAATTTCATTTATGTGACACTACTGTATACCTACTTTTGCAACACCCTGTATGTTATATATATATATATATAATATATATATATATATATATATATATATGTTATATAGTATTTTATATGTGCTAGACTCTATAATATATCTGTGAATTCTATTTATTTTTCCAGCTACGTGTTGGGTATCTGGATCCACATTTTCGTTCATTTGATGGCAAGCATTTCTCCTCAAGGTGATTGTTCCTATGTAATGGCCCAGTCACGCAAAGACAAAACTTTCTCAATTATAATTCGTAATGTCAAGTGTGGATTGACAGGAGTAACTTGCACAAAGAAGTGACAATTCACCTGAAGGGTAATGTCAATCCACATGATGTTAGCCAAAATTCCAACAATAAATGACATTGAAATACCAAGTATGATATGATGCAACAAATGTTATGATTAGAAAATCAGGATTTTTCTTCTTGTTTTACTAAATTTGGTTTAACACTCCAGTGGGATTTTGTGAGTTATCTTATATTTATTGTATATTTTCCCATTTTTTAAATCCTTGATTTGTTTGTTAAAACAGTTTTTTTTCAATTATATACAGGATTAATGCCATAATGAACATAGCATTTATAGTTTGTATTTTTATCCGTGTATTTATCATTTCATTCATCTAAGAAATCAATTTTGAATATAATAGTATCAAAACTTTACAATTATCATTCTTTTCCTCATATCTAAAGTAGTCTTCAAAATGAAATTTTAAAAAGTATGTGTGGGGGAGGCATGGTGTAAGTGGAGACACATGGTGTAATGGTTACTAAATGGTGTGGAAGAGACAGGATGAGGGGGATGATAATTTGATTCTTCTACTCTTCTGTTTGTTTACTTCGTCAGCCATTTCCTCAGGGTTGATTTCTCAGGTCTGTTGACTCTTTCTGTTGTTCTATTCGGGCCAGGTGTTCAATACATTTCTTATTTTAATTAATACACAAGACTTGTTGTTTTTTTCTTAGTCTTTATTTAAAAACAACCTAAAACCCTAAAAGGATTCTCAAAACCCATGCAGATGAGAAGCGGCATTTTGAGAGTGACAATCCTTAAATATCTTCTCTCACTGACTGGTTGGCTGGCAACTGAATTAAAACTAATTTCTGTTCACACACCCTATTGGTGCATTTCGGGAGGTTAAATAAAGGTTATTACCTGTCAATAATGATCAATAGTAATTTTCCATTCACCCCTCCAATTTGAATTTGAATTTTTCTACAAACTCAAAGCAAAATTTCTAACTACACTACTTACAAAATTCATAGGCTACCCATGAATTATGTAACAAACTAATTTGGCAGGAATTTGAACTTGCTTATTACTTCCATTTCCCACACTAATTATTACTACTTACACCACCTACACCAAATATCCGAGAGTCAGAACTGTAGAATAGAATTATTGAGGAAAATTGCTAAGTATTTGTTATTTGTTTTTCTTCTTTTTAAAAAAAAAACTTTATTAATATCCTGTATTCTCTTTCCTTTTAAGCACAAGAATTTACATCCATTTTTAACTGATAGTTGGAAAAAATAAAGTAGAAGGATTATGTGGAAATTATGATGGGATGATGGACAATGACTTTACATCCAAGCAAAACTCACTGGAGTTGAAACCTTCATCATTTGCTCACACTTGGAGAGTTTATGATTGTCCTTTTAGTGATAAACTTGACTCAGAAAATTATGATCCATGTGAGGTATTCATAATATTTTTCTTTAATATTCAGTCATACATATTACATAATTGAATATTCACTTAATACCATCATCTCTTGACTGAAAATTTTAAATTCTTTAAACAGATTCTGGTGAAGTTTTGTTTATTAGTTTTTTTTTTGTTTTTTTTTAATTTCAGGTTAATGCTCATCGTAACCATGGGCAATGGAAACATGTAGCATCATTAAAAATGGTCCAGTATTCAGTAAATGCCGTAGCGTTCTCCCCAATATTGTTGTGAAACAATTATTATGATGACTGCCTTTTTGATGCATGTGTAAGTACTGCATTGCAAAACTGTCTATCTTGCCAATTATTTTTGTTTGATCCTTGAAAATAGTCAAATATGGAATGAAAAGCTTTGTCCTGTATTACAGAATATATGAAAAAAATGTGCACATGAATTGGATGTATTTACACATTGCATCATTCTAGCCAATCAACCTGATTGGTCTGATTCTGAATTGACTGAATTTTGTCTGGTGTTTGCTAGCACTTTTGGTGTTTTTCATGGTGGCTGATAAAAAAATAACAGTTTTGTGGATGTAGTTTATTTTCTTCAGAGAAAACTGCTGCTGAAATTGTTATTATGCTTGAGAACTTTTTAAGAAGCTTTAGGTAAAGCATAAGTGTATGAATGTATAATTATATGTGAGTTATAAGTGTATGAGTGGGTGTATTTACATTTAAAATGTGGCAAAATGTCACTATAAGCCTTCAACAATTCAAAATAAAAAAATCTTGAAAATTTGTCAGAAAATCAGTGATGATTGTTATCAAACTCTTAACAAAGGTGACTGATTTGTGTTGGAATTCATTCCAGCAAATTGGAATGTATTTCTGCAAAGTCATTCCTTTTATTAACAGAGGAATAAAAAATGTTTGAATATGTGTCATTTGCAGGAACACATTCAAAATTAAAAGTTGTAACCATTGATGAGTAATTAATTTTGATTATTTTTAGTAGCTTTATCATATGGTCATGATTTTAAATAGAGAAAATATGATTGGAGTTTTGTTAAACTGCAATCTATTTACAATAAAAATAGAAAAGCTAGATGAATAGCATTGTTACCTATTATCATCTACATCTCATCACACTTATAAATTTTAAACCTGTTTTTGAATAAAATTAATCATCGTTTTAACCCAATTAGCTGCTGACCAACTTTCAGTTTGTGAGTGATAAATCCTTCATTTTCAAATATGCTTAAATTTTCTTATATATATGGTGAATGCCACTTCTTCACAGAATAAGGCCATTCTACAAGTTCGGCCAGGGTGATTGCGCAGTGCCCAGGCTTTCAGCCTTTGTTTTTATTCACTGTTATACATATGAGCCTCTTTCCCTGGTGCCTCTCGTGTTGCGACTGTACATGACTAAGAAACCCAGCCTTTGTCAGCAGGCCCTGCCACACTGCATCACATATTAGTCGCGCTTAAATGTAGGAAATGTGTCCATGACGTTCGTCATGTGCCATTTGCATAGAGACCGCTTCAGCGGATGGAGTGTTCGGAGCCGTTTATATCAAACCCCTTGCAGCTATCATAGACAAGTTTTCTCCATACTGCATGATTCGTAGCTATTCTCTCCCACTCATGAACGTTTATGTGTGAGAGTTTTGATTTTTTTTTTATAGCGCATCTGGGTTTCAAATTGAATGAATGCAAAGACTTTTCTTTTTGTATATCTCTCTTATTTACTAAACACATACTCTGTGAAAGTTATATAATCACCATTTGGAAATCAGAACAAGCATAGTTATTTACTAACGCTTATTTTGCTCACATAGCACAAGACAGATAAGAGAATCAAACTCACAAGTAATGTTCTTCTTGCCTATTTTCACTAATCATTACATGACATGAAATTTACAGTTTTTAAAACACACCCCAACTTATCATAGCTTACTGTGGGTGAGAGAAATGACCACACATAGTGGTCACAAGCATACATATTCTTGCTTTGGCGTGTTAAAATTAGATCCAGCGGAGGATGAAAGGCAATTGGGAGAGATTGAACTCACATCCTCCTGATTGTGAGTCATAACTTGATGTCGGAGTACCTCGTTGGCGCGCATGTAAATCACTAGACTGTGCAATTGACCTGGATGTGGGATGTTAGGTCATTATTTAAGACCTGTCTTAACCCACGGCACAAGTTGCGTTCAAGTCTTGCTGACAAGGGCAGTGACGTACGACAGGAACAAAGGAAGTGACTGCGAGAGAGTTGGAATTTGGTTGACTACTTGTGTTTTGGGTAAAGAATGTGGGTTACTGTGAGAAGTTTGCTGAACAAAGGGATTACTGTTGTTAATTGAACAGACTCCAGTTGAAAAAACTTATTATACTTACATTTGGTAACCAATGAGAATCAAATGCAGTAGTAATTGAGCTGCTACATTTGTTTGCTAACTATTACATTATGACTAGTTGCCAAATTATGTCTTAATAAAAATCTATATTAATATACTAAAAGGCGCAGTATTTTGTCGTACAAAAATAAAAGAAAATGGGAAGAGAATAAACACATTGAAAACAGAAAGAACAGAAAACAAACATTGGGTAATTAACAAAATGAAAGAGTGTCTATAAAATGTTTGTTAATTATTATTATTATTATTATTATTATATATTTCTCACTTACCTTTTCAAAATATCTATCTCCTCATATAGATGTGATCTTGGAGTGACTGTGAATGTTGTGTGTACAGCTTTGTCTAATTTTGCTGCTGAAAATAGTTCAGCAAATGGTTTTCCTGTTCGGTGGAGGAGACAAGATCTTTTGCGTAAGTTGTTTTCAGGAAGTTAAATCAAAGAACAAATTCAGACATGATTCTTCCTCATTAAAAATGTTAATGCATAATGGGTTCATTTCTACACTTTAATACATCTATCTTACTTTTTTTAAAGTTTTATTGTTTGTAGTACCTATTATATTACTTATCTTTTACGCTCATATTTGTAATTGCTGCCAGCTTTGAATAGGAAAATGCTTGATGCCTCTTACTGATGTTATCAAGTTTATTTAATAAATACCATGAACACTGTATAAAGGAAAAATAAATAACATTCAATACATTTTAATAGAAATGGAAACACATGCCAGAAATGGACATGCAGTGTGTTTATACAAAAGTTCTTAAAAAAGGGAACAGCAATAATTACTGTGTTGCCTTCTCTAACCAGCAGTAGTAAACTAAGAGTAGGGTTGGTATATTGGGCTCTTTGATTCCCTTATCCATTTCCTCTTTGAGTCTTATAGTTCACAGTAAATTTTAAGGGTCAGCAGCAACTGATAAAAAGTGTGATTTATAAAAATCAACTAATCATTCTGAGACTAGATATTATGGTGATAGTTAAATTAGTAACCAAAATATAACGTATATAAAATGAGAAGTATAGCTAACAGGTCACTTTTAGTGACCATTACAATATTTTTTATTTCAATAGCTTAGATAGTGGGATCATTATGAGGATTTATTTTGCATCACATTCTTTATATTGAAGTTTATATAGGCAGTAAAAATAAATTATCAACTGTGCCTGGCAGCAGTCTATATATATGTCCATCATCACTGAAAAGAAATGAAGAAGAAAAAATTGTGGCAGGCAACCATCCAACTACAGCTGTGCCAGGGAATGCCACTTGGAAATGGATTTGTTTCATCACAATTGTGTCCAGAAGTGAGAATAAAACTCACATTTGATTGTTTTCTTGACTTAACTAATTTCTATATTTTCTCTTATCTGTCAAAATATTTATCTCTTACATTCCAAGTGCAATCTTGAGGTGACTTTCAATCCTATGTAGAATTTTCCTGTACAATGAGTGCAACCCATTATATAATTAGACAGAAGGATTCATTAAAAACAACCAATTTATGAACATCTTTAGAAATTCAGAAGAAATAACATCTTCAGTATTTGAACTAAGAACATTAATTTCATAATATACCAAATAAATTTCACTTTAGAGAATCTAACAGAATAAATTCACAACTACTTCTAAACTTTAAAAGAAATATACAGTTGTTAACTTCTATATGTTTGTGATTTATTCTTTTCATTGAAAGTGCATTTTATTACATAATTACAAACTTCTCAGGTGAGAAATGTATGTTCTTTAGAAAATTACTTGAATAAATTTCACTTAATTTTCTTCATGAACTGTAATTTTTCTATACAGTTCAATATGTTAATAAACCTAAAGGGTTGAAATTGTTTGGGTCTGCATTTCCTTTACAACTAAGAAAACTATTCAGTTGGATGAACTTATATTTTAGGCCTAAGCATTACTCAACACTTATACTTTAGGCCTAAGCGTTACTCAACACTTATATTTTAGGCCTAAATATTAGTCAACACTCAACATGTAATTAAATGCAGAGATATATAGATAACCCAAGATAGTGCTGTAAATCTTTAAACGGTGCATAAACAATTAAATAATATAATTTGTTTAACATTATAATTAGTACTTACAGGGTCAGTGCTTTGGCCTCATTCTCCCAACCCCTGCTTGAATTTCTATGATACCCCATAAATTACATATCAAATTTCATAAAGTATTATTCATATAAAATATATGAAACCTACCCTTCTGGAGGTCCCAAACAGCCCCATACCCTGATCAGGGGGTTTGGGTAGTATATGCTGGCCATGCGCACCCATAGAAATTGCATGATGCAACTTTATAGTAAATAGAACTTAAAGTAAAATAATTTTCATATATAATGATAAAAAAATCACATTAGTTTTAAATTATAGTTTACTGATTTATGAAAGTTTTTTTTTTTTTATTCATATTTTCATGAAAGATGATATTCTTAAAAAAAAAACTATTTGTCCTTTTACACTAATGAACTCAGACTAATGTAATAATTTCTCATTTGAGAAAGTTGTCTTTTTTTTTGTCTGGCTGATTTTGTTTGACTTTTTAACTTTTACTTTTTTCAATACTGTAATTGTGGAAAAAAATGATACAGAATCTTTTATGGTTAAATACAAGTTGTTGCAAGTATATGACAACCCTATTTAATCTTAGGTCTTATTTATTGTCATTAAATGGTATATAGTTTTTTTTTTATCTCAGTAAAATATTGAATAGGTCAATACATATATTTATATTTATATAATTATGATCCCTGGCAAAATTAAAACAGAATTTAAAATGTTCTGAATATATGATTACCATTTTTATTCAATTTTGAATATTTTCTATGATTTTCAGCTATTCAGTGTGAAGATGAGATGGTATACTTGGAATGTGGACCAGCAAACCCACCAACATGTAAAGATCTTAGTGTGGAATATCGCAACTCAAATTATTCTTCATATTGTATTGAGGGTTGTTTCTGTCCTAATGGATTTGTATTAGATGGTATGTTTTTTTTTCTTTTTTCTTAATGTTATCTAAAAAAATGAGATTTCTCATTTTTTGAAATTATGAAAAATCATGAATAGAATACAATATCCTATAGAATTATACAAATATTAATTATATGAACATCTATATTCTTAACATCAGATAAAAACTCATTAAAGCAATAATAACAGTATGCATTAAACTATTATTATATAAACACTTTATGATTATCATGATGGTTTTGCAAATGAAGATTTAGATAAGTGTTCTGCATTTATTGCAGGAATTTTAATAGAAAGTTGTTCCACGGCAACAACAAAAGAAAGTTTAGCAACTGGAGAAAACTTCAATTTTACAGTGTTGCCTCTCTTCTGCTCTAGCTCTGCAATTTGACATGCACCATGAAGTTGGAAAGTGACATATGCATTAGCATCATCATCCTTTAAATCATTGGAGAAGACTATAATATATTAAACAGGATAATTATCTATAGCAGTAGCTTCTAAGCATTTCTTGCTTAGTGCCTGGTGCAACAAAAATATTTTGGTTTACTTTGAAATAAATTTTAAAATGTATTTAAAAAAAGTATCTATACATTTTAACTAGCAAAAAATAATTTAAACTACAGAAATTGTAATTAGCTTTTTATTCAGTAAATAAATTAGTTATCACTGATAACAGTAATTATGATTTTAAGTGCTTTATATATCAAAACATTTTTATAATATAAAAATAATATTTCATAATTACTAATATAGTATAAAAATTGTAAGCATCATCATAAATAACAATGATAATAAGGATGTGAATAATTAAAGATGTATATTTGATCAAAAATATATGTATACTCTTGGGTTATATTAAAGCTTATTATTAAGTTTATGAAGGTGTATGAACAAAATCTAAAAAAATAAGCTGTAAGACTTTAGATGTAAAATGTTGATGTCAACTGATAGTACCAAAATACAAGTCAACAAACCATTAAATATTTGCTTCAATATTTACTAAACTTAATTGAGCAGCTCATTAATGCTTTCTTTGGAGGAGGCTAAAAGCAATCTTATTCAGCCTTACAAAATTTCTCAGAGGCCGTGCTGATCATTATTGATAGTATTTAACTTTGGTGATCAGATAAAACCCCATCATGTCAGCATGCCTAATTAACATTTATTCTTCACCTTTCTAATTTACTACTTATATTTCTGCAAGAAATAATTTGGTTTTAGTGAATTGTTTCTTAAATGAAACATCTTATTGATTCAATTAATCTTTTGATCTGTTTTATTATGAATGGAAATTTATTATAGATTTTATTGATATTAAAACAAAATATTAGATGTGAGTGTTTGATCATAATGAAACTTTGTATTTTAATGAATTTCATGTTTTTAATCTTTTTCATTCTGAATATTCTTTTTAATCAGGTAAGAAATGTATTCTTAAAGAAGATTGCCCATGCGTTTATGAAGGTCACACTTATCCACATGGTTCAATGGTTCTCAAGAAACCCTGCATGAATTGGTAAATATTGTTTATTCTAAATAATTTTATTGGTTTTGTTGTGTAAAGGAGAAGAGACTGAAGAACAGTGTAGGTATTAGTATAGGTTTTAATATCAAACAAATACACATGTTATGTACAATTGAATATGGTGGTATTGGCTACTAGTGTAACCTAGCAGAAGGGGGAGATAATTAGGTGTCCTTGTAACAGTTAGGTTTACTAAAAAAAAAATGAAGCTGCTACGATAATCTCATAAATTCACAATCTTTGATTTCTTACTTTAGATCAGGATTCTTCTGTTATCCACACCAACACACAAAACCTTCATTACACACAAGAAGTAAAGACTATAACAGGGTGTCAAGTCCTTCGTCGTCACGCACAGAACAGAGCTAGCAGGTTACGTTCAATCAATACGCATGCGAAGCCTGTAGGAGAACAGCCCCACCCCACATCCACTCGCCTGTTTTTTTAACATGTGTCACTGCCATATTATGCAAATAAATCTGCAGCATAAAAATGGCAGTTTGGGGAACGGCTCTCAGAGAGTAGATTGACATGCGAGACAGTGAACGTGTTTAGCTCCCGGTAAGTCACTGTCACTTTTATTACAGTCCTTGAAGATATAGTCAAGTATCAGACAGGGTAGAACTGATCAAATGAGGACAATAATTTAATTTACAACGGGTTTGATACTATAATGATTATTTGATTGGATGTGCTAAAAGTTGAATATTTGTGTCAGTAACAGTTATTCATGCAATTAAGATAGAGGTAAAATACTTCATGATTTGTTTGTCTGTTCTAGATATTAAGGTAACATCAATATTTCCAGCCATTTTATTTAAGAATAGTCTCCAATTTGTGAAATAGACATGTTATAACAATCCTGTAGTGACTGTTAAAAGATAGTAATCAGTGTAGCTGTTGCTTAAATCAGTTAAACATATTTAAACCTGTAGAAGTCTAACTACCGTCGAGTTAGCAGACAAGAACAAACATGCAAGCTGTAACTTAAATACAGTACTTGCATGTTGTTGGCATAGTGCAAAGTGATGGCTGAAGAGTGGGTACTTGTACATGTCCTTACTCACCCAGGAAACCAACAGCCAATCAGAACCTAGCAAATGAACTTGCCTGAGTTCATAATGGAACAATCCAAAGCTCCATATAAGCCACCTAACAAACTCTAGTTTCAGTTTAGTAGCCAGCTTGTTACAGAGCTGAACACTTGAAAAATCCAACAAAACCTATTTCTCTGAATGTTTGAGATGAGGCTTGATGATTAGTATTATCTGCGTTATTCGGACTTGTCCCCATCTTCATTGCTATTTGTACAACGTTTTGGCCGATATGCCCTCCGACTTTCTTCAGGTATTTCTTGTCGGACTCGGGATCCTTCTCGGATAATGATTATAATAATTACCACAACTCCTACCCCAGCCGTGGTTGGTCGAGTGGGGGCAGAGTACTCCCGTGGACTGGGTGAAGGGTTGGGTTCAGGGTTCCGTGATGGCTCCCGATTGCGACAAGAAAGTTCCCGGGTTCGACAAGAGGGTTCCCGAGTCCGAGAAGGTTCCCAAGTCCGACAAGAAATAACTGAAGAAGGCCGGAGGGCATATCGGCCGAAATGTTGTACAAATAGCAATGAAGATGGGGACAATAGTCTGAATAACGCAGATAATATTTAAACCTTTTTAAATAGACCTGCAAATTTCCCCTTTTTATGTAGAGTCTAAGAGAAATAACTATGCAAAGACAAATATCTGTAGACACCCCTTATTATGAGTCCTATAATTTTCCCAAAATGCAACACAACTTCTGCCCCAGACTAGAAGCAGTTCAAAGTTTTGGAGGGAATTTGTCCTATGAAGAATTTTGTCTTAGTAGTCCTCTGAACTGGTTAAGCGCACAGTTTTTCATGGTGTAAAGGAGGTCCAATAAAAATCTATTGTTTTGCCTGTATTCATCAAGTTCTGTTTAATTCCTACCAGAAGATTCATCAAGGAGTCATTATAATCGGCTTTAGAGACTCTTGACATGTTTAGATATACAAGTAATAAGAAATAATAGTTAAATACCCCCAAGTTGGCAAATTTCAAATTATTACCCAATGATAATTTGTTATTAAACTGTGAATATAAAACTTTGTTGAAATGATGTATTCTTTTCCATAAAAAAAAAGAAACTTAGTCAAATTATTTTATTGATAATACTTAATCATGATGTAAAATTTAATAAGTTGTAGTCTTTGTTTTGCCGGTTTATTTAATGAGAGAAAGAGAAGGTTATGTAGCTTGCATCTAAACTTTTTATCTTCCATGTTTTCAAATTAGTAGACCAGTTCACATACCTTGGTAGAAATATCTTATCTACAGAAAGCGATGTCAATATATACATAGGAAAGGCATGGACTGTTGTAGATAGATTATTGGACGTATAATAAATTCTGATCTCTTTGATGAAATTAAACAAGAATTCTGAAGGTGTGTCAGTTATTCACTTGGACTCTAATCAAACATTTAGAGAAAAAGTTAAATGGGAACTAGACAAAGAGGCTGTCAGCTGTCTTGAACAAATCCTGGAAGCAGCATGCCACAAAAAGAATAACAGCTGTAAGGCCACTTACTGCCTATTACACAGACCATCCAAGTAAGACGAACAAGGCATTTTTGGAGAAGCAAGAAAGATTCATAAGTGACCCTCTCTGGTGGACATCTACGTATGGACACACTGATGTTAGCCAACCAGCAAAAACCTACATCAATCATTCTGAATACCGTGCGGAAGACCTACCAGGGGTGTTGATTGATAGGGACGGATGTCGAGAGAGATTCATGGGCATCCGTTCTGTCAGCACGACCCGATTATGATGATGAATATCATTGAGGTAAACGTGATAATTCAGGGGATGAGAGGACAAACGATAAAGCAGACGAGAGAGCTGAGTTTAGTTAGCATAGAATTTAAGAAAAGAATGTAAGTAAACAGGCGAGGTTTTCATTCTTGAACACAACACTGAGGTAATAAATATTTTTCAACAAAGAAAATCTTCTAGTGATCGTCATTTTAATTGAAAATGCCCCCCCCTCCCGCCACGAAATGTGAGATGTCACATTTTTCTCTCTTATTAAGTAAACTTTATGACAGTCCGTCAGTTCGCCAGGCAAATAAATATTTAGATATTAAAAAGATAGATAGAACGAGAGGAAAGTGTAGTATCGTTATTGTGATATTTCAGGGAACGAGAGTTCAAACGAGAAAGCAGACGAGAAAGATGAGTTGGCGTTTGTAATGGAATAAAGTCGAAGAAAAAAAATATAAGCAAATTTGGACGAGTTTTTCCATTATTAAATACAATATTTACGCTGACCAAGATTGAAAACAATTCAGAAACCTTCAATAGGCAAGTAGAATGACACGGAATTGAAGTCTACATAAAATTGGTTAACAAAGTATTAAGTAATCTAAGCTAACAGGTAAGATGGAGGTTGCTTAGGGACACCCTATATTTAACACATTGAAACTTGATTAAAACTTAATATTATCTTAATTTTTTTAGACCATTCAAGAGAAGAAACATTAAAAAAAACTCTTGATGATTTTTTAAAAAAGTTCCAGCTTACGGAAATAATGAAAATTATGAACGAAAACAATTTCGCACCATTAAATCAATTGAATTTTAATAGAATCTGCTAATTTGTTACCTCATTTTCATTTTAAAAACGAATTGAAATTAATTAAATCGATTATTTAAGGTCAAATTTTTGTCTACTTCGAAAAGTAATAACATAATGAACATCAGTAAAATATAGTAAAATAATATTAGGTAATTTATTTTTAATACATTTTAAACATTAAATTTGCTTCAAAATGTTATGAAATAAATATGTTTTAAAAAGTTTTAAAAATACTTATAAATACACTTTACAGAAAATTTACTCACACGTTTTCAACATTTTAGCCAAGTAAAATCCGGTTTTTCATTGAAAAAATTGAAGAAATCTTGCTTATAAAACACAATTTCTTTTCTTTTCTATATGACAATATTACCATTTTTCCTGACAAATGTATGGAATCGCCAGAGCGTAATAATTGGGTTATTTTTTTTTTAAATTCTCCTGTTTGGAAAAGGGAAATAATTCTGTACCGATATTTGTTCTGATATTAAATTAATTTTGATTAATTTAATTAATTAATTAAATTCCTTTTAATTTATTTTAATTATTAATTGAAATATTGAAATAAATCTAAGTTCCATTTTAATTATTTTATATCTAAGCTAGTAATAATTTACAAATACTCAATTGCCTCTCTAAAACAAAACTATTTTTTTTTTACATTTTATGTTTTATAGACGTGAAATGTTTTTTTTTACAATTTTTCCCCTTAAATTACCTTTTTTTGTTTTGTTTGTTCTTTAACATTATTTAGTTACTCCTTTATTTATTAACTTTTATATTATTCTTTTCCCTGAAATTTATTTAATGTTTTTTCTTTAATAAACTATGGTAGGGACTGCCAATTTTGTTGTCATAGGTGTATTTTACAAAATAAATTTACCCACCCACCCCGATTGTAAAATCATCAGATGTAGATTGTCCTATCATAAATCAAGTGAACGTAGATCCATAACTGCTAAATGTGCCTGTACAACAAAAAAATCAATCATAGACAAGTCATGAAGTAAAGACTCAGATAAATTCTTTAATTCAACAGATCCTGAATGTAAAGAAACACTTCAGATTAATGGCCAAAGAGTTCAAATGTAAATTAATACAGGAAGTAGCAGAAGTAAAGGTAGTAAAAGAAATCTTTACAATGGATTATTCAAAAGAAACTTGCCACTGAAACCAGCAATGAAAAGATTTTATGTATATAGACAGAGGACCAGTTTATAATTTAGAAGGGGGAAAAAATAGAGGGGGGAAATAGATATTTGAGTTAACAGTCTTCGACCAGCAGCTGAAAAATTTGTCGTCGTCAAAATAATCTTTACTGACTGCCATCCCACGTAGGCCGAATGCTTTTCTGCTTGTCACGCCACGCTCCTCTCGCTTTGGTTATTTTATGGGCATATTACCCAAACATCCGGGCACATCAGTCGAACCTCGCGTCCGTCCAGTGCCTAAATCGCATTTGTTTTTGCATGCGGGAGGACGCGGGTTCGATCACGGCAGGCAAGACAATGTCTTGCTTTTTCTTTTCTCGTTCTCCGTCATACCATGCATTAGATTTTTTGAAGCAGAAACTGTGCTGGAAAGATTGTAAAATAAAAGAGGCTTTCTATGTAATCAAAAGCAAAATAAAAGAATTGTCGCAAAGGATGTTTAGTTTCATATTGAAAATTCTGGATATAAAAGAAACGTGCAGAGCTATACATATAAAATAACAGGGGATACATAAATACTAATCCTAACACATAAATTCTGACCAATGCCATATAACATGAAGGAATTAAGCAAGATACTTGAAAATATAGAAGTTAATGAAGTTTAAAGAATGCTTGTTCCAAAGAAAGAAACCACTGAGATGAGGTTATGTGTAACCCCCCCCCCACACACACACACACACTCACAGGGTAAACCAGCCAGTCAACAGAGAAAGGCATCTTATACTTACCATTGAAAATATTTTACAAACAGTTTAAGAATCAAAAATTTATGCCAAGAAAGGCTTTTGGCAAATGAAGTTAGCCCTTGAATCAATAAATTTGACAACATTTATTCCACACAGATGTTGCTATAGGAACAAGGAAGTACCTTTTTGATTGTCAAGTGCACAAGAAGATTATCAAAAAGCTATGATTGTATATGCCAATAATGAGGAACAGCTAGACTAGAGGATAAAACAAGTCTTTCAAAGATTTAAATGTGTGCTTGGATTGCAACAAAAAATATTAAAATATTGGGTCATGTGATCTCAAGACATTGAATGGCATATAATTCATTGCTCATCTCTTCAAATTATTTTTGAAAACCTGTGGAATAGAACGCATAAGAGTATCTCCCTATTACTCAAAGAGTAATGGTAAGATTGATTGTTAGGGCAGTGAAATGTGAAAGGAAGAATTGAGAAAGAAGAACTACCAATAATTCTTCTGACTTCTGACATAATTATTCCCAGAAAATCAGGTGAAACTCCAACTAATCTCATTCTTGGAAATAAAGATAACAAATTTGGAGCAGGAAGAAAATAAGACAACTGATATTAAAAAAAACAAAAACATTATGAATACAAAGACAAAATGAAAAGAATATACAGCCCAGAAAAATGGAATAAAAGAACATCATTCAACATAGGGAATGTAGTGTATTTTGCAAACATGAAAAACAGCAAATTAGATGCAAATACAGATATACATGCTATGTTATACTAAGTTAAATTTCTGAAGCTTATTTTGAATTAATAAACAGTAAAAATGAAACTCTGGTTATCAGGAATATCAAACAGTTTCCATATGCAGATCTTCTATTGGTGTTTTATATCCCTGAACCCAAAACACAATACTGAAAGAACATCTAAAGATGTACAAAGAACACAAAACATACTCTGTTGTAGAGTCACTTCAAAAAACAGTCATTGTAGCAGAACCCCAAACCAAGTCATATAACCACCAGATTTGGGAGTGTTGTTACAAATCCTGCCCATTTCAGGGACATGATTATGTTTTAATTTTAAAGACAATAGATTTAAAAATATGTTTTTAGATAAAATAGGATGGGTCCGGTTTACCATGACGCCTACATTGTAAATTGCACATTTCACTAAACTTAATTTGCTATGTGGTTCCATTAGTAAGCACAAAAAATTTGGTCATAAAACTTCTATTCATTCTTGAGTTATGTGATGAAAGACAGACATGAAAAACAAAAAGACATTTTTGTAAATTATATACTGAATAAAAACTGAATGTTGATTTTTATTTTTTACTTTATTTGCTTTCTATTAATTCAGCACATGCAACATGGGTCAAGTGAAATGCATGAATGTTACATGTAGGGAATGTGCATATGATGAATTTGAATGCCAACCTGGAGAATGTATAAACATTACCAATAAATGTGATGGAAATATAGATTGCACAGAAGGCACTGATGAAATTAACTGCCGTGAGTATTTATTTATTTCAATCTACAAATTAACACAATTAGAAGCTGAATTATTTAGCTGTTAATATTTATTTATTGAGATAATTTACTCCTAGTTGCTGGTTTCTTGCCATTGCCATCTTATAACTGGAATTATGAAATTTTATTTATTGATTTGTTCTAGTATTTATATCTTAACATCTACATATTAATTCTCAATACTTTTGATCAGCTTCTTTTTTTCTTTTTTTTTTGAAAGATTGAATTGTGCAAGTGCAGCACCTTCCATACTCTCCAAACCTAGCTCGATATGATTTTTTTTCCTGTTTCCTAAAATTAAAATTTATTTCAAGAATAAGATATGGATGCCATTAAAAGAATTATGATAGTGCAGTTTCACACCATATCAAAAGAGAAGTTTCAGAGTTGTTTTGACCAATGTCAAAAATAAGTGTGTTGAGTACTAAAGGAACCATTTTGGAGAAAATTAATGTTCATTTTTGTCTTTATAAATATAGTTTCAATCTAGATACTTTTTGAACACAGTTCATTTTTTATTAAATATTATTAGTTAGGCTTAATTAGTTCTTCAAGCTGAAACTGTAAAATAATTACATAGCATTCATGTATTTATGGAAAATACATTGTTTGACGACATCATCAAAGTGTTTATAAACAAGGATTTTTCATTATCCAGTATGCCATCAATATAAGGGAATTGTTTTACTGTCATGGCAACTCACTTCAATCCCTGCCTTAACCTCTTACCTGGCATAGACTGTTACAATTAGTGTTAGAATAAATCAAGATCTGGTATATAATTTAGAGAATGGTGATTGAAATTCCAACAATTATTTGGAAAAATGAATTTGTTTTTATTGTTCACATAATGTTTTTAAGAAACTAAAAACCAGCACTCTCAAATTAAATAGTTTTCTATAAGCAGAAAAGTGTAGCATGTTGCCATTACTTTTGAAATATTGATTTCACTCAAGAATATATATATTTTGTTTTTATCTTCAGCCACAGCAACTGTTCCTTCAACTGAAGGTAAGAAGTAGTTTTTATTTAATGATGATAATGCAATAATATAATCATATTAACTAATTTCCTGTTTAAAGTAGACAAAATGTTTAAAAAATAATTAGTATTTCTTGTTTAAGGTTTAATTTTATGAATGCTTTTAAAACATCATTATGGAAGTGGCAACTTTGGTTTTGCTTATGAGGTGCAAAAAAAGAAAGTATTAAAACGTAAGCTTTACATTTTCAAGATTTAAAAATTTAATGAAGATGTGTGCCCTGCTGAGCAACTTAAATTATAAAGAGATTATGTATAGGCATCTAGACTACTGTATTGACATTTAGATGAGTCTTTTTGATCAACAGTTTTTGCTGAGACACTGGATTGTGCAAGTGCAGCATCTACCAGCTCTAACTTCAGATTACTTTTTCTTGTTCCCTAAAATGAAAATTCATTTCAAGGGTAAGATTTAAGCATGTGAAAAAATACTTGGAAGAAAAAAACTGGGATTTAAAGTTCTTTTATTAATAGGCTAGTCATTTTAATCTGTTTGTAATGAAAATAACAAATTTGGTTTTATTTATTCCTCCAAATTTGACCTCATTGCTTTAGACGCTTGACCAAGGCCTGATGTTTCAAGACACATACCTCACCTGTTTTTGAAATGCATTTAAGCAGCACTTAATATAGATCCTAATCTTGATGTTATACAGTCCTGGAAAACACTTTGAATTAAATCAAATTTGGAAGCCAAAGGAGTGCTCATCTGAAAAAGTATGGGAATCACTGCCATAACCAATGATAATCTACCATTTTGAGAATCCAATTTTGAAGAACTTTACAAGTGGACGTTTTCTAACCAAACAAGTTGCCTATCTTGAAAACAATTTTTAGTCTTTTTCAATCATTATTGTGGACATATCATAATTCTTTTTGAGGTGGTGGTTCTTTAGTATTTCCCCTATCATTCGTCAGAGAAATTGTGAGGATGTTATTGGGGTATGTGGAAACTATGTGGCTTGAGACATTGAGTCATCTCCTAGTGGATCAAAGTTTTGTCAATGGAGCTAAATTCATGGTAGTCATAACTTATGCAAATGAATAGAGGTGGGGAACTTTCATCTTGTATCTTTGAGTGTTTCCCCTGCTTCTCTCTAATTTTAGCAAAAAACAGTCTTTTTTATCTTGATTAGCATGATTTGTTTTCTGTCATATAACTTAAATTCCAATTCAATATTTTGTATTGTTATGGCATCTGTCAAACAACCAAATTCTCTGCATTTTTGCTTCATAGTTCTTGAAGCAAAACTGTTCTATTTTTAGACACTGGCATATCAAATAAAACTATAACACATCACCATATCATTGATGACAATTTTACATTGCAGCATCTTGCTAGATTCCAGTCACTAATTGAAGCATCACAGTTTGTTTAGTGTTGTCTCCCCTAGTCTTTGTCTTCCATGATTAAATCCCAAGGCCGCAGAGCAAGGGTTAGGGACTTTAGCTTTTGTTTTTGAATTGAAAATGGTCTCTCTATACTGGTTGCCCAACTCAAGGCTAAAGATCACAGTCTGCCATACTATTTACCCATAGCTGGAGGAAGAAAAAATACATTCATGCTTTCATTAGTAGGCAGTGAATACAAACAACCACAATTGGAATTTTAACTTAGCTTTTTGCTTTATTTGACATACTGATAACTTCCCATTATGTATAATTGTTAAAAGAAGTGTATGTATTTGTATATCAAAAGCACACTTCTGTTAACAATTCCACACCAGAATATCTTAAGACATGCATATAATGTAGTCAAAACAGTGTCCTTTATCAGTAACAGGGTATTGGCTGCAAATAATACACCCTTAACATTTTTTATAAAAAGTTTTAAATAAAAGATACCAGGATTTTATCATTTTTAGTGGAACATCTTAAAATCAAAATGGATATTATTAGATATTTATTACAAAACTTCACAGCATTGAAAATGTTATAAAAGTAAAATATATTTTTTGACTACTTAAAAAGTGTTTTTATAATTTTTCTAAAAAAATCAATTTAATGAGTTGTTATATAAACTTTAATCTTTTGAATAAAATCTGTATAAAAAGAAAAATGTTCCAAATTCTTCTATAAAAACATTTTAAGAAATGTACATAAACATTTCAAACCAAAAATTTGACAAAATAATTCACTGAAAATATTTGGACCAATCAATGTCTATTTGCTTAGATCATCAGGAACCTATTTTAGCTTTTTGAATTTAAATGACATATTTTGAAAAATAACTAGTTAACTTAACTCAGTTGGAAAAAAGAAAAACAAGCAATAGTCAATCTTTTTTCATTTGAAAAAAAAAACTATAGTCATTTGAATTCAGCCCTACACAACCCTGCAAATAAAAAAAATTTGAACTTCTACTTTGAAAACTTGTGAAAATGTTCATCTTATTTGTGAAACTTTAAACATTCAATGTATTGTATTGAACTACCTAGAATTGTAGAACTATCTAGTTCCGGCACTGACAAAATAATCTACAAAATTTATTGTGTGACACTGAGTTATTTGCTGTTAAAGCACTTTTAACATATGTGGAGTATTGGAAGAATCAGTTTTATCTACACTTATAATCTACCATTTTGACAATCCAATTTTGAAGAACTTTACAAGTGGACGTTTTCTAACCAAACAAGTTGCCTATCTTGAAAACAATTTTTAGACTGTACAGAGTATTTCGTTTAAAAGATTTATATGATAACAAATCTAAGTGGGTGAGATTTTATATTTATCACATGAATTATTTTGTATATCTTGCTTTGTAAGTTTAGTAGATAAAATTAATTTCTGCACAAATTTATTTTGTGCTTTCAAATTTTTATGAATTAGGAAAATTGTAAATATGAATAATTTTACATGGTAAGAATTTAAAAAATGTGAAAGTGATTAAAATATTTTAAATATATTTCAATATTTCTTACTTATAAGTGAATCCTCTAAAATACAATCTTTTTCCTACTTTCTCCATCAACAAAATGTTAGAAAAAGATAAAGAAATTGGATGGATGGAATTATAAAGCATGAATAAATTATTGTATAAAGAGATTACTTTTATCCTTTATTTATATCTAACTTGTTGGCTTGTATGTTAATATTTTTCTTGATTTTGTTTTCATTTCAGCATCTTCTTTACCTACCACAATAGGAGAAAGTACATCACCTGGTTAGTCATATTTTAATTATTAAAACCTCCCCATTTAGAACATACAATGGTGTATAGAAATCCAACAAGTTAATATGGTAGAAAAGAAAGCTAATACATTCAAAAGGATGTGAAGAATTGTGAAATTGATTAATAAATTACCAAATAAAATGAAAACATTCTCACATTTCAGGAGTACTTGGCTTTATGGACATGGGCTTAAAACTGAAACAGGAGGAACTAAAATAAAAATGAAAAAATAAAACAACGCCAATGCACTTAGATAATAAGTTCAATTGTATTTTTTTAAGGAAAAAATCAAAAAAACTTTTGATTTACCTAGGCTGGGTTGGCTTGTCTTTTCAGTAACTCAATATCTTTTTTTTGTATCCAGAAAACTCCAGATAGAATTCCATATCAGTCCCTTTTACTCAACACAAGTATGTAACATTCACTCACCTTTTGCCAAATTTCAATGAAGACAGTCTTTTTTCTTAACACTAATGTTTACTTTAAGCTGATGCTTAAAGAAAGACATCAGGAGTTGAGGTGAGAAAATCTCACCTTCATAAAAATTCCTTTTGTCATGTCATTCATATTATATTCTCATAATGATGAATAAACACAGGAACATAGTGTTTCCTCCTATCCACTAGTAGTATCACACTGTTACATACAGAACTGGCTTCTTGAACAAAGAAATGTTTGTGCAGCATGAAAACTTTATAGCCTGCAACTAATTTGCACAGTGAGTATACGACCATGCAGTGAAAGAATGGACTCCTCCACATCACCATATCTGATACATTCTGGTGAACTTACTAGTCTCACTATGAAAAGTTTTTTTGATAATCAAAAGGGTGTTATGGATCACCAACTCTAGATGAGTGATGCATCATCATTATTGAGATACCTCATCCCAGGTGCTGAAGAACATTTCTTGATAGAAGGGACACTTGTTTCTGGGCATTCAGTGGGCCTCACTATCATCTGCTCGCCCATTTCTCCAAGTCAGAAAGGTCTTCTTGGCATTGTCTTTTCAGAATTGACAGTTTTTGTTGTGTTATGCACACAACCAGCCTAGAAAACTTATGCATAAAGAATACCAAAGTGTTTTGACATTCAGCATTCCAAGGCAACCTTGTTTTTTTATCTGAAATTTACTTTGGTGAAACCACTTACCATACTCATTGCTTATGACACATAGATATGTTTGAAAAAAAAAATCAAAATAGGAATATAGATACAAGAGACAATAGCCATTCCATTCTTTATAATATATTTATTAAAGCAAAGTGTTTAGTTGTGGTAGACCGCCAGAATGTCTGTAATGTTAATGTGAATAAATCCAATACCGTCAACTCAAGTGGGTTGTTTATCTCTCAAATCAAATACCAGTTCTCTGATCTTGGGTGAAATCAAAATGTCTGTTTTCAGTTTTGCATCAATTTTCTGAGTGCCAAATTTTATTTTCAGTTCTGGGAACCCAAAACTATCATATGCCATTTTTTCTGAAGTTATCACTAAATGTGAAATATTGGAAATTTTGCTCAAAATCCTGATGTACATGGATTTAGAATCAGCATTTATCCCGGCTGCAAAATCTGTAGTATAGTATCATTTTTGAATGAAAATCTAACCAATTGGACGCAATGAATGAAATTAAAATTTATCAATATCCAGTATCACTTATATATGAATGAGCCACTGTTCAGTCTAGAAATGGTTTGGTTTATTTGTTTAATGGCATATCAAGCTTCATGGGTTATTTAATGCCAAAGCTATCCATATAGAAAAACAGTACAGACACTATTTAACCCAGAGCTGGGGGAAAGAGGGAGGTTCATACCTTTCCCAAGGGTATTAGTCTGAAAGGGAACATAATAGTGCTCACAAAATTCCCTAAAAATCAAAATTTGAATGTGTTTTGCACTCCAGGGACCAAACATCTTTAAGTATCTAAGGAGATCTTGAATCTGAAATATCAGGCTTACAGTATATGATGTCTCTTTTAAGAATTATTAAAAATGATTAATATAACAGATTTTTATTTGGTTAAAAAATATTAAAGTTAATAGGCATTTTTATATTAACTTTTTTATATGCTAAAATAATTAAAACAACTTTGACCAAAATATTTCTTTTATTATCAGTATTTGCTTGTGAGATAAGTGACGGAATGGATAAAGAAACACTGATTCCTGGTAGTGCCATACAACTGAGTACAAAAGAAAATTCCGGATTAATACGACCTGGAAGAGAAGGTTGGATTGTTAGGACAAAGAATATTCAGAACTTACCTTTTGTGATTATCAATGTAAAGAACTTTATTTCAAATGGAGCTATCTTGAAACTTCCAAAACACAACAATGTGGCTCAGTTTCGTGTTAATCAGATGAAAGGTTCCAATGAGAGTTCAACAAAGGTAAAAGTCTTTTTCTGTTCAAATGTCAAATGTTTTAGTAAAGATTTTAAAATTTGCAACAATTCACTAAAAAGTATTTGGATTGTTTTTAGATTGCATCTGAATCATTTGTTGAAATTGTGAATACTTTTGCTAGCTGAGTATTTCAGTTTGTTTTTATTGATGTAAGACTTGAACTTAGATCAGCTACTTATTAAGAAAACTATTACAGCTTCAAAACTCCTTCAGCTGTATTTTTGTTTATTCTAATATTGAATATCTTAAATAAATGAATTTTTAGAATTATTTTCATCCTGTAACCAAGAAAAGATACTTTGGCTAATCAGATAGCTATGTATTTGGACATGTTGCTATTGAAACTTTTCAAAATTCTTTCTTCTTTTTTATACCTGATTCTGTATATTTGTAAAATAATTTATAGCAAAGATTCATAAAATAAAAGGATCCTGAAAATATTTTGATCTCATATACAAGAGACATGACATGTTAATACATTTCAGACTAGATTATATTAATTTTAGTCCACAATAGTATGATCATACCTTTATATACCAGGTAGCAAGGAATAAATGTTTAAATTGCCTGAAGATGATTCAAAATATTCTCTAAAAAAAAAAAAGCATAATAATAAGGATAAAAGTTAACATTTTAAA
This sequence comes from Doryteuthis pealeii, assembly GCA_023376005.1. Classification (NCBI taxonomy): domain Eukaryota; kingdom Metazoa; phylum Mollusca; class Cephalopoda; order Myopsida; family Loliginidae; genus Doryteuthis; species Doryteuthis pealeii. Next base: position 103,405,596 of record CM042152.1, read on the forward strand.
ACATTAATGGCTTCTCTTTTCACAAATATCAAATTATGATTTAATCAGACAAAAACATTTTGTTGTTTCTTTATAAATCTATTTTATCATATTTTTTATTTTTAGAAAAATGATTAAATGTTTTTTCTTCAATTTTTAATTTTGATCATTTGTTTCTTCAGCTTTTTTACAAATAAATGTAAGTGATTTTGCTTCAGCAATTTTTGTTACTTTTGTATCTTACCTCAATTGTTTTGTCTGAGTATGCCTATTGTTGTTGAAAATATTTTTGAATTGCTTTTCTTTGTAGATATATCCAGGATCTTCAATTGGTGTGATTCCACCTGGGAGTGATGCTACACATCTTAAAATTGAATTTGTGCCAGAGAATGACCAAATTATGCAAATCACTTTATCTATCAAAAGCTGTTTTATGGATACAGGTAAGTGTTAAATCTCAATTATTACCAGAATTTTTTTTACATTTTTAAGCAATTGGATAAGAAAATGAGTTAAAGTGAGCTTAAGAGAGATAATCATGGTGTGTGACAATTGGATGAAAGTGATATTCACTGATGAATCAAGGCAATGATCCTGGAGCTTTTGTCTGGTTCCATTCAAATGAAATATAAAGATGACTGCCTGAAGAAGTAAATTCCTAAGTCATTCATTATATGGGGTTGCATTGCCATTTAAAAACATGGGGAGATGGCAATCATTATCTTAACAATCAATACATTGGAACCCAGAATAATTTTCTCATTCCATCATTAAAAAATTGGTTTGGTGATGAAGTCTTTTCCAGGATAGTAAATGTATCTTGTCACAGAGCAATAGGCTTATGGTCAAGTCACGTTGAAAGCACTGGTTCCCACTAGATCACTGAAGTCATGCAGTGAGGAGCCTGTTCAATACTTAGATGGGTGACTATTTAAGCAATAGCAGGTAGTATAAGAAACTGAATATGAAAATAACTTGATTCTGGCATTAAATGACCCTAAAAGGGTTGATATGCTGTAAAACACAACAACCAATCAACAGAGCAAACGGGATTAAAGTTTTTCATTAGGAAAGGTATATAAAATCAATGACATGGCTACCAAACAGTCCGAATCTAAATCCAATTAAAAATATATGATCGTAATTCAAAATAAATAGTCCATAAGAAGGTTCCATCCGTCAAAATGATCAATCATTGCCATTTGGGAAAGTTAGAACCACTTTGATAAAGAATATTGCTTTAAATTAGTGAAATCCATGTCTGAGAGAATTTAGGTATTAAAAAAATGATTTCCTTGTCTAATGACCTCTGACTGTACTAGTGCCGAAAATTTCAGTTTATTACAAACATTAAAAAAATTACCTATTCATTCCCATTGAGAAATCTTTCTCTTCATTATATATTAAAATCTGCTGACTTCCATAACTTGTTTAGCTATCCTTTTGCTACTACTATACATGCACATTCATGGACACATATACATATTCTTGCTTATGTTGTGACATTCACTAGATAGGTTATTTTTAGCTGACTTACTTAAGGGTCAGCCAACATGAAGACAGAGAATGACCATGTATGAAGATACAAGTGTCTGAAGCAACCCTCCTAAGTACCAAAGAAACATCAGGCCATGAAAATACACCGATACCCGTTAAGGCTGAGAGTGAATAGACAATGAGGAATATCTCAATGTCAAAAGAGGCCAGAGTGAAGATATTAGAAAATACTCAGCATTAAAAGAACCTTGTCAAATTCTCCTATCATCACATCAACACATGTAGATGCCACCAGTTAAGTCAGGTTGAGATTGAGTTTATTTCTTGATCCAACCTTCACTTCTATATTTTATCTTTATCCTTCTTTCTTCTCCTCAATTAAATGCCTATTGTTATATAAAACTATTTTTAAACCTTACATTTCTGCATTTGTTCTCTGTGTCTATCTTGTATGTGATAACTCCACCTCTGTACAAATACCCCCTTTTTATTTATTTTTTAACCTTGCATTGGTGTCATTGTTGTGAATTTCTAAATTTCAAGAAATATGTAATAATGTCCACACCCACATATACATATATGATTGCACTATTGTTCTGTCTGTTTTATGTGAGAAAAGGACCATAAGTGCTAAGTACAAATTGTGCATATTGGTGCAGAGGAACCATCACATGATATGACTGTTTAGGAAGGCTCTCTATGCTGCATTTACTTCAGTGGATAAAGACACCTATGGTGTTGCTGTTCTGTAGGTTTGTATGGTTATGATTGTTGAATGGAGTTCTATCAGCAAATAAGCTGCAAATTTGCAAACAGTTGTGTAAGTTAGCTTGTGGTATTATGTACAAATTTTATAAATGGTTAGGTCAAGGGGCCACCATGTGTATGTGTGGTCTGTTGGTGTGCTAGCTGATAATGCTTGATGAATCATGAATCAACAAGATTTGACTTAGAGTGTAATATAATTCTAATCCTAGAACTCTAAAACAAGAAAATATTAGTCTCACCAAATTCATATTCATTGCATATTTATGTATATGTGCCTTTTTTGTTGATACTATTTTTAAGTGTTTCTTCCACACTAGCTTCAATGGTAAATAGCATATCTGTTGCTCCTGTCACATAAGCTCTCTCTCTCTCTCTCTCTCTCTCTTCTCCATTACCCTATATAACAATTGTAACCAACATCCCAACAATCTTTTCTGTTAGCAACTATCTGATGGAAAAACTAAACATGACTGATACTTTGCTACAAATGTATTTTTGATATTTATTTTAAAGCATTTAATAGCTTTTTTTTCTTCTTTCAACAGGAATACCAACTGGCGTGTATACACATTGTAAGTAATACTTTTACATATTTATATTTTTTGCAGCTTTCAATTGTATGACTTCTAAATTAATTGATTTAAAAGGATAAAGTTGAAATTGATGTTCATATATTCATGTGTTTATTCAGATTTACTTATTTTCTTTGTAAAGTCTCTTGCTCTTTTGTCTGTGATAAATTACTTGTAAATATTTAAAATTTTTCAATCTGCATTTTATTTCTACTTAAAAACAATCTATTTTATTCCAGTGGTTTCACCTGTTTCCTCAGGTGAGTAATTTTAAGATATAGATTTTATTTTTTATCAAAAACTGACATTAGTATACTTTTTTTAAATGCTGCATAATATTTTATTGAATTACATTTTTTTTTTAATTTTTGGTCATTGTTCATGATTTTGTTATCACCTGTGAAATGAGGTGAAACAAACTATGAAATCAAGACTGAAAACTTTATTTTCATGTTAACTGAAGCCAGTGTGAGACTCCTGCCGACCCCCCCCCCCTTAAGAAAGGAGGTTGTATCTCACAGTGTAGGTAGCTGTATTAAAACCTAGTTCTCATGTGGCATTTTGATTAACTACTGCTACCATTATTATCATAATTATAGATATTATAAATAAAATTATCTATGGTGCCTAGCCTCTCAATATGCATTTGTACAAGATATATTACCATATTTGTAACATCTATTATTTATGATCTTTTTTTACCATCTTCAAACTCACAATGCTAAACTTTTCTGTCTGTTGGACACATGACACAACGGATATAGGGGTTGAGTTAATACAGTTCTAAGTGACAATCATCTCTAGGTTGTAGGTTCAATCCTGGTCAAGGGCAGTACTAACATAGAATACTTAACATAGTTTAACACTTGTACCTGGTCATGATTAACAGAATGAGAACAGTCCCACCTGAGGGATTGAATAAAGGGTTCGATTCAAAGTTCCGTGAAGGCTCCTGAGTTTGACAAAAAAATACCTGAAGAAGGCTGGAGGGCACATTGGCCAAAACATTGCATATATAGCAATAAAGATGGGGACAACAGTCCAAATAATCCAAAATTTCTGTCAAAATGTTGTCAGTAAGAATATATCTCTAATAGCAGAAACCATAATTTTCCTTATTTTAAATCAAATTTATTTAAGACTAATTGTGCATCAGTTGTCCATCATTATCAACAATAAACATCTCCACTTTCCTGTTTTTGAGATAAATGTATAGGAAATGGGGAAACTTGCATGAAAGAAGAGATTTGTAGAGGTAGACACTGGGATATTGTGTTGAAGATGTTTTGTAGGATTTCTGTTTGGCATCAGAGATAAAGCATTTTGGTAGGAAAGAAATGGAATTTCCTCTTGGGAATAAAAAAACAATTACATAGAATTTACAACTCAATATATCTTATTGCCAGAATAAACTAAATAGAAAAAGAGAATATGTAAAGAAATGAGATACAAAAAGAGTGAATGAAGTTATGTCTGTAAAAAGTCTTTATGGTCATACACATATGTATGAAGTTTCTAAGAGGTATGAACGTTGATGAGAAACTTAGATATTTGAGAAGAGTTCCTTAGTTGTTGGTTGTGTGAATTATTTAAAATGGCTGTATATATGAAAGCAAGTTTAAGGCATTGTGTACTGTATATTATTCTGTAGTGTTGTGTTTAATGCTGTGGACAAAAGTTCCTGTCTTGGAAGACATGACAGGCCTTGTCTCCTGGACATTCTGTGAACAAAAAGAATGATGTCTTCATGCCTTTTATTTTTATACTTGGCTCTGTTGTTTTGGCAATGCTATCTATTATTCAAACATGATTTATTAATTTCCAGCTTCAAAACTGACAATTTGGAACAAAGATTAATATCAATTTGGGAAGGAAAAATAAAATAGGTGAACAAAGCAAAGATAATGGCAGATCACATATGATAAAAATAGAACATTTCAAGAATTCTAAAGTGTGCAATTGAATCAAATGTAAACAAAAAACTATCTTTATGGACTGAATAGATGGATGGAACATTTGGAAAAAATTTATAGTACTAACTGGTAACTAAATTAAGCTTGTGATTTTGAAGAGACATAAATTTACTTGATTTTGATACTAGTTTTATCATTTTATCTGGTTTAAAACTTGTTTTATCAGATTGAAGAACTTATAATTCAATCATTGTATATTGCAGAGATTTCTAGAACACCAGAAATGCCAACTACATTCCCTGGTAAGTATTCCTATTTTAAATGGACCTAAAATCATTTAAATGTCTTTTAAATGAGAAACTTTTGAGTTTTTCACAGAATTAACTTCATAAGATATTCAGAAGATAATATGAAAATATAAGTAGCAAATATTTTGTTTACTTTTTCATAGTAAAAATTAATAAATGTTTGTATCTATTTGATATTTATTTTAAATTGACCAAAAACTATTTCAGTTTCAATAGGAAAAGAACTAATGCATTCATAGTTTCTGATTATATATTTTCCTTTTGTAATTAAAAAAAAACATGCATATATTAAATATTCTTAAAATTTGCATTGCAGAAAATGTATATATTATATATTCTTAAAATTTGCATTGCAGAAAATGTATATATTAAATATTCTTAAAATTTGCATTGCAGAAATTTCCAAAACTTTAATACCAGAAATGCAAACTACCTTCCCTGGTGAGTATTCATTTTTTCTAAATACACCTAAAAATATATGAAAAAAGAATATTTTCATAATGTTTACTCTGTCATCTACCAATGATGAAAAGGCTAAAAATGTAATTATGAGATATGGTAAAAGAAAAGAAAAAATAATAGATAAATAAATCAAAACCCAAGATAATACCACAATAAAAAAATAAAGCAATGGCCTGTAAATCTTAAAGAATGATTTATCAAACAGGATTAGAATATTTTCTAAAAAGGAATGGTGAATCAATTAAAAACAATTGATCAGCATTGTTTAATTTCAAAAGCAGTTTAAAATGTTTAAATACTCAAATCTATTTAATTGATTTGCTATTGTTATTTTTTAGTTAATTTGTAGGGTGTCTCATAAATCATATTTGAAATTCAAAGAATGGGTGGTGGATTTTGAAAATTGTCAGCAACTGAAAAAAAAAAGAACAATAACAACAGCAGCAATAACAACATATACTATTTTTTTATATTGAAGAGATTTCAAGAATTGCAACTTCAGAGATGCTAACTAGATTAACTGGTGAGTAATCCACTTTTAAAAAAATAATGTGTAAACTTCATTAAAAACTAGATATTTTGTAATCTTTTTTCTATCAAAAGTGTTTATGATCTATATTCTATTAAAACCAACCAAAAGTTGTTGTTTTTTATTTGCTTTCTAAATATATTTATATATTACAATCTGTAGTGAATGGATTAATAAAAAAAAGGTAAAGGGTTTTAAAAGACTTGAGTCCATCTTTACCTTTCTGTTGAAAAATGGTAATTGCAAAGTTATTAAAATTACTACTGCTAGAAAAAACAAAGAAAATGAAACTAGAGACAAATTACAATTCAAAGAATTTATTAAAATACAAAAAAAACTTGTGGCTTGCATAATATGTCCATATGCTATAATTACTATGTATGGCACAAGGCTGAAAAGAAAAAAATAGTTTTACATACATAAATTAAAAATTTACAATAAAGCCCCTCGGTCGAAAAAAAATAGTACTCACAAATCCCTGCTTATCTCAAACAAATCTAAAACAACTTGTTAGTTCTTCTTTTTCTCTTTCCTTCTTCCTCTTCTCCTTTTTCCTTCTTAGTCCTGATAGTGGTCTGCTAGGATTTTGTCGGATTGGCTGAATTTTGGTGTTTTTTTAAAAAAAGAAGCTGTTCAGTTCCTATCACTGGGCTGTTATTCATTCATAAAAATTTTAAGATAGTCAAAGTAACTCTGGCAAAATGGTTTTCCCTTTAAGTCAAACCAGTTTCTAAGGGTCACTTAGAAATATTACAATTTGAACAAACTTCCTAAAAATTTCTTAGGAAGTAAAATCAGTGCCTACCCATTATGGAGAAGGTACAAAAAACAAATATATTTCCTAGCGAAACATATATTTCAAATAAATTGCTGGCTTTAAAATGTTGGCAGTCTATGCCAACTACAAAATCATGTAAAGTTTCTTTACAAAAATTGTTTTCTCCTTCAAAGAAAACTAATTTGCTCTTGGAGTTGAAATTAATTATTTGTTTTTCCAAAAATTCTTAATTAAAAGGTTATTAATTGAACTTATCTAGTTCAATAGATAATACAAAATACACCAATTCCCTTGCACAAAATTACGTTGACATAAAATTCAACGGAGATAAAACAAATTGTGACCTGTGCTTTACAGATTAAATTCTCATCTAAAGAATTAGCTGCCCCATTTTTGGTACTAAAAGACAACCCCTTTTTTTAAAAAACACCAAAATTCAGCTAATCATAGATTGACATGAGGTAGTTGCCAGAAGAAAACAGAATTCTTATAAAAAAATAAATTTGTATTTTTTCCTCAAAGCAATGCCACTTACAAACATTAAAATAAATATTGAACTGCTTTCAACACATATTTTAAGTTAAAATAAAAATTCTCAAAGCAGTTCTAATCATTTTAAATTTACCAAAAACCCCAAATTAAAACAATGAAAATTTTTTTTCTTTGAAAACTTAAATCTTAAATTATTATCTAATAAGATTTATTTATAACAGGTTTGTTCTCATAAAATAGGAAAAATATCTCTGAAACAATTATCCAAAATAAATGATGTCATTCAATCCCATTTTATTATTTTAGGTATCCGTACAGAAGGATTTACACCATATGGTAAATGAACTAAAGATTTTTCATTATGCATTTCCACTTAATAAATTACCTCAATAATTTCTGTTCAAAATATCATCATGAATAAAAAAAGATATCTTTACATGGATAATTTTATATTTATGCAGTTGTTAAAAGAATAGTTTAATACAAGTTTAATGGGTCAATAAAAGGTAATTGATTAATTAATCACACAATTCAAGGATAGACATTATCTGAAAAATATAAATCTGAATGTATTTAATGAAAACATTAACACTTCAAATCTGTTTAGTTGATAACACATGGCTTTGTCATTCGGAAACTGAAAATATTTGAATATTTGAATGATATAATTAAAAATGTATAAGTAACTTTTTAAAATCATCTAAATTAACTGGAATGAATACTTTCTCTATAATAAAAAGTTGTAAGCTATAAAATCTGAACTTTGTAGTAGCAAGTTCATGAGTGGCTTGTTGCTACTTATGTAGCTAATCCTGTGCTGTTTAAAATTTACATAAAGGTAAATGCTAATGCACCTGTTCCAGTTTGGTGCACTCCATGATGTTGATAAATGAAGTTGTCACTATCATTGTGCAGTTAGGGCTTTAATTAGTTTTGTCATATATGGAAATAAGAAGCTCCTGTTACATAGAATGTATTCAAAAAGAATATGAGCAATGTTGTAATTTAAGGAAAAGAGCTAAAACGTTTAACCCTTAAAGCAGATGGACATCATATCTGTGAGTTTAATTTAGTTGATCTACAGTTTGTAATTATAACTTTCCTGCTCAACAAACACAGAATTGTATTGTGCCAGTTTAGGTTCAACTAAAATGGTGATGAATATAAAGCAATTTTCCCATAAAATAAATAACATAATTTTACTGCAATGAATAAAGCTTTAGTTCTTAATGATGCTTTATCTCACAAAAAAGATTTCTTTCTTTTATTTTACAATCTTCAGGCAAAAAAAAACATATACTCTTGAACTTCCATTTTCTTTTTACTATTACTGATTTTATTTAATTTCAGAAACAGAAATGACAAAAGAAATAACTCTAATACCTGGTATGTAATAAAAGTATAATAAAAATACAGAATCATTTGTAGGTGAAAAAATATTTAATTATTCAAGTACAATTTTAAATTCTTATTTATGAAAAATTATTGAAGATTTTTGTGATAAGAATATGTTAAACTATAAAGTTTTTAACAGAAATACAAAAATATTAAAATAACTGAAACATTGTAGCAAATGAAATTTATGAAGCTACCTTTTCTAGTAACTTTTTAACATTAATCAGTTTGCTGATATAAATATTAAATATGTAAAAAAAATTAAATATATAAAAATTCCAAATATTTTTATTGAGTAGTTTCTGGAATTGAACATTTGTTTATTTACATGTGACAGGCCTGTTGTAGAAGTTGACAATTCTTTTGTGTATAACTGAATGAATTAATAACCAATTCTTTTTATTGCTCTATATTGTGGCATGTTTGAAAATTTGAAGATATAATTTCTTTTGACATAAAAAAAAAATGGTCACTAAGGTTTAGGAATTCATATTGACATATATAATTACTAAATAAATAAAACTGTACATACACATGGTGTTCATATGCCATACAAAAGTTTGATGTCAGTGTGTTTTATTGATTATTTTTACTCATCCAAAAAATGAGGAAAATCGAAAATTCAGTGCTGTTAGTACTACATTATGTTTTTCATCTATCAGCTGTCATATCTAATATTTAGATTTATAAGTGTAAAAAAGTAATAAAAAAGAAAACAAAAATCTTTGGCTGCTTTGTTTCTACTTTTCTAACTTCTTGTCTATACTTCAATGAAAACTTCATTGTTTATATTTTCAAAAATGCCTTAGTTGTGACTATAAGTATAGTTAGCCTCATCAATTATTATTCATGTAAGTAAATTCTATAACAACATATCTGCTTTGCTATATATGCATTCCTCAAATTTATCTACCATATATATATAAGACAAAAAAAAATACTTAATAAATAAAATCTAGAGGAAACTGTACAAAATTATGACAAAAACCAAAATAATTGTAAAATGGGATAAAAAATTTGTATTAAATTACACTAGAGCCTAATTAATAAGATTATATTTGTATATATGTGGTTAACAAACAAATGCTAATATAAAAATCTTCTATTTCTTCATCCTCAAATGATATTTTATATTGCAGTCTTTACACCTATTGGAATGGAAACAACAGGTCAGTTTACTTTGTTCAATCAATAAATGTCATTTAAGTTTTTAATATAATTACAAGTTGAAAACTTGACAAGGATAACATTTGTAACAGAACTACATTAGATTATTTTAATTTCAGATTTATTCATTCAAAATGTCCTATAATTTAGCATCAAAGCTGACCTATTCTATAATAATATTATAAACTGGAGGGTTGTTAAATTGCTCAGTAACAAGCGGTACAGTGAGTGATTTAATTGTAGCAATTGAATGAATGTATGCAATCATTGTTTCCTTTGTAGGGTGCTCCCAGTTGCCAATGTTCTCTACTATCCTGCAGGGTATTAAATCTTGAAAGCAACTCTGGTATGTTGGATGACCAAGCCAATCACTAACCAACTTTGCATTCATTTGAGGTTGATTTATCATTGTTGACATGCACTCATCTAGGGCATCATCAATTTGATGTCACAAGGAACCACATCTGAATCACTACCACATTCTTCTGTGACAAGGTTTGGTAAACCCTATTCACCCTCTACTATGTCTAGCACCGGTCAATTGGTATTGTTTAGAGTCTCCACCATAGCACAAGTCTCATGACCACCTTGATCTTTGTCTCCATAGATGTGACGACTCACACACAAGTATTTGCATGTCACCTCCTTCTCAACTACGTTCATCCAGCCTGTGGCCTCAAGAGGGAGAATGTAGAATGTTTGATGGATCAGAAAAATATAACTGGCCTGAAATGCAGAAAGACACAAGAAATTGAACATGTCATTATCTGCCTTGTCATAAAACTAAAAATAATTCTGGGATAATTTTTCTGTAGTGCAAAGAAACTATAACACTACTCAGTCATCCACCATTGCAACCATTTTTAAACAAGCATATATTTATACTTCAGAAATCCACTTTCACTCAATCGAAAGTAGATACCATTGCTCTTTTTTCAAGTTTTTCTTATTCAGTTTTGATGTTATGAATTTTTGAAGCCTTTTTTGATAGTCTCAAATCATCCAATTGATGCTGATAGAATCCCCTATGAGCTGAGCCTTGTTCAGTTTCAAAATTTGAATCATTGATGAGTTCTTCATCATAAATGAGATCTTCAAGAGAAGAAGGTTGAATGAAAACTGTTACTTGGATTTCAACTGAATGAGACACTGGATGTATAGTTTATAGTAGACTAGGATAATGAATTTTACATTTGTTTTTCTTGTTATATGGTGAGGTTTTCATTAATCAAAAGTAACAGTCTATGCAATTATATTTTGGCTCATGCCAAATCATAAGTATATCAAATGCCAACTTATCACATGTTACCTTGATGCATATCTGTAAACTCTTAACATACTGCTTGCATATCTTGTGAAGGGCCCAAGACTTATCTTAATCACCAAGTTTTAATTTAAAATAGGCAAAATAGACTCGCTTCACAAATGCGCTGATGTTTGCTCTTTGACTGGGAATCAACCTAGTCAGCAGATCTGAAAAAAATTCTCCTTCCTTTTCAAAAAAATAATTAAAAAATCAGTTGACCAGTCCTATTACTTTACAGACTAACAATAAAATTGTGCTTATTTGGAGAGTAAGCTTTAGAGAAAAAACTTGATGGTATAGAAGAAAACAGATTGTAGTTTTCAAATCAGTATGCCAATTTTAGTCTAAATCAAATGAAATATCAAGCTCAACAGAAATTATGTTCAAAATTACTCCCCAGTGTTATTTGTTGGCTGAGACCCATTTTTCTTTGTTACACTTAACGGTTCTGAGTCCAATGCATATAAGATTTTAAAACATTTTGTCATTTAAAAAGAATAGACAAAAGAAACGCTTCCCAATTATTAAAATAGAAATAAAACTGATATATTTTTCAATATTTATTTTTAAAATTTTATCTATATGGTTGCCTTTATTTCAGGAGAAGAAACTTCTGTACCTGAAGGTAAGTAATTGGTTCTTTTCTATCCATAACTTTTTGAACATTATATTTGTTTTGTTTCTTACATAGTAAAGTAAATGTTTTCAAGAATTTCTGAATGATCTTAATGTATTGGCATACAAGTTCGACTGGGTTTTTTTTCAGCCTGAAATTTAAAATCATAATTTGTAAAAACTTAAGAATCTTATTTATATTGGGGTTACTTCTCTTTTAACTTTAGTAATTAGTAATATTTCTGAATTTTTATACTTATCTGATCTATATAGCAATAGCACAATTTATTACACAGTGATATTTGCATAGAGTAAATGCAGTGACATGATTCAAATTACAGCTATTTAGCTTATGCAATCAATTCACATGAGCTAAATAAAATAAAGAAATTAAAGAAACAAGTTTCAGATTCAGTTGGCAAAAATGTATGAAACAAATGTTTAACAATATGTTTCATCTATAACATCCACCATTCAATAAAAATAAAAGAAAGTACAGAACCAATTTCGTCTGCGGGAGAAATGGAGATATTTCTGGATAGCAAAGGCTTTACACTCATTTCCATTCTCATTGATTGATGAGAGAAATAGCATAACTGTTCTCTATCAATGTTTTATTTAATCAAAGTTCATTTTTTCATATTATATGTAAATTCTAATTAATTCTAATTATTAACTAGTAAATACTTTAATAACTACTTTTATAAAATCTTTCTTTTTTTCACCACTTCATGACAAGTTTGTTTTATTGTTTTTAAGTTCCTTGTCAATGTACATAAATTATATGAAAAATCATAGTATGCCACATGATATAGAGAATAGTGTGGGAGTACTTGAGTAAACCACTCCTCAGGCAGTAACAATTGTAAAAACTGGTACATTATTTCTTAATATAACTCAATCAATAATCCTCAATGCTAAGACTTCTCAGCTACATCAGTTATACCTAGTCATTGCTTTCATAAACTGAAATACCAATTGCTTAGACATTTACAATTTTATTTTATAACACTTTTTTTACAAGATGACATAGAAATTAAAATTTGATATCTTCCATGTCACATTAAACATTTTACTCACAGGACTGTTATATGTTATCATTTTTTGGTATTTTTTCTGTTTGAATTCTAATTGAAATCTATATATTTAATAAATACACATTCTTTTTTTTTCTTTTTTTTAATAGAATACACAACCTATTTTCCAAAAGTTCCATCAACAGGTTAGTAATTTTTCAATGCAATACAAAGATTTTCTGAATAACAACCAAAAGAAAGATGACAAACTAATGAATAATAGTTTGACATTTTAAATCCATAAGCCTGATATTTCAGGCTGAGCACTAAGATCAATATCTCGGGCAGAGTATTCTCTTATTATACACCATAAGCATGGCATTTCAAGCAGAACAATATTTCAGGATTAAGGAGATGACACCAGATACTAATAAGAAAAGGCTAAATATAATGACCATTCATAGCCTTTGTTTTAATAGAATAGTGTGATAGCTTTAAACAAAGATATTTGCACCCTCGGTGAGTGTTTTATACTTGATTTTCTTTGTCGATTTTGTAAGCTCAGGTAGAGGGTAGCTGAGGGCCATCTTTCAAGTTAAATTTCCAAATGATGTAATATATGAAGTTAGAAGTAAGGTCAATGAACAAATGGGCATAGTACACTTGATCAAAATAATACAACATTTTATGCATTGCTATTTACCAAAATATAAAAAGGAAGTCCATAGATGTTAGAGAGATAAATGGTACTAATGAGATATTTAAGAAAATTGAAATGGAATTTTTGAAGGCTGGTTCCTATAATAAAAGATGTACTCTTAATTTTTCCAGCATATTTTTTTGTTATCTGTATTGGATTGTGTATGGGGTGGTGTTATGGTTATCTGTAGAGAAAATGGAATCAGGGACTGAAGTTCAAATTTCAATTGAGATTGTTTGCATTTACTTTTCATTAATGTCCTTGGAAAAAGTATGAAACTATCTCTACTTCCCCTAGCTTAATAGAAAATTCCCATCAAGGCTGAAAAGTCTTGATGGGAAATCAGTCTAAAGAAGGACAAATATAAAATCAAAACTTAGGCGCAACAATCCTAAACAAATCATAGTGCATTTATAGGAAGGCATTTGCTGATGGAGTCTGGCAAAAATGATGCAACTTGTGCTACTGCTGATTATCTCAGACTTTCTATTCTACTGGAATTCAACAGTGCAAGTCAAAATAGTGTTGATGCTAATCTGCACACCTCTCTAGCACTTTAATCTTTTCTTTCGTGTAAATTTATCCATTTCCTCTATACTAAAAATAAGGAAATAAGAACATCATCATCGATAATGATGATATAAGATGTTTATACCTTTGAAATGAAATCAAAGGTTTATTAGAAAATTAAAATCCTTTTAATTCTTTGCAATATCATAAAACATTAAAAAAAACTGGCCAAACTTATTATTTTTGCATTTGTACTTTCTATTTTCAGTGTATATACCCTCAGAAAGCCAAGGACCTTCTGAAGGTAGGTGAACTTAGTTCATTTTTGTCTAGAGGGAAAAACATTTAGACCAATGAGTTTAAATTTCTGCAATTATTGTGGGTGCACTGGATTAACTTATTTAATCATAATCAGATCTTTTAGAAATTACTACAGTAGATACCTGAAAAGGTCAAAGGTTACTTTAGCCAAAAGATGTGAACATTAGTCCAAGTACATTAATATATGATGATAATAATAATAATCTATAACAATACTCATGTTCTTTATTTGTATTACTGTTATCACCTTGCAACACTTTGTGTTTAAAAATGAGACTGTCCAAATCATCCAAGATGAAATGCAAAAATATAAATTCTGATTATCTGGTGTTGCTTATCCACCAAATTCTTATTCTTATGAGTGTCATCATCTCAGCTAAATAATAGACCATTCTGTTTTTATCATAAAGAAAGAAAGGGAAGAAAAATGACATGCTACACAGAAAAATATAATAAGAAGAAATAAAGTGTAGGGGAAAGATAGAGAAAGGGGGTGAGTGTGTGGAAATGATAATGCTAATCTGTTTCAATCAAACATGAGGAAAAGAAGGAAAGAAAGAAAAAAAACAGTGACAGAGTTAAATCAAGATTATCATACTTTTTACCTATCAAACTTTTGCAATAGCTCTAAAGTAAACATATCAAACGTTGTAATAATTAAATTATCATACTGTGGTATATCCACGCTAGTAATAATAATTTCTCATTTCAGAATTTCATACAAAAACCTATATTAGTGTTAGTAAATAATATTCAAATATTGAGTAAAATAATGCCAAAATTTCATAGATAATTGAATATGCATTTTTCTTTATATTTTCAATTCAAATAAATAATCTGAACAATTATGTTTGTACAACATATTCTTCATATAATGATGTCTATTTCTTTTTCAGTGACAATTTCAAATGAGATTACAATTATTCCAGGTAGGCAGTGATGACTTTAAAAAATAATTTCCTGTCAAAATTATTTATTTTTAAATCAGTTCTCTTTTTTTTTCCAGAAAATAAAGTGATGCATGAAGTTATTTAAAAAATACATTTCTTACTGATGAATTATAAGTATATTCAGTTGTAAAAAACATATTTTAATTAACATTGATTAATTTTGAAGTTGTGAAAACATATCTTATTTAGAAACTTTACACAAGAGGCCAATCAGCAACTATTTTTAGTATTAACCATAGCAGAATAAAGGAGTTTACCTCAGTAAGCACACTGATGTATATTATCAACAGAAAAGTAAAACTGAAAATAAGAACAATAGGCCACACTATGTAATGGCTTCACAAAATAATATAATATATATAACAATGTAACAATGCATACATATGCTGATACTTAATTATGTACTGAGTTATTCAAACTCGTATCTTCACCTTGGTTGTTACAATGAAGATATTTCAACTATTGTACTCTTCAACTTTCTTCAGGTGTCTGTTGTATTTGGTAAAGTTCAAGGAACTTCAGACCAATTATTTCATTCTACTGCCCATGTTGAGTCAGAACAGTTGCCCTCGGTTGTATGTATGAGGAAGCACAACATTTCCTCTGGTCTATAATACTAGTGTAATGATTATCTTGCTGGTTGTAGTTGAAATTTGGCAAATGATTATCTTTCCTTGCTGCCAGGAGGTGTTGCAACCTAGCTATTTAAATGCAGCCTGTAAATGTGACTCTCTCTTTCTTCGATCTGGAACCACCAGAGATGTACTTGACCTTTGTGTCACCGTCCATTTGGACTTGGGGGGCCTTGACCCCCCTCAACTACAGGCTTATAAATGTGTCTTTACGCAGACCCCTTTTTATATTTGAATTCAAGGATATCACCTGATGATGACTTATTTTAAGGTAATTAAAAAAACACCTAAACATGGCCTGAGGTTACAGTGGCCTGAACATTGTGTTTATAATAAAAATGAGGTCAACAGTCCAAAATATAAAAATTATAACAAAAGCAGATGCTCGTCTTGATTTTTGGAAAGAGAAATTGATAGAATCAAATAAAACACCTTCTTCTCAAGAACATGTTTTTAACAACTTATATTTCTACTGTCAGTTGTGAAAGGTCTTTTTGCAAACTGAAATTAATTTGTATGTACTGGAGAGCCACAATGCTTCAAGAATGACTTAGAACTTGGCAATATTGAAAGTCTTAAAAGAGACCTACATAATTCAATTAAGGCATTTGCAGTATCAAGAGCACCAAAAGTTCATATGTTATTGTAATTGAAATATGAAATAACCAGAAATATCCAAAGGCTATCTGTACAAGATCTAGTTAAGTTGTGTAAACAAATAAAATGTACTATTTGTAAACTTAAATAATACTTTATCAATGTATTTCATAATCCATGTATACAACAAATGACTACCAATGTAGTTACTTGTTCACAACAAAACATCTAAAAAAATTTTTTTTTTAATGAATTTCTGTGCAATTTGGTGGAAACAAAGACAATAGAATAAATGATAAGAATTTGAGGTGGACTCACACATTTCTATTGACTACACCTGCAAGTAGTTTTAGTAACAATAGTGTTGGTAGAAGTATGCACTCTCTGAAAACTTTTTAATTCTTTAGGCTATTTTCATTAAGTGGGTAATGAATCCCAAAACAAATAAAGATTTTGGAGTTGAGTGATGCCAAAATTATCTTTGCCCTGTGTGCTGAGAACCCTTGCTACATCATTTAATATAATAATGTTAATTTTTCAGCTTAGAAATGCCAATATATACAGAAAGCAATATGATAAATATACATACATGACAGTATAACAAATATAGACAGTGCTAGAAGACTGCATATAATCTTGAAATTATAGACTTAAACTCTTGTAGAATGGAAATATGCATCATATAAAAATGGCTGGTAAATGAAGATGGTAAAAAGTTTAATTGAAAGTTAAGTGCAGTTACTGGTTTGACTCTTTGTATGAAATTTCTAATTCATATTTAATTAAATTATACAAAGTGTATTTCTTATTATTTTTTAAGAAATGTATTTTATTTGAATTTAGCTTTAAAATTTATATTTAAAAATGTATTTAAAAGTTGATTTTGATAGTTGCTGTATTTGGTAATTTGAGTGATACTATCTTCTGAGTAATTATGAAAATAATGAAATTGCTGGTGTGGAAAAGATTAAACATGAAACTAGTTGCAATATATATTTATATCAAGTAAGAGATTGAGACTTAGATAACAGCTAGTTATTTTAAACCTTTGTCAATTATAAATTTACACTGAATGGTTATATTAATTTGTTACTATAAAAGATAAATCCACATAATAGAAAATTACTAAATTATATTGATTATCATATTTTATGGAGTTAATATTGTTCTGTGAAAAAATTCCTGAAATTTTGTGGTGAAATATTTTTAATTTGAATGAGTGGCACTTAAGAGATTTATTAATTAAACATTTATGTTTTTGTCTTGATTGTTATTTGTAAGTAAACAATAATGCTATATGATTATTTTAAAATCCAGTTTGAAGAACTACCAATAGACCTATTTAGTAATACTTTATTAGATTGTTAATAATTATTTTAGTAACACAAATTGTCATTGACTGTTTATTGTTAGGTACCTCCTTTGGATGAAAGACTTGCTTTTCTATTGAGAAACATTTTTAATTGTTTCACTTGGTTCAATAAGTATGTGTATCAAATTTGATAACTCTTCATCAAACCATTTGGCCATCTTTAGAGAAAAAAAACAATAAGCTTTTCCATTTCATTAATATAGTTTTCTCAGTAAATTTTAGGAAGTGAATTTTGCTGTTAAACTTATTCTTTATATATTAATGATAAGTCATTAATCTTTTAACAATTTTTTTTTCAGTGATAACTACAAACCATGGTGCATCAGGTAAATATCCGTAAAGAAAAATAAATTTGTTTGGCAATCAAAATTATTATAAAATTTGATTTGCATTTCACTTTAGTTTTTAGCGATGAGTGAAAAACTATTTTATCTGAATGTTTTAGTATTTGTATTAAAAAATTGTTCATGGTTCTTATATTTTGACAATGGATTTCATACAATGTATTATATTAATATCTATAAAATCAGGTCAATTCCTTCAAACTTAGTCACTGATTGACATTATATGGTATGTCTGCTCATCTCTTTGGAGATGTTTTTTGTATATATACTTTCCTTTTACATATTATAAATAATGAATGCTATTTTCTATTATTAAGAGATGATAGTTTTGAAGAACTCTATTTGATCTAATTTTGTGTTCAGAGATTTCCCTTTTCCTTTGTGAGTTGTAAGATTTTCCTTTTCCAATGTGTGTTTTGATATTTGCCTTCTCCAACATATGTTGTAAGATTTCCCTTCTCCTATGCGAGTCATAAGATTTCCCTTCTATGCGAATCATAAGATTTCCTCCTCCTATGCAAGTCGTAATATTTCCCTTCTCCAATGGAGTCGTAATATTTCCCTTCTCCAATGGGAGTCGTAATATTTCCCTTCTCCAATGGAGTCGTAATATTTCCCTTCTCCCTTCTCCTATGCGAGTCATAATATTTCCCTTCTCCTATGCGAGTCGGAATATTTCCCTTCTCCTATGTGAGTTGTAAGTTTTCCCCTCTCCTATGCAAGTCGTAAGTTTTCCCCTCTCCTATGCTAGTCGTGAGATTTTCCTTCTCCTATGCAAGTCGTAAGATTCCCTACCCATAGTTAGGAAATGAATAGTAAATTTAATAGTTCTGACATGAATGTGACTTTCAGAACACAAGGCATCATACTTTTGTTGATGAGTCTTGTGCCATTGCAAAATTTGGAGAATCTGGGTTACATAGCAGCATGAACAGTGCAGCAAACTTCAGTAGCAGATCATGTGGAGCAGGCTTATCTGATTAGGAGGGTGGCTAGTCACCTAGCAAGATTTAAAAACAAGATCTATAAAAGGGCAGAAGAACCTTCTTACAGAGTCAATGGCCATCTAGCACATGAATATTATGGTGTACCATGCTTGGTCCCCTCATCTGAAATTCTTCAGCAATCAGTAGTGGTGTGAGAAACAGGTTTGTGTGGCTGGAATATTTTAGTTTGAATATAAACATTATTCTTCAAATTTTCCCCATTTTATCTAGACATTTCTTTCATTGGTTTTATTTGATTAGTCACTCTCCTTACCCTTTTTAATTCAATTTAATTGAATGTTTCTTTTTGTTGTGTTTGAATATGAAAAACTAATAAAATTGCTCTTAGAATATTTTTAGAAATTAAAAACAAACAAAACACAAAAGAAATGTGAGTTTTTTTTATTAATAATCTAATTAAAGGAGTACAACAAAGTCTTGTTCTTTTTTTTTACTATTATTCTAAGCTCTATCAAAACTTCCATGGTTGATACTTGTCAATTTAAAAAAAAACAACTTTAGGCGCAAAATACAGTGTAATTTCTAATCCCTTTTGTCGTACATTGCAAAAATGGTAGGTATGAATTAATTTTGAAATTCATACAAACCTTTCAGTTTTTTCCTTTGCCTTACAGTTTTCCTTTTTATGTTAAAACTTTAAATTTTTCAATAAGTCAAACACAGTTTTATCTAATAACAAAGTTTCATAGTTTCCATGCACAAATATAAAATAAGATTAATAAATAAAGAATTTTAAAACATTTTAAACAATAAATTTAGATTAAAAATGAAAGTATATCTTTAAAAAAGTTATTAGCAATTTTTTTTTTTTTTTCAGAAACAAAATATTTCTAAAGAGTATTTTATCAAAATAGATATCTCTGGTTAAACTCTTAAAAAATATTCAACAATATAATAATACAGCAGACTTCAATAACACATGCACAATACCAAGTTCCTAAACAGTTGTTTGTACAGTCGCTCACTTTCTTTTATTGTATGGCTGATATCAGGGAAATTTGCATATGCCAAAAATATAGTCTTGCCAATTTTCTCATCTCTGAGATAATGTTTCTTGAATTATGGATATGGATTGGCCATATTCCTCTTTTTAAGTTTTTAACTCCTTCTGCATGCTAGATATATGTAAACACACTTCATCCTTGGAGGTAAGCAGTATTTTTTTTCGTTTGTTTACAGTAAACAAACTTTTCACACTATCACTTTTCCCAAATATCTCTTGATCATACACACACACAAAAATGAATATAAAACTTCCTTGTAAGAAGTTGAATCAGAATATGTATAGTCTTCAGTATAATCACCTTATTATTCAAAATTATTGAAGAAGTAGAAGAAATATATATTAATGTTATTAGTGTCTTTTAAAAAGAAGCTAATGATTTATTTCAGGTTTGATGTGCAGCATTACTGATGGCATGAACAACAGTATGTACATTCCTGATTCAAACATTATAATACCTGATGGCAGTCCCCCCAATGTGATAAGGCCAGGAGGAGGTGGATGGGTGACCAGGGCGAAACAACCAATGCCCACTGTTTCCATTAAAGTGGGAAAGGTGTTTGACACAGGAGTACAAATGAAAATTCCTCAACATGAAAATGTTGATGTATTCTTTGTCATCTACTGGGAAGGTTCAAAGAAAGTATTAAAAGTAAGGATTTATCTTGATTTTGCTCATGTATACACAATCATGTAACTTTAAGAACAGCTTTCTATCAAATCTCATTTCTTAATCTGCACATGAAATTATTCTTATATCATTAAAAACATTTCATTAATGTATCATTTATTCTTATTTTTCAACTATTATTCATTTTGACTCTATTTTCTTTCATCTTAATTTTTTAGTTACTTGGTTGTTAAAGACTTTCTCTCGCAAGATATTGTTAAAATGCTCTAAAAAGTGGCAGTCAATTGGAGAGAGATCGGGTGAATAAGCTGGGTGAAGTAGTTTCATAAACCCAGTTCATTTAAATTCATTTGTGAAATATGCTTGTGTTGTCATGGAGAAAAATGTTCATTGACCAATGTTGGATGTAACTGTTGCAGATGTTGATGCATTTTGTCAACTTCCTCACAATACATTTCTTCTGTGAAAACATTCACCAGGAAGTTATAATGAATGATTCCACTTGTCAAGTATCAAACAGGGAACATAAACTTCTTTGGATGGATCTTTGATATGGGAAAACATAGGAGTTGTATACAATCCATTTCACAGTGTAATAAAGAAATAGAAATTCAAACTAGATTTTATAACGGCAACTTTCTGAAGTAAATGACTAACATTCCAGACAGAGTGGTGTTCATCTGTGAAGGAGTACCCTTGGAAGTTGAAGACGGTCTGGTTAAATCAAGTCTAAGGATTTTTAGATGCCCCCAAATCAAAAGTTTAAAATGATTTAAGATCTAAAAAGGTGTGTTGGTGTCAAATTTGGAATGATGTAGAAACAATGAGAATTAAAATTAATGATTTTTTTTAATTATTGTTTTGGATATAAATACAGGATTGCATCTAGATGAAGACAGAGCGTTTTGACCTTCATAGAAATATGTGTTTGATTGTCAAGTCATCAGAGTGTTTGATCTCCTAAGTTAAAGGACCCCATTTAATTCAGGGATGAACTTGAATCTGTTTGCCATTCACTCTTTCTCTCTCTTGCCCTATAATCAGGTCAATTCCTTCAAACTTAGTCACTGATTGACATTATATGGTATGTCTGCTCATCTCTTTGGAGATGTTTTTTGTATATATACTTTCCTTTTACATATTATAAATAATGAATGCTATTTTCTATTATTAAGAGATGATAGTTTTGAAGAACTCTATTTGATCTAATTTTGTGTTCAGAGATTTCCCTTTTCCTTTGTGAGTTGTAAGATTTTCCTTTTCCAGTGTGCGTTTTGATACTTGCCTTCTCCAACATATGTTGTAAGATTTCCCTTCTCCTATGCGAGTCATAAGATTTCCCTTCTATGCGAATCATAAGATTTCCTTCCTCCTATGCAAGTCGTAATATTTCCCTTCTCCAATGGGAGTTGTAATATTTCCCTCCTCCTATGCGAGTCGTAATATTTCCCTTCTCCTATGGGAGTCGTAAGATTTCCCTTCTCCTATGCTAGTCATAATATTTCCCTTCTCCTATGCGAGTCGGAATATTTCCCTTCTCCTATGCGAGTTGTAAGTTTTCCCCTCTCCTATGCAAGTTGTAAGTTTTCCCCTCTCCTATGCTAGTCGTGAGATTTTCCTTCTCCTATGCAAGTCGTAAGATTCCCTACCCATAGTTAGGAAATGAATAGTAAATTTAATAGTTCTGACTGAATATGACTTTCAGAACACAAGGCATCATACTTTTGTTGATGAGTCTTGTGCCATTGCAAAATTTGGAGAATCTGGGTTACATAGCAGCATGAACAGTGCAGCAAACTTCAGTAGCAGATCATTGGAGCAGGCTTATCTGATTAGGAGGGTGGCTAGTCACCTAGCAAGATTTAAAAACAAGATCTATAAAAGGCAGAAGAACTTCTTACAGGTCAATGGCCATCTAGCACATGAATATTATGGTGTACCATGTGGTCCCTCATCTGAAATTCTTCAGCAATCAGTAGTGGTGTGAGAAACAGGTTTGTGTGGCTGGAATATTTTAGTTTGAATATTGCTGGTTGTAGTTGAAATTTGGCAAATGATTATCTTTCCTTGCTGCCAGGAGGTGTTGCAACCTAGCTATTTAAATGCAGCCTGTGAATGTGACTCTCTTTCTTCGATCTGGAACCACCAGAGATGTACTTGACCTTTGTGTCTCCGTCCATTTGGACTTGGGGGGCCTTGACCCCCCTCAACTACAGGCTTATACATGTGTCTTTACGCGGACCCCTTTTTATATTTGAATTCAAGGATATCACCTGATGATGACTTATTTTAAGGTAATTAAAAAAACACATAAACATGGCCTGAGGTTACAGTGGCCTGAACATTGTGTTTATAATAAAAATGAGGTCAAGAGTCCAAAATATAAAGATTATAACAAAAGCAGATGCTCGTCTTGATTTTTGGAAAGAGAAATTGATAGAATCAAATAAAACACCTTCTTCTCAAGAAACGTTTTTAACAACTTATATTTCTACTGTTAGTTGTGAAAGGTCTTTTTGCAAACTGAAATTAATTTGTATGTACTGGAGAGCCACAATGCTTCAAGAATGACTTAGAACTTGGCAATATTGAAAGTCTTAAAAGAGACCTACATAATTCAATTAAGGCATTTGCAGTATCAAGAGCACCAAAAGTTCATATGTTATTGTAATTGAAATATGAAATAACCAGAAATATCCAAAGGCTATCTGTACAAGATCTAGTTAAGTTTTGTAAACAAATAAAATGTACTATTTGTAAACTTAAATAATACTTTATCAATGTATTTCATAATCCATGTATACAACAAATGACTACCAATGTAGTTACTTGTTCACAACAAAACATCTAAAAAAAGTTTTTTTTAATGAATTTCTGTGCAATTTGGTGGAAACAAAGACAATAGAATAAATGATAAGAATTTGAGGTGGACTCACACATTTCTATTGACTACACCTGCAAGTAGTTTTAGTAACAATAGTGTTGGTAGAAGTATGCACTCTCTGAAAACTTTTTAATTCTTTAGGCTATTTTCATTAAGTGGGTAATGAATCCCAAAACAAATAAAGATTTTGGAGTTGAGTGATGCCAAAATTATCTTTGTCCCTGTGTGCTGAGAACCCTTGCTACATCATTTAATATAATAATGTTAATTTTTCAGCTTAGAAATGCCAATATATACAGAAAGCAATATGATAAATATACATACATGACAGTATAACAAATATAGACAGTGCTAGAAGACTGCATATAATCTTGAAATTATAGACTTAAACTCTTGTAGAATGGAAATATGCATCATATAAAAATGGCTGGTAAATAAAGATGGTAAAAAGTTTAATTGAAAGTTAAGTGCAGTTACTGGTTTGACTCTTTGTATGAAATTTCTAATTCATATTTAATTAAATTATACAAAGTGTATTTCTTATTATTTTTTAAGAAATGTATTTTATTTGAATTTAGCTTTAAAATTTATATTAAAAATGTATTTAAAAGTTGATTTTGATAGTTGCTGTATTTGGTAATTTGAGTGATACTATCTTCTGAGTAATTATGAAAATAATGAAATTGCTGGTGTGGAAAAGATTAAACATGAAACTAGTTGCAATATATATTTATATCAAGTAAGAGATTGAGACTTAGATAACAGCTAGTTATTTTAAAACCTTTGTCAATTATAAATTTACACTGAATGGTTATATTAATTTGTTACTATAAAAGATAAATCCACATAATAGAAAATTACTAAATTATATTGATTATCATATTTTATGGAGTTAATATTGTTCTGTGAAAAAATTCCTGAAATTTTGTGGTGAAATATTTTTAATTTGAATGAGTGGCACTTAAGAGATTTATTAATTAAACATTTATGTTTTTGTCTTGATTGTTATTTGTAAGTAAACAATAATGCTATATGATTATTTTAAAATCCAGTTTGAAGAACTACCAATAGACCTATTTAGTAATACTTTATTAGATTGTTAATAATTATTTTAGTAACACAAATTGTCATTGACTGTTTATTGTTAGGTACCTCCTTTGGATGAAAGACTTGCTTTTCTATTGAGAAACATTTTTAATTGTTTCACTTGGTTCAATAAGTATGTGTATCAAATTTGATAACTCTTCATCAAACCATTTGGCCATCTTTAGAGAAAAAAAACAATAAGCTTTTCCATTTCATTAATATAGTTTTCTCAGTAAATTTTAGGAAGTGAATTTTGCTGTTAAACTTGTTCTTTATATATTAATGATAAGTCATTAATCTTTTAACAATTTTTTTTTCAGTGATAACTACAAACCATGGTGCATCAGGTAAATATTCGTAAAGAAAAATAAATTTGTTTGGCAATCAAAATTATTATAAAATTTGATTTGCATTTCACTTTAGTTTTTAGCGATGAGTGAAAAACTATTTTATCTGAATGTTTTAGTATTTGTATTAAAAAATTGTTCATGGTTCTTATATTTTGACAATGGATTTCATACAATGTATTATATTAATATCTATAAAATCAGGTCAATTCCTTCAAACTTAGTCACTGATTGACATTATATGGTATGTCATGCTCATCTCTTTGGAGATGTTTTTTGTATATATACTTTCCTTTTACATATTATAAATAATGAATGCTATTTTCTATTATTAAGAGATGATAGTTTTGAAGAACTCTATTTGATCTAATTTTGTGTTCAGAGATTTCCCTTTTCCTTTGTGAGTTGTAAGATTTTCCTTTTCCAATGTGCGTTTTGATATTTGCCTTCTCCAACATATGTTGTAAGATTTCCCTTCTCCTATGCGAGTCATAAGATTTCCCTTCTATGCGAATCATAAGATTTCCCTCCTCCTATGCAAGTCGTAATATTTCCCTTCTCCAATGGGAGTCGTAATATTTCCCTTCTCCAATGGGAGTCGTAATATTTTCCCTTCTCCAATGGGAGTCGTAATATTTCCCTTCTCCTATGCTATCATAATATTTCCCTTCTCCATGCGAGTCATAATATTTCCCTTCTCCTATGCGAGTCGGAATATTTCCCTTCTCCTATGCGAGTTGTAAGTTTTCCCCTCTCCTATGCAAGTCGTAAGTTTTCCCCTCTCCTATGCTAGTCGTGAGATTTTCCTTCTCCTATGCAAGTCGTAAGATTCCCTACCCATAGTTAGGAAATGAATAGTAAATTTAATAGTTCTGACATGAATGTGACTTTCAGAACACAAGGCATCATACTTTTGTTGATGAGTCTTGTGCCATTGCAAAATTTGGAGAATCTGGGTTACATAGCAGCATGAACAGTGCAGCAAACTTCAGTAGCAGATCATGTGGAGCAGGCTTATCTGATTAGGAGGGTGGCTAGTCACCTAGCAAGATTTAAAAACAAGATCTATAAAAGGGCAGAAGAACCTTCTTACAGAGTCAATGGCCATCTAGCACATGAATATTATGGTGTACCATGCTTGGTCCCCTCATCTGAAATTCTTCAGCAATCAGTAGTGGTGTGAGAAACAGGTTTGTGTGGCTGGAATATTTTAGTTTGAATATAAACATTATTCTTCAAATTTTCCCCATTTTATCTAGACATTTCTTTCATTGGTTTTATTTGATTAGTCACTCTCCTTACCCTTTTTAATTCAATTTAATTGAATGTTTCTTTTTGTTGTGTTTGAATATGAAAAACTAATAAAATTGCTCTTAGAATATTTTTAGAAATTAAAAACAAACAAAACACCAAAAGAAATGTGAGTTTTTTTTATTAATAATCTAATTAAAGGAGTACAACAAAGTCTTGTTCTTTTTTTTACTATTATTCTAAGCTCTATCAAAACTTCCATGGTTGATACTTGTCAATTTAAAAAAAAACAACTTTAGGCGCAAAATACAGTGTAATTTCTAATCCCTTTTGTCGTACATTGCAAAAATGGTAGGTATGAATTAATTTTGAAATTCATACAAACCTTTCAGTTTTTTCCTTTGCCTTACAGTTTTCCTTTTTATGTTAAAACTTTAAATTTTTCAATAAGTCAAACACAGTTTTATCTAATAACAAAGTTTCATAGTTTCCATGCACAAATATAAAATAAGATTAATAAATAAAGAATTTTAAAACATTTTAAACAATAAATTTAGATTAAAAATGAAAGTATATCTTTAAAAAAGTTATTAGCAATTTTTTTTTTTTTTTTTTCAGAAACAAATATTTCTAAAGAGTATTTTATCAAAATAGATATCTCTGGTTAAACTCTTAAAAAATATTCAACAATATAATAATACAGCAGACTTCAATAACACATGCACAATACCAAGTTCCTAAACAGTTGTTTGTACAGTCGCTCACTTTCTTTTATTGTATGGCTGATATCAGGGAAATTGTGCATATGCCAAAAATCTAGTCTTGCCAATTTTCTCATCTCTGAGATAATGTTTCTTGAATTATGGATATGGATTGGCCATGTTCCTCTTTTTAAGTTTTTAACTCCTTCTGCATGCTAGATATATGTAAACACACTTCATCCTTGGAGGTAAGCAGTATTTTTTTTCGTTTGTTTACAGTAAACAAACTTTTCACACTATCACTTTTCCCAAATATCTCTTGATCATACACACACACAAAAATGAATATAAAAACTTCCTTGTAAGAAGTTGAATCAGAATATGTATAGTCTTCAGTATAATCACCTTATTATTCAAAATTATTGAAGAAGAAGTAGAAATATATATTAATGTTATTAGTGTCTTTTAAAAAGAAGCTAATGATTTATTTCAGGTTTGATGTGCAGCATTACTGATGGGATGAACAACAGTATGTACATTCCTGATTCAAACATTATAATACCTGATGGCAGTCCCCCCAATGTGATAAGGCCAGGAGGAGGTGGATGGGTGACCAGGGCGAAACAACCAATGCCCACTGTTTCCATTAAAGTGGGAAAGGTGTTTGACACAGGAGTACAAATGAAAATTCCTCAACATGAAAATGTTGATGTATTCTTTGTCATCTACTGGGAAGGTTCAAAGAAAGTATTAAAAGTAAGGATTTATCTTGATTTTGCTCATGTATACACAATCATGTAACTTTAAGAACAGCTTTCTATCAAATCTCATTTCTTAATCTGCACATGAAATTATTCTTATATCATTAAAAACATTTCATTAATGTATCATTTATTCTTATTTTTCAACTATTGTTCATTTTGACTCTATTTTCTTTCATCTTAATTTTTTAGTTACTTGGTTGTTAAAGACTTTCTCTCGCAAGATATTGTTAAAATGCTTTAAAAAGTGGCAGTCAATTGGAGAGAGATCTGGTGAATAAGCTGGGTGAAGTAGTTTCATAAACCCAGTTCATTTAAATTCATTTGTGAAATATGCTTGTGTTGTCATGGAGAAAAATGTTCATTGACCAATGTTGGATGTAACTGTTGCAGATGTTGATGCATTTTGTCAACTTCCTCACAATACATTTCTTCTGTGAAAACATTCACCAGGAAGTTATAATGAATGATTCAACTTGTCAAGTATCAAACAGGGACCATAAACTTCTTTGGATGGATCTTTGATATGGGAAAACATAGGAGTTGTATACAATCCATTTCACAGTGTAATAAAGAAATAGAAATTCAAACTAGATTTTATAATGGCAACTTTCTGAAGTAAATGACTAACATTCCAGACAGAGTGGTGTTCATCTGTGAAGGAGTACCCTTGGAAGTTGAAGACGGTCTGGTTAAATCAAGTCTAAGGATTTTTAGATGCCCCCAAATCAAAAGTTTAAAATGATTTAAGATCTAAAAAGGTGTGTTGGTGTCAAATTTGGAATGATGTAGAAACAATGAGAATTAAAATTAATGATTTTTTTAATTATTGTTTTGGATATAAATACAGGATTGCATCTAGATGAAGACAGAGCGTTTTGACCTTCATAGAAATATGTGTTTGATTGTCAAGTCATCAGAGTGTTTGATCTCCTAAGTTAAAGGACCCCATTTAATTCAGGGATGAACTTGAATCTGTTTGCCATTCACTCTTTCTCTCTCTTGCCCTATAGTCATTTGTGATTGACTATCAATGCTCACATAAATTTTATGTCAAAATATTAGTCCAATGCCAACACTGTACTAAGTATTTAGTAGGTAAATGTTCTAGCCTCATTTGAACATCCAGTCCATTGTATTTTGTCAATTATGTTGTTTTCTAAAGACAATGATACTGATCATATAAATCATACCAGTGTATGAGAGATACATTTAATGGTGATTTCCGTAGGTCTACACTTTTCAACAAGTTAATAATATTGCATTATATTGATAAATTTTATTAGATTAAAAGTATTCAGGATTGAAAAAGTTAAGACTAGCCACCTTTGTTAACTGCTGAAGTTATTGATGATATCTCTAAACCTTTAACTCGATCACCCAGAAAATCTCTTACAGTGCTCTCTTCACAGATTGGGTTGTCTACAATTACTGTTTCTAGGAATACAAAGAAGTCAGACTAGTTAAAACTGAAATCCCAAAAGGATAGTTGTATCTTTTTTTAAACACTATTATGCATATGTGTGTGTGTGTGTGTGTGTGTGTGAGTGAATGTTAGTGCATATGTTATGTATTATTATAATTATGATTATTATTATTATTACAGAAATTTAAAGGAGATTCTCTTGGATATATTCGAGCAGGAAGTAACACAGACACTTTGGAATTCTCTTTTGAACCTATTGATTCCAATTTATCTATGAAAGTTACTATTTCCATCATAGCCTGTTTCACTCGTAAGGCCTATTATTTTTCTTTATTGAAGATATTTTTAAAATTTGCATAGAAATCATCAACTAACTAGAAAGAATGCTAACTACTATAAAACTATGTTTATGAAATACTTTGTTATAATTTCTAATTGTTTGTCTTCATCCAGTAACAATATTTACATATTTTACATTAAAAAAAACTCCACCATGCTTATTAATTTACTGCAAGATTGATACTATCAACAGGGTAAGTGGGCCAATTTATTAAAAATCTAATTATCTTATTCAGTCTTAGTAATTGAATCTACTAATATTAAATGAGTCAGAAGACATGAGTACCAGAAGAGTTTGGTGAAAATGGAGAACTTGAACTGAGCAACTATGCCCTTGTGCAGGAAGAACATGTTTCATTAAATTGAAACACTGGAGCAATAAAGTGTTGATGCAGACATAAATGATAGACTATTGAGGCAGTAATTAGATAATTACCAGGATTCATAAAGTCCAAGAATCATGACCATTATAACACAGATTCATAAATGGTTTGGTTTATGGCACATCAATCCTTTTTAGGTTATTTAATGCCAAAACAAGTCCTTTTGATAAAAGTTTGTGTTTCAAATTCTTAATATCTTCAGATTGGTATTAATAATTTTCATTAACTTGATTTGGTTTGTTTAATGGTATAATAACCCTGTGTGCCATTTAATGCCAGAAACTGTCAAAGTGTGAGACAAAATTTGGTACTCAAGTTTCCTTTACTGGTTTGATTTTCATAGATGTATTTTGTGGATGTATTTTGTATCTGATTCATAATTTTTTATATTTTTATTTCTCTCAAGAAGGATAAAATGTTATCCATGTTAGTATTCTCAAATTCCCCATATTATTTGTATTGAAATATTTCTTTCTGATTGGAGCAAAAACTCCACATTCCATGAGGAAATGTTTGACATTGTAGGGTGTTTGGCATGTCCCACACCGTGGTTGACCTTCCTGCTTGAGCACGAAAAAGTGTGTAAGTCTTGCATGGCCAATGTATTACTTCTTCCTCTCAGGATTTTCTATATCCAAGCTTCCATTCTCCCAACATTGGCTTAACTGATAATAATTTGTTCAGGGTACTACTATTCCAATGTTGTCATTTTTGATAAATCTTTTTATTTGGTTCTTTAGATCTGAAGTTTTCATTAATTTCTTTATTCATGACATATTTTGCAACTGAATCAGCTTTGTCATTTCCCATTATTTCAACATGACTTGGGATCCAACATCACAACTTCTTTTGACTCAGTGAATTGAGTTTACATAGTTACTTGACTATTAATAGGTTGTCAAGTGTTTTGTTTTTTAGTGTAATTAGTACAGACAATGAATCAGAAAATATAAATTTTGTGTTTGTATTTATTGAAAAAAAAATGGCAAGTGCTAGATCTGACACATGCTTCAGCATTGAAGATGAAGATTTCACTTGGGAAATGTTTCTTTCTTATTTTATTGTAACATATTGCTGCACTTCCTGTTGTGTTTTCATGTTTGGGGCCATCTGTAGAGATGGATGGATGGATGAGATAGTTTTCTTTAATTTTATAGATTTCCTCCTGGAAATTGTGAGGATGTGTATTTGTTTTTTGGAATTTGCATCAGTTTAATATTACTTTGGGAGTTTATATGGTCCAGGGTGTAATGTTTGGTGTAATATTTTTGTGTATTGTTGTTAGTTGTATCTTTGATTCCTTGATAAGGGGATCCATTTGGAACCCGAATGGTTTTATAGCTTTTCTTTTTCTTTTTTTTCTTATACAGGTTTCTATATTGTGGGCAGAATGTGTTTTTGTAGAATGGGTTGAATAGACAGGATTTTAGTTTTGTGAAGTATTGTAGCACTAGTTTTTCCCATCTAAGGTTAAGTGTTTCATTTAGTTCTGCATACTGACTTCAATTGATGAGATCTTGAAAGCAGCAAGCACCAGTCTTAGGCTTTCGTGGATTGTAGAATTGAGTATTTTTTTAGTAGTTTCCAAATCTTAATAGTTCATGTTGCCAAATAATGTAACCAAATAGTTTTGAGTACAAAAATCCAACTTGTTTGATATCAACATTTTTATTGCTTAAATAAGATGCTGATGCAAATTTTAAGGCTTCAGTTATTTTATTAGGTGAAGTGATTTGCATATGCATCAAGCTAACCATTTGCATATGATTGTAGAAGTTACAAATCAGCCATACCATATGCACTCACGTCCTCACTTCTCTCTAGCATAGAAACCTAAAAAAATAATATTGA
This sequence comes from Doryteuthis pealeii, assembly GCA_023376005.1. Taxonomy (NCBI): domain Eukaryota; kingdom Metazoa; phylum Mollusca; class Cephalopoda; order Myopsida; family Loliginidae; genus Doryteuthis; species Doryteuthis pealeii. Next base: position 103,437,489 of record CM042152.1, read on the forward strand.
GATAATTGAATTATTACCCTGTTAATGGCCTTCTAACTTGTTTTATGGTATTTTTGTTTGTTTTTTTATATTTTAATATTACATTTAATAGCATTTAACTATTTTAGCATTTAATTTCATGAGAAAATTTTTTTGAAAATTAACATAATTTTAAAAAATGTTAAAAATTGAAATTAAACAATATGTTATTTGTATTATTACTTTCATGTATCCTTTACTTTCTAAACAGAATACGTTCCAGAGACATTTGTAACAGTTCCAGGTTTGTAAGCTTTTCAATATCAAGCTATTATAACAATTCTTGCTTAAATAAAAAAAAATAAAAAGAAGTACGCCACTAGGACTGCCCTTTATTCAGATCCTTTAAAGTCAAGTTTGTGATTTCACCTACTCTCATGAAAGAGTAGGAGGGGGAGATAACATGCTATAAAAACCCTCTCTCACTCACTGACTCACTTACACACACACACACACACACACACACACACACACACACAGGTCTTCTTTGTGGTAAAAATACTTTTCATATCTTATGTTCCACCATTAAATTCTATGAATCAGTAATGCAGAAGACTTTTTTGCTGATCCTGCTTTAAGGTTGAACTTTCTGCATTATTTTCTTCTGTTAATTGATTTCTTGTTTCAAAATTATGTTCTGGTTTGATTTGATATTTCAGCCTAACAAAAGACATAATTCGTTCCTATACTTTTGTTACTCTATTTCTTTTTCATCTAGAGATGTTGATAAAACACCTGAAGACAAACCTATAAGAAGCATCCTACCTTCTACTTTTGTTTTTCTGTAATAAAATCTTTTATTAATGTTAACTTTCATTTGTTAATTGAAAGAACATTTTACTCTATAATTGCAAACTTCTCTGACAAGAAATGTCTGTTTGTATATGTATTTGTTTGGGACATATCTCTAAAACTTCTATGCTTTCATTTGATTGCATACTCCTGAACAAATTTTTTTCTTCGAATAAGTCATACGAAGTATGTTGCATCAGTAGTAATACTATAAGCTCTTCCATCTCTAGATGCACATATTATGTATAATAATACATATGCTTGAAGGTATGAGCATATCTAGATATAAGGGTAATGTATATGTATGGATGTACATTTATGTGGGTGTGTGTGAATAGTATATGTGTAATAATATCAAGTGGTAGTTAAATAATTGGTAGGTTAGGAAGCAGTAAAAGATAATAAAATAGAAAAGGACTTTTTGACATCAATAAGGAAAGGAAATGATTATTCAGCATCTTTATGGGCATTAGACAGGTAATTTCCAGAATTTGTCAAAGGAAAAAAAAATAAAATGTATTTTTTTTTTTAAATCTCACTCACATTTATTTTTTTATGTTATCTCTCTCAAACTAGTTGGAGGAGTATTAAAATATGTGAAGTGGTTTTGCTATGTCTACAGAGGAAGTCTAAGTCATATATAAATCATCATGATGAGGAAAGTGATTTTGCTTAGCCCTGAAATTTGGGTAATGAATAGTTGCTGTTCCAATAACTGATTGGCTCTTTTTTTAAATCCTCAAGTCTGACTACCTCTTACCACTAAAACAACACTTTGCATGATTGAGCTTTTGATCTCTCTCTCTCTCTCTCTCTCTCTCTCTCTCTCTCTCTCTCTCTCTCTCTCTGCCAGTCCTTATCTGACACAGACAGGCAGTGTGGCTGCTAGTTGGGAGAGGAAACCACTACATTACAATTCCTAAAGAAGCTCTATAGTTGCTTGATGAAGATATTCATCTGTGGTTGGTAAGCTGTAGTTCTCACTTTGGTAGAACCAAGTAATTTTGTCAGTAGTTCAATTTGAATCTCAATCTATAATTATGATCAATAGAATTCAGAAATGAGTAATCCAACTAGAAACATAAACTAAATGAGCCTATAATATCTATATGTACACGAGAAAATCTTTCATCATGAGATAAATATGTACTAGAAATGGTTTTGTGTGGAAATGTATTTTTGTCTTTTGACATGGTATACCCTATTTTGTCTACTTTTATCTACTATCTATCCCTGGCCATACACATATTGCACCCACTAACTTGAGAGAGAAGTTTTGTCTAGATGGGAATTGTATAAACTGAAAAATATGTCTGCCTGTTGACATTCTGGAATGAAAAGATGTAATAAATTAGTGACAATATCACATATGATGTACACTTCAGAATTTGGTAGTTTCACTTGTAATGTTAGAAAAAATGTATTGCTTTTTAAAAAAAATCAGGTTAATTTGTGTGCATATGATTTTGGCTTTGATTTCTTTAGTGAATACAAGATGTGCAGAAGAACATTCAATTGCAGCTTCCTGATTTTTTTACATGTCACATTTGCATGTAATTTTTTTTTACATGTCATTTTTGACATTTCTGTTTGATATAAACAATATGTTTCTAAGTTATTTAAAAATTATCTTATAATGTATATATTTAAATCAAATAAGAGGACAGAATTTGCTAAACAGTAAGACTGCACCAATGAGTAATTTAAACAATCAAATTGCTCCTTGTAGGGTTATGTTGTTGTCTAGGTTCCAACAATGCACTTTAAATCCTGTTAAATATAGAAAAATAATTTTATCTCAGTAGATTATGTTTAGTTTAAGATGCTAAAAGAAATCCCAAAACTATTTTTTTAACATTTTTTTTATTGTCAGTGACTATTTTTTCTAAAAATGACTTATTTCTGGATTGAACAAGAAGCAATAGACAATGTGGATGAATGTTTATTTCCCTAAGTCTATGTGGAACCCATTTGTTAACTTGAGAATTTTTCTTAAGGCTTATAAACAATGTAGTACAGTTAGCTGTTTGAACTAGTAATACAGAACTGAGTAAATTTTGAAGATATTTTGAAGATTTCCCGAAAATTAGGAAAAAGATGCTGTTAGAGATTTTTGCATTATTGATAACCAAAAAAGATTATATCTGATATTATCTAGGATCTCTTTTGTTCTTTAGGTATCAGTTTTCCAAATGAAAAAATGTAAATGATTTTTATTTTTCAGAAACATTACCTTCTCAAAGCATTCCATATACTGAATCTACACCTGAAGGTAAATACTCTGGAAATGTATTTTCAATGTCTTTGATTTATTTATTTACTTAAGTATTATTTAGAGATTGAAATCTACCCCCTCCCCCTCAAATTAAAAGAAAAAAGAAAACAATCTCCTGCTAAACACATCACACTGAAAAAAAATAGAACTTTCTGGAATGAAGTTAGACACTATTCACTCTACAAATTATTTCCTGTTCTATCTTTCTAACCCTCTCTGCATACCATAGCTGCTACAGCTACACTACCTCTTTACCTATTACATTACAAAAATGCCATCTGGCCTAATCCATTTCTACAAGGCAAAGGGAAAAATCATTCAGAAAACTACTGTCTTTCATTTTTTGGCACTTCAGTTCAATATAAACAATATGTTTCTAAGTTTTTAAAAAAATTATCTTACAATGTATACATTTGAATAAAATCAAATAAATAATAAACCAGTTTTCTTTACTAGATTTTCAATAAATATCTTCCAAGAATATCCATTGTAGTATTTCATTCATATTTAAGTTTCTTCATTTTTTATAATTAAGCATGTTTCATCATGGTAGGAATCAAGTAAGCTTTATCTGCAATATAAGTTATAGTATTTGTATCATGATATAAAAGAGAAAACTGTGGAATTGGAGAGAGGTTAATTTTCAGGAAATATTTGATGTAGAAGTATATTTAGAAGATCAAATTTTACATATATATATATATATATATTTATATTAGCTTCATGTATATGCATGCAAAAAATGAAAGTGCAGGCAAACTGATTTTTTCCATATCTTTATGATTTGCTCTGTAACTCTATGAGCTTCAAGCCCATTCTTTCTAGTGCCTCTTTGTTGCAGCCTCTTTACTAACCCCAAATATTCACTGCCCTTTGATCAAATCTCCCACATGAGCCTTTGAAGCGCCTGCCTGTATTCAGATATCCCCGTCAAAAACTGAACCAACTGTTAATGTGCCCACAAGATGGCCAATGCCCATCTGCCTGTGGTATTGTATCAGCCTACAAATTATAGGAGGTATCTTTATAGAGAAGTATATTTGTTTTGATGAAGATAATTAAACTCATTCAAAATTCCTTCTATATAATTCAGCTGAGTATAGGTTCATATTAATGTACAAAAATGACCAAACTTAAATACACCTCCCTGTTTAACAAAAGGTAACAAAGGAACAATTCTGTTTATAATAAAAAGTTAATATCATTTTTTAATATGAAAAACTATCAGCTTAAAAGGAAATATATCTCATATTACATAGATGCAATTAAGCATACTAGATTAAATAAGAACACATATAAAAATATATTAATTATATCTTAATTGTTTTCTATATAAAATTATTCATAGGATTGATTTTAATACGTTGGAGAATAAAGTAATAATATTAGAGATCAATAACACCAAGTAATTATTTATTAAACCTGATTTTGTTAAAAACAGTATGCAAATGAACCACACCATATATTATGTAAAGCTTTATTTCTTAGTGATATATAAGTGAAATTGCAGGATTTTAAATGCACTAATAACATGGGCTGTTTTGATGCAAATCTAACACAGATTTTTATAGAGTCCAAATTAATAAATAAGATTTATTCTTTTCTATATATTAGTGATTGTGACTATAGGTTAAATACTCATTCATAAACTTACACAATTCCTGAGGGTATTATAACATAATTTCGGTTACAGACAGACAAGCATCTCCATTATAAGATATATATATATATATATACCTATTGTCTATGTTAGATTTAGATATACTGTAATTTGATATTCTTACCTATAGATAAAAGGCTTCAATTTTCTATATTCTTATGCTCACATTTAGGATCTTAGAGAACTATGAAAAATTGAAAACATTTCAATTCAGCAATTCAGAAAAGAGTGAAAATAGTTTTCATAAATTAAATTTTATATTTTTGAAATATCTTACATGCTATAAGTATGTAAAAACAATTATTTCTTTTGTAGTTCCTCCTTGTGAAATAGTTGATGGTATGAAATCACCACTTTTTATTCCTGGGAAAAATATTGAACTGGAACCTGTTGGGTTACCTAACTTATTGAGGCCAACAGGAGATGGCTGGAGAGTACTGGCTACTGATAATCCTCCCATGGTCAATGTGACCCTTGGAAATGTTATGAATCAAGGAGTATCCATTAAACTGGTCAAGGACACTAATGTTTTGGATTATTATCTTTTATACTGGGAACGCTCTACAAAACATGTAAAAGTAAGTTTATTTTTTCTTATTATGTACTTACTGGAAGAGGCTAAAAACAAACAAAAAAAACTGGGGTAATGGTTAGCAAACTAGTCTTGCAGATCTGTTACTACTGAATAGCGAGTTAGATCCTTGCTGGATGCCCCATAGAAATCCCCATGTAAAAAAGAACTTGTGTTAATCTGGATGGTAGGAGGTCAGGAAAAATATTTTTTGGCATCACAAAAAAAATGACATGAAAAAAAAGATGACATCATGAAAAAAAAAAAAAAAAATGATATACAAAATAATTAGATAAATAAAGTAATTGAATTAAATGACCATATTCAAATTAAAAATAATTTTTGACTTTTTTTTTTTTGTATTATGTAAAATTCAATAAATTCAGCAGTGAGTTGGATTTTCCAATGGATGATATGTAAATAGTTTAATATTTTATCAAGGATAACCCTATCAGATACAACCAGCCCGGGTTAGAGTGGACCTGGGAGTAATGACAACAAAGGGGTGACTCCACACTCCTCAAGTCCCCATAAGTGGGGCATTGTTACTGGATTTATTTTAGTGTTATAACCAGGACCTGTGCAGATAAACTTCAAATAGAATCTGTGCCTTGATGATAAATGGGAACATAATTAACTGTTGTTGACTATACTGTTTTAGCTTTTCCAATGTAAACTATATTATTTGCCTTATTTCTAGTGATCCTTAGCATTTGCAAAAATGTAGTATTTTCAAATTTAACACTTTGTGTGCTGAATTAATGTTTTCTGTGTGCTTGTTAAGGACTTTTTGTTTTAAATCTTGCATCCATCTTTGTATTTGAAAGATTTGAATCTTACTTGTTTGTGTAAAATTATTTATTTTTGATCCTTTGAATTGAATATGCCCTTGTCGGTTTCATCCTTTGTCTGCATTCAAATTGAAGTGTACATATATTAACCATTTGAATTTTAATTCACTAATAAATTTCATTTCTACTTACATTGATATAGTTCAATATTATATCATGACAAGTTAGGCCAGGATAAGAATAAACAAAGAGGAAATAGTTTAAATCATACCCAGTATGAAGTTGGCCAGAATGATGGCGGCCTAAAAGCAGATGCAGTTTAAAGTCATAACAAGGACAAGTTTGCCAAAATAGGTATGGCCTAAAAGTGGTTGCAGTTCAAAGTCATACACTGGACTAAGTTGGCCATATGGCCTAAAAGAGAGTGCAGTTTATAATCCTACCCAGGAGCAGATGCCGAAATGGGGATAGCCTAAAAGCAGACACAGTTTAAAGTTATATACAGGACTAAGTTGGCTAGGATGGTCTAGAAGCGGATGCAGTTTAAAGACATACCTAGGACTATTTTTTTAATAGCACACAAATTCCTTGCTGAACTTCTTGCTTTTTTCTTGGTTCTTTGGATAACTGTAGAACTAGTGTTTTGTGAATCAGTAATACTTTCCACAAAGAGACTCTTTTTCATATTATGAATCACATGATAATTTGAATGCACTTTATGGATTCTATCTTCATAGCAAGCAAGGTCAACATAATAGCAATTGTCTTTGAATTCAATAGAGTTCTTAAATTCTTTGATCTTCCTTTTGTAAAAATCACTGACATTTACTTCTGTGCCCTCCGATACAGTAGAGTCAATTGCAAACATATTTTGCAAGTTTATATCAACTTGGGATAGGTTCAGAATTTCTTTGTTATTCTCAGTTTTTTCATTTGAAAATTTCTTTAACATATTTTTCAGGGAAATGGGCATGTTCAGTGATTACAGTAAAATAGTTCAACAGAGGGCCAGGAAGTTTTTTGGCAACAAATTTTGCCCAGTGTATATAAAAAGAGATAATTTTTGAAGGTGGCAACTCATTTGGGCATTAACTACGGTTTCCCTTTCATCTGGTCTTGGGTAGGATTATAAACTGCCCTTGATATATGTCTAGAAGATATATTAACTATTCTGACTGTAAGAAAATTCAGTGAATGGTTGCCTGTTAGAATGAACTTCATGGTCTTCATGGTTTGATCTTTTTATTTTAACTATTAACTTTTTGGAAAAGCTGATTTTTTTTAAGCTGATTTTGATTTGAATATTCTTCTGCTCAATAAATGAATCTATGATTGATTAATAAACCAGCATTTCACATTACAAGAGTTAAAAATATAAACTCTTACCCTGCCTGGTATTGAATTTATAATCCACAATTAATTTGAAAACTGACAGTGTATTGGTTAAATTACTGTATTAAAAAATCAATAAAGATACAGGTCTAAACAATTCCAAGTTTTGATGACTAGATCCAAACTTAGAATATTGTATATGTTACACTCACATAAATCTTGTTATGATTCATGACTCTTTCATCATGGTAAAGAAAATGGGATGTTCAGGGCCAATCAAACTATTTGAAACTGGTACTGTATTTTTCCACAGTATACTGTTAAATTTAAAATCTACACTACACTTGCTTACAAAAATGATAGGCTGTGCCTATCCTATAAAAAATTAATGGTTAACGAAGGTGGGTAAGCAGAAGAGAAAAGGCAGATTATGACGTTAAGGAACAAGAGTACAACGAAATGAAAATGCAACAGATTTAATTACAAATATGCACATAAAATGGTACAACAAGAGAAGAAAAAGATTCTGGTTTAGTTCGGACAAGCTTCGCGAGGTTTAATAACTTCTTTTAGAAGTTAGCGGCACCTCCTCGTTTAGGTATAAGCCATAATGTTATTATGGTTTGTTTAAGGTAGTTTAGGGTTGTTTAAGGTTGCAAAAGTTTATTCTGCTAGCAGCCTATTGACTGCAATGGTATCAAAGTGTGAAGCTTGTCCGTTGTTGCAATTATTTCGTCGGCTCCCTTAGTTGCTATCCTGGTGATAAAGGTAAATTTGCTGTCAGCCGTCATGGGTCGAAAAAGACAGCAATCTCTCTTGAGAAGCCGGGTTTGGTAGAAGTCCGTCGTGGGTTTTTCTAGCAGTAAACCTAGTTCGTAGGGAGAGATAGAGCAAAGCTCTTACCTGGAGTAGCAGTCAGAAGGATCCACCAAAGGGAGAGGCACACGTGAGGGCCGAACCCAGCACTGACCCTCAGACGGTTACAACTAGAAAGAGGGGGAATTATTACTGGTCATGGCTATTTATAGAGATCACCACTGATGGTGATGATGATGGCTGCTGCTGCTGCTGTGACAGTCCCATAGGGGCCTAAGTCCCGGTGTAGACCGTAGTTAGTAATATCAAATTTCAATAATCCATTATGTAACAGAGAGAATGTTTTTGACTAATGATTTTTCAAAATTTTATTCACAGATCTACAAACCTATGGAAGTTGCTACAATTCCTTCAGGCACTGATGCTTCAGGATTGTCTATGATATTCCAACCAATTCAGAAAAACAAAGAGATGGTTATCAGCATCAGTATAAAAGGCTGTTTTAAAATGAGACGTAAGTAATCATTAACCAGTATTTTGTGACTAAAGTCAGAGCCTTTATTTAAACGACTTCTTGAAGCCAATATTCTCAGTTTTAAACAATATTTATGGTCAGACTATGAATTTTTCAGATTATATACATCTATGCACAAGCCTATTCATGGGCTTAATTGCATGGGATAATGGCAGTTGACTATGCAGCAAGTATACACTCTCCATGCCACTAATGTTATTCAAGGGAAAGGAAAGTTGTAACAAGTGTTGCTAGAACCAGATTAAAAGCAATGTTGGAATGACTTAATGATTCCAACTCATGGCTTTTGAGCTCAGAATTTTTCTTCTCCTAGACTGGTTACCAACCATGACTAGAGATCCCAGTATATCCTTTTATTTTATCTCTGACTAGAAGAAAATGAGATGAATTTATGCTTTTCCTCAAGACATTAATGGAAAGTGAATGCACACAGCCTCAGCTGTAATATGAATTTGTTATATTGGTTCAATTTTCTTCTCTAATAATTAAACCAATTGTACCACCAAATATACACTTGTGTATATATTCAATATATAAACAAATCCAATGAAAAATGCTAGCATCATGTTTGTTTCTATATTTCATGAAATGCACTTTATTGTTTTTGTTATATTAATATGTACAATGCATTTTTATTGCAGAATTTACTAAGCAAACAGAAATGCCAGGTAAAAAACTATTCTAATATTTCTTTAAAAAATGTTGGTAAATGTAACAAAGTGGGCCCCAATGTAGTTGTTTCTGATTGAATGTATTTCAGTAAATTGAAATAAGATTTATTGGCAATGTATGTAGATCTATTCAAACTACAAATATGTAGATCCGTCCCTCATGGTGGGGGTCCAGTGCCTTCGGCCCTGAATCTTTACAAGTTGATAGCGTTGATCCCAGGGGGCCATACCCCCAGGCAACACCTATCCCCTCGATTTAAATGGGCAGGGCTGGGTTTATTGCCTAGTGCCTGAGGCACCCCCCTTCAGAGGGAATGCCGAAGGGATCAATGCAATTTTTCACCCGCCACCCATAAGCTTTGGTTTGTGGGTGGTCACACGTTAATAGGGCCTTGTGCCTAACCCGTACAAGTGGGGTACGAGGTAAATACCATGTAGATCTATTCAAACTTTAGACTTTTATAGAATACATTTAGTATAAAATATTAATATTGATGCCAATATGCTTAGCCATAAAGTCAAATTGAAAAACAGAATAACACATCATTAAAAATATAATAAAGTTTGAAATCTGAAGTACTGTTAGATCATATGCACTTTGTTGTTTTTCATATATCAATATGTACTATACATTTTCTATTGTAGCATTTACTGTACAAACAGAAACACCAGGTAAGATACTGCTCTGTAATATATTTCTTAAATATACATGCTATTTCACTAAAGTGTTATCTGATAAATGAATTATCCCAAATAGATAAATATTATATTTACAACACTTAAAAAGATTAACCAATTAACATCTCCTAATCAATCATTCATAATAAAAGGATTACACATTTTGGGTCAATAGATGGGTCTCCTCATCATGAAACCTTGGCTGTTTTTTTTTTTTTTTTTTTGTTTTTTTTTTCAAAATTAGCCATTCTAATCATATTGGATACACATTGGAAACTTATACATAATGTATGCCAATGTGTTTTAATATTTGGTATTACTAAGTCACCTTTGGATGGATTAAGGTTGTAGATCTCACAATGCACCAAAGAAGCTGTCTACTTGTAAAAGTTTTAGAACAAAGCTTTCTCTAGACTAACTATCTCAGTACATTGTTTTTCTTGCATCCATTTTAAACTATCCTACACTACCTGTCAATAATAGATTTAATCAATCTTTTATTTGACACTTGACTAAGATGATTATTTTGTGCAAATAAGTTGATATTTGAGGACTCACACCATGAAAAAACAGTTCCATTTTTACCTTCAGCATGTGTATTTATCATTTGTGAAACTGCAAGTCATAATAAACATGGATCAGTTGCTTCTTTATCACTTTTTGTGCAGAAGAACATTCAATTGCAGCCTCATGATGTTTTTTTTTGTTACATGTCACATTTGCAATAAGAGGACAGAATTTGTTAAGCAGTAAAACTACACCAATGATTCGTTTAAATTATCAAATTGATTCTTTTATATTGTAACATTTTGTCTAGGTTCTTTTATCTTAGTTGATTATGTTTACTTTAAGATTCTAAAGGAAATCCTGAAACTAGTCAGTGACTATTTTGTCCAAAAATGATTTATTTCTGGATTGAACAAGATATTTTTAAGATTTCCCAATGATTAGGAAAAAGATGCTGTTAGAGATTTTTGCATTATTGATAGCCAAAAAAGATTATATCTGATATTATCTAGGATCTCTTTTGTTCTTTAGGTATCAGTTTTCCAAATTAAAAAATGTAAATGATTTTTATTTTTCAGAAACATTACCTTCTGAAACCATTCCATCTACTGAATCTACACCTGAAGGTAAATACTCTGGAAATGTATTTTCAATGTCTTTGATTTATTTATTTACTTAAGCATTATTTAGAGATTGAAATCTACCCATCACCCTTCCACTCTGAAAAAAAACACCAAAAAAAAACAATCCTTAATTTTAAGCTTAACGTTCATACAAATATTTATATACACAAGTGCAGTGTTAGTAGTCAACTATTTCTGGATGATTGTTTGACTTCAGTGGTCAAACTGTTTGAAAATCGAATGTTAGTAGTAAAGCATTTCTTTATGTTTGTTAGGTTTCAGTGGTTCAGCTGATTGACTTGCAGTTTTAGTAAGAGTTGCTGAAAAAGTATCTGTTTCTCCTTATCTTTGAACCTGTTTCAGCTATGACTTTATTTAACTAAGGGTTAACTACTCTTACTATGACTTCAGCAAACTTGTCTTGGTCTTGTATATAAACCCTGTCTCCTTTTAGGAATACTGTTAGGATCTGAAATCTGTGAAAGGTGTTGTAATTGTTTGCATATTTTTTTCAGTAGATTTTCTCTTTTTTAGTTAATTCCTTGGGTAGGAAGTTCTCTGGGATTGCATTAATTTTCTGTTTTGAATTTTTAGTGGAATGAATCATTTGAACGTCTAATGTGTAATGAGTTTCAGGCAAATAAATTTTATTTATTATAATTGGGTATAGTTTTTCTTCTTGTCAAGCAACAGTACCATATTGTTACATATGGAACTGGCTTCTAAGGCAAATAACTTTCTTTGAAGCATGTAAACCAAATAGTCTTTGATGAAAGAAGACATGCATGATAGATTCCTCCATATTACCATAACAAATACACAATGAAGAATCAACCAGCTCTTCAGAGAAAGACTTTTTACTGTCTCAAAAGGCATTTCTGATTACCAGTCAAGTGAAGGATGCTACATAATTATTGAAGCATGCCATCCCAGGTACACAAGGCCATAGGTAATGAGTCTTCTCCTTTGTCAAACAAAGACCCCTGATCAAATCATCTTGCATGCTCTCCCAACTATCAATTGATACAATGCCTTGCATTACAAGAGAGAGGACTGTCTCAACCAAAGAAAAGACACTCAGTATATGTCAATATTCCTAATAATAAAAGGAGCATACATTTTGGGTGAACTGATGGGCCACCTCATCATCCAAGTGCACACTTTTCAAAACCAAGAATGTCTTCTTGGCTGCTTCATAACACATTGTTAGAAATATGGAGTTTTGAATCTGAAGTACTGTTATTTGATATGTGCTTTGTTGTTCTTGTTTAGTTGATATGTAAAACATATTTTTTATTGTAGGATTTACCGGGCCATCACTAAAGTCAGGTAAGATTCTGTTCTTTAATGGGTTTTTTTCAGCAAATTTAATGGGTTTTTTCAGCAAATTCTATGTTTAAACTTTTTCAATTAGTTTAGAAAAGTAGCAAGGAAGAATATTGAAATTGTTGTTATTTGGAATACAATATGTAGTTGTGAGTATTATGTTGGGTTTGATTCATTTTCTAAAAAGTATATTTTGTTCACTGGTAGAATGTCTAATACAGAAATAGTTGTAATTTTATGTATTGGTCTTTTGAGAAATGTACGGGTATTTGCTGTTGATGACTTTTTACCAATGTTATTCAAGCACTATTGACTGGGTCATAGTTATCTGTCAGCATCACCTGATAATGATCATCAGCACAACATCAATGAGGCACCAATTACAAATCAAACTTACTACTCTGTAGTAAATTATTTGTGAGACTAACCATTAGATCATGCCAAGATGCCTATCAGGAGATAAGTGGTTAATTATAATTTTTCATTACTAACAACCAGTGTATTGCTCTAGTTAGTCTACTCTTTTATCTTTATTAAAGCTAAAAATAATTCTGAATGTTTGTTGGTAGAACTGACGACAAACTGATAATTATTTTTCATGTATTTTTAGATTTTCTATTAAATTCTCAAATGTAAATTTTATCCATTTAAAAATATTTTATTTTGAATTCTTATTAACTAAAACTTTATTCTCTCTCTCTCTCTCTCTCTCTCTCTTCTATCTCTCTCTCTCTCAGATTTTATTCCATCAAAAGAATGTAAGTATTTTTTTATTTTGTAAACATTAGCATGTTTCTTGATATAAAAAATCAAGGAAACAATAATTGCTAGAAATATTTACTTCTATCTATCTATCTAGATCCATAAATAAAAAAAGAAAACAACAGTTATATCAGTAAATAGAAGTGGCTACCCGGCGAAGCCTGGGTAGAAGAGAAAAAACCTGGTTTAACAATCACTTGCTGATCTATTACTACTGAATAGCGAGTTCGATCATCGCAGGATGACCCATAAAAATCACCACGTAAAAAAGATCTTATTTTAATCCAGCCTGTTGGGAAGTCCGGGAATTTTTTTTGTCAGAGTAGAGGAAATGACATCACATAATGATATAGTAAGAAATTTTAATTCAATGATTAACTATAAATGACGCAATTTGCTAAATTTCAAATTAATATTTCAAAGAAAAAATCAAACAAATTAATCAAATTAAAATAAAACAATAAATAATCTTTAAAAAATAACATTATTAATTCAAAGCATAGCCGATCGAATATCAAATTATTATAGTATACTATACTATAATAATATTAAAAAAATAATATACTATACTAAGTAAGTATATTATTTTTTAAATCGAAAAGTGCACTGTCTTGAAAACATTACGAAAAGAAAAGAAAACTAAATGCCAAAAAAAATAATGAAACATACTTTTTTAAAAAGAATTTTTAATGTGCTTAAAAGTTGAATATCAAATTACAGTACTGATTTTGGTATCAATACAGAATAGCGTGCAATAGATAATATCATTAGAATCGTATTTTACAAATAAATAACATTAGATTACGGAAACTCTTGAAGGAGCCTAATTCTAACCCACTTACTTGAGTGTCTCAAAGTTTTCAGGTATTTCCGTGAAATGTAATAGGTAATCTAATGGTATTATCTCTTGCACACTATTCTGCATTAGTATCATGATTTTATTTGTATTTCTAATATTAAAATAAATAAATTAACACGATTATTTTATAAGCAATGGCTAACATGAAAAATAAAAAAGGGTTTACATTGATGAACGACGGAAAACTTGATAGTACAGAACTATGTAAATTTTAATTTTTGAATAAAAAAAATAGTGCACAGGCATGAAACCTCTGTGGAAAATTAGTGTCTCCTATTGAAAATATTAAATGCAAAAAAAAAATCGCACATTTTATTAGAAAGAATTTTATATTTGTTTAAACGTTGAATATCAACTCACTGTTATAATTTCGATGTCAAAAGTATAAATCAGTGATTAATTCTTAAACTGTCCATAAAAATTGTATAATAAAAAAAATAGATTAAATAAACAATTGTTTATCCTGTACAATGAAATATTTACTACAACTTTGAATCAGTAAAAATTTAGATTTTATATGAAAAAAAAAAATGAAAAGAAAAAATTGATTGAGCTTCCGTTATTCATTTGTTAACTTTTTAGCAAGAAACACCGAAAATGGCTGAGTAGAATTTTAATGTTATTTTATAATGCTATTTAATTTTTAGATGTATTCAAAAGTATAAATCAAATCTTCACTGGTGATATTTAATGTGTATATATATTTACTTTGTCGTTAATTGTTTTATTTTCGAAGTTTCCTCTGGACATACATACACACAACTGCTCTTTATATATGTATAGATATAGATAAAACATAATCTAACAAATGTTACAAAAAGAAACAAAGCTACTCGTTTAATTTGCTATGTTGGAATTGATTAGCTAAATAATCAAAATATATAAAATTCACTCAGTATAACATGAGCTCATGCAATATAAACTTTGATAAAAAAAATTAGTTTATAATAAAGATTCAAAGATCTTTCGACTATCACTGTCCAACTACTGACCTTCCATCTATATTAATTTGATTAAAGTGAAGGTGTCTTCTTGTATGGAGAAACGTTTTGGTCTTAAATTCATGTGATATGAGATGGGACTCAGATCTCTTGCAGTGAGAGATGCAATTAGAATAGTTGAGTCATTCTATCATTTAAAAAGGTTTCTAACACTTAAAGCCCTATTGTACTTTTACAAAAGCCAAAATTGTCCAAAAAATCCTATTCACATGCAGGTTCCTCTAAGTAGTTCCTTCTAACTTGATAGAGTACAGAATTCATGGACTGGTAAATGAGCTTATTTCATCTTTCCATATGTTTTAATTTTTCTGTTACAAGTCTGACTCATTTCTACTTTCATGGAAACTATTCAGATGTGTTCCATTCAACCAATCCAATTAGTGGGAATTTTCAATCAGATCTTGTAAATCCCATCTATATTTTTGGTACTTCCTAGATTCACAGTGAGTTCCACTTAAACAGTTTCCCCCCTAAAACAGCTGCAATATATTTCTGTTGAATTATAATATTGACCTTTTTAAATCCAAAGTTCACAAGTATATTATCTAATTTGTTTTTCATTACTTGTTGTTTGAAACTTTTATCAGATTTTACCATTGATGTTTATCTTGATTTATTGCTGATTATTCATAACTTGTGCTATCACCCAATATATAAATCCTAGCAAAACTTATATGTACCTGCAATAATGGTGAGATTTACTTTAATAAACACATGAATGCTTTATTTCCAAAAAGTAAATATTAATTAATAATCAATTTTATCGTGTTCCCCCTTTTTTTTTTTTTTAGATGAACTACCCTGCGCTGATTCTGAATTGATTGATGTGACACAGATTGGTGCTGGCATTCCACTTAATAAAATATCAGTATCCAGTAACGATGCCAATAAAGACGGCTTAATTGGTAATAATGGATACAAGTGGGTATCTGCAGTTGTTGACAGTTCACCAACTGTTGTAATCAACACTCAAGATTTACTAGTAAATGGAGGAAAGCTGATATTTAATATTAAAAACAATATTAAACGTTATGATATCACCATAGGTGACTTCCAAAAATATGTAAGTATCATTTATCTACCATGAATTATTAATAGGCATGTGCTAAAGCAAACTCAATTTAAAAAAAAAAAATTTTTTAATGTTGGAAACTTTTGCACTGCTCAAATTTGCCTTCAGAACCGCACATTTACAATTATACCTGCAGATTAAGAATACAATGTCACAAATACTTAATTCATAGGCATATATAATTATATATAGACTGACATTTGTTATTTATCAATACACAATACTAGAATCAGAATCTGCCAATTTTCTATTGTTTCTTAGTGTACCATTTCTATAATATCTACTATTCATGATGAAGTAATATTTCTCTATTTTCTTTAAGCCTTTTAAACTATTTAAAGTATCAGAAACTATGGGAACTGTTTTTGACAAAATCGCCCTGAGAGTGACCAGGTCACTGGTGGTCTCAGACATAAGGCAGGATTGACAAAACAAACCTGCGTATTTTACAAGACTTCTCTCTGATGGCATATAATGTCACAAGTTGTATCAGCATTTTAAATTGAAATGAACATCCACCAATGATGAAGTTTGGATGACAAGCATGTTGAGAAAGGGCATTTTTCATAAAAATCATTGCCTGACTCTCCGTGAAGTTTTCAGTGAGATAGGAATCTGTAGAAGTTCATGCTCTTTCCTGTGTCTACTAACAGATGAACACACATGGAATCAATTTACAACCATTCAAACCTTGGTTAATCATGTAAATTCTAATAAAACATGTCTAAAAAATGTCATAATAGGTGATGAAACTTTTATGTATGGCTATATAAGGTAGTCAATGTAGTGAGTTGGAACATCATCACCATGACCAAACATCCTGGAATGTGAAGATGATCAAAATCCAGTCTGCAAACTTAAATTTACAGGAACCTTTGACTACTTGTAAAAAAGATGGCTTTTATCATGTTATATTTATCATACACTACAAAAACTTTAAGCAAGAAAATTATCAAGTAAATTATTTTTTAGGAAATTCTTTGTTTAATAAAAAAAACACATACTGTCAAATCTAGTGAAGATAATGTCAGAGCTATGAATTGTTTTAAATATTTCATTTTTTTTAAATATTGACTAACATACATTCTGCAATTATCTGTTATAATATTAAATTTATGCATCTGTTTGTAACTGAATTATTGAAAAAACAGGGAATTTTAGCACAAACTTTTGTATGATAAGATACCCTAGATTTGCCCTGAAATAAGAAATGAAATTGGTTTTGAGTTCATTCAGCCACCAGAATTATGGGCACTTTCTCAACTTGGAACATTTTCAAACCTTACATATACCACTGCATTTATCTTTTTTTTTGTCTTTTATTCTTCTGAAATCAAATCAAGACTGAAACAAGTAAGTAGTACATTAATGTTGTATTTCTAAAAAGATGACAAATCAGGTGAAGAGAAAAGAAAGAATTAAATAACATTCTTTTTTTATATAAATCAATATTAATTTTCAAAAAAAGAGAAATATAGGATAATGATAATTATTAATATTCCTGTTTTCATAGACTATCATCTATGTAAATAGATAAATTGATGGAGAATTAGGCAAATATTTTAAAATTTTTGTTTTTTGAAAACTGCCAATTATTTAAAAAATTGTTTGTATTTCATTTTCTTAATAATTATATAATCATTTCTTATTTGTATTTTTTAATAACTTCATATTTTTAAAAATAGTAGAATGAATGTTTCTTAATACTAATAATTGTTTGTATATTTTTAAGAATTGCATCTATTGTTAATTTTTAAAAAATTCTATAACTAGAAGGGCAACCCAGTATTTCCCAGGTAAAGTATATGCATGTAACAGTATAGTAAGAAATGTGTTCTATAATATATTTCTTTTAAATTAATTTTTTTTATTTCATTTGTTTATTTTTACTTTAAAGTGGAAGTAAAATCTATATTGAAATAGAGTTTTATCTTGTAACTTTTATAAATTAATTTAGAAGAAATATATTATAGAACACATTTCTTATTATATATGATGCTATTCCCTCCACCTGAGCAATGCCAGATAGCCATTCTAGTTCATGGTAAACTGTTGTTATGTTATATAATCAACTGAAAGCATTCCTAAAAACATAACTATGTCTATTCTTTTTTCAGCTTCTACAACCTACACAACCCGTCTACATTCCAATAAATTCAAAAGGAAGATTAGAGATTCAATTTCATCCAAATGTTAAATCACAACCCATAGCTGTGAACCTAATTCTGAAAGTGTGTCGTAAAACTTTTACAACAGGTTTGTTATTTCCTTCTTTGATAGATTGTATTCTTTTTACCTCAGATTAAACACGGTAAATTTTTAACCAACTTTTGATGGGTAAAATCAATCTGTATGTATCAATCTATATTCTTTTTTTGTTATGATTTGAAGGTCCTTAATTCACTTTCAGATAGAAAGTTTAATTTCTATACAAAATGTTTGATATCTGTATTAAGTGTAATAACTATTTCTCAGATTGTGAACCAGTCTCTTTTCTTTATCTATAGATGGCCTACCACTCTTGAGTAAGCGATCTTCCTCTTCTAGATCCATATCATAACAATTTGTTTTTTGTTTTTTTCTTTTAAACTGTAGTTGTTTGGATGTTTTCAGAATTTTTCAATCTTTTATTTAATTTTTATTGTTTTTTTTTGTTTGTTTTTTTCCCATGTTTCAGCAGATGTGGTATCTGGTAGCTTTTAAATGACTCTTTAACACTGTCCAATGGTTACTGCATTCACCTGAAGAAGGCTGAATAATCAGTCCATTGAAAAGAGATACAAAATAACATATAAGTACAAAAGTTTTTAAAAAGTGTTGTCCAATATCAATATCATTTCAATGTTTCTGATGAAAAAGTGTAGTATATTCAAATATTTTGTTTAGTAAAACTTCAAAAATATTCTACTTTCCTTTATTCTATGCCTATTTATCCATTTTCAAAATTCTTCCTTATGAATAATGATTACACTTTTTTATTCTTTATTTTAGTCTCAGTAACACCAAATCCTCAAATCACTGGTAAGTATTCACATATATATTTTTTGTTTTTTTCACTCAAAAGTTTGAATGAGTAAATTCATATTAGATTATTTTTCTTTTAAAATTATCATTTTTTTAAAAATGAGATGTTTTTTGAATGGCTGTTATTTTTTAATGCTTTCAGTTAAAAAAAATTGTTTGATTATTTTATTATTCAAACATTATGAACATCAATTGTATTATAACTCAATAACCAAATGGAATCCATGAACAAAAAATCTATCACCAAGAAACCATTTTGCACTGAATTTTACTATATATCATTTCATTAGTTAATTTTTTTTTAAGAAGACAGATAAAGGAATTAAAGAATTTAAGAAACTATTTTAAATATAAAAAGAATAAAAAATTATTTGTTCATATTTAAAATTCAGTTTGTATTTTAAGCTTCACCAGGAAAATATTTTATTTAAAAAAAAGTGAATTATGCTATGAATGAATATTTTGTATAAATTTTTTCAGGATTTTTCCCTTTATTGATTCTTATCAAATTGTTCATAAATGTGTGCCAGAGTGTTAGAAAGAGAGAGAGATAGACAAACATAGAAAGGCATGTTTCTGAGAACATCTACCTTTATCTTTAGTTCAGATGTATTGAGTTGTAAATATATAACAATTAAGACCATTCAATAGAACATTCACATTTTATTGTCATGTTTTAATTAAACTATTACAATCTAAGAAAATTGTAGAAAAATTAGAAGTATAGCAACATGTTTTAAAATGCTTTATAAAATATTTTATTGTTCATTAACAATAGATCCCCTATTGTTTTTTTTTTATCCTTCTACATAATTTCAAGATATATAGTATAAAATAGGTATAAAAATGTTTACTTTTTAATCCAGTGAAAAGCTAATTATTTGAAATGATAAACAATGCTAATTTTTCATTATAAATTTCAATGATTCAGAATGAATTTACAAAATAGATTTTACTAAATTCACTGTTTAGTAGAAATTTACAAATTTGTATGTGTGGAAAGATCTTAATGCTTAAACATATATCCCATTCTTTGCATCATATAAATTTACATTTTGTTAATTAATTAATTTTTTTTTTAATTTAGAAATGTATTTGTAAAATATCATAACCCCAGTTCTAAATAATATGGCCAGATAGTTTTGTAATCTATACACTTTGAATTACTAAACTGTTTTTGTTAAGATAACATAATTTTAAAAATATAGTATGAAGAATGTTTGAACAAAGAATCAGGTATTTTATATCACTTTTTTTGTCTATATCTATGCTTTATATTATGTTAATATACTAACTGTATCTTGAAATTCTACAGAATAAATGCATGATAATTGTTTAAATTTAAACTATAAAAAACATTCTGAGATAAATAATTGTTGATGTATATTCATATTTCAATATGTGGGGAATTAATACAACACCCAATTAAAATAAATGAAAAAAAGAAAGAAAAACATGAATGGAAAAATTGAAGTTTCATTTTATAGGTAAATACATTTATCTAATTTCTGAGAAAAATTTGGATATGTTATAGTGCTCAAACACATGACAAACATGAGAATATATATATATATATATATATATATATATATATTATATATATAGAGAGAGAGAGAGAGAGAGAGAGGTCACCAAGGACTGGCCTTTATTCAGATAGAGTGAGAAAGTGGGATGAGTAGGTATCATGTGAGATTGTACCCTATAACATTATAACATAATTTTAAAATGGCATGACACTAATGTAATTTTACATAGTTCCTTAAAGTATGATAGTTTTCTAAGCTCTCTTCCAGTGTGACTGAGAGTTCTACTCAGAGATTGAGATTTGCTTGGTTCTGTTGAGCTACTCTCCCTTGATGGGATAGCTACAGGCAGTAAAGATGTTACTCTAAGCAGCAAAACGCTCTTTGGTACCTACATACTGAATGTGGAAACCAGAGTAATATCTGAAGTGGATGGCTGTCAACATATTGACATGTGCTCTTCTACCATTTTGCAGATTACGTCTGTTGCATCAATACAGTCTGTTTAGTGTTACAACTTCATATGATCATTTTCCAGGTGATGATTTATAACACCTTTATCACACATTTCCATTGTTGCGTGTTCTATATGTTTGACCTAACAAAAGATATGTTCCTCTTCTTTTTTTCATTTCTCTTGCCACAGAAATTACAGCTTCTTTTTTGTTTGTTTGTGAATTTTCTGTTTGTGCCACTGACTCAACACCTTATTTATTTCTTCTTCCATTTCACCGTAATCTACCTTGGCTTTCAACTGTGTGCTCATAGCTTCACAACTACAGCATATGTCTATGCATTATTGTAGTGTTAGTTTTGACTCTTGCAACATTCTTTTCTAAGCCTGGTTATCATTAGCAGTAAGTACTAAGTGGTCATGTAAAACACAAGAATTACATGACTTAGCTAGGATGCATAATGTTATCACATAAGAATCAAAGGACTCACCTTTTTGTTGGTCTCTTTTGTTAAAAAGGTATAGTTCATAGGTCTGTCCAGTAAAGTATTTGTTAAATTTAGCTATAACCATATTCATGTAATCCTTTCTTTTTGTTGTGATGAACTAAAATCTATTGTAGATAGATAATACTTCTGGATCTATTGAGTGGGAAAATAGTGTTGTTTGGTACTCTCTATGTTGCTCTCCTACTTCTGCGATAATGGTATAATTCATCCACCTTGTTTACATATTTTCCATTCTGCCCTAAAGTTTGTTTTGGTGTCCAGCATGCTGACAAAGTATTTGAAAGGAACTTCTGGCATTTTTAAAAAATATTTTTTGAGGATGTAGTTGAAGTGGCATTGGGTCCTAGTTATCACTCTTAATGCCAAATGTTGCTGACACCATAGTTAATTTTCTTTTACATTTCCCACTGTAAATATGACATCTCAGTTGCCTCCATGGTGCTCATACACTTGATAAACACAAGAAGAGAGAGAGAGAGAGAGTAAGTAGGGGACATACATTAGATTATAATGTAAAAAATTTAGTTAATTTTTTTGGAGGGTGGTTTGATACTCAGTAGGGTTTGCAAGAACTTTGATAATGACACTTGCAGCTAAGGATAATTATAAACGATATCAACAAAACAATCACTTATTTAAAGAAAGAGGATATTAAAAAAAATAAGATTGCAAATGAATAATAACATATAGTTATTTATTTTCAATCTTATTTTTTCTAATAACCTGTTTTATTTTTTTATATGGAATTTTTAAAACAAAATATGCAAATTAACTCCAGTTGGAAAAAATCACTACCTTTGTTAAGTTGTTTAACAGACAGAAACTGGTTTCAAACTACACAGTTCATTTCTAGACTGGTCCTACAATAAAGAGGTTGGCTTTAAGGGACTGTCTCACCAAACAGCACTTACCCTTCATCTAAAAGAGCAGAGGTCAGATTTATTTCCTGAGGTGCCCCAAAAAAGCATGAAAGCTGATAATTTCCAAAGAATATAAAATTATACCTTAAATGTATTTATGGAAACAACCCTGAATATATTTTTAAAAATCTTATTTTATTTTTTTTTTTAATGGAAGAACAGGTTTTATTAGTTCATTTTGTATATTTGATTAAACTGCCATTATTGTTGATAATTTAGTGTTGGGTAAACCAATCTTAAATAACTATCTTACCAATCCAGGCAATGAAATAAGTGTACTCACACAGATATATGTTTTTGTAGATATATTTATTCACGTGAATAACAAGCAACCTTCAATACTTTTTAGGACCCATTCAGAGCGAGTCTGGACAGAAGTAAACAAACCCTGCTAGAGTGTTCCGGGCTTAATGTAGTTAACTGCAGCTAATGGTCAAAACTGTTACATCCCTCTCCATGTGATTGAAAGATTTTTAAGTGGGGTATGTGATGTTATCATTGGCTTTGTGTATATGTATGTATGCACACATTTGTATTTTCCTTTTCTTTTATTCATTTAAAAAAAAAAAATTTTATTTTTTATTTTTTATGTCCATTTGTTGGTTATATCAGTGTTGTTTCATCTGTTAATATTTATTCCTTGTAGTGTGATGGAGTTCTGACGTCTTCCTGATGAGGTTTGATTCTCGGCATAATCTTCATATGGTCTTACTTTATGTTGTGTGTTTGGCACTTGATCTCTCACTTTCCTTGTTGTGGATGGGTCCATACGTAGGTGGCGCTGGTTTCTCCTTATAGTGTTGCCATTTTCTGTGGTGACATTGTAGGATCTGGGCTCTTTGTTTGTACTCGTAACTATTGCCCTTTCCCATGTAGCAGACTGGGGGTTTATCACTGTTACATTCTGACCTTTGTAGAGTGTTGGCAAATCTTTTGTATCCCGGTTGTAATATTTACCTTGTTCCTGTTGGCGTTTGTGTAACCCCTCCAAGCTTTTGTTCTATTCAGGTTGTGTGCTCCTGATTCTTACTGGGAAGTTCCCTCTGATCATTTTTTGTAAAGCAGCTGTGCTGGACTTGGTAGACTGTGATTGATTGGTGTTGTTCTCAAATACAGCAACACCATGTCTACATCTGTGTTGCTGTCTTTAGCCTTTTTTAGTGTCTTTTTAACCATTTGGTTGGGCGTATTTTGGCAAAGAGTTAATGTGGTCAAATCCCCAGTCTTTGGCAAAATGTTTGAAAGCATAGCAGTCGTATTGGGGGTCAATATCAATTATGATCCGTTCTGGTATCCCGTGTTCCCTGAATATGGATTTCAAAGCACGTATAACCTCTTGGATTGTGCATGTGTTATGCATTTTCCTGATAAATGGAAACTTGGAATGGTAGTCAGCCACATGCAGGTACATTTCCCCTGCTATGTGGAAAAGATCTGAGCCAATTACTTTCCATGATCTGGAAGGAATTTTGTGTGGCATCATGGTTTCCTTCTTTTGTTCATTTTGATATTTTTGACATGTAAGGCATCCTTTAATGATTTTTTTTGATGTCCTCATTTATTCCTAGCCAGTACACAGATATTTTGGCTCTTAGGATACTTTTTTCAATGCCTTGATGGGATGCATCGATCTTGTTTAGGATTTCATTCCTCATGGTGTTAGGAATTAGTATTCTTCCTCCTTTTAGTACTAAGGAGTCCTCCACAGATAGCTCATCTCTGAATGGCCAATATGGTCTGAGCGGTGCTGGGGGTATCTTTGGCTTTGTCCAGCCATCCCACATACATTTTTTTCTCTTAATGTTGACACTACCTGGTCATTTCTCGACTCTTCCTTCAGCTCCTTGAGTTTGTTTGTGCTGAATTGCACAAATTCAATTCTTTTATCCAAGTTTACTGGGCTGCAGTTGTTTTTGTTCGGTAGTCTTGACAGCCCATCAGCCAACAGTATCTCTTTTCCTGGACTGTATGCTGTGGTGAGATCATATCCCAGTGTTTCCATTAACATCTGTTGTAGTCTTGGGGGTGCTGCTGACAGATTTTTTTTCAATGATCATTTTCAACGGTTTATGGTCAATCTCAACTCTGTCCTCCTATACAATTATGTATGGAATCTCTGACACCTAAATACCACCTCCAACATCTCATGTTCTATGTTTGCATATCTTTGCTCAACGGAAGTGAGTGATTTGAATGTGAATACAACTGGCCTATAATTTTGTAGTAGTGCTGCTCCTAGCCCTCTGCTTGAAGCATCAACTTGGATGGTCGTTGGTAGGGTCAAAATACGCTAGGGTTATTTCTTTACTGATTAGTGCCTTGATTTGTTGGAAGGCTTTCTCATGGCTGTTCATCTAGGTATATCCGTTTCCCTTTTTCAGGAGGTTGCGAAGATTGGCAGTGTGCTCAGACAATCGAGGTATAAAAGGGGCCATGTAAGTCACCATTCCTAGGACATGCTGTAGTTCAGCTTCATTGGTAGGAGATTCTAGGGCTTTGATATCTTCTACTTTTTGCGGATCTGAGTGTACTCCCTTCTCATCGTAAATTCCACCAAAGAATTTTATGGATTTGGTCTTAATGTTGCATTTTGTGCAGTTGAATACAAAGCCATTTTCCTTTGCAGCTTCCATCAAGCTGAGCAAGTTACAACGTGCTCCTTTTGATCTTTTCCAAATACCACAACATTATCAGAAATACTGATGGTTCTGGGGCATTTTTCAAGTATTTAGTCCATCTTTTATTGGAATACATCCTGGCTCATCATTAGCCCAAATGGCATCCTCATGAAACAGTACCTGCTGAATGGACTGTTGAAGCATGTTAGGTTTTGACTTTCTTCATCAAGCTCGATGGACCAGTAGCCATTTTTTGCATTAAGCTTACTGAACCATTTTGTTTTTGCCAGTTTGTGGGTCATTTCTTCCAGGGTTGGGACTCTGTGATGACATCTTTTGATTGCCTTATTCAAGTCTTTTGAGTCGAGGCAAATCCTCATTTGTCCATTGCTTTTCCGGTTATATGCTAGGCTGTTAACCCAGTCGGTTGGTTTTTCAACTTTTTTTATGACCGGTGTTTCACCATCTTGTCTAATTCTTTTTTTAATTTATCCTTTAGGTGGATGGGGTATTTTCGTGTTGCATGTATGACTGGGGTTATTGTGGAGTCAAGAACAATGTGGTATTTACCTGGGAAGTGGCCTATGCAGTCAAATTGTTTTGGGTAGTCCCATAGTATATCATTGATGGACTGTATTTGTTTGTTTTCTTTTATTTCGCAATGTAGGGTTAGCATTTTTAGGTTTCGGCAGCTTGGCAATCCTAGTATTGCTGGTCCATTTGTGTCTGCAATGAAGAATTTTTCTGCTGACCATGTGCTTTGGTTGTATTTGCATTGGAGTTTGATGGTGCCAATTTGTGGTATGATAGTCTTATTGTATGCTGTTAAAATGGTGTTTGATTACTTCACTAATTTTGCTGGTAGATTTGGACACATTTCTTTGTAGATCCGTAGTGGTAATATATTTCCTTCTGCACCAGTGTCTACTTTTACCAGTAGTTTCACTGGGATCTTTTCTCTTCCTGGTACTTAGATTTTTATTTTTGTTGTGACCTCAGTACAGCTATCTGAATTGTTTATAGTGTGGAAATGTAGATCATCATAATCCCAATTGTCAGTGTCATTGTCTACCACATGAATATTTTTATTGTGTCTCTGGTCGTATTTTGACTTGTATTGTTCTCTTGGTAGAGTGTTGTATTTTGTTTATTCCTTCGTTTTGCAAACACTGGCACAGTGATTACATTTCCCACATTTTAGGCATTTTGTACCATGAGTTGTTTTTGTGAGTATTCTGTATACTATTGACTGTGGCATTCTGTTGTGTATTTTGATTTTTTTTTGGCTTGTAACTGCTTCATGTGGTTGATTGAAGCTTCATGTTTTTTTCCCATTTGTATAGCTTTCTCTAGGGTCATTTTCTTATCTTCTGCAAGTAGTTATTTTTGCTCTTCTGGGTATATTGTTCCAGCTATTATTTGCTCTATGAGCATTTTATCAAACTAAATTCATGTATGTGTTTCATTTTCCAAAAATCACACTGGGCTGCCTGCAGGCACAGTCTGGAAATGAATTTGTCCACTGTCTCTGGTTCATTGATATTATTGTCAATTTTTTTATTAACATTTCTGAGTGCCAAGCAGGCTACTCTAAAATTCTGATTTGACTTCCCATACTCCTCAAATTTTTCCCATATGATATCTTGCCGTTTTCTTTCCTCAACCCCAACTATCAAATTTTAGTATACCTGTTTCTCTGGTACGGAGTAAGATTTCATCAATTTGATCCAATGGGTCTGTTTTTTGTTTTTTCTTCTGAATATCATTTCACATTGTTGACAGAATAGCTTCAGCTCTGTTTGGGTTTTCCCATTTCATCGTAATATTGTCTAGGGCAGCCATTTTGTCTCTGACTCTGCAGTTTACAAGGGCTCTCTCAGTTCCTTCTTTTTGTTAATATGGAGGTGAATAAGTGTTTTTCATAGCGTGTGTGTATGTATCAAGTGTGCGAGGTAATAAGGAACACTGCTGCTACCATGAAATAAGTGTACTCACACAGATATATGTTTTTGTAGATATATTTATTCACGTGAATAACAAGCAACCTTCAATACTTTTTAGGGCCCATTCAGAGTGAGTCTGGACAGAAGTAAACAAACCCTGCTAGAGTATTCCTGGCTTAATGTAGTTAACTGTAACTAATGGTCAAAACTGTTACTGGCAGTGGCAGCATATAGCATTTTAATAACTTTCAGTTTGACTTCTCTCATCTTTTTCTAGAAGATATGAATACCTAACAAATTATCTTAAAAAGTAAAATGATTTATTAGATGACCATTTAAACTCATAAATTCTTTCTTATTCATTAACTTCACTGATTTATAATTTTCAAAAATCATTGTTTAGGATATTTTCATAAAAATAATGTGACATGCCTCCGAAAAGGAAATTGTTTCTTTTATATTTCAATATTTTAAAATTTTGATGAATTCCTGTTGTGGTTATGTAAATTAAATCATTTATACAAAATAATAACTATAATTGCCTGTGATATATTCTTATGTTAAGATCCCATACTTGAAGTAATTTTTAGTTATTTGGTTAAGAGTTGTGTTTGGACTATGTTCTTTTTCTAAATGAAAGTAAATATTTTTATCAGTTGTCTTAAGTTTTTTTTTCAGATGGTGTTTTACAAACTGGTGAGTGTGAGACAGACTGATGAGTATGAAACAGACTGATGAGTGTTATATTTATGTATCTTATATTATAACAATACATCTAATAATAAAAAATATTTAAAATTAAGAGTAAGTTTATAGTATGGCATCAATGCACTACTTTTTGTGTCAATATTCTTTTCAGCTTTAAGGGAAAACTGTCATAATAAGATTAAGTCAGTTGTCAATTTAAAAAAAATGTAAAACATATAAAATCCTTCTATGTTAAAATTGGACCCTGTAGGTAATATACTCTGTTGTCAAAACCATAGATAAAAAACCAATGTAAAAGGACATTGTGATTAAAATGAATATTGTCGGGCTATTATAGATGATTATATTCAACATTAATAATATTGGTTCTAAATCTAAATTCTCCCTTGACTTAAGAAATTTAGTGTTATGGTAGACATAATAATATATAGATATTTATTAAGCCTGGCATAGGATCACTATAGTAGAGGGCACCTTGTAAAGATATGTTCAATCTTTATAGCATATCCTACAATTATGGCTATGAGCTGCATATCTACAAGATGGATTTCTTAACCATTGTTATATTACTGATTTGCTAGATATAATTATATGTAAAAGGAAACTTTAGATAGTACTCTGGAAGCTATTTGACTTATTTCAATGAAAAGGTGGAATCTTTATAATTTGGTTGACCATTTAAAGAAAAGTCTTTTGATAAATATGTAGAAATAAATGTATAATCTGAATATATTTTCATCTCTTTTTGTGTATGTATGTTCATGAAAATCTATTGTTTATAGCAGCTATATTTGTTACTTGGAAGTTAATTAACACTTTCATTTTAAGTAAATATAAATAAGATAAAGAAGCAATGTATTTTAGAAGGAAAAGTATTTCTTTTAACTTAGGTTTTATTTTAAGCATGCTTAGTACCTATATTCCATACTAACACAAAGAGGCAAACATCAATTTGCATATGTCTATTTGCATATCTCTATGTATAGTTGGTTAGAATATTAAATGTTGACTTCACTTCTGAACTGCAATAATTAAGTTTTTCATATTGATGAGAGGTCTACTGCACTTTCTCTTCAGCCTGCATCATGACTTGATTCATCATCTACTTTGGAATCTACATTATAAGGGCTAATAATCCCAATTGGTTACCTCCTCCCATGCATCACCAAATTGGTCCATCTCCAAAATTAAACTTCTGCTACGGTCATTGGTCTAGAGTTCTTTTTACCATTACCCCTAAGTAATAGGTAGACATAAGTCTTTTCACCAGCAAAGAAACTCCTCTCAGTCAATCACCAATTCCAATGATAATTAGAGTTTTCTCAGTCCCCAAATTATCTTCAGTAATTTTCTGAGTTCTTTATTTTCCTGCAATCCATTTTAGTTAATTGAATATGAAGATTTAATCATTACCCCTAACAAAAGGAACTGTCTCTTTGTCTATTAGATGTTTGTTTTTCTCATTCAGATATTTGCAGTGCAGGCTAATCTCCTATCTGGTCATTGGGGAATTTGGTTCATACCAAAATTACCCACCAAAATTCCTTGTAACTTTTTTATGGCTCTTTTTTTCTGATATGGACATATACCAAATATATCAACATTTTGAGAGCCATATCATTTATGACATCTCTATTTTCTTATAAGGTTGTATACATTCTCAGACTTCAGTAATTCTAACTAGTTTTAGATTTTGTTGTCCTGTAAATTCTGTTATAACAATAGTCATAGTGTTTAAACAGAATTTAATTTGTTATTACAAATTTTAAAAATCACATTTCATTTGTCAGTTGTGTATGTTTAAGTAAAGTAAAGTTTAGATCATTTTTAATGTAACATAATGGTTGATAAAGAATAGAATGAGTGAATGAATGAGTTCTTGGCAAACTACTGTTTTATAACTACTTTACCAACCCAGACAGGAGAAACATAAAAAAAATTATATCCATTATCATTTAGTGTGACTCTGGCAATCTTTTTCTAGGTTCAACCTCTAAAGTGGAATAACATGAATATAAACAATCAAGCATATATATTTTATTTGGTTAAAAATGTAGATATTTATCTATAGAAAAGTTGTCTTTTGGGCTTTGTTTCTCTTTTCTGTGTATTTAGTAGATTCATTATTTTGTATAAAAATAATAATTTTCATAATTATAAAAAGATATATGTGAAAATTGGAAGAAATAGTTATGTAATGGTTGTGCTGATGTAAAAGAAAGAATACTCTTAGATATAGAGATATAAAATGCAGTTATGTAATTATACTGGAATAGAAAAAAGGTTAGGAAAAATCAACCAGAATTAAAACATTGTGAAAGCTGTAATAGGGATATGCAATACTTATTGTAACAGCCAGAACAGCCTTAATATTGAGTGTAAGCATTTGTGATGTCACAATAAAGAGTAGACAAACACACAATAGAGAGGTGTAATAAGTTCTTTGCATGTCAAGGGCAAAAATCCAACAGACATATAATGAGCAGGAATCACATATCACTCTGATGTTGTGTGTTCATAGAAGGGCATGAGAATTTGCACGATGTCCACAGAAAATAGAATTGTGCTTTGATTCAAGATGATAGATGGCACTAACTTTGTGATATTGTGGTGGAACTTGATTTTCCAAAATTAATAGTCCATGAAGTTGTAGCTTGAATATCAGAAAGTTTTAGATTCCCAAACAATTGACTGAAGAATACTAAAATTCCATGTGGATTGATATAACTAGGATGTTTTTTACATCCACAACATGATTCTGACTTGGCCCTTGTTTTAGCCACTCAAATTACATTTGTCTAGAAAGCAGTTCTACACAGATGACATAAAGGTGGCTCCACTTGCTTGATGCCACATTCTTTAAGGAGACTATTTGTGCACTCACACACCTATGAGACATGTTCATCAATCTTGGTAGCAACTATGTTGAAAAATAATATAATAATGTTTTATTTCTATGGTAATAAACATATTGGAGTGGTAAACATTTGTACCTTCATTTTTGAATTTCCTTATATAAACTTGACAAAAAAGCATTTTACATTAAAAATGAGAGAACATAGATTTAAATTTTAGAAGAATTTGTTAATATTCAGGTTGTACATCATACATTTCCCCTTATTGCTTAAAATATAAATTTATATGAGAAAAGTAATTATTTTTAAGGATCAAGATGTTTATCTTATATAATTATAAAAAAAACACATTCAATAATTTATCTAAAGAAGTAGAAGTTTTGACTTTCCTATCACTTTAAATATTTTAAAACTTATCAGTATTTAACCTTCAAGTGATTAATAAAATTCTTCTATCTTCAATATTACAGCCACATCTGGATTAACTACAGCAAGTTTTGAAAAACCTACATCTCTTCTTTCTACTTCTCAAGTTACAACTCCCACCATAACCTCTGTAATTTCTACTAGTACATCTGGTCCATTCACCTCAACATCTGCTTCTGCCACTAAAAGGATACTTACTACACTGGTAACCCCTTCATCTGTTCCTACTCCTTGTATAACCACATCAACCTTATATCCTGTACCAATTTTAAGTCCATCAGTTCCAAGTAAAACAACAAAACTATCCACAATTTTATCAACAACATCAATACGAACAAATGTGACACAGTTTCTTCATACTTCTAAAACATCTCCAGCAATGAAAAGCACATCAATACCAAGTGCTTCAACAATATTCCCATCAACTTCAAGGATTACATCCATTCATACAACCACCAAATCATATCCTAGTGTTCTTACTAACACAACTTCCATTCCTACAACCACATCCATTCCTACATCAACTTCCATTCCTACAACCACATCCATTCCTACATCAACTTCCATTCCTACAACCACATCTACATCCAACTACCATTCCTACAACCACATCTATTCCTACAACTACATCCATACCTACTAAATTTGTTCCTAAATCTGTTGTAACAGTTCCTACTACATTAGTTTCTATATCATCAACAAAAACTATGACATCAATTCCTACAACTTCAATACCAATTAAAAAAAGTACATCAATTCCTACATCAACTTCAATTTCTACTAGAAAAGTTACATCCATTCCAACAACCATCACATCTACTCTGAAAACTTCTTTTGCCACTACCAAAACAACATCTGTTCCTACACCAACTTCTATGTCAAAGATCATGACCACAGCATCGATTCCTTCAACCTCTATGACTTTATCTATACACACAACAGCCATTTCATTACTTACAGGAAACATTCCTAAAACAACAGTATGTATGTTGACAGAAAACACAGAAATTCCATCAACTTCCATTCCTACAGCCACATCCATTCAACAACAACCTCTATTCCTACCACCACATCCTATTCCTACATCAACATTCCATTCCTACATCATCAATCCTACAACCACATTCATCCAACTTCTATTCTACAAGCACATCCATTCTACATCAACATCTATCCTACATCAACTTCAATTCCTACACCCACATCCATTCCTACAACACATCCATTCCTACATCAACTTCAATCCTACAACCACACATTCCTACAACCACATCATTCTACATCAACTTCTATTCCTACAACCACATCCATTCCTACAACCACATCCATTCCTACATCAACATCTATTCCAACAAGCACATCCATTCCTACATCAACTTCCATTCCTACAACACATCCATTCCTACATCAACTTCTATTCCTACAACCACAATCCATTTCTACAAACCATCATCCATTCCTACATCAACATCTATTCCTACAAGCACATCCATTCCTACATCAACTTCCATTCCTACAACCACATCATTCCTACAAGCCACATCATTCCTACATCAACTTCTATTCCACAACATCATTCCTACATCAACTTCAATTCCTCAACCACACATCCTACCAGCACATCCATTCCTACATCAACTTCTATTCCTACCAGCACATCATTTCCTACATCAACTTTCTATTCCTACCAGCACAATCCCATTCCTACATCAACTTCTATTCCTACAACAACAATCCATTCCTAATTCAACTTCATTCCTACAACCACATCCATTCCTACATCAACTTTCTATTCCTACCAGCACATCCATTCCACATCAACATCCTTCCTACTAGCACATCCATTCCTACATCAACTTCAATTCCTACAACCACATCCATTCCTACATCAACTTCTATTCCTACAACCACATCCATTCCTACATCAACTTCTATTCTACAACCACATCCATACCATTTAACTTCTATTCCTACCAAGCACATCATTCCTACATCAACATCCATTTCCTACTTCATCAACTTCTATTTCCTACAACCAATCCCATTCCTACATCAACTTCTATTCCTACCAGCACATCCATCCACATTTCAACATCCATTCCTACATCAACTTCTATTCCTACAACCACCATCCATTCCTACATATCAACTTCAATTCCTAAACAACCACATCCATTTCCTGAACAACCACATCCATTCCTACATCAAACTTCCCAATTCCTACACACCACATCCATTCCTACATCAACTTCTATTCCTACCAGCACATCCATTCCTACCATCAACATCTATTCCTACAAGCACATCCATTCCTACAATCACATCGCATTCCTAACATCAACTTCAATTCCTACAACCACATCCATTCCTACATAACATCTATCCTACATCAACTTCATTCTCACTACATCAACATTATTCCTACATCAACTCATCTTATTCCTACAACCACATCCATTCCTACATCAACTTAATTCTACAAGCACTTCATTCCTACATCAACTTCATTCCTACAACCACATCCATTTCCTACATCAACTTTCATTCCTACAACCACATCCATTCCTACATCAACTTCTATTCCTACAACCACATCCATACAACCACATCCATTCCTACATCAAAAATCTATTCCTACATCAACATTCTATTCGCTACAAGTACATCCATTCCTACATTCAACATCTATTTCCTACCCAGCACATCCATTCCTACATCAACTTCTATTCCTACAACCAACATCCATTCCTACATCAACATCTATTCCTACTAGCACATCCATTCCTACATCAACTTCTATTTCCTACAAGCACATCCATTCCTACATCAAACTCTATTCATACAACATCCCATTCCTTACTCAACTCTTGATTCCTAGGACCACATCTATTTCCGACAAGCACATCCATTCCTACATCAACTTCTATTCCTACAACCACATCCATTGCTTACATCAACATCTATTCCACTAGCACATCCATTCCTACAATCACCTTCCAATTCTACAACCACATCCATTCCTACATCAACTTCCAATTCCTACAACCCACATCCATTCCTACATCCAACTTCTATTCCTACAACCACATCCATTCCTACTATCAACTTCTATCCCTACATCAACTTCTATATCCTACAACCACATCCTTCCTACATCAACTTCTATTCCTACAACCACATCCATTCCTACATCAACTTCCTATTCTACAACCACATCTTATACCACAATCCACATGTCCATTCCGACATCAACATCTATTCCTACAACCACATCCATTCCTACATCAAACTCTATTCCTACATCAACTGCCATTCCTACAACCATATCTATTTCCTACATTCAACATCTATTCCTACTAGCACATCCATTCCTTACCATCAACTTCTATTCCTACAACCACATCCATTTCCTACATCAACTTCTATCGACAACAACATCTGTTCCCTACATCAACTTCCATTCCTACAAAACCACATCTGTTCCCTACATCAACATCTATTCCTACTAGCCACATCCATTTTCCTACTCAAACATCCTTCCTACAGCACATCCATTCCTAATCAACTTCTATTCCTACAACCACATCCATTCCTACATCAACTTCCTATTCCGACAACAACATCTGTCCCTACATCAAACTTTCCATTCCTACAACGCAACATCTGTTCCTACATCAACATCTATTCCTGACTAGACACATCCCATTCCTACAACCACCATCCATTCCTACATCAACTTCTATTCTGACAACCACATCCATTCCTACACAACATCTATTCCTACAACCACATCCATCCTACATCAACATCTATTCCTCACAACCACAATCCATTTCCTACATCAACATTCTATTCCAACAACCACACCATTTCCTACATCAACTTCTATTCCTACAACCACATCCATTCCTACATCAACTTCTATTCCTACAACACATCCATTCCACATTCAACTTCGATTCCTACAACCACTCCATTCCTACATCAACATCTATTCCTACAAACCACATCCATTCCTACATCAACATCTATTCCTACAAACCACATCCAATTCCTACATCAACTTCTATTCCGACAACAACATCTGTCCCGTACATTCAACTTCCGATTTCCTACAACCACATCTATTCCTACATTCAATCATCTATTCCTGACTAGCACATCCATTTCCTCACATCAACATCTATTCCTACAACCACAATCCATTCCTTACATCAACTTTATTCTGACAACAACATCGGTCCCTACATCAACTTCCATTCCTACAACCACATCTATTCCTACATCACATCTATTCCTCAGCGAACCACATCCATTACCTACATAGACATCTTTCTACAACCACATCCATTCGCACATGCAACTTCTATTACCAAACAACCACATCCATTCCTACATCAACTTCTATATCACAACCACATCGCATACCTACAATCAACTTTCTATTCCTACAACCACATCCATT
This sequence comes from Doryteuthis pealeii, assembly GCA_023376005.1. NCBI lineage: Eukaryota > Metazoa > Mollusca > Cephalopoda > Myopsida > Loliginidae > Doryteuthis > Doryteuthis pealeii. Next base: position 103,473,223 of record CM042152.1, read on the forward strand.
TCTACATCATGCTTCTATTCCTACAACCACATCATCCTAATTTCCTCAAACACGCCATCTATATTCCTACCATCAACTTCTTATCCCTACAAACAACAATCCGCCATGTGCCTACATCAACCTTCTATTCCTACGATAACCAAGATCCATTCCTACAGTCAACATCTTATCCTACAACCAACATCCATTCTTACATCAACTTCATAATTCGCTTACAACCACAATCATTCCTACATCAACTTCTATTTCCCTTACAACCACATCTATTTCCGCTAATCAACTTCTATTTCAGCTACAGACACCACATACCTCTCCTACAGTCAACATTCTATTCCTACAACCACATCCTTTCCTACCATCAACACTAATTCCTACTAACCACATCTCATGAGTCTACATCAACATCTATTCCTACTAGCACATCTATTCCTACAACAACCATCCATTCCTACATCAACTTCAACTATTAGCTAACAACCACATCCAGTTCCTACGATCACTTCTACTTTACATCCACATCATATTCCTTACAGTGCAACTTTACGTATTCCTACAGACCACATCCATTCCTACATCAACTTCTATTACCACAACCACATCCATTCCTGACCAATGTCTAAACTTCTTATCCCTACAACCCCGACAATGCTCCATTTCCTTCATGCAAACATCCTAATTCCTACCGAGCCATCATTCCCATGTCCTACAAGTCAAGCGTCCATGTCTGGCTGACAGACCGCACCATCCCATATGCTTTCCTACATCAACCCTTCTAATTTCAGCCGTACTATGAGCCATCCATTCTAGCGATCGAAACTTCTATTTCCCGTACCTAGCAACATTCATCCCTACATCCAACTTTCTAATCCCCTAACAAACCACAGTTGCGCATGAGTTCCTAGCAAGCACTCACTCCATTCCTACCGTCAATGCTTCTATTTCTAACAAGTACATACCCGATTTCTCACACTTCATGTCTAAAATTCCTTATCAGACCACATCCCTTCCTATTCGAACCTTCTATGGTCCTACACGACCACAATCCCAATTGGCCTTACACCTGAGCCCCACATCCATTCCTACACTCAACTTCTATTCCTACATCAAAATCTATTCCGCACAATGATATAGAGTACGACATCCAATTCTCTTTACAACCACAACCTATTTTTGCTACAGCCTCGATCTTCTATTCTCTAAGAAGCACATCGAATTGTCCTAACATCCAAACTTCTATTCCCTTAATAGCACATCCATCTCTCCATCAACTTCTAAATCCTACTAGCACATCCATCTCCTTTCATCAAGCTTTCTATTCTACTAGCAACATCCATCGATTCCTACATCAAACTATCTATTCCCCAACTACGTCTATTGCTACATCAAAACTGCTCCATAAATCTCCCTCACAAACGCCACAATCCATTCCATTGACAGTAGTACATGCAAATCTAGCCGCCTACGCGTCAAGCCACATCCATTCACACATCAACACTTCTATTCCTACTAGCACTACATCCCATGGTAGTCCTCACGATCAAATTCTAAGTTTCGCTGACACCAACAATCCATTCCGTACCATACTTTCTCGTAGCCGACAGGAACCGACATCCTGTAAGGATTCTAGACAGACACGATCTCATAATACCTTTAACTACAAGCGTTTCTCTTGCCTAGCACCTCGGGACACCACAGTCCCAGTCGCGCGACATATCTAACTTCTATTCCATCTCAACGCGAGAATTCCATTCCTACAGACCACGATCCACTTCGTACAACTCGAACTTCTATTCCTGACACACAACACATCCCATTACTTCACAGCCACATCCATTTCCCTACAAAACCCACATCCCATTCCTTAGCAGGTCCAAGCTTATTGTTTCCCTACATACCACATCCATTCCTACAACACATCTATTCCTACACTCAACTTCTCTTCTAATCCAACCCAACATTCCACTCCTTACTCACTTCTTTCCTACAACCAATCCATTCCTACATCAAACCATTCTAGATTCCTTACGACCACAATCCATTCTATCAGTCAACTTACTATTCCTACTGAAAGCCACATAACATTTTTTCCTACAGCGGTAGTCAACTTACTAATTCCTACAGGACGCACATCCAATTCCTACATCAACTTCTAGATAGTTTCCGTACATGCGCAGCTAAACAGCGTCCATGATTCCTACAATACTACGGAAAAATCAAAACTTCTATTTCCTACTACACAGTCACATTCCGACAACAACCTTCTATCCTACCCAGCACAGTCTTATTCCTAACACCACATCGTATTCCTAATCAGATTCTATTCCTAACAACTGACAGTCCATTCCTTACACAGACAATCTCTATTCCTACCAGGAGCATCTATTCCGTACAACCACATCTATTGATACCTCAACTTCCATTCCTACGACCATCATCTATTCTACATCAACTTCTAATTCCTACAACCTATTCCTATTTCCTTAACAACCACAAGTCCATCCTAACAGTCTGCAACTTCTTATTCTCCCTGACGACCACATAACATTCCACATCAACGTTCTAATTCCCTACAAGCACATCCGATTCCAGTTACATCACTTCAATTCCTACAACCACATCCATGTCACCTAGCAACACCTTCCTATGTCCCTACAACAACCATCCATTCCTACAGAGCACGATCCATCGCCTACATTCAAACCTCGCATATCCCTACAATGACAGTACCAATATATCAATTGCCTACAACCACAGTCCTATAATCATACAATGTCTAGGAAATTCATATCAGCCTACATAAGCAAATCCATTCTACATCAACTGCTAGACAAACCACATCCATTCCCTACATCAAACTTCAATTCCTACACTCCCATCCATTTCCCTACAAGCCACTTCTCATTCTACAACAAATCTATTTCCTAGCAAGGCAACATCCATACCCCTACATCAACATCCATTCCTACGAGTACATCAATTCCTACAACCACAATCTCATTCCTAACATCAACATGCTGATTCCTATACCAACCACATCCATTCCTACATCAACTTCTATTTCCTACAGACCACAATACATTCGTACATCAACTTCTATTTCCTACGAGCACATCCATTCCTACATCAACCTTCAAATATTCCTAACACGCACTCCATAGTCCTAGCATCAACCCTTCTAATTCGCTACAACCAACATCCATTCCCTACACTCAACATCTTTTCCTACACCTACGGATCTATTACCCTAAACTAATTCTATCTTACCAACTACATCCATTTCCCTACAGAACAACTTCTATTCTACCCAGCCCAACATCTGTTCCGATAATCCACATTCTATTGGCTACATCAACTTCCCATTCTCTACGACCAAATTATCTATTCCTACATCAAACTTCCTATTTCCTTACATAACCCACTATCTTCATTACTAGCAACCCATCATCTACAATCAACTTCTATTACACGACCCAACATCCCATTCCCGTACATCTCAACTTCTATTCCTACAAGCACATCCAATTCCTACATCAACTTCTATTCCCCTACAAGCACCATCCATTCCTAACAATCAAGCTTCCTATTCCCTACAACCCACATCCATTCCTACTCAACATCTAATTCCTACCTAAGCACATCCATTCTAACAATCAACTTCCTATTCCCTACAACCACAGTCCCATTCCTAATTCAACATCTTTTCCTACTAGCACCATCCCCATCTCCCTAGCCATCAAAAACTTCTTTTCCTAACAGTCAAACATCATTATTTACAAGTACAATGCCATTCCCTACATCAAGCATCTATTCTACAACCACATCCCATTGCATACATCAAACATCTATTCCTATAACGCACATCCCATTTCCCTACATCAAACATCCCATTCCTACCTACCCAATGACCATTCCTAACAACAACTTCCTATTCCGACAGTCAACATCCATTCCCCTACATCAACATCTATTTCTACATCAACATCTATTCTACATCAACATCTATTCTACCACACATAGTCCATTCCCTACAGACAACTTCTAATTACCGACATCAACATCCATTCCTACATCAACATCTATTCCTACATCAAACATCTATTCCTACCAACGCACATCCTTCACTACAAAACAACTTCTATTCCCGGACATCCAGCATCCATTCCTACAATCAAAACATCTATTCTACAGTCAACATCTATTGCTACCACCACATCCATTCTGAACAAAACAACTTCTTATTCCTACATCAATCATCTATTCTACAAACCATCCATTCCTACATCAGAACATCTATTTCCTATAACCAACAATCCATTCCTAACATCAAACTTCTATTCCACAGACCCGACATCCAGTTCCTACAATCAACTTCTAATTCCTACAAGACAAGGTCCCTCCCTAACATCAAGCTTCCCTATTCCCTACAGGAGCGCACATCCCTCCCTACCATCCAAACCTCTCATTCCCTACAAGCACATCCTTGCCCTACATCCAAAAGACCTTGTAATTCCCCTACACTCACATCCATTCCTCATCAAACATCCTATTCCCCTAAGCAACTACATCCAATCCTTAATACTTACATGTGCCAATGTCCTACACTCAACCTTCCTATTCCTACAACTACCAATGCCATTCCTACAACAACATCTATTCCTAACAATAGCACAGGATGCCATTCCTTACAATCAGACTTCTATTCCTAACAATCCACATCCCCTAACCTTCTCATCACTTCCAATTCCTACTAGCAAACATGCCATTCCATACATCAACATCTGTACTACAACTACATCCATTTCCTACATCAACTTCTATTCCTACACCACATCCTTACCTAACAATCCAAACTGTCCATTCCTACAAGCAGCATCACATTCCTAACCATCAACAATCTTATTCCTACAACTACAGCCATTTCCTTACAACAACATCGCATTCCTACATCACTTCTATTACCTACAACCACATCCAATTCCTACAATCAAGCATCTATTCCTCAAGCACATTCAAGTTCTAACATCAACTTCTATTCCTACAACACAGCATCCCTTCCTACATCAAACTTCCCTAAATTCCTACAGACCACATCCATTTTCCACTTATCAACTTTCTATTCCTTACAACTACGTCTATTCCTACATCAACTTCTATTCCGTCAACAACCCCATCATCCGATTCCTGACATCAACTTCTATTGGCTACATCAACTTCTAATTCCTACACCACATCCATTCCTACATTCACCTTCTATTCCTACAACACAATCATTTCCTACATCAACTTCGTATTCCTACAACCACCATCCATTCCTGACATCAACTTCTATTCCTACAACCACATGCCATTCCCTACATCAACTTCCTATTCATACAACCACAGAGTCCATGTCCCTGACATAACTTATATTCCTTACAACAACATCTATTGCTACAATCAACTTCTATTCCTACAACCCACATCCATATCCTACATCACTTCCTATTGCCTAACAAACTATCGTCTAATTCCTACATCCAACTTCCTATTCCTACAAACGCACATCCATTCCCTACATCTCAACTTCTATTCGCTACACTCAACTTCTATTCCCTACAACCACAGTCCCATGTCCTACAATCAACTTCTATTCCTACAACGCACAACATCCATTCCTACATCACTTCTATTCCTAACAACCACATCCCATTCTAACATCAACTCTATTCGCTACATTCAACTTCTTATTGCCTAAACAACCACATCCATTCCTACATCAAAAACTTCTAATCCTACACACAGCACATCCCCAGTTCCTACATTCACTTCTATTCTACAACCACATCCATTCCTACATCAAACTTCTATTCCTACAACACACATCCATTCCTACATCAACTTCTATCCTACAACCACATCCATTCCTACATCAACTTCCTATTTCCTACAACCACATCCTATTCCTACATCAACTTCTATTGCTACAAACCACATCCATTCCTACATCACTTCTAATTCCTAAAACACGTCTCATTCCTACATCAAACTTCTATTCCTACAACCACATCCCATTCCTCATCAAACCTTACATCAACTTCTATTTCCTACCAACCCCACATCCATTCCTACATCAACTTTCTAATTCCTACAACACATCCATTCCTACATCAACTTTTATTCCTACAACCACATCCATTCCTACATCAACTTCTATTCCTACATCAACATCTATTCCTACACCACATCCATTCCTACATCAACTTCTATTCCTACAACCACATCCATTGCTACATCAACATCTATTCCTAAAGCACATTCATATCTACATCAATTCATTCTACAACCACTCACATTCCTACATCAACATCTATTCCTACAACCACATCCATTCCTACATCAACTTCTATTCCTACAACCACATCCATTCTACATCAACATCTATTCCATACAACCACATCCATTCCTACATCAACTTCTATTCCTACTAGCACATCCATTCCTACATCAACATCTATTCCTACAACCACATCCATTCCTACATCAACTTCTATTCCTACAACCACATCCATTCCTACATCACCTATTCCTACTAGCCATCCATTCCTACATCAACATCTTTCCTACTTCAAACATCTTTCCTACACATCCATCCTACATCAACTTCTATTACTACCAATCTCACCCTACATCAACTTCTATTCCTACATCAAATTCTATACCTACATCAACACCTATTCCTACATCATATCCATTCCTACATCAACATCTATTCCTACAACTACATCCATTCCTACATCAACATCTATTCCTACAACCACATCCATTCCTACATCAACATCTATTCCTACAACCAAATCTATCCTAAAACGACTTCCATTCCTACAAGCACATCCATCCTACAACCACTTCCATTCTGCAACGCACTCTATTCCTACATAACTTCTATTCCTACATCAACTTCTATTCCTACAACCACATCCATTCTACAAGCACATCCATTCCTACATCAACTTCTATTCCTACAAGCACATCTCTCCCTACATCAACTCTATTCCTACATCAACTTCTATTCCTACATCAATATCCATTCCTACATCAACATCTATTCCTACAACCACATCCATTCCTACATCAACATCTATTCCTACATCATTCCTACATCAACATCTATTCCTACAACCACATCCATCCTACATCAACATCTATTCCCAACCACATCCATTCCTACATCAACATCTATTCCTACAACCAAATCTATCCCTACAACGACTTCCATTCCTACAAGCACATCCATTCCTACATCCACTTCCATTCCTACAACCACTTCTATTCCTACATCAACTTCTATTCCTACATCAACTTCTATTCCTACAAGCACATCTACTCTTACAACCACATCCATTCCTACAACCACATCTATCCCTACAACGACTTCCATTCCTACAAGCACATCCATTCCTACAACCACTTCCATTCCCTACAACCATCCATTCCTACAACCACTTCCATTCCTACAACCACATCCATTCCTACATCAACTTCTATTCCTACAACCACATCTATTACTACAACCACATCCATTTCTACAACCACTTCTATTCCTACATCAACTTCTATTCCTACAAGCACATCCATTCCTACATCAACTTCTATTCCTACAAGCACATCCATTCCTACATCAACTTCCATTCCTACAAGTACATCTATTCCTACAACCACATCCATGCCAACCTCCATGTATACAACCACCTCTATTCCAACATCAACATCAATTATTACTACCACCACTTCTGTCCCTACATCCATCCCAACTAGCACAACTATGATTATTCCCACAACTTCTGCCCTTACAACGGCAACAACTCACGTGCCAAGTAAAACTTTTGCTCAGTCTACTACACTTGTTCCATCAGTACCTGTTACTACTGTACCAATTAGTTCTACTTCTACATCTACTACCACAGTGTCTACTGCTCCAACACCTTGCATCACCCATTCAGCTCAGACATTGTCAACTCTCATCAGTTCGGCTGTAAGTGCCTCTATGTCTACAACTGTTGCTACTCCCTCAGTGACAACAACTCCTTACCAAAGCCCATCTCCCACCACCCCTTCAACATTGCTAAAATCTATTTATCCATCTACTTCCAAATCAACAACTGAAATTACTTCAACTACGACCACATCTGTAACTGCCACTTCTAGGCTTCCAAGTTTAACACCTTTAACATCACGTTTAATTCCAACTTCAGTTGCTGTGTCCTCATCAGGTATTGTCTCTGCTTTCAATTTAAAATAATAATTTCCTTAATTTTCTCTATTTCTTAGGTAACTTTTCATTATTAGTAAGGTGGGTCACTTCATTTGTATATTATTTCTACTTACCTTATAGAAAGTGATTTTTGTCACACTACATCAATAAATTTACTCTTGTTAGAAAGGAAATTAGACATACTTTTCAGCAGTATAACTTGTTTTAAATATTTTGTTGTGTAGAATTAAAATTTAAAATATCTTGGATCATGTTGAATATGGCATTTATATTGTGGTAATTTAATTTTTGTGAGTTTCAAATATTCCATAATATCAGTACAGAATTAGTTGTTGAGTTATTAGTCTATGTTGGGCTATAGAATTATTCACATTTGATAGCTTAAGAAAAATGCATTTATCTTTTATTGTAGATATCTCTTAATTGTTTCCTATTTTCCTGTGAGCTATGTCATATTTTTTGAGTAACTGATGATATTTTTTATTAAAAATTAACGGTTCAATAGTTATATTTATTCATATCCAAGTACATCAGCTATGTTAACTTTGTAAGTTCTTCAAGAAGAATCTTCATTTGAACAAATACAATAGACAGGATAAAAAAGACAGATATACAATATCATCTTTATGATAAAGTTTAAAAAATAAAAATTGAACATTTGTAAATAATTCAACTTAAAACAATTAGTATGAATTATAGACATACTTATTAAGAATAACTTTAGTAAAACAATGCCAACATGATATGACAAGTTCATTGCACAGATCATGTGTTATTTTTTCATTCATCTTCCAGTTTTCCTGATAAATCAGTTAGAGAGCTTACATTTTGTTTCTGAATCTTCTCTCTTATTACCCTCTTCAACTTCTTGGAATTTAAGTCAGGACTTTCTGCAGGTCATCTCATGATTTCAATGCTTTCTTTAAAAAATATTTGCCCATTTAGTACAGTGACAGGGGTATTGTCCTCTAGAAAAATATCTTGTAGAGAAGGAATAGCATGCTGTTTCAGTAAGTACCGATACACTAATTCTCATAATAATTCAAACCCCTTCATAAGAGATCATCCCATATCACTTAACTTTGGATTTAAATTTGAAGCAACTTTCTTCACAGAACTTATAAGAAAAATAACATATTTTAGTTTAATCATTATATAACCTATCAGGTGGCTGAACTGTAAGTTTAGTTCTTAAAGGTGGAACAGGGTGAATTTTGATTTATGGGATTAGCTGGAACAGTCTCACTTTACTCACAGATTGTAGAGTCATTTTAGAAAAATGAGAATTTGTTGGCTCAACTGTTGCACGTCTTTCAGCAGGGGTTAAATGTCTTACTGAAACAGTAGTTTCTGTACTATCTGAGTATCAGACATAGGTGTAATAAGGGTTGGCCTGAAGTAGTTTGACCTTTCTTGTACATATATGCCTTTTTAACAGAACCAGATTTGGTTCACATCACCAAGACCTTATTGAAGTTCCTGAGGATGAATGATGATTGAAGTTAAATAGTCTTTTATGAGGGGGGGGGGGTAGCAGTGCACAATAAAGATCTTATAGAATGAAAAGCATTCAGTAATTCAGATTGCCAATGCTGAATGGGTAGACTGAGAGATTTTAAAGACATTGATATTGCTTTCAAAAAAATCTTGTGTAATCTTTCAACCTAAGCATTTCATTCAAGGATTGTATCTTGTAGTTCTACTGAAAGCAATACCTTTATAGGTTTGAAAGTTCCTTGCTCATTCCCATTCAGTATGTATATACACTGGCAGGCCAAAAATGGAAAATAACTGACATAGACATTTTATGATTGTAGGAGTAGTCATATCTGTACATGGTTAAAAGAAAGGGATTGTGTAATACTCATCAGCTATAATCAGAAAATACTTATTTTTATTATTACTCAAGAGGAGAGTTTTGAAGTCAAGGTTTAGCCTCTCAAAAGTTTGAGTATCTTTAATAAGTTTATTTGGATTTGTAACACAGGCCTTACAGGCCCCTATCACTTTTCACTATCTTCAACTGAATATGGTAAATTTTTAGACCAATAAATGATAAAAATCTTATTACTCTAGGACAGCACAAAGTAATTCTAAATCTTGATTTATGATACCACTGAGTACACGGGGAAAATATTGGAAAAGGGGATATACTTACTACATTTAAATATGATGTCAAAATTATAGCAGGAAAGCTCTATTCTCCAGCATAATGTTTTTATGTTGTTTTCATGTTGTTTGTTAAACATATAGCTTACTGAATGACTGTCATTTCTTATTGCAAAGTGTTTTCCAGTTAAATAATGTCTCCATTGTCTGTCAACTTCTATGATTGATCAGGCTTTTTTTAAAAACTGCAACATAGTGCTTTTCTGAACCTTGTAGTGTTCTTGAGTAGAAAGCAAACAGTTGCCTTTCCTGAGTCAAGACTGCATTGACAACAATATCTAAGGCATCAGTTCTAACTTCAAAAGTATAGTCTCATTGATACTGTTTATATCTGACTCTTTTATATAGTTTTTGATCAGATTAAAAGTTCTTTTTGTTTCTGATAAATTGTTGCTAATTGTTATTAAGGGGTGGATTTTGATAGAAAATGATTGATCCATTGCAAATAATGTGCAAAAAGACCAAGCACTTATTCAAGAGGTAATTGCTTGGAACAGGTCAATTTAACAATGATCAAAGCTTGTCAGGATCAGGTCTTTTCTCAACATTTTCTACCTCTTATCCCAGGATTTTAAGTTTCTTAGTAGAAAATATACAATTAATTTCATTATATATGAGATTTTTTTTTCTTTTTTGTGGCCTCAAGAAATTTCTTCAACTTGATATCATGATCCTTTTGTGTCATTCCACATATATGCTGGGCACTTGAAAAATAGGTGGACTGGATCTTCACAAAAGCAACATTTCCTTTTGTTCCATGCAGCAACATTTACTGGTTGTGGTTTCAGATAAAATCTTTACATATGCTTAAAATCTATAGGGCTGTTTCTAATGTTCTTGTCTGGTTAAACATAGTTGCTAAGTCAAGTGTTTTATTTTACAACAACCATTGTTAGATAAATGAAGACTAAACCAGCAATGAAAACACCCCAAATGTATTCATCCCGATGATGGGTCACAGTCACTGCCCCAAATCTCTGATTAAGACTTTCAGGGCTATAAAATCCAAAGTCTAAAGACTCTCTCATGTGCTAATGATGGATGGCCAATGGATGTCATTTAACAAACTGTGGCCACTATACATTAATGGCTCCTTTGTAGGTTGCACATTCTAAAATTGAGCTGTAAAACTTGGGGGAGACAAAATTCACAAATAAGTTCAATGTGTCAACATCACTGTTTGCTGTGAATAGCAGAAATTTCTGGAAGGTTCAAAACTAGTGTTCCCAATCCTGTTTAGATTCTTCTGAATTGGGATTTTAGTCAAATCTCTCTGGCCTTAGTAATCATTCCATGAATATTGAAAAAGTCTGCTATGAAGGGCGTTTAAAGTTTTTGTTTTAATAAATCATTTTATAGTAAGAGAAATAAAACATACCTTGTACTTAAGGTTTTATTAACACAAAAACGGTACATTGTAAGCAAATTGAGTCAACAAAACAGAAGAAAAATCCATTCCTTAAATAATTAACAAAAGCAGTGTTCAGAAAAAAATAGACCCTCCTCTGTAGAAATCCCATTTCACAATAATGTATGTATATATAGATGTATTTATGTGAATGTGTGAACATGTAACCCAGTACTACCTGCGATTGATGATTAAATTGGTTCAATAAAATTTACCTAGTGAGATGGTTTGCAAGACATCCAGCAGGACAAAGCATAAGAGTATATGAACTCCATTGTAGAGTGCAGTGTAAAAAAAGGAATCACAAGCATTGAAGTTTCATTTCACCTTTAAATCAATGAGAATGATAGCCACCCTAAAATATTGATAAATTATCCATCTAGAAGAAAACCGCTGATATAAAACTGGGATTTATGTTAAAGCATTCTTCAAGGAGAGAAATTTTGAGTGATTTTATGTAGCAGAGTAAGAAGATATATTTGATGCACACGAATCACAGCACTGGGGTATGTTTATTTTTACGTGCGCCTTCCATGAGTTGCACTCATATAAGGAAATCACTCTTGTCATAGTAGTGGCCCTCAATTTGTTTACACAAATAAACTCCCTTCTTTGCATCGTACGCTAGGCCTGTTTTTACTGCTATCACTAGACATGGCTGTTAACATTCCATTCATACTACTGGTCACTTATTTACATCTGACTTGGTTTCATTCATAAGTTTTTTGAGAGAATGAAAGGGACAACCATAATTCCTTTTATATGAAATTTATTTGTCGGTTTGAGGAATGAGAGAGAGAGAAAAAGATATCTTCAACCAAATAAATATCCTTAGCCTTTTGGTCAACTGCCTGCATTGTGTTATGTCATCCCTTGCTTCAAGCATAACCCCTTCTCTGTATCTCCAACCCTTTCTGACATGTGTCTGAAACCTGTCTGCAATGCCTTCGATCCCTGTCTCCCGTGCGTTCAAGCCGTATCTCATTTTCTCTAAAAAAAGGTGTCTAAGTAATATTTTTCTTCCACGCTTCTAAAAATTTTCTGAAATGTGTTTAATTTTCATTGGCTGGTTCAATTTCACTGGCATCATATTGTTGCTTGATTAAATTTTAGTCATTCCTGCCCTTTTTTAGATCATTTTTTGTTTAAAAAGAATCAGGCCACATTTTCTTGTATTTTTTGTTGCCATAATGTCTGTATATTGGAAAAAGATTTACAAAAAAGATTGACACTCTGGTTTTAAAAGTTTGTTTATTCAAAGACAAAATGGAAAAGGATTTAGTTTAACTATATATTACACTCTGGTGTCAAATTAAACTTTTATTTCAATCAACATATTTTAGTCATCCACATCTTTTTGTTTTTACCCAAGTCAATTAATATGTTAGTTAATGGCTTCTCTGGTGGATGGAATCTTTTCTTATTTAACCCATGAATTAATATTATAAAAGTTATATAGTATAGAATACTGATTTGTAAAGTCTGCAAGTACCTGTGTGTTCAATGAGCTGGCAGGGCACCAAAAGAGACTGAGTTCTTCTTTAGGTGCTAAAAGTTAAACTTTCAGTGGAAGTGGAAGTGGAATCTTTTTCTTTTCTTTCTATATATAATTATAAGATTTATTTTATCTTTGTTTTTATTTCAAAATAAGTGTTTCAGATTTTAGTATCTTCTTCAGACTTGTTTAATTACTTTCTAATATATATATATATAATATATATATATATATATATATCCTTTTTCTCTTTTTTTTTTGTCCATCCCTCTACTTTGGTAGGAGTTGAGTCATATTTGAGTTCCTTTTTGTCTACTGTACATCCGTGTATGTTTTTTAAAAAATCTAATCTTCCATCCAGCTTTTGTTTTTACAGTTGTGTGTGTGTGTGTAGTTATCCTTCCCTCTACTCAGGGGTCGAGGGGTAGGAGTGTTCCATTGATTTGTCAGAAATAGTATCTACTGTACATCTGTATATGTTTTTTTTTAAGTTTAATAATCCAATGTTTGTTTTTATTGGTTTTGTGTGTGTGTTTGTATGTGTGCATGTGTATGTGCATAGTTATGTTGTTTTCAGGTTGGTGTGTGTATGTTTGTGTTGTTCTCCTGTTTTGCTGTTTTTGTTAGTGTGTGTGTGTATGTGTAAGTATGTTTGTGTGTGTACTTTTTGTTGGTCTTCTATGTGTGTATATGTGTGTATCCACTTATGGTTTCTTTTTTTTATAGTGGGTGTTTATAAATCTGGAGTGATTTTTTTATCTAGAATAATGTGTATGTGTGTATACACACACATGTCCACATATATATATATATTATATATATATATATATATATATATATATTCCATAGGTGTGCAGTAATGTTGTTCTACGTGTGTGTGTGTATGGTTAATTTCGGTTTAGTGATGATTTTTATATTTCTTCTTTCTTATAAAATATCTAATTTCTCCTGTTGGACCCATAACTACACTTATATATATATATATATATATATATATATATATATATATATATATATATATATAGAGAGAGAGAGAGAGAGAGACATTGATTGAATATTTTTATGCATGTGTTGGTATATTGAAAAGCTAATCTCACATAACTTATGAAAATTTGTTTCCATCTCTTCTCTCTTGAGTTACCATTCTCATCTAAATATTTTCAATGATAACTTGTCCTATTTGCTCTACCTGTAAAAGTTGTCACAAAAATAAACCTGTCATTGAATGTATTTTGAGTTACGAGCACAATGATCATGCCTTTCATAAAACATGTAATAGTAGTAGTATTATGATTCATGTCAATTAGATCTTATATATTTAATATAGTAAACATTAATTCCTTTTAGATACAGATTCCAACTAATATGATGCACCAGAAGTAGTAACATCATTGCCAATTGAGTTTACTATTCTGTATATAGCTCTTCATAAAGGACAATACAAGTTTTTTAGAATTTTGGCTTCCCCATAACATAAGTTTTCTTACTTGTATTGAGGTCTGTGGAAGCCAAAATTCTCAAAGAAGAGAATTTTTGGTTGAAATAGATTTATAACTGGAACTGATTGCACACATATATGATAGTACAAAATACATTTGTGTATTTGTGTATGTTTGACAAAAGATTTTTTTTTAATCATGGTTTTACTTAAAACTAATATCTTAGAAATGTGTATTTTCTTTTCTATTGCAAATTTAAGTAAAATAATTTCTTGTAAAGACCAAGAATATAAAAAAACAAATTGAAAACGAAAGTAGTAATAATAATATTATATCAAAAGAAAGAGAGAAGTACAAAAGTGGAGGAGTATTTGTCAATAAATAACAAAAGCTATTTATATCCTTAAACAACTTTTAAAAGATATTTTGTTTTTATGTAGTTATTTCAAATGCTCTTTTCTTTAAATTGCTTCTATATTTACCCAATATTCATTATTCTTAAATACCAATCTCATGTACATTTTGTTTTAAATGTATCATGTAATATTTAAAGCATACTCCATTGCATTACAAAATATACTATTATTCTTTTTATCATTTTTTTTTGTGAAGCAATAAATGATTCTTTCTAAAAAATAAAAGATCAGTTGGCGTTCTGAAAAATCATCTTCCATCTTTATGCATATCCTTGTGAGAAGATAAAAAAATAAGAGTCTTTTTCTTTTGCTTATTATTTCTGTTGACCGCTTTTCGAGGCTTTTGTAAACAGAAAACCATTTTTCTCAAACGTTTCTCCATTTCTTGAGACCTGTCATCATCTGTCAATCATAATAAACTGATTTTCATACTGTGTCAGTTGTTAACTGTCGCACTTCATCTGTCACAGCACAGTATCTTCTACAAAACAAAAGGTACCAGCATTTCTTAAAATCTCCAGCTGTCTTATGTCAACCTCTGTCAACTTATAATGATCCAGTCTTCTTGATCTGTTCCTTGCCTTCCTGCTACTACAGGTGAGACTAATTCTCTTCTATCTTTTCCTTTCTTTCATGTTATCTTTCTGTATGTATCAATAGTCAAGTTTACTTCTGGTCATAACTCTGAAAATAATTCATGAAATTTATAAATCACAGACTATATGTTGTTGTAAACTCTTTATAATCTTTATAATCTTTCAAATGTTCTATTTTTTCTTATGTAAAATTGTTTACTACATTTTTTTAATTATTCTTTCTTATGTAAAGCCTTAATATTTAAAAAAAACTTATTTTTTATAAATCATGATTGCTCTATTTTATGTCCCTTAAGTGAACTTGACTATATTAAAAAATACTTGCTAACTTTTACTGCTTTTTTTTCTGATCTAAAACTTGTTTCCAAACATTTTCCCTCTTAGCTTCTATGTCCTCTAATACAGTTTCTACTTCCTCTAAACCTTTACACTTTCTGTTTATCATAGCCTTCATAAATAAAAAGAAAATATCACCATGATTTTTTATACTTTTATTAAAAAAATAGTGTTAAGAATGCTGTATACATTTATATGCCCTGTAAGATGTTAGCTGTAAAATGCTCCTTACCAAAAATAGTGTTAAGAATGCTGTATAAATTTGTATTTCCTGTAAGATATTGCCTATAAAATGCACTTTACAAAAAAGAAAATAATGAAAAATAATTAACTCAGACCATTTTCAATATTTTCTTTTGAAATAAAAAAATATTCAATCACCTCTGCTTTGTACTGAAAACATTTTATAATTGAATTATGTTAACAGGATAACATGATATGATTCAAAAATACTATTTTATTTGAAGTTTTTGATGTGTTTTCTCCTCATCATTTAGATTTACTAAACAGATATATTTTCATATGAATAACTAAAAAAAATTATACTGAATTAAAGTTATTACCTGCAATTTGTAATAACAAAAATAACTAATAATAATTAATCCTTCATATTAAGTATTATCAAGCTTGGTAGAAAAATATTTGAAAATGAAATAGACAAAAATTTCATTGCAGTGGTATAAAATCATTCTTTTTAGTGGCATATACTCTCATTTAACTAAACTTTGTAAAAATAAAAATAAAACTCTTTAATTTTGTTACTGCATTAATATATTTTCATCCATTTTATGTTATATAAGTATATTGTCCATTTTTACAATGATATTAATAGTAGGTATGCATTTTTCACACTGGTCCTGTTTTTGTTTTTTTTTTTTGTAGGGAGACAATAAATAATTGTCTCCCTTGGATTGGGTGGCATGTTTTTTGCACACCTTGTGGTCACGTGAGAAAGTTAGAATAATTTCTTGTCCTTTTTGTAACTGTTCTTTGAATGGTTAAGAAATGCCTTTTTATCTCTGTTCATTGAACAGAAGGAAAACTTTGTCTCCAACCCCAGTAATGGACTTTGTCTCACATCAACCATAGACAAATGAAACTTATACCATTTTTTGTATCCTTTTCATATACTACTTGTTCATAGAACAATATGTGCACATTTTATCTGTTAAACATTTAAGTATTCTTCTTAATATTCCTTATATGTATATTACGTATGTATTAAATGTTCCTATGTGTTTAAATGATCTTATCTTGTCTTTCCTCCTGTTGGTTCAGTGTTATTGTATCATTAAATATGCTAATACTCATATTGGACCTTAGTGAGTAGGGACATGATTAAATATCCTCCCTAGCAACAACCAATCCAATGATTTAATATAAAAATGCTAAAAATGTGGTTAAAAATTCAAAAATTTAAAATGCAATCTTTATATTTAAATGAAAAAAATTTAAATATTCAAACATTTTTTAACATTATTAAATAATTTAGTTAAAAATTATTTCTAAAAATAAATAGTTTGATGTATTTCCATAATATTCGACAGTTTCCATGTGGTAAAAGCATTAGAGTCTAAGAAAAATAAATAGAAGAATATAGAACTTTGCTAAGACTTTGTATCTAGGATTTTTCAGAAACATTTTTCTAACCTTGTATACAAGTTATTTAAAATTGAATTTTCTACAAGAGGAATTTTTATTAAAAATTATTACAAAATTAAAATCATAGCTTTGTGTGATATTAAAGGAACTTTATGACTGAGCATGTCTGATTTTGGTATAGTATATTGTCTATTTTTTTAAATAAAAATGATTCAATTGATTTTGTTTTCTATGAAATCTTTCATTAGTTTACTGTACCTTTCTTATACATTACCTTAGTTTATCTCTTAATAAATGATAGTAAGACAGTTGTCACCATTCAAACAATTTATTTAAATTTTACTATTATTTTGAGCACTTGTATTACAATATGACTGTAAATCATATTGATATTGGAAAAATAGGAATCATAAGTTTAGTGATAAATCAAGTATTGTAACCTTTTTACCTTTTTAATAATAAAAATTGATTATTTTTTAACTATTTTTCATAATTATTAGTTTATTAAACTATAGTTGATCAGTAAAATATTTATCACCTATCACAAATATGATATAATATCTCCTTCATTTGTAATGGAATTTGTAATGCATAATAGAACCCTACACAATACTTTCGTTCCTTACATTTGAGCTTTCAAATGTAAGGAACTAAATAATCGAAATAATATACACAATTAAAGTAAGCATTGATCCTAGTTATTTTCACAAATTGTAAAGATGCTTTCATTTTGCTTGATTTATGACATTTTTTTAATAAACAAAAATATGAATATAATTTTAAACTCATAGAATTTATGTATATAATTATGAACTTGAATGAAAGGGATATACAGCATGCCATTAACAAGTTAAATTTATAGATAAGTGGTTTTCCATTCAACAATCTTCTCTAGGAAAATCAACAAGTTTACAGTATAGTGCTAATGAATGAGATACAAAAAATAAAATAAAATAAAAATCCATCCTAATGAAAACGGTATAAAAACAACACAATTAGCTTTAGTCACCTTTAATATATATATTTAATACTTTAATACTTATTCTAATACTTTTTACCAAAATATATCATAAGTTTGTTGTTTAAAATCTATAGAAAATCTTTTTCAAGAAATGATTGTCTAACAACTACAATACACAATGAGAAAATGTATTGTAAAAAGAGGATGAGTACAAAACATTTCAGGGAGGGGGGATGCACGGAGATTCTGCTGGTGAGAAAATATTTTGAGTTAATGTATATGATGTCACAATATCTATAAACATTCCAATAAGTTTTGATTTCATGACTACATAAATCGAGAAGTGTTTTTTTGCTCACCCTGTATTTTTGAGAATTTTGTATTTACCAAGAAGCCAATGAGATAGTGAACTACCCAGTCTAAAGATTAAACTTAAATTCTAGAAACAAATGGTATAAACAACAAAAAAGGGCATTTTCATCCTATAAACTATTATACCAGTAGACATTTTTTTTACCCAAACTAGCAAGAAGATGTGCACTTTGGGCACAAGTATTTAAGTTTTAATGCAATGAAATATATTAAATTAGAAAAACTAATGAAACTAAATAAGAATACAGATAAAATGATTTGAAACAGAGTGGATATTATCGAAATAGAACAACTTTGAAACTAACTCTTCCATTATTTTCCATCATTCCCGTCTTCCATTGCTAAATTTTCTTAACTTAACTATTTAGTTAAATTAGGAAGTAAATAATAGAATGACAGTTATTTTTACTTGTTAATGGTTTTTTTTTAAAGATTTATTTCAGAGATTTTTGCTCATATTTATTAAGATAAATCAAACAATTATAAATCAATAATACCAGGCACAACATATCTATTAAAATCAAATTTTTAAGATCAATATGCAAATTGGCCTTCCCATTACCACTGTAAACAGCTATTTTGTTGTATATATAAATAAAATTGCATGTTATTAATATGTAGATAAGGCCAACAGTATTAATAATGTAAAACAGTTTTATTGATAATTAATTAAATAAAAATAAAATCATGGAGAATGTGATAACTAAGGGAATTGTGATTTGGGTACTGATATAGTTTCGGTTACAGATAGACAGACACAATCTCCATTATGATAGGATGTTGGGCAATGGGTACATGTTTCTGGGCTATTCTTTAACACTGAATCTGAAATTCAAGTTCATTTTTTCCCATCACATCACGTTTTCTCAGTAGAGATGATTTCTATTTTGCTTAAAATAAGCCAAAATGCTTAATTCACAGAAATATAACATGGCTTAAATAGGCCAAAATATCCATTTAATAGTGATATACCAGGGCCAATTTCAACCAACCATAAACATTTTCAGGTTAGAATAAAAGAAAAAGTATCCTAATAACTTAAAGAATGCATTTTGTTCAAAAAAGTTTTCAGAAAAATCTCATACAAAATTAAATAAAGACAAATGTGTGTTGTCAATTTTTAAATCAAAATAGATAAAGAAGATACAAAGGAATGAAAAATAAATTCATTTTTGTCCATCAAAAGGTATAAATCTTCTCTTCTTGGAAATTCTATGCTGCTTTTGAAAAGGTTGATCTCTTTTGATTCTCCAGCAGAAATCAGCCATCATATTAACATCCTATCTGTCTTTGTATTTTTCTTCTATTACCTTCAGATCCTCATGAAACTTTTCTCTCTGTTCATTACTATAATCACCAAGATTATTAGAAAACTGATCAAGGTAACTAAACAGAAAGTGAATCTTAGTACTCATGCTGCACCTGAATGATTTAAAGGACCTGGGAAACATTTCCACCATCCCTCTATAGTTATCTGACTTTCTTGACCCAAGAAAATTGTGGACATCTACACATGCTTCCATTATTTATCATTTTTCTGATTTAAAAACCGTCAAAAATATCAGCTTTTAGTTTCTCCTCACTGAGTCTTGGAAATGATGATCTCAAATATTTGTCAAGAACAAAGCTTGATATGAAGTGGTAGAAAAATGATTTTATTATGATTAACTAATGCCTCACTGATGATGTTTTGCTATCCTACATTGTGATCTTCCCTAACCACCCAGTCTCTCTGGGTCTAGTGCTTATCTTGTGTTATACTTGTTAGGGTCCCATCTATGGGTTGAATAGAAAAATAATGACTTAAAAAAAAAAATTGAGTACCCATTAAGAATGAATAAAACAAAAATGTCCTCACCATAAAATGACCCAATGGGCTGACATGCTATAAAACCCAACCAACCAACCAACATTTTTCACTTCATTGTAGTTTTCCTTTGCATACAGAAAATGAACAATTGCAAGAAAAATGTAAATGTTGCCATTATGAAGCAACATACACTTCATACTGTACTTTGAAGAATCAATGAACAATCTCCATAATTTTCAATTCCCAGCTCAGTCAGAAGACTCTCTACTTCTGATCAGAAGACAAATGAATACTTAACTTGATAAAACTGTTTAAAGAACTTTTCTCTAGATTTGTAGACAGTGACAGTTGTTCCAGGTGTAAATCACAAATGAAATCATTCAGTTCAAATTGATTCATAGGTTGAGGTAATGACAGAGACATACTGTTCAATTCTTCATGGTTATATTCAACATCATATTTAGTTAACACAACAAACTCTTCAGTTTCTTCATCAAATTGGTTTTCAATTTGGAAATTGGAATCAGATTGTTCTGTTTCTTCAATTGGATTTTGTTGGAAGGCATGGAAGGGTTTGATTTGTAGTGGAGGTAATTTTGTGAAAATAAGCACAGGAATATGTTCTGAATTAAGAATGGGCAGTATGGCAGATGGTAAGCTTGGCTATTTCATTTTGTGTCAGATTTTTCTATTGAAACCTTTAGGAAGTACCATACAAAAATAGCAGTCTATAGTGTGACTTGATGGTTCATGCCAAATCATTGGTATCCCAAATTTGAGATGTCGATTTGACTTTTTACGAGTTCACATAAGCAATAAGTTGTAATAGATAGAGCAAACTATATGTGGAGCCCATGATTTGTCTTGGTCCCCAAGTAGCATTCCAAAATATTCCAAGTATGCCCTTTTGATAAAATATCTCATTTTTTCTCTAACAAAAATGTCTACTTAGCAAATGCAATCTGGATTGTTCTTGTA
The DNA here is from genome assembly GCA_023376005.1 of Doryteuthis pealeii. Lineage (NCBI taxonomy): Eukaryota > Metazoa > Mollusca > Cephalopoda > Myopsida > Loliginidae > Doryteuthis > Doryteuthis pealeii. The sequence goes on from CM042152.1 coordinate 103,495,056, forward strand.
ACTTTATCTACTAGCCATTATTTCAGTTAAATCTGAAAAATAAGATTGTTAGCATATTACTAACAAAAAGATTTCTCAAAACTGTTGTGGTAACTGTCATGGCAGTCAGAAAATTCTCAATTTATTACGGATCATTGGTGCATCATCAGCAAAAATAAATTGCCTACTTGTTAAATTTTATCCCCATAAAATAATGATTTTGATGAGTACAGAAGTACATATGGACATATCAAAAAGCAAAAAAATTGCTTTTCAATTGTGTTACTAAGTACCAGGATGCCAAACTTCCCTGTGTACATTTTTGGTCAGACAAGATGCTGGTGGATGGGTTGGAAAAGTGCCTAGTTGGCTATGCTTATAGAGTGTTTGGTGGCTATTTTAAGTTCTGATAAAGAAAATTCTAATCTTGCTAGTCTCAAATACACTCACCTAATACCCCTCTTTTATCAATGTTGTGCATATTATACAGAGACTCTATGACAATACTAGACCTTCATAAATTCAAGTGATATGATAAAATCTTAGGACAGTTTCAGACTTAAAGTGAAAACTACTAATCAAAGCTAAAATTGCTTTTCTAGAATGACTTCCAATGAACTTCTATGAAAAGTAGAGAAGAAACAGAAATCACAAAATTTTAACTATCTGAGAACATTGAGGGCTTAAGAACATTTTCCAGTGAGATATCTCTCATAAAATCAAATATTTTCCGGTCAACTTATCTAAACTATTTCTGTATAGCTTAGAATTCATTTTTAAAGTTATTTGGATATTTTTTTCTTGAATGATAAATTATTTTAATATGAGACAAAATGTTCCTCGCATATTTAAGCCATGTCATATTTCTGTGAATTAAGCATTTTGGCTTATTTTAAGCAAAATAGAAATTATCTATACTGAGAAAATGTGATGTGATGGATCAAAATGAACTTAATTTTCAGATTCAGAATGAAAAAATAGTCCAGAAACATGTGCCCATTGCCCAACAATATTTGGGTTGAAAAAAGATGTCGACCAGTGTTATGCATTATTTCAATGTTGGAAAGTGTGTTATTCTTTCTGGTATTGATCATTGTTATACTGAATTTTGCCATGACTCTTTGAGATCAACTCCAGACAAATCTTCAGCAAATGAACTATTGATATGTATTATGGAACAACTGCACAGTAAACATTGGCTTCCACTTGAAGATTTTACTCTGTATTTTATTTAATCCATTATCTACTATATTTCAAGTAAATATGTGATCCAGTGCAGAGTTTTCTTAGCCTTATAGCACATTTTTTTGTTAAGTTATTCTACTCTGTTTGTATTGGTACCACCAACAGGCCAGCACCAGTGTTAGGTAGTGATCACCACACATAAAGTCTATTCAGCTTATACCCTGAAACATTTTTAAAACAATGAAATGAAGAATCAGAATGTAAAGTTAAAATTGATACTCATATCAGGCAGATCACTGCTTCATATGCTTGGTGGTAGATAAATTCTGTAAAATACTATCTTGAGTATAAAGCTTGGAGTGTCCTACAAAAAGGAGTTCATCCCATATAAATGCAAGAAAAGATATATAGAATTTAAATGCAGGAATGATACTGGCTATAACAAAACAAGTGATGAGAACAAAAATAAAATAAAAGACTGCTTATTTCAAAGTTACTAAATACACAAATATCTGACAAAGCAGACTGCAACTGTGGCATTGTGTTAAAAAAAAACAAAGATGAAGATGCTGGACTAAATTAATCACCAAGTCTCATAGAGAAAAGTAAATCAGAAAAAATTAGAAAAGCTTCTTTAAAAAAACATTTGCTGTTATTACTTTATATTGGAGCAATATTTGGCCATTATCTGAAATAGATGCTTTTGAAGTAATATGAATTAAGTTAATATAAAATTTGAATGAATTGTTGTTATTCCAGGAAAATATATAATTTACTAAATGATATTTCTACCTAATTTCAGAAAATCCTTGCAAACTTGTGGATATAATGACCTCCCCTGGATATATTCCTAATAAAAACATAAAACCATCAAGTAATACTAATGATGCAAAACTAGTAAGACCTCAATTTGCTGGTTGGACATCTGCTAAGGATGATTTTCACCCAACAATTGTTATTTCATTTAATCAGGACATGTTTAAAAATGGAGGACATTTGAAATTGATAAAAGCAGAAAATGTGAAAAGTTTTGATTTACAAGCAAGTCATCTAGTGTTTCCTGCACAGGTAATATCTATTAAAATTTTGTTTCTTTAATATTAGTTGATATACATATTTGGTTATATATTAACTTAGAAAATAAACTCTTGTAGTCTGGTTAGATGAAGAAGGATTGATTTTTAATAGGATTTTTTTTATTTAAATCCTAAAAGATTTATTTTTCTTGATTAGTATTTTAGTTTTTAAGTTGATTTTTTCTGAAAGAGACAGGAAGAAAAGAAATAAGGATGATAATTATATAAATAATAAAAATGTTTAATTGTTCATAGTGATCTTAGCTTAGTTTATAATTGTCTATCATTGCTGATGGTGGTAATCTCCTGATTATGCTAGTCTAACAGGTGGTTTCTTGAGTCTGAGGACACAGGGAAATCTACCATCTTGGATGAGAGGTAGATTGAGGTGTTGCTTCTCTTCAAGGTAGGTAGGAGAGAACTTGTGCTAAAGGGCTTTTTAGGTGATCCTTTGGGCACTCAATCCTCAGACACATGCACTTAGTATCCTTAGGATAAGCCTGGTGTTAAGTTATAGTGATCTAATAAAAATGTAAATGCTTTAAATTTAATTAAATTTTTCCTTATTCAGATTTCTATTAAAAAAGAAAAGTAAAATAATTAGGGTTAAACATGAAATATTGGATATGAGTAAAATCATATGAGAAATTTACATTCAAACATTTTTTCTTTATTTTTTCTAGTCACAAAATCTCTTGTTTATTGATTTAGTTTTAAATTAGTTAGCCCCATGTTAAAATGATGTGTCACATTCTACTCCCATGGGGAGATAGTTGAAATATAAGCTATTATTATCCTAGTAATGATTTCTAAATTACTCATTTAACATAACTGGCTGAAATCTTTTCTGAAAAATGTAGTGAGAGAAGAGACTTACCTTGTGCAAAACGGGCAGTTCTCTTGCTTTGTGTGCAAGTCCACCGGAACTGAAAGGTGAAAGAGGAGTGGGTGTAGGCAGGCATGCAACATCAAAAAGTTAGAGAGGAGAAGGAGAAGCCTCTTTATAGAAGCGCCGAGGCATTGTGGGTAGAAGTTAGAAATAAAACGTCTGCTTCTCTGAGAGGGAGGGGTGAACGTGGATTCAGTCGATAGACTGCAACGAGCAAAGAGTGTTAGAGACAAAAAATACTTAAAATAGGAGTTTATATAGTTAACTCTCTTTCCTCAGAGGGAAAATTAAAGGCAAGATCAAAGAATAAAAGCTGAAAAGAAAGAAAAGAATAAAGGGTAGAAATCATTATATATTGCAGTAAAATAAAAGAAAACAAATGAAAACTTAATATATGACTGGTTGTTTACTCCTAACACATTGAAATGCTAAGAAATTCAGTTTACCTTCCTTTTCTTTGTGTTTTAATCCATTTCTACTTTAAGTAGAAATGGATTTAGTGCTTAAGTGTTTTATTAAAAAATTAAAAACATTAATGGTGGTTACAGGTTACTCAAGTCCTTTCAAAATAATAATTCTTCTAGAATAAAATATATACTCTCATTTTATTATTTCAAGATTATTAGTGAATTCATCATTTACCTATTTATTTTTTTAGAAAAGTAAAAATAAAAATCATTTAGATGAAATTTAAATCATTGACATATGAATAACCTTTTAATCTTGTCATTTTTTATGAAAACCTTTCGATTGATATTTTCTAAATGTGAGTAATATTGAAACCTTTGTAATTTTGAAATGAGTCATCATCACTCTAAGATTTTTTTACTGCTTTGTTGTTACCACACTGTTTCATTTAATGTATTTTCAGGTGTATAATCATTATTAAAAGATGGAGAGGTCCTAGTTTAAACTGGTGTGACAGGAAAACAAGTTAACTGATCAAAAAATTAATGACAGTTTTAAATCCTCCTTACAAAACTTTATAAAAACAACCTACAACATTTCTTTATGTCACTTAATTGGAGATGGCATTAAGCGTATTAAATAAAGAAAGAGAAATTAAAAAATAAAAATTGGGCTTATAATCAGACAATCTCTAGCTAAGTCCAGCTATAACAAGATTATATTACCTTCTTCACTTTTTGGACTGTGAGGTTTTATTCTAGTTGGTAAGATTCTTTGCTGTTAATTTTGAGATGATATTAATGATTAGTATACAACATTCACCTACTATTTGTTGCAGACACTATTTTTCTTTTACCTCTGATCTTTACTTAAAACTAACATCTAATTCTCTAGGGAGAACCCCCCCCCCCTTGCATGGGTATGGTCTAGAGAACATCCTGGCGTCTGCAAATGACTGAAAAAATAATTTTTTTTAGTCTGTAGTTTGAGGAGGAAGTGAATTTTAAGAAATTAAGTTACTAGCCCTGAATCCAACTTTTTAAAAATTTACCTATAGATTTACTTGGAAGAAGTAGATTCAAGAGCACCTCAATGGATTCTACCCCTGGTTTTGAAATTGTCCTAAACTGGTAGTCAATCAAGGCTAGAGAGCTCAATCTGCTCTGCTATTTTGCACATAACTGGGAATAGGAGAGATGGTAAACCTATCAATTTTGGCACAAAACAAGAGATAACACTAAGTGGTACAAAACTCAATTATCTTATTTATTTGCATTATGAAAAGACAACTGGATCATAAAAACTAAACCACAAGGTTCCTAGTTTGATACCAGCCCTTGTCAACTCAGCATATGAGTAGCACAGGGATCTGTGTGGTAAAGTAAGGAGCTGATGGTAGGTGTGGCACTCCACCTCAGACTCCCTCACTGATTTGCTGATACCGACTTTAGGCTACCCTGACAACTTTATTTACTTACTAAGTTCCAATTTTCTATGAAGATACACATGATATGAATGGACCTTAATGTTGATGGTGAGAATACTTTAAATGTATTAAGTGTGCAAAAGTTCTCACTTTTTGAAAACTAGAGACTGAATAGTTGAAAAATTTCAGTGTTCATATATTTGGTATTGAGAAAAATGGCAATGAACTAGATATATATGTGACAATACAAGTTGGACAACAGCAGAAGTAAAAAATGATTATTGATGAAGCCTATGGATAAAGGTTTGTTTTGAAGCAGTATGTGTTGGGAATGGTCTGTGAAGTTTAAGAAAGGTGAATTTAATTTGGAGAATAAACAACCAGAATTTGGAAGTGATTACTTTTAAGCTTTTGGGGTTGATGACCCTACTAAATTAACTTTGGAATTTGCAAAAAAATGTGTATATTACTCAACAGTTGCAAGATGTTTAGAAAAGTGGGAAACTTGGTTCCATATGAATTATCTAAGTAAAACATTAGACAGTGTATCATCACCTACATTTCATTTTTTACCAGACATAAAAAAAATGATTTTTTATGAAAAATGTTGCTCAAGAGAAAAAGTAGGTTTGCTACAATAATCTAAAGCATTGAAAATAGGGTTGGGGTTCCATAACTTTTAGAATCAACAGCAAAACCTAACATTTTGGAACAAAAAAACTTTATTACTCTGTACTTGGGAACATATGAAAAGGGTATACAAAATTACAAATTTCTGAATCCCAGTGAAACTAAATGAAGAGCCTTAGAGTTACTATAGACAACATTTGAGTGTTGCAATTTAAGAAAAAAAGACAATTTATAGGACAGGGAAGTTTGAAAGCCATGTTGCTGCCTAACAATGCTCATTCACGCTTTGTTGACCCAAAAGACCATAAGGAAATTAGAATGGGAAAGTCTTGATGGCTTCAAATTATCAGGTTCAATCAATACAGCATTTCTTATCTGACCCAAGATTTAAAGATATGTTCAAAATGTCATTGACATCATTATTGTATTGAAACCATATTTGTTTTATCAATTTCTTCAAAAAAGTTTTATTTATTTTTGTATAACTTTAGTATGCACATTTTGATTCATATTTTGTTTTATTCAGACCTCATAAAAATGTGTACATTTTCCTGTTTTTACATGGAAATTGGTTAATTTCTAAATATCTAGGGCACAAAATATTAGACGGATTAATGGCTATTTTCACCACTTTTACAACATAACCAATCAATCCATAGATATTATCCAGGAATAAAATTTGTGTTATAAAGTGTAATTAGTATATTTTTCAAAGTTACTGTCATTTTATATGTTTAACAAATTTGTATGCTTTTATGATTTAAATTAATTCTACTATTTTATTGTTTTCAGGATTTTTTTAGTGACACAGTTATTGATATACCAGCTGGCATGAAAACAGATTATCTAACTATACACTTCCTCAAAATATTTTATGGCAAGCCAGTAACTGTGACCATTTCTCTATTAACTTGTTTTGAAACCAATCGTAAGTATTCACTAATTGATAAGAAACTGAATGCTGTCTACAAGTTTGGGGATGGAATCTTCTCTTCTGATCTGCAGAAAATAAAGCATCTTCTTCTTTTCTTACTTGCCTCCTTGTTCATTCCTTTCAAATCTGATTCTACTCTGCACTATATGAAACTTCATTATGTTTTCATTTGCAAAAAACTGGAATTTATTTTGTAAGATTATTACCTGGACTATACACTTATCATAAAACATAAGAGAAAGATTATTGATTACTTCTAATCATTTGATAATTTCTGAATCAAATCTAAATCTAAATAAATCTGAATCTAATAACTTATTTTACTTAACTTCTCCGTTTATGATGTTGACAAAAAAGGAAAGTGTTATATAACTCTGCCAATTCATAATTTTCCTTCTCCTAAACTGGTTGTCCTTACTAAGGTAATGATTGTCTCCCTTGAAATCCATTTGCAACTTTGAATAGACTGAAATAACAAAAAAAGTATAGTTCCAAATTACTGACAGCATAATTTTTTTTCCCAGTCTGCTCAATGTAAACAATGTACTAATCATGTGTCTACCATGTCTTTGAGACAGAATTTTCCAAATACAAAGGTACAAATTCATTAAACAGAATAGAAATTCTCTTGATGTAAAATTCAGTGCTTACAATTGCTTGAACCTGAGAGAGAAGGTGAATGTAGAGTTTCAATGGAATTTTTGGACCATGCTATTTATTGGCTACCACATGCCACAACAGGTCTAAAAATTGCTTAAAATTCTGTCAGCATTCCCTTCTGGTAATAAACCCATCCTTGCAACTTTTAAGTAAGGAGGCAAGTGCTGCCTGGAGTGATAACCCCCTGAAATCAAGCGAGAAGCTTTTGAGGCTTCTCAGCTTGGGCACAGATACTACATTTTGATCTGAATCCAAAGCCAGGGAACTGCTGGAAATTTCTGGACCATGCTAACTTTCAGTTTGCTTAGCCAGCGTAGTAGCCCTGTTTCTCTTTTCTTCTCCCTACCCACTTTAGAGTTTTCATATTGCAATTCAAAAGCACTCCTATACCCTCACTTTATTCCTATATATTTATTTTCTCACTGTAAAACATGAATAAATAAGATAATAATATACTATGAAGGGCATCAAAACTCAGTTTTCCTATGCCACTAGGAACATTAAAGTTGACCCTGTTAGAAACCTTTTTCACTGCATTCTATTTTCAAAATTTGTTGGATATAATGTTTGTAATTCCTATAAAAAATATTATAAAAACTGAGGCATTTAATTATACTGAACTGTGAGATTTAAATAACTGTATATGTGTGTATGCATGGTCTAAATAAATAAGAATAATCACTATTGTCTATACCTAAAATTATATATATATATAATTTAGGTACAGACAATAGTGATTATTCAACAAACTTATTTTGGAAAGTCAAGTTTTGTATATAATCCTATTTGGAAAATTGTTTTTTTTTTAATCTGCAATCTATTTTCAGTGAAACTTTCAAAATAAGCATCTTCTATCTAAATTTCTGATTTTTTTATTTTCTTTGTTTTTTTCAAAAAAAATTCAGATTAACAAATAATGAATCAGGGAGATTCAAATTATGCAAATTTTCATTTTGAAAAGTTATTCCATTTAATTTTAAGTGTGGGTGTTCAATTTGCACTGAATATTCATGCTAATATAGCCCCTGATTTTGTGTCCTTTATCAGACTTGAGTATTCTCTTTCAAATACCATCCTACACACATGTGACTGTGCAATATTTTTTTGATGTTTCATTTCTTTTTTTGCATCAACTTAATTAATGGGATTAGGGTCACATGGGAGAGACACTAAGCTTTATTTCATAAAAACTGAATTATCTAAAATTCAAAACTTTCTTTGGTGATCTCATTTTGAAAAGCAAAGTTCTTATAATAAATTTATTTTATTTTTAAGTCTGTCTATTCTGTTATAGAACATTGACTTTATTTTTAAAATATTCTCATCCATTTGCTTTGAATCCCCAAAAAAGAAACATACAGACTGAGAACAACTAAAAATTTCCATTTCATTTTTTTCCCCTAAGTTTTCATAGTTATAATTTTTTTTAAAGATTTCTTAAAAAGCTTATTTGTTTGGAACGGAAAATTATTTGAAAATGAAAAAATTGAGAGTGAAAATTTCAATTTTGATTTCGTTTTCTAAATCATGAACATGTCCCATTCAATTATTTTTTATAATAAACTTTTGGATTAGAAAAGGAATTGAAATGAATAAATAATATGAATCATTTAAATAAATACATACTAAGATTTAAGTAAAAGATTTTAAAACCAGCACATCATACAAATCAGAATCTATTTTAGCACTCATTTCTAATATTCACACAACTGTTTGGTTAAGCTGTTAGTTTTTCAATATTAGTATGGTTTTGAATCACCAGTTCTAATTTGTTCATTTTATATAATTCAATTCATTTCAGCATTTCTAAATTTGTTTGCTTATTCACCTGAATGTGTCTTGCTGAAATGAAATGATATATATATATATATATATATATATATATATATATGAAATAAATTTATATATATATATTGTAGGCAGGTGTCATTAAACAATACGGAACATTTGTTTTTCATGATCTTGATTTGTATCTTTTCCAGTCTTCTGGTTATCCTTCTAATGTTAGGATCCAGTAGAAATAGGATTCTTCCCACACTATCAGCCTGAGTGCTTTTGACTGTTTCTTCAGTCGTCATCAGGGGGTTATATGTTTTGGTATTAGTTCTTTTTTTCTTTTTCTTTTTGTTCTTTTATCTATTTTGTTTTTAAATACCATCTCTCTGATACTAATGCCATAAAACAACATTTAATTACAAAACATCCAGATAAATTCACTTCCTCTAACATTAGAAAAATCCTCAGTGAAAATACTAAAATCATCTATAGAAATAACAATGAGAAACACCTACAAATTCTTGAGGCGATATGCATAAAAAAAAACTAACATTAATAAAATAGCATTCAACATAGGTCATAATATATTAGGTATCTTTAATAACTAATACACTAATCACAGTAACCCTCTAAAAAATAACAACTCTTCTAATTTAAAAACAAAATAGATAAAAGAATAAGAAAAAGAAAAAAAGAACTAACACCAAAACATATACCCCCCTGATGACGACTGAAGAAACAGTTGAAAGCGCTCAGGCTGATAGTATGGGAATAATCTGATTTCAACTGGATCCTCACATTAGTAAGATAGCCAGAAGACTGAAAAAGATACAAATCAAGATCATGAAAAAGAAATGTTCTGTGTTGTTTAATAAAACCTGCCTACAAAATAACATGCTGCCAAAATATACAACATATATATATATATATATATATATATATATAAATTTTATCAATTTCTCTTACTCTCTCTTATCTCCTTTTCTTATTACAGATATGCATCCACATATATCATTTATGCTTCTTATTGAACATTGACTTGATGCCTTGAAATGTAAATATACACCAATGATTTTAGGTACAGAAGATTACTAGTAACTTTTTCAGTCTTTAAATTTGAAATCTAAAAGTTATAAAATATTTTCCAGGTAATAAAACAGTGGTATATAATCATTAATGAGAGATTAACTATGTTTTATAAATATACACTTTTACTCCTGAATCCTTTTTTTTTTTTTTTTCTATCTTTAATCTTAATTTTTTCAAACTGACTACTTACGCTCCAACAATCTTTTCTGGACATTCTGCTAATTATCTAAGTTCTGATCTTTGCTTTATAGTACCTCATCTTCTATACATTTTAAACAATGAAATATTTGAATGTTTATTTATTTTTTTATTCTATTGCTCATATTGTTTTGTATCTTATCAAATCTTGGATTATTCTTGAATCAACCAATGACTGTTGAATCAAATAACCTATTTTTTTACATTCTGAAATATCATTTAATGCAACATATTGGCTTTACTGATTAAGCTAAGATATTGCATTTTATATTGAATTTGTTATGGCTTTATATCAGGTAATACTATAAGTAATTTCCAAATTTAGCATCTGGAAAGAAAAAACTTATACTTAATTAGAATTTATTCATTAACATAATCCTTAATAATTTCTCTCCACTGATTTATAGACTTCATAATACTATTTTTGTAAAAAGATTTTGGTTTGAAGAAAAGAATATTAAATGTAGTTTTTAATTACTTCATGTGTTTTCAGAATTAATCTATCAAGATGATTCTGTAAACTTTCATATAGTTGATAATCCAATGAAGTAAAAACTGAAGAATAAAGAGGTTGTAGTATTATTTCTCAGCCAAGATTTTCAGTATTTTCAAATATGATCCTTGCTGTATAGTACTATGCATTATCATGATAGAATACTGCATTAATTAAACTGAGCCTCTTTTTCATCAAAACAATGTTTAAACCTATTGCTGACAATAGATGTTTGCTATGATCATAACATTTACTATAAACAAATTAAAGTGGACCACGCCATTAGCAATTCCATTAAAATAACAAAATTTTTCTTAGATGGTGGTCCACCCTGACTTGTACCTTTAGCCTGTCAACTTCCACTAAAACATTGCTTCTATCACTTTGTATTCTTGTAAAATAGGCATTTTTTAATCACTAGTTCTTAATCTGTTCAAAAATACCAAGTTGTATTGACATGAATACAGAGAATTGCAGATATCCATTCTTGCTTTGCAGTTGACTTCTGTCAAATCATAAGCAACATTGCATATTTCCAAGTTGTTGAAGACGATGGTGAACTGTTGAATGGCTTAGATTCAGTTTTTGAGCTAATTCTTCAATTGTAATAAAACTATTTTTTATCAAGGGTAGACAAAACAGGTAAATATTGAATTTGTTAAAGACCAATGTATGGTTGCAAGGGAAACATGTTGGATTTTATTAAGAGGATTCAAATTCTTACCTTGGACTCAGCTCATAACTATGAAACCCATTTTACATCCATAAATAGGAATATGTTGTCAAGGGTAGAGAGAAGATGAAAGGGTAAATGACAAAGGAAAACAAACAACAAGATGTCATTTAAAACAACGAAGATATATTTGTGCAAAAGTTTTGCAGAGTGATGGTGTACAGTAGGAGAGTTCATTGATAAGATAAAAGATAGTTTGTTGAATGAGAGTTCTGCTTGTATTTGTAAATAATGTTGTTAGTTTGGATGAAATGTGGGTAGTGAGCAATTATTACTATTGGCAGTTGAAGATAGAATTGTTTGTCAGGATGGATGAACATAGTATATGTTGTCACCATTTGTAGGCTTGGAGTTGAAAGAGATAAAGAGATATTGGGGGGGTTGTTCATTCCCAGGTCCAGGGAAAATTTGCAGTTGGTGATGATAGCCACATGAAAGGCATGTTCACTGCACATGAATATAGGAAGGCATGACTTTGTTGCAAGTTGTGGGGAGATATGAGTCTTGCTGTACATGGTGGAAAGATATGTTTGCTGCATATAAGTTTGTGAAGGTATGACTTCACTGCATGTCGCGGGAAGGCATGAGGTTCATTGCACGTCTTGGAAAGATAGTAAGGAGGGTTCACCAGTGGAGGACAGTTTCTCTTCGCTGCACATTTTTAATTGAGAGAGAGGAAGTTAGGATTCATCAGGGAAATATGCTCTTTCAAGCCACAAACTTTGAGAATGGCTGAGGTCTGGAGTTAGCCCTGTGGTAGATAGAAAGATGTTCCAACATGTGTGTGTTATTTGCAGCTGTGAGGAAAGTAGAGGGAGAATGAGAATGAGTGGGTTGCTCTTTACACCGGCCAATGGTCGGATAGGGAGCATGCATAAATGTAAATGCCTTAGCCAACAGCTAAAGGAGAAAGAGGTTGAGAGAAGCCTTTGACCATTGTAATTGGATCTTCAGGCTTGTTGCTGGTGACGTGTTCTCATTGGTCAAGGAGGGCCACGACAAATTCAACTGGACAACCTGTTGATGTAGCAACTCTTGAACTGAAGTTACCTTTTCTAAACCTTTCAAACAATCTGTGTCTCTTTGTTGTTTTTGTTTTGTTTTTTTGTTTTTTTTTTTCATTTAAAGAATTTGTTCCATAAACATGAATATTTCTGGTTGTTTCTGCAGCATTATTGCCATTTATAAACTTATAGAACATGTTTTATATGTATTGGATACACATCCATTTTAAGAGAGTATACTTAATAACTATATTGATTAAATCATTCTGTGACAATGTAATTTGTTTAAAACTGTATAAATATGTACTAGCACATATTGTTGATATATAAGCATTTTGGGGCAGTGAAAATGATTGAATTTATCACTGTCATATTTCAAAATTGGTTTTATTAATCTTAGGTTGTTTTACTTGAAAATCAAATTCTGATGATGTAGATGTTTATCTAAGATTTAGTACATAAATATATAAATATCTTTGTATAACTTCTTTACTCTTTCCCATTTAGCTTATTCTAATATCAATAGCTAATATATCTTGTTTAGAATTTTTTTTTTCAGTGCTATTTAATCATTTGTTGAGACTATTTGAAAAATAGAAATGTAAAAACCAGATAGAACAAAAATAAAATTAATGAAAATAGCAGATAAAAATAAACTGACTATGTGAGTGCCATGTATATGTATGTTTGTGTTTAAGGCTATATTTGTATATATTTTAGTCTTTTTGGATGCATATATTTTGTTTGATATTTACACTTTGTTAGCTTTTCTTTAAACTTTCTTGTGTTTATTATTTTGAAAATAAACTCAGTTCTGTACCAAATTCATTCTTCAAAAGAAATTATCTTCCTGTTTCTTTATGACTTAATATCTTAATGAAAAATTCCAACATTTCTTTTAATATTTTTCTATTTTGTTAAAATATCTCACACTATTTATATTACTTTTAATTCTTCCACCTCCTTTTATTAACTCTTAACATCCTATACCACCTCATTCCACCCAGCCAGAAGTCACATTCATTTTCCTAATCTGCCCCAAATGATAGCCTTTGTTTAAATGTAATATTAAACATATTTAGAAGTCTTTGATTTAAGGAAAATAACAGGTAACTTTAGATGCAACGGTTATTTTTAGACATTTTTTTATATATCCTTATACGGAATGCTCTGGACTTAGAAAATTCTCAACAGGATGTTAAGTTATATTCACCTATTTATATCATATTTTGATATCTAAATAATGGCAATTAGTTTGATTGCCTGTCCTCTATTTGATGTACAGCTACCAAATTTGGTAGATATGCTTACTCAATTCGAGAGGGGGGGGGCGTCTTATTTGTTTCTCACGAGAAAGAGAATTCATTCAGAAAGGGTATCTAATGATAAACATTAATCAGTCAGAAACAACATTGCTGCAAGATGTAACTAATCATACATAATTCAAATTTCAAAACTTCAACAACAAAAAATGAATTTTCTAACAATCCAGCAAGAGATGTAGAATAATTACATAGGAATATTGTTTAGTTAGGACTAACAATCTGGACAAAATCAAAAATTGTTTAACTTGATAATTTTCTCAAATTTCAATTAAATTTAAAAAAATATTTTTCTACAAAAGTCTGTCAAATTCACAAAACAATATTAACTTCATGAGATAACATAAAAATATAATTGGTAAACCTCTTTCCTTTTATGTTATAGTAACAATTAATTTCTTTTTTTTTTAATTTTTAACAAAGAATATAAAATGGATGTTTATAAAAAGGAAATGAATAGAAGGGAATTTAAAAAATTTGTTTCATCATATCTGTGATCCAAGTCTTCAGCTCTTACCCAACATAGATGACTACTTAGCTAGTTAAACAATAAAGTAGTACAGTTCAATATCAAAGAAGAACATGTATAAATGATTGTATGATACTATTAATCATTTGATGTGACTGTATTTATTTAAGCTTCTTTTTGCTTAATTTCTTGATTACTAAAAACAAAATGAGAAAGACAGGCCATAAAAAAATAGAAACATTAAAACAGTTTTAAATTCTGATTGTTGACTGCTGGTTTCATTTCTATAGTAATGCTTTTATTGAATCCAAATCTTCAGTCTCACCTTCATCATACAGTCTTTACTCCATGATAAGAGATACTTTAAGAATGAAAATGACTCTGTGAGTTCCTCTCTTATTATATTCCAGTTCCATGTATCTCAAGTATCAACTGAAACTTTATTTAGACTAATGCATAATTATTATTTTTCTTCTTCTTCTTCTTCTTATTATTATTATTATTTTGCTCCATTAGAGTTTTTCACACCGGCCATAGCCAGTGGTTCATTAGAGGCTGAGTGACAGCAAGTCTTCTCAGGTCTCCAGGACTCTTCTGAGTGTTCTAGCCGTTAACAATGCTGTAGCTTGGATGGTTTCGATTCTTCAATTCATCCAGACTATTTTCCAGAGCCCTAAGGACCATTCTAAGGGCACCAATTATAATTGGTACAATCTTTACCTTCATGTTCTATAGTTTTTTTCAGTTCTCTGGCAATGTCCAAGTATTTGTCTATATTTTCGCTTTCTTTCACTTTTACTTGGTGATCCGTTGGGACTGCAAAATCCATGATATGGAAAGTTTTCTTATTCTTGTTAATTAACACTAGGTCTGGTCTCCTGGCTGGGATTTAGTGATCCATCAGTATCTCAAAGTCCCAGAGAATCTTATACATCTCATTATCCAGGACAGATTCAGGTTTGTGCCTATACCATTTAGTTGTATGGTAAAAATTTGATTTTTTTGCACAATTCCCAGTGGATCATCTTTCCCACCCAGTCATGCCTAGTCTCATACTCTCTTTGTGCTAGTTTGCTGCATTCACTTATTATATGATTAACCATTTTGTCTTATTCTCCACGCATTCTACACTTGCTATTCTGTTGCTTCTTATCTATTTTTGCTTTTATATAATTTGTTCTTATGGCATTATATTGTGCTGTAATTATAAGAGATTCAGTTTTTTTCTTGAGGTTTCCCCTTCTTAGCCATGTACATGTCTTATGTGCTATCTCTTCAGTTTGTCACTTGAAGTACCCATACTTTTCATTGTTTTTCTTCCCATTTCTGTTTTCTTGTTCTTACTACATTTGTGCTCTTCCACATGTTGCAATTGCTCCTTCTGGTTGTTGCAATTAGTTTTTCTTTGCTCTTTTTAGTGTATTCTTTGAGTCTTCGAATTGTCACATCTACACGATCTTCAATGCTGGTGAGACCTCTTCCTCCTCCTTTTCTTGCTACATATAGTTTGTCTATGTCATTGGTGTAATGCCTTGTGCATTGTTATAAGTTTCCTTGTCCATTGGTCCATCTGTTGGAGTTCCTCTCTTGTCCATTTTAAAAATGGTCCACAGTTTTTATGAAGGGGAACAGCCCAGGTGTTTATTCCCTTAATGAGATTTCTGCTGCAGAGTTTATTATTATTAACTTCTTATGTGCCTGCTATTCTGTTGCCTTCTCTACTCTGGTCAGGTTAAGGATATCTCCTGGGCTCTCTCTTCATCTGGGTGTCTCTGGTGTTAAATTTCTCTCTGCATCCATCTTTGTTCTTAATTATAATCAGGAACACAAAGACTTTGTTTGATGTACATTTTTATTCATTTATCGAGACCCAAATGAGAAGAATTCAGAGGATACTATTTTTGCATCTGGTCATAAGGCTGTGTTCAACTTAACTCACTAAGTTTCCCACAGATTGGTCATCATGTGGCAATCTCAACCAATGAGAATATTGCATCCTAATCAATCAGGAGTGCCAGGCTGTCTATCACACTTATCTGACATACTGTAACTTTCCATGACTCTTCAAAGTTAAACATTAACTTTTGAATTCAAATATTTTGTACTACATGACAAAATGAATAGGCTACCCCATTCATTAGGTAACAAAGGTATTTCCTCTTAAATTACTTTGGTAATCAGCTGCTTAGATATAAAACACAATTTTTTTTTTGTATATATTGGTCCCACAATTTGGTTTCAAGAAAAATTCCATTATTATGGAAGAAGACATGTTAAGTATTTACCACAACTGTGGAAATTCTCATTATTCAGTAGGAAAACTAGCTTTTCAAGCAACATAGCAAAGATTTTATTTTCAGATTCAAATATTGCAGAATTTTCACCAAAAATGAATATTAAGAAATACATATTTAATCTTATAAATTTTTATTACTTTACAACAAAAAATAATCTGCATTTTTCAGGTAAGCTCATTTTTGAACTGCAGCTGTCTATAATTTTACAAAAACTAAAATTAATTCTATTTGATTTTTTTCTTACTTTTTATAATTGACTTTTCTTTATGTTTGATCAATCGTATTTCATATTACTGTATTTTGTTTTAAAAAAATCCTTAAAATGAATATATGCCCTAATGTACAAACAGAAAGTAAAAAATACAATCATGAGCTTATATTGTTTATATTAATAAACAGAAGAATTTGTTTGTGCACAAGTGATATCAAAATGGTTTGATATAGAGTTACTAAATTTGGTATGTGTACTTGCTGGACCTTGGAAAAGGTTTTTACTTTATCAGGTTTATTGGTAATTCTTAAATCAAGATATGTAAAATAACTATGTAGCATTCTTGCTTAGGACCAATGATTTAAACAAACTAATGTTTAGATCGATGAATCTCTTAAGTGTCAATCAATTTCTTAATTTATAAACCTGTTTTCTGCTATGTAAATTTATCTTTTATAGATAAGACTTCTATATTATTTGACTTTTCTAGTAAATTGTAAGTTAGTAAATACAGGGCCATTTACAATTTATAACTCTTCAGTGTAAATGTTTAATTGACAACAAAGATTGTAAAATAATCAGTTGTGATGCAAGTCTTGGTTTTTTAAAACTTCACTTCAGCTCATAATATTATAAAATTTACATTGAAATAAGTATGTCTATTTCAATTGGGAATTTTCTAGAGTTATTTTATTTTTATATAAAATATATGCTTACTTATATTGTGAAATTATCCTTGGCTTGAAAGTCACAAAAAGTTGATATAAGATCACAAAGAAACAAAATCAAAGATTGCTACCAAATCTTTTTTTCTTTTTAAAGATTAACAATTATAATGAACTGAACCCTAAACATCTTATGTTGAAATTACCTGTACATGTGTTGACTCTGTGTACGTGTGTGTGCATGTACGTGTGTGTGTGCATGTACGTGTGTGTGTGTGTGTGTGTGTGCATGATGATATTATACAATGTGGGTTAAGCCGGCTTTGAATGTGTATTCATATGTGGAGTTTCTCAAGGATTGGTGTATGAATATGGTCCCTAGCTAAATTTGTGTAACAGATTTGAATTCAGAATTTTCCTTCTAGACGAGTTGTTATACAAAGGTTAAAAGCCCAGTCTGCCCTACAAGTTACCCATAGCTGGAGGGAGAATAGTTGGATGCATACCTTTCCTAAGAGTAGTAGCACTATGTGAAAGGCAAACAGCCTTGTACAAGATTTGAACTCATATTGCCGTGTCCATTTCCTATGACAATAACCATTACACAAGTGCCTCATGTTGACTGTATATATTTTCATATAACTAGTTTTTTGTTTCTTATTTTTACAACACTTATCAAATGTTTATTCTTAAGGTTTTGACATTAAAATGTTGACATTTCCTGTTTATCTTTGAATATATTAAAATAGGTATCCATAGGCATCTTGTAGCAAAACTTAGAAAGAACTTACATAAACAATACAACTTGAATATAATAGTAATCATGTCATTTTATATACATAATTTATCAACTTATATATTTTTATTTTTAAAAAAACATATTCCCTCCAAAAGTTATAAATTGGAGTGAAAAACTGTTTTATATTACCAAGTGATGATAATAATTGTAATGACTCATTAGACACAACTGATACAGCTGAAATAAACACAGGTAAAGTTGAGACAATGCTAAAGATTTTGTGGTTGTCACCTGAAATCACCTCTACCTCCTCAGATAAGATGGCCGTGATCATTTATATCTCTTTTTATTCTTCTAAGAAATACCTAAGTTTTATGACAGAAAACAATAACCATAAGTTTTCTTCAATTAGATAACCCAATGAATTGTGGACCTTGTAAAATTTCTCTGCCATTTTCACTATGTCAACTTGAGTTGGCAGTTTATGCAAACAATTGTAGCATAGAAATTAAGATGAAACAAATCTGTTGGTGTAAAGGAAATGAGTTACTTCTGGTTTTATTCAAGGAGAATTTTTACACAATGTGTGTTTGTAACAATTCTGTGAATGTTTCTTTTTAAACCAAATATAAAGAGTAAATAATGCAAATATGTTGTGAATAACAATTCCTGTGAGTCTATGGGATACTTAACATACTGCTCAGCTGGGAGCTGAAATGGAAGTTTAGATAATGGTTAGCTATTGAAAAAAAAGTTGTAAACATTGAGTGTTCACATAAAAAATGACAGTAGCTGCCTGAGTTTTGTGTTTCTTAAAATGTTTATTTTTGTTAATCCTGGCTTAATCCTAAAGTTATGAAGTTAGTATTTATTTATTTTTTTATTTTTTTATTTTTATTTATTTATTTTTTTTTGAGAACATGTTTTCAAGTTTGCTATACAGATGATGAGATTTTGGTATTTTATTGAGTAGGTTATAATACCAAAAATTACAATGATTTTGTGTTTAGGTATTTATGTAGTCATTTACTAAGCTTAGCTTAGCTCAATTGTGTTTAGATATTTAGCTAATTTAGCTCTTTGGTGTTTACATATTTAGCTAAGTTACCTCTTTTGTGTTTAGATATTTAGCTAGGTTAGCTCTTTTGTGTTTAGATATTTAGCTAGGTTAGCTCTTTTGTGTTTAAATATTTAGCTAGGTTAGCTCTTTTGTGTTTAAATATTTAGCTAAGCTAGTTTTTTGTGTTTAGTATATACATGCATTATAGTTTAGACTATGTTGCCAAAATAGTTATAACAAACATTATCAAGTTGAATTTAGTTTTTAGTTTTACTTTTATAAATAGGTATAAATTTACATATCATTTTAAATTTAAAGTTATTTTCAAATCATTCATGAGCTAAAGCAAAATGATTAGTGTTACACTTGCCTTCAAGAACCTATCAGTTCATTGCAAAGTGTTAAATAGAGAATATTAAAAGATAAGGCAAACCGCTTAATTATTTATATTTATTGCCTCCTTGTTGCAGTAATTATGTTGTTATTATATACATACTATGTTTATAAATATTGTTATACTTATTTCATATGGTACAATGGTAAAGAAAACTGTTCTTTTTAATCTTTTAAAATAAACATTTTTTTTTTTTTTTTTTAGGAAACTTGTATGAACTAAGTTTATAAGATTATATTATTTTTATCTTTTAGTGCCACTGACATCTTTTGGTCCACCTGTGACTGGAGTAACAATTAGTCCAGGTAAGAAATCTATACTGACAAAATATAAACATATTATATTCATATGAGAATATTTTTAGTAAGCATATAATTGTAATGTAAATTCATTGAGGAATGGGTAATCAGATTATTGCAAAGAATGGAGATAAACAGTATAATCTGGGACAAACCAAATGGTACAGTTTTTGTCTTTTTTTTCTTTTTCTTTTTTGAGGGGTGGGGTACTTTGAACAAGGCAGAGCATTACATGTGCGTGGGAAATCACTAAGTTTAAAAATGTCGTCATTAAAGTGGTTTGTCTATGATAAAGAAAGGGATTGAGAAAAGAAAAGCAGTGAGTAACTCTTAGTCTTTTTTTAATGGTATTATTGAGAACAGGTCGATTTTTATGCTAGAAAAATCCAGAAGTTGGCTGAAGAAGGGCAAGAAAAGGTGGGCAAAATTTGATTTTATAACTGGATTCTCTGATCACATTTTAGTAGCATTATAACAATTTATTTTTCATTTTTAGTATCAATGACATATATTGAATCTTCTGAAATATCAACTATGACAGGTGAGAAATTAACTAAACAAATATAAACATGGATAATTGGAAACACAGTTGTCACTGATAATCATTTTTGGAATTGTTTAACTCTTTGAATCCTTAGTCTCTTTGTCTTCAGATACCTTGGAGTTCTGTATGAGAAAGACAGCTAAAATTTTAAATTATCTTACCATCTCTGTTGATGTCATAAAATAATAATAAATAACACAGGCTTAAATAGGAGTAGAAGCCAACTCTACTACATGTCAATTTTCATAAAGTAATATTCATAGAAAATATATAAAACCCACCCTTTTGAGACTTCTGTTACTGCTGTCTCATTAAGTCTGGATGAAAGTTTCCAAAGTTAATCTACATGCCACCTTACTCTGCTTTCACTCATTCCCACCACAAAATTTACTACCTCCACTTGTAGTGCTATGATTTCCTTCATTCAATGTGCATCAGTTCCAATGTGACCTGAATTAGGTTTTGAAATTAGAAGAAAGAAAGAAAAAAAACGGAAATATAATTCGCCGGCTGACAAACAGATGGGCGATCCGGCAATGACCTCGACCGGGCAGTCGATGGTGGCTGGTAGTAAAATTTCAAGTAGGTCGGAACTCCCAGAAGCAAGAGGCAGCGGTCGTAGACAAGTCTTTGATGTAAACAGACTTTGGTCGCGCGGAAAAGATAAATCTTGTTTTATAGATTACCGGAAAATGAAGAAACCGGAATTAAAGAGAATCTATTGTTTTTTATGTTTCCTTACTACTTAAGAATGGAGATAACTCTTGTTGAAAATCAAAAGTAAAGAAAATTCCTAATATCTCCACGCTGACCGGAAATAAGAATTTCCGATTGAAATATTATTTAAACTGAGACGATCTTGACGAGAGATCAGAATGAAGCCGGGTGTGCTTGAGAACGGTAGCTGAGAATGAAGCCGGGTGTGCTTGAGAACGGTAGCTGAGAATGAAGCCGGGTGTGCTTGAGAACGGTAGCTGAGAATGAAGCCGGGTGTGCTTGAGAACCGGGCTAGCTGACAAGATTAACGCAATACTGAGAGCCGAGAGTAACTGACTTCAGCTAAGACCATTTTGAAAACTTAGTCAACTTACGAACTGTTTTGCACAATACTTTGCAGAAGACCAGAAGTATTTAATTACGGGCACATCACTCCCACAAACCTTGAGAAGTAATTATTTGTATTCCTGTATTTTTTGAATATAAATGTTGTTGATTTTTGAAGAAGAAAAAGAGTCATTATTCTTTTTTGTATGTGACCAATCGGCCGCCATTAAACCTCGGAGATCAGTTCTATAGCAGATTTCTAGTCGTTTGAGATCTTAGCACAACGTGGGGCATTCGGCTAGACTTCCAGTAAATATAGAGACCCTGCAATCCTTGGTTGATGCAGAAAATCCGATCTTGACGGCCAATTTCGGAGATTCTGGGAGCCCTTTAGCTCGGGAGCGACCGACGGGTTATACCAAAATTCAACTGAATCATCAACCATTTAGGATTTATTATTTTTGTCCCTCATTCCATTTTTCTCACATAATCCTGAATTTAGTGGTATTAATCAGGTTTCAACAAGTGAAAGGCCATTCTCAATTGATGTTTGAACATCAGCAAGTTGCCATATGCAGCATGATTCAATAAGAAAATAATAATCTGCCTAGATGCATTTTTAGTTGGAATACAAATTAAATGATTATTCTATATTTGTTGATATTTTTACATATTTCATCTATCAGGGAAAATAAATAATATTCTATTTTGGTAAGATTTAATTATAAATGGAATCAATACTAATCAGTTGAGCTTAAAAAATGCACTATCATCATTTTAATGCATATATATAGTGTATGAAATCTATAAAACAAAAGTAACTTTTTATTACAACATGGAACTTTTGAAAAATTATTTCTAATCAAAGCTTTAATTAATAGTAAATTTTTCTTAATGTTAATTGTCAGCAGTTTGGGATAGAGATCTAGTGTAAAAACCTTTTGAGATCATAAGTCTTTTCTTTCTTTTTTTATACTAATTCCCATATCTATAACTTCAGAATTTATCATGAGTTAACAGACCAATACTGTTTGAATTATTACTATTATTGAAGTTTCCTTGTAAGCAATAGATTCTTTTTTTTTATAATGTTTATCGATTATATGGAAATCTGATCTCTGTGATGAAATAAAACAGGAATTCTTCCAAGTTATAGCTGTGTCATGACTACTGTATGATTGCACCAATTGGAAGCTAACAAAATGCTTTTTTAAAAAAATGCTTGATAAGAACTATATGAAGATGCTGTTTTCAATAAATCCTGGAAGATATATAGAAAATTCAGTTTTTACATTCATATCTTTTTAGTTATGTACAGAAACTATCTCATTTAATTTTAATAATAAAATGATTACTTTTTCTTTAAATAAACCCAGTAAAGATAAATAAATCCATTATTAAACAAAAAAATCAAGTAACTTAAATTACTATTTTATGAACAGTACTTAAAAACTTAAACATTAAATATTTATTAGATTTTCAAAATATACCAATATATACTATGTAATTAGAATAAAGAGTCAATCATAAAAATTTTGATTTTGTTACATTTCAGCTCCAGAAACAGCTTTTGGTACACCTGAAACGGTAAAACCAACGATGACAGGTGAGACTTTATCTAATAAATCAAAGGTTACAAATTCTAACATTTGATTATTTGTACTTATTTTTCATTTACAAAATGTTATAAAATTTACATTAAAATGATTTCTAGGGTTTCTAACTTATTTATTTCTTAAATGCATATATTATGTGTGGGAATTAGGAAGAAATTTCTTAAAAATGCAATTATATTTATGATTTAAGAGATATAATTTATTCAAACTAAAGTATACAATTCAAGCAAAGTAAATACATTTTACCTTGTTAGCATCATGTGGGGTAGACAATTTGGACTTATAACCCAAGTATCTTGTTTACTGAGCAAAGATGCAGCATGACTGGCTGTTTCAAAATTCTATTTAAAAAGGGCTTCAGACAATTCTCAGTGAGTCTTTTTGAGTAACAACCAAAATTTCTGTGCTCTAGAATCAAAGAGCAGCCAACTTTCAATTGTTTTTATACCTAAGACTTTTTAGTATAGTCACTACCATTTTTACACTATCTTTCTACTTTAATCTAGCCAAAGTAATATTTCTCTATTTTCTTTAAGCTATTCTAAACTATTTAAGATATCAGGAATATTGGGAACTATTTTGTTTGGTGAAAATGCTCTGAGAGTGACCAGGTGACACATGGGATGGTGTTGGTGAATTGAATCTGCTGATTTTTTGAAACAGTATCTTGTGGCAGCCACAATTAGAATAAATAGTCAATAATTAAATTTTGATTTTGTTACATTTCAGTTCCAAAAATATCTTTTGGTACACCTGAAACTAGAAAAACTACAGGTAAGACTTTATCTACTAAACCATAGCATTAAAGAATAATAAAATAAAATAATATCTTATTTTCACTCATAAGATGTCTTTTACTTCAATTCATAAACCAGAAATAATTAGGATGAAGAAATTATTGAAAAAAAGTTCCAACAAATTATTTGAATTTAGAGAAAAGATAAATATCTGTTAGTAGTTGATTCCCAACTTCCTAAACTTTTATAAAACACATCATTTCTGTGTGCAATTTCTGTGTGTAATGTAAACAATATAGAAATATTCTGGTTTAAATAAATTGTAAGAGACTATGGAATTTTTTTCCAATGAAAAGAAAAGTTAATGAAATGTAAAAAGTTTTCAGACAGTAAATTTCACTCAGGATTAGAAAGTTGTTCAGCATTACTCAATGATTGTAATGGTACAGCTCGACCAGTTGATGTAAAAAAACAAATCAAAACTTAATGAAATAAAATATTTTTCTGCAATAACTCCTTTTTTATCATACCTTTAAAGAATAACATTGATATTTCATTTCTTGGGTATACATTTCATTTATTTTACCTTGATGTAAGAGGTTGTGTGTGTGTATATATATATATATATATATATATATATATATATATATATATATATATATATATATGAGAGAGAGAGAGATTTATAGCTATTGTTTATCTATAATCCTTTAAAAAATTAAAATATTCATTATGTTGCAGCCCTGTACAATTTATCTTTGATGACAAATTCATTGAATAACATTGTTTGTAGACATTCTGATAGTGTTTTCAAAACAATGTTATTCAATGAATTAGGATTATATTTATATCCAATGGTTTTGCCTTGATTGTGATGAATACAACAATTAAGATCTCACCATGTCTTTACTTCTGTGCCAGTATAAATGAGTACTGTAGTTAGTAACTGATAGTTAGTATTAAATGAAATATAGAAAATTCAGTTTTCCATTCATATCTTTTTAGTTATGTGCAGAAAGTGTCTCATTTATTTTTAATGATAAAATTATTCATTTTTTTTAAAATAAACTCAGTAAAGATAAATAAATCTATTATTAAACAAATTAAACATAAGGATTTGTTAGATTTTCAAAATATGCTGATATATACTGTATGATTAGAATAAACAGTCAATGATTAAAAATTTTGATTTTGTTACATTTCAGCTCCAGAAACAGCTGTTGGTACACCTGTAACTCTAATATCAACTATGACAGGTGAGACTTTATCTAATAAATCAAAAGCATTACAGAAAAAAATGAAGGAATAATCAAAAATATCCTATAAGATGTCTTTTAGTTAAATTCATAAACCAGAAATAATGAGCATGAAAGAATTTGTAAGAAATTTTACTTTTTAACATTATATTTTTGTGTTATTCTTCGAGACACAATTTTATTCTGTTTGAATTTTTTTTTGCTTTGTCACTTTTCTGTCTTTTTTTTTCTGTTTTTCTGTCTCTGTTTCTTTTTCTGTTCATGTCTCTGACAAACTTCTGAATTAACTATAATTTGCCTTTTGGCTTATAGGTGACTTGATTGTTGAAAAATCTATAAAGCTACAAATTATAAAATGACAGTCTTATTGAAAAATCTAAGTATATGCAGCATCCTGATACGGTTATTAGTGTGTGGGTAGGTTAGAGTAACCTCCCTTTATTAATAAAAACTCAGAGTGACCAGTTGTGGTGTTATGCAAATCTTTTGTGGCAGGCCGTCAAGAAGTCTCTAATTAATGACCGATGGGCGCCGCCATTTGCATTCTGGACTTCGTACGTTGTATGAAATGGTCAATTTGTGTTACTCTTCTTACCTGGCGCTGTGAACGCAGGATTTTTTGAACTACAAAGAAATTATTAACTTCACGTCGAGTACTTTCTAAGGATTCGTCAAACTGGAGACCAGTGAAGATTTTCGTCAAACTGGAGACCAGTGAGCATTTGTGGTTGAACTGTCGCTTCCTCTGCAAAATATACCCTGTTGTTGACGGTCCATAGTGGTTCACACCGAAAATGTCGAACTGTCGAACCCACCCGTAGATCTTGAGCCCTTAGAGCAACGCCCTCCTGATGATATCATGGATACTGACAGGGACTTCAATGTCGCGCCACCCAGCGCTGAAAACAAACCCCAGGAAGAAGAAATGGAGCTTGACCACGGCACCGATGCGAGAGATGACAACACAGAGCATCTACACCTGGTTGAACCCCTACCGTCAAGGCAACCCTCGTATCACAGGGTGCAACTGCCAAGAAACTTGTCCCACAAATGTGGGGATAATCGCACGGGTACTCAGGCGCATACGGCAAAGATGACCACGTCAAACTATCCCATGGTCACAGGGGGTAGGGGCATGTGTGAGTTGGTTAGAGTAATCTCCCTTTATTAATAGTAACTTAGATTGACCAGTCGTGGTATTATGCAAATGTTAGTGGCAGGTCGTCAGTAAGTCTCTACTTAATGACCGGTGGACGCTGCCATTTGCATTCTGGACTTCGTACATCGTATGAGACAGTCGATTCGTGTTACTCTTCTTACAATTAGTTGAATTCTGATCTGAAATTTTCACTCTATAATGTTCAATCTATGAGATTTATCTCCATCGACAAGGAAATTACATTGAAAAATAAATATTTGTGTAAAATAAATGTTTTTTCATCACTAAGCTATAGGGTTATTGATAAACCTATATAAAGAATATTCAAATTTTAATAATTTTGTTTTTATGATATTTTACAAATAATTAAGTTTACTTATGAATATGAAACATGAATATTGAGAATTCATCTTTGACTGTTTGTCTAAGACTTTTTAGTATAGTCACTACCATTTTTACACTATCTTTCTACTTTTATCTTGCCAAAGTAATATTTCTCTATTTTCTTTAAGCTATTCTAAACTATTTAAGATATCAGGAAGAGGGGACTATTTTGTTTGGTGAAAATGCCCTGAGAGTGACCAGGTCACAGATGGTTTCAGACATGGGGTGGTGTTGGTGAATTGAATCTGCTGATTTTTTGAAACAGTATCTTGTGGCAGCCACAATTAGAATAAATAGTCAATAATTAAATTTTGATTTTGTTACATTTCAGTTCCAAAAATATCTTTTGGTACATCTGAAATTAGAAAAACTACAGGTAAGACTTTATCTACTAAACCATAATATTAAAGAATAATAAAAAAAATAATATCTTATTTTCACTCATAAGATGTCTTTTACTTCAATTCATAAACCAGAAATAATTAGGATGAAGAAATTATTGAAAAAAGTTCCAACAAATTATTTGAATTTAGAGAAAAAGATAAATATCTGTTAGTAGTTGATTCCCAACTTCCTAAACTTTTATAAAACACATCATTTCTGTGTGCAATTTCTGTGTGTAATGTAAACAATATAGAAATATTCTGGTTTAAATAAATTGTAAGAGACTATGGAATTTTTTTCCAATGAAAAGAAAAGTTAATGAAATGTAAAAAGTTTTCAGACAGTAAATTTCACTCAGGATTAGAAAGTTGTTCAGCATTACTTAATGATTGTAATGGTACAGCTCGACCAGTTGATGTAAAAAAACAAATCAAAACTTAATGAAATAAAATATTTTTCTGCAATAGCTCCTTTTTTATCATACCTTTAAAGAATAACATTGATATGTCATTTCTTGGGTATACATTTCATTTATTTTACCTTGATGTAAGAGGTTGTGTGTGTATATATATATATATATATATATATATATATATATATATATATATAGTAAATGAAGAAAAACTCTAAACTTGCTTCATTACAATAATTTATTTCAACCGTATTAATACGGCATCTTCAGGTAATCACAAGAACATGACTCTTACTGAGAATTTCCCAAAGTAACATCTCTTTTATATCTATCAATTTAGGGGAGGGAGGGTTGGTGTCTTATTTTGGAATGGGTGGGGTTATTTTCTTTGGATGAGGCAGGGAGGTCTATGTTTTGGATGAGGTGTGGCTTAGCTTGGGGCAGATTCCTTGGAGAAATAGTTGTAAGAGTGTATATACAAAATGAGCAGAATTTCAAGGCCAAAAATATTTTTTTTAAATATTTAAAAAATATATTTTAAAAAAATTAAAATAATTTAAAAAAATTAAAAACTTTAAAAAATTAAAAAAAGGGAAGACGAAGAGAAGAAGAAAGAGAAAAATACAGATAACAAAATGATATAGAAATAAACAATAAAATAAAAATTAGATAAAAATTAAAAAAATTAAAAAATTAAAATCAAATAAAAATAAAAATAAAGATAATAATAATAATAATAATAATGATAAAATTAAAAAACTTAATAAGTAATAATGGTAATGATAATAAGGTCAAGGAATAAAGCATAATGATTAAGATTAATAAAATCTTGTAAAATAAAATAAGATAAATTAAATTAAAATAAGAAAAGAATTAGAATTAGAATAAAGAATAAAGAATTAGAGTCTACTGAAACAGAATGAAATAAAAATAAAAATAAAAAAATAAAAATAAAAATAAAATAAAAAAATAAAATAAAAAAATAATAAAATAATAAAATAAAAATAAATAAAAAAATAAATAAAATAAAAAATTAAAAATTAAAAATTAAAAATAGAACATAAACAATAAAAATTAAAAATCAAATAAAAAATTTTTTATAAGTTTTTAATTTTTTTTAATTTTTTAATTTTTTAAATTTTTTAATTTTTTTTAATTATTTTAATTTTTTAAAAATATATTTTTTAAATATTTTTTTAAAAATATTTTTGGCCTTGAAATTCTGCTCATTTTGTATATACACTCTTACAACTATTTCTCCAAGGAATCTGCCCCAAGCTAAGCCACACCTCATCCAAAACATAGACCTCCCTGCCTCATCCAAAGAAAATAACCCCACCCATTCCAAAATAAGACACCAACCCTCCCTCCCCTAAATTGATAGATATAAAAGAGATGTTACTTTGGGAAATTCTCAGTAAGAGTCATGTTCTTGTGATTACCTGAAGATGCCGTATTAATACGGTTGAAATAAATTATTGTAATGAAGCAAGTTTAGAGTTTTTCTTCATTTACTAAATATCTTGCTCTGTCCTTCTACTCACTGGTATTAGGTACATTGAGCTCTCCTTATGGTCTACCTGCATCAGCTTGGTTAAACCACACATGGAAAGACCCTAACTACGGAAAAAACTATATATATATATATATATATATATATATATATATATATATACACACACACACACACACTATCTATATATATATATATATATATATAAGAGAGAGAGATTTAAAGCTATTGTTTATCTATAATCCTTTAAAAAATTAAAATAGTCATTATGTTGCAGCCCTGTACAATTTATCTTTGATGACAAATTTATTGAATAACATTGTTTGTAGACATTCTGATAGTGTTTTCAAACAATGTTATTCAATGAATTAGGATTATATTTATATCCAACGGTTTTGCCTTGATTGTGATGAATACAACAATTAAGATCTCACCATGTCTTTACTTCTGTGCCAGTATAAATGAGTACTGTAGTTAGTAACTGATAGTTAGTATTAAATGAAATATAGAAAATTCAGTTTTCCATTCATATCTTTTTAGTTATGTGCAGAAACAATCTCATTTATTTTTAATGATAATATTATTCATTTTTTAAAAAATAAACTCAGTAAAGATAAATAAATCTATTATTAAACAAATTAAACATAAGGATTTGTTAGATTTTCAAAATATGCTGATATATACTGTATGATTAGAATAAACAGTCAATGATTAAAAATTTTGATTTTGTTACATTTCAGCTCCAGAAACAGCTGTTGGTACACCTGTAACTCTAAAACCAACTATGACAGGTGAGACTTTATCTAATAAATCAAAAGCATTACAGAAAAAAAATGAAGGAATAATCAAAAATATCCTATAAGATGTCTTTTAGTTGAATTCATAAACCAGAAATAATGAGGATGAAAGAATTTGTAAGAAATTTTACTTTTTAACATTATATTTTTGTGTTATTTTTCGAGACACAATTTTATTCTGTTTGAATTTTTTTTTGCTTTGTCACTTTTCTGTCTTTTTTTTTTCTGTTTTTCTGTCTCTGTTTCTTTTTCTGTTCATGTCTCTGACAAACTTCTGAATTAACTATAATTTGCCTTTTGGCTTATAGGTGACTTGATTGTTGAAAAATCTATAAAGCTACAAATTATAAAATGACAGTCTTATTGAAAAATCTAAGTATATGCAGCATCCTGATACGGTTATTAGTGTGTGGGTAGGTTAGAGTAACCTCCCTTTATTAATAAAAACTCAGAGTGACCAGTTGTGGTGTTATGCAAATTTTTTGTGGCAGGCCCTCAAGAAGTCTCTAATTAATGACCGATGGGCGCTGCAATTTGTATTCTGGACTTTGTACGTCGTATGAAATGGTTCATTCGTGTTACTCTTCTTACCTGACGCTGTGAACGCAGGATTTTTTGAACTACAAAGAAATTATCAACTTCACGTCGAGTACTTTCTAAGGATTCGTCAAACTGGAGACCAGTGAAGATTTTTGTCAAACTGGAGACCAGTGAAGATTTTCGTCAAACTGGAGACCAGTGAGCATTTGCAGTTGAACCATTGCTTCTTCTGCCAAATATATCCTGTTGTTGACAGTCTACAGTGGTTCACACCGAAAATGTTGAACTCACCCGTAGATCTCAAACCCTTAGAGCAACGCCCTCCTGATGATATCATGGATACTGACGGGGACTTCAATGTCGCGCTGCCCAGCGCTGAAAACAATCCCAAGTAAGAAAAAATGGAGGTTGACAACGCCACAGATGCAACAGAGGACAACACAGAGCATCTACACCTAGTTGAACCCTTACAGGGTGCGACTGCCAAGAAATTTGTCCCCACAAATGCGTGGACAATCGCACAGGGGGGAGGGGCATGTGTGGGTTGGTTAGAGTAACCTCCCTTTATTAATAGTAACTTAGAATGACCAATCGTGGTGTTATGCAAATGTTAGTAGCAGGCCGTCGGTAAGTCACTACTTAATGACCAGTGGGCGCCGCCATTTGCATGCATTCTGGACTTTGTACGTTGTATGAGACAGTCGATTCGTGTTACTCTTCTTACAATTATTTGAATTCTGATCTGAAATTTTCACTCTATAATGTTCAATCTATGAGATTTATCTCCATCGACAAGGAAATTACATTGAAAAATAAATATTTGTGTAAAATAAATGTTTTTTCATCACTAAGCTATAGGGGTATTGATAAACCTACATAAAGAATATTCAAATTTTAATAATTTTGTTTTTATGATATTTTACAAATAATTAAGTTTACTTATGAATATGATACATGAATATTGAGAATTCATCTTTGACTGTTTGTCTAAGACTTTTTAGTGTAGTCACTACCATTTTTATACTATCTTTCTACTTTTATCTTGCCAAAGTAATATTTCTCTATTTTCTTTAAGCTATTCTAAACTATTTAAGATATCAGGAAGAGTGGGGACTATTTTGTTTGGTGAAAATGCCCTGAGAGTGACCAGGTCACTGATGGTTTCAGACATGGGGTGGTGTTGGTGAATTGAATCTGCTGATTTTTTTGAAACAGTATCTGGTGGCAGCCACAATTAGAACAAATAGTAAATAATCAAATTTTGATTTTGTTCTACTACACCATAGCATTAAAGAAAAAGTTCATGAATAATTTAAAAAATATCTTATTTTCAGTCATAAGATGTCTTTTACTTCAATTCATAAACCAGAAATAATTGGGATGAAGAAATTATTGAAAAAGAGTTCCAACAAATTATTAGTTGTCAGTAGTTGATTCACAACTTCCTAAACTTTTATAAAACACATTATTTCTCCAGTAAAATATTACCTTACTATCCAAAGATCCATTAATAACTCTGCTGGAATAGAAAGAAACTATTTGAGAATTATAAATGTTAATAGAACTGAGCAATACAAAATAAAAATAATATTTTCAATTGATAATTTTGAAGTTGTTAAAATAAATGGTAAGAGTCTTTTATCATTGTGATTTGTAAATTTGTAAAAGAGAAATAATTAAATAATACAATTTCTTTTTTTTTGCGTATTATACACAATTTCCAAGTTGAAAAAAATTCACAGTAGGGTTTCTAAAAGTTCTTTTACAATTATTTCAATTATAATAATTTTCTTTTGGGCACCATTGTTATCTTTTAGTATACCAAAGTTTGTAGGTACCACTATTCCTAGCAAAACTCTTATCATATTCAAATGATAAAGTCAGTAAGTTTCTGCATCACTAGATTTGCCACTCAGTAATTTTCCAGAATGTTGATTATATTTTTGCAGTTGGGTGGCATTACGAAGATATTTGGTTGTATTGTGATATGATACAACAGTATACATTTTATTTAAATGTCAAAATTGGCATATATTTGTTTATGATTCTAACATGGAAGATAGAAGAAAATAATCAATATTTTTTGTACATTGTTTTTTTTGGTTTTTTTTTTTCAAGAAACACATAATTATGTAATGTATAGAGATAGTGTTGTGACTGATCAAGCATGTCAGAAATGGTTTGTGAAGTTTTGTCCTGGAGATTTTTGGATGAATAGTGTTCTACATTTCAGCACTGTGGTTGGCGATGATAATATATTTATTAAAAATAATCAATATTGTATAATTCAGAAAATAACCAACATACTTAAAATATTTTCACTGGCTTTATTCGATTAGTTGTTTTGATATATGGCTTCTACATAATTTGCACAAAGAAAGAAATATTTAAATGTATTTCCATGGGCAATTAACAATTTAAACAAAATGAAAATATTCTATTTTAAAATGAATTATAAGAAACTGTAGAATTTTTTCTGATGAAAACAAAAGTTAATGAAGTGTAAAAAGTTTTCAAAGAATAAATTCACCTCGGGAATAGAAAATTATTTAGTATTACTCATACAATAGTACTACTCCATCAGTTAATGTAAAAAACAATATCAAAACTTAATGAAATAAAATATTTTTCTGTAATAACTCATTTTTTCATTATGCCTTTAAAGTGTAACATTAATTTTACCTTGATGTGAGAAGAACAAAAACGAATTGAGTACCTTAGTTTACTATTTTTATGAACAGTACTTAAAAAATTAAACATTAAAGATTTATTAGATTTTCAAAATATACCAATATATATGGTATAATTAGAATAAAAAGTCAATAATAAAAAAATTCATTTTGTTACATTTCAGGTCCAGAAATATATTTTAGTACGACTGAAACTGTAATACCAACTACAACAGGTGAGACTTTATCTAATAAATCAAAAGTATTACAGAAAAAATGAAGTAATAATCAAAAATATCCTATTTTCACTCATCAGATGTCTTTTACTTGAATTCATAAACCAGAAATAATGGGAATGAAGAAATTTGTAAGAAATCTTACTTTTTAACATTATATTTTTGTGTTATTCTTCGAGAAACAATTTTATTCCTCTAGAGATTTGTGTTGAGTGACCAGTATTTAGCTGTGTTGCAAGCTGAGTCAGTTCTGACATTCCAGATTTGGTAGGTTGGGCTATTCTACTTATGTATCTGGGCCAAGTCTATTCTCGTTGGTTGCTGGTTTTAATGTGGATACCTTTATACATACATACTGAATACTTGACTGTGTTCTGACAGTTGGTACAGAGTGCATTCAGTTACACTCCATCTTTTGTCTGGTGACTGGACACTAGTCCCAGCCTTCCTGTGAAGGTGAGTATGATCTTCATTCTAGATCTGCCCCACCCCCAAATCGTTGTGTGAGTGTAATAGCCTTTGAGAGGAAATTAGTTCCTTTCAACCTGAACAATGATTGGGGGATTTTTGTTGGAATTGGCTTTGGGTGCAGAGCAACAATGATAAGGCAGGGTCCCTGGGTGCAGAGTGACAATGGTAAGGCAGGGTCCTTGGGTGATGTTGTTACCATTCTTTGGTTTGTAGGACATCTTCAAACGTTGGTTTAGGGGCTTCAGGTAAAGCATTAGGAATAGGGGTAGGGACTGCTGGTACTTCAAGCTTCCTGGGGAATCGACAATTTCATAATGTGATTCTACCTGATCCATCAATCAATTCGCTATTGATAATTAATGAGGGTTTCAACAACTTAGCCTGTTATGTCCCACCAACAGTTGTTTAGACTATGTCTCCCTTTTGAAGTGGTTACATTGTATGTGCTGTGCGATTGTATCTCTCCATTAGGAGTGCATTGTGTTGAGACAGGCTAAACTTGTGGCTCCGAGCCATGGCTATCCACTTTGCATGCAGTTTATATCACGTGGGTTGAGATAATATGAAGTCATACAGTCAGTGGTGGAGAAGAAATTGAGCAGAGGATTCTGATATTGGATGATAGATCTTGTTGTCTAGTCATTATCCAGGGATCCCTGGGGTCTTGTGTTACCATTTACTATTCTCTTGGGTATCTTGACAGCTAACTCTGCCCAACCATAGGCAACTGATGACAGTCTGTGCTTTATAGCCCAGTTCTCCTAGAACTGCTTAAATGGGAGGGATGTGAAGGCTGGGCAACCATCACTGCTGAGTTCTTTCAGGGCACCATAGTTCTGGCATATCTCGACAAATTGAGATGATCCTGGAGGCGTTTGCTTGTCTGTGGCTCAAATGATATAGAATGAGCCAGCCAGTTAGCCTATCAATACATGCAAGGTACATGATCCTTAACATAGAACATATCCATGACAATCTGCTGGAATGGCTACTTGGTGGTGGGAAACCACATCAGGGCCTCTGTGCCATTTCCCGGGGCAGTGCTGGATGGTGAATCGATATCTCAGTTTCTTTCCCTTCAATTGAAATAGCTATAAATATTCATTCTACCACTTTGTTTGAACTTTTTGCTTTATGTTGTTGTAGGGATGTGTGAAGGTTGTTGGTGGGTAGGCTTGCTGAGTCCACAAAGGAAAATAATGAAGGAGCTTTACTTGTGCTCTGGTAAAAACTGTTAAAGTAGAAATGAAGTTTGAATAAAACAAACAAACAGTAAAAGTAGCAAACACAAGTTTGAATTGTAAAAAAAATTATCTTTTATATATACACTTTCAACTAAGCCATTGCATTGAGGGTGATAGGCTGTTGTATGTAGCCTATAAAAAGTAATTATTTTTGATAATTCAGCAAACTTACTTTTAAATTGTTTCCCTCTGTCTGTTATAACATGCAAAGGAACACCTTATTGTGCGATCCATGCATTAATAAAAGCCATACTACATGCAGTAATCTCACTTATGAGTTGCACTTTTATACAACAGGTTTTGCAATCAATCAATGCACATGAGGACATATCTGTTTGGGCTGATGTAAGGGTTATTTGGGCTTTTTGTTGGTGGTAGTAGTCCTACTATATCTATGTGTACTGTGTGAAATCTTTCTGATGGTATTTCTAATGTTTGTATTGGTGATTTTGTGTGCTTGTAGACTTTTGCTTGTTGACACAATGTGCATAATTCATTAATGGATTCATCCATGTTTCGCAAGTAATATGTAACTTTAATTTAATGTCAGGGTGTAATATGGAATGGATACTATTAAAAATAGACTCATGCAAATTAGATTGAATAAAAGGTCTGTGGTAAGATGTAGATATGTCACACCATATAAACTGGTTATCCCCAGGTATGGTGAATCGTTTTAAGTCCTGAAAGGTTTGAATTTCAGTGTCGGATGCTTGTGCTCCAGCAAGCGTGGGTAAATTGCAATCATCTATTTGTACAGCAAGTGTTGGTAGGGATAGACAATCAGTATCTTTACATGTTCAATATCTGAAATGAATTCTGTACAGATGGCTAATTGTCACTGTTGTCTGTCTAACTTAGCAAGGTTTAGACTGTGAAATGCACCACATAATGGCTTATGGTCTGTTAAAAGCAACAATTGGCGACCTTTTATGAGGTGACGGAAATGCAGCACTGATAAATAAGCTGCTAAAAGTTCACAGTCAACAACAATACCTAAGCTAGAATACCTGGTTTGTGTTCCTGTTTATATTTTAGAGAAAAATCTGACTGGTATTAGATATGCCTCTACAATTTGGTGTAATGCAGCACCTACCACATAGTTACTACTGTCAGTGACTAACTGATAATTTGTACAGTTAGGTTGAGGGTGAGCTAATGTGGATACATCATTGAGTTCCATTATCAAAGAATTGAAAGCTTGTTGCTCAAATTTCATTTAATATAAATTAGCCTTTAGGAGATAGTTTCCTTCTCTCAGATAAGGGTAAAACTATTTCTGAAAATGTTGGTATTAATTTTCTATAAAATCCCACTATCCTAAGGAATCTGCATAACCCTTTCAAGTCAGTAGGGTATAGGAAGGATTTTAATTCTTCTATTTTACTACTTGGAGGTTTAATGCCATCTGCACTAATCTGAAAACCTAAGAAATTTAAAGAAGTCACATTAAAAACAGATTTTGAAATTGAAAATTTGTTTATGTAAAATGTTAAAAACAATTTCAATGTCTTTTTGGTGAGAAATCTCATCATCACTGAAAATTAAAATATCATCAATATACACAAAAATACAATTAATATCTCTAAAAATTATGTTCATATATTGTTGGAATGTTGCTGACATATTTTTTAATCTGAACGACATATAGTTGAATTTGTAAAGTCCAAGTGGGGTTGTAATAGCAGTTTTTGCTATATTGTCTGGATGAATCTTAATTTAGTGGTAGGCTGAAATTAAATCAATTTTAGAAAATTTCTGTTTGTTGATGAGTTTTGCAGAAAACAGTTGATATTTGGTAAAGGGTATCTCTCACTTTTAGTTATACTATTGAGTGAACAATAGTCTCCACAACAGCAATATTCTCTATTTTGTTTTGCTATCATATGCAAGTCTAAGAAGTAGATTGGTTACATCAGCGATCACAAACGTCCAGGTAAAATCTCCTTCACTAATTACCTTTATGGACTCGGGGTGACTCTACAACCGCAGTGGCTTAAACAAATGAACTGAACGCAATTTGGCAGGTTAGTGGACAAACTAATGCCGTTACTGAATAATGGTAATGCATTTATCGTCCAGCAGTTTATGTCAAATAAAACCATTATACACACAGACAATAAGACAAAATACAGTTGCAAAAGACCAGTGCTGATAGGTATCAGGCCAGGGTTGTTTTTTTAAAACATTAAAGAAATGAAGTTTCAATGGAACAAGTCTGATTTGTTTTCCTTTATTTCTTAAGTCTGTTTTTAGTAAAAAAAAAAAACATACTACTTAGGAACCATTAGAATGTTTCTGTTTCTTTCTCTCACAAACTTTTGGATTAACTATAATTTGCCTGGTAACTTAGTTGATAGTTGAATTGATTGTTGAACACTCTATTTTAAAATGACACTTTATTTTGAAATGAGAGTCTTATTGAAAAATTTTCAAACAAATCATTTTGATTTAGAGAAAAAAAAAGATAAATATTTCTCTATAAATATCTGTGTTATTAGTTGTTTTGCAACTTGATTTCCTAAACTTTTATAAAACACATTATTTCTCCTGTAAGATATTACCTTACTATCCAAAGATCCATTAATAACTGCTAGAATAGAAAGAAACTATTAGAGAATTATAAATGTTAATAGAGCTGAGAAATACAAAATAAAAGGATAGAGATCTAGTGTAAAAACCTTTTGAGATCTTTTCTTTCTTTTTTATACTAATTCCTATATCTATAACTTCAGAATTTATCATGAGTTAACAGACCAATATTGTTTGAATTATTACTATTATTGAAGATTCCTTGTAAGCAATAGATTTTTTTTTGTAATGTTTATCGATTATATGGAAATCTGATCTCTGTGATGAAATAAAACAGGAATTCTTCCAAGTTGTAGCTGTGTCATGACTACTGTATGATTGCACCAATTGGAAGCTAACAAAATGCTTAAAAAAAAATGCTTGATAAGAACTATATGAGGATGCTGTTTTCAACAAATCCTGGAAGATATATAGAAAATTCAGTTTTTACATTCATATCTTTTTAGTTATGTACAGAAACTATCTCATTTAATTTTAATGTTAAAATGATTACTTTTTCTTTAAATAAACCCAGTAAAGATAAATAAATCCATTATTAAACAAAAAAAATCAAGTAACTTAGATTACTATTTTATGAACAGTACTTAAAAACTTAAACATTAAATATTTATTAGATTTTCAAAATATACCAATATATACTATGTAATTAGAATAAAGAGTCAATCATAAAAATTTTGATTTTGTTAGTTTCATTCTCAGCTCCAGAAAACACTTTTGGTAACACCTGAAACTTTAAAGCCAACATGACAGGTGAAACTTTATCTAATAAATCAAAGGTTACAAATTCTAACATTTGATTATTTGTACTTATTTTTCATTTACAAAATGTTATAAAATTAACATTAAAATGATTTCTAGGGTTTCTAACTTATTTATTTCTTAAATGCATATATTATGTGTGGGAATTAGGAAGAAAATTTCTTAAAAATACAATTATATTATGATTTAAGAGATATAATTTATTCAAACTAAAGTATACAATTCAAGCAAAGTAAATACATTTTACATTGTTAGCATCATGTGGGGTAGCAATTTGGACTTATAACCCAAGTATCTTGTTTACTGAGCAAAGATGCAGCATGACTGGCTGTTTCAAAATTCTATTTAAAAAGGGCTTCAGACAATTCTCAGTGAGTCTTTTTGAGTAACAACCAAAATTTCTGTGCTCTAGAATCAAAGAGCAGCCAACTTTCAATTGTTTTATACCTAAGACTTTTTAGTATAGTCACTACCATTTTTACACTATCTTTCTACTTTAATCTTGCCAAGTAATATATTCTCTATTTTCTTTAAGCTATTCTAAACTATTTAAGATATCAGGAACATTGGGGACTATTTTGTTTGGCGAAAATGCTCTGAGAGTGACCAGGTGACACATGGGATGGTGTTGTGAATTGAATATCTGCTGATTTTTTGAAACAGTATCTTGTGGCAGCCACAATTAGAATAAATAGTCAATAATTAAATTTTGATTTTGTTACATTTCAGTTCCAAAAATATCTTTTGGTACACCTGAAACTAGAAAAACTACAGGTAAGACTTTATCTACTAAACCATAGCATTAAAGAATAATAAAAAATAATATCTTATTTTCATCATAAGATGTCTTTTACTTCAATTCATAAACCAGAAATAATTAGGATGAAGAAATTATTGAAAAAAGTTCCAACAAATTATTTTATATTTAGAGAAAAGAAATAATATCTGTTAGTAGTTGATTCCCAACTTCCTAAACTTTTATAAAACACATCATTTCTGTGTGCAATTTCTGTGTGTAATGTAACAATATAGAAATATTCTGGTTTAAATAAATTGTAAGAAGACTATGGAATTTTTTTCCAATAAAAAGAAAAGTTAATGAAATGTAAAAAGTTTTCAGACAGTAAATTTCACTCGGATTAGAAAGTTGTCAGCATTACTCAATGATTGTAATGGTACACGTTCGACCAGTTGATGTAAAAAAACAAATCAAAACTTAATGAAATAAAATATTTTTCTGAATAACTCCTTTTTTATCATACCTTTAAAGATAACATTGATATTTCATTTCTTGGGTATACATTTCATTTATTTTACCTTGATGTAAGAGGTGTGTGTGTGTTATATATATATATATATATAATATATAATATGAGAGAGAGAGAGAGATTATAGCTATTGTTTATCTATAATCCTTTAAAAAATTAAAATATTCATTATGTTGCAGACCTGTACAATTTATCTTTGATGACAAATTCATTGAATAACATTGTTTGTAGACATTCTGATAGTGTTTTCAAACAATGTTATTCAATGAATTAGGATTATATTTATATCCAACGGTTTTGCCTTGATTGTGATGAATACAACAATTAAGATCTCACCATGTCTTTACTTCTGTGCAGTATAAATGAGTACTGTAGTTAGTAACTGATAGTTAGTATTAAATGAAATATAGAAAATTCAGTTTTCCATTCATATCTTTTTAGTTATGTGCAGAAACAGTCTCATTTATTTTTAATGATAAAATTATTCATTTTTTTAAAAATAAACTCAGTAAAGATAAATAATCTATTATTAAACAAATTAAACATAAGGATTTGTTAGATTTTCAAAATATGCTGATATATACTGTATGAATGAATAAACAGTCAATGATTAAAAATTTTGATTTTGTTACATTTCAGCTCCAGAAACAGCTGTTGGTACACCTGTAACTCTATACCAACTATGACAGGTGAGACTTTATCTAATAAATCAAAAGCATACAGAAAAAAATGAAGGAATAATCAAAAATATCCTATAAGATGTCTTTTAGTTGAATTCATAAACCAGAAATAATGAGGATGAAAGAATTTGTAAGAAATTTTACTTTTTAACATTATTTTTGTGTTATTCTTCGAGACACAATTTTATTCTGTTTGAATTTTTTTGCTTTGTCACTTTTCTGTCTTTTTTTTCTATTTTTCTGTCTCTGTTTCTTTTTTGTTCATGTCTCTGACAAACTTCTGAATTAACTATAATTTGCTTTTGGCTTATAGGTGACTTGATTGTTGAAAAATCTATAAAGCTCAATATATAAATGACAGTCTTATGAAAAATCTAAGTATATGCAGCATCCTGATACGGTTATTAGTGTGTGGGTAGGTTAGAGTAACCTCCCTTTATTAATAATAACTTAGAGTGAACAGTCGTGGTGTTATGCAAATGTTAGTGNACCATCCAGCACTGCCCCGGGAAATGGCACAGAGGCCCTGA
Organism: Doryteuthis pealeii; assembly: GCA_023376005.1. Classification (NCBI taxonomy): domain Eukaryota; kingdom Metazoa; phylum Mollusca; class Cephalopoda; order Myopsida; family Loliginidae; genus Doryteuthis; species Doryteuthis pealeii. The sequence goes on from CM042152.1 coordinate 103,535,827, forward strand.
TGTGGTTTCCCACCACCCAGTAGCCATTCCAGCAGATTGTCATGGATATGTTCTATGTTAAGGATCATGTACCTTGCATGTATTGATAGGCTAACTGGCTGGCTCATTCTATATCATTTGAGCCACAGACAAGCAAACGCCTCCAGGATCATCTCAATTTGTCGAGATATGCCAGAACTATGGTGCCCTGGAAGAACTCAGCAGTGATGGTTGCCCACCCTTCACATCCCTCTCATTTAAGCAGTTCTAGGAGAACTGGGCTATAAAGCACAGACTGTCATCAGTTGCCTATGGTTGGGCAGAGTTAGCTGTCAAGACACCCAAGAGAATAGTAAATGGTAACACAGGACCCCAGGGATCCCTGGATAATGACTAGACAACAAGATCTATCATCCAATATCAGAATCCTCTGCTCAATTTCTTCTCCACCACTGACTGTATGACTTCATATTATCTCAACCCACGTGATATAAACTGCATGCAAAGTGGATAGCCATGGCTCGGAGCCACAAGTTTAGCCTGTCTCAACACAATGTACTCCTAATGGAGAGATACAATCGCACAGCACATACAATGTAACCACTTCAAAAGGGAGACATAGTCTAAACAACCATTGGTGGGACATAACAGGCTAAGTTGTTGAAACCCTCATTAATTATCAATAGCGAATTGATTGATGGATCAGGTAGAATCACATTATGAAATTGTCGATTCCCCAGGAAGCTTGAAGTACCAGCAGTCCCTGCCCCTATTCCTAATGCTTTACCTGAAGCCCCTAAACCAACGTTTGAAGATGTCCTACAAACCAAAGGAATGGTAACAACATCACCCAAGGACCCTGCCTTACCATTGTCACTCTGCACCCAGGGACCTGCCTTATCATTGTTGCTCTGCACCCAAAGCCAATTCCAACAAAATCCCCAATCATTGTTCAGGTTGAAAGGAACTAATTTCCTCTCAAAGGCTATTACACTCACACAACGATTTGGGGTGGGGCAGATCTAGAATGAAGATCATACTCACCTTCACAGGAAGGCTGGGACTAGTGTCCAGTCACCAGACAAAAGATGGAGTGTAACTGAATGCACTCTGTACCAACTGTCAGAACACAGTCAAGTATTCAGTATGTATGTATAAAGGTATCCACATTAAAACCAGCAACCAACGAGAATAGACTTGGCCCAGATACATAAGTAGAATAGCCCAACCTACCAAATCTGGAATGTCAGAACTGACTCAGCTTGCAACACAGCTAAATACTAGTCACTCAACACAAATCTCTAGAGGAATAAAATTGTTTCTCGAAGAATAACACAAAAATATAATGTTAAAAAGTAAGATTTCTTACAAATTTCTTCATTCCCATTATTTCTGGTTTATGAATTCAAGTAAAAGACATCTGATGAGTGAAAATAGGATATTTTTGATTATTACTTCATTTTTTCTGTAATACTTTTGATTTATTAGATAAAGTCTCACCTGTTGTAGTTGGTATTACAGTTTCAGTCGTACTAAAATATATTTCTGGACCTGAAATGTAACAAAATGAATTTTTTTATTATTGACTTTTTATTCTAATTATACCATATATATTGGTATATTTTGAAAATCTAATAAATCTTTAATGTTTAATTTTTTAAGTACTGTTTATAAAATAGTAAACTAAGGTACTCAATTCGTTTTTGTTCTTCTCACATCAAGGTAAAATTAATGTTACACTTTAAAGGCATAATGAAAAAATGAGTTATTACAGAAAAATATTTTATTTCATTAAGTTTTGATATTGTTTTTTACATTAACTGATGGAGTAGTACTATTGTATGAGTAATACTAAATAATTTTCTATTCCGAGGTGAATTTATTCTTTGAAAACTTTTACACTTCATTAACTTTTGTTTTCATCAGAAAAAAATCTACAGTTTCTTATAATTCATTTTAAAATAGAATATTTTCATTTTGTTTAAATTGTTAATTGCCCATGGAAATACATTTAAATATTTCTTTCTTTGTGCAAATTATGTAGAAGCCATATATCAAAACAACTAATCGAATAAAGCCAGTGAAAATATTTTAAGTATGTTGGTTATTTTCTGAATTATACAATATTGATTATTTTTAATAAATATATTATCATCGCCAACCACAGTGCTGAAATGTAGAACACTATTCATCCAAAAATCTCCAGGACAAAACTTCACAAACCATTTCTGACATGCTTGATCAGTCACAACACTATCTCCATACATTACATAATTATGTGTTTCTTGAAAAAAAAAAAAAAACAATGTACAAAAAATATTGATTATTTTCTTCTATCTTCCATGTTAGAATCATAAACAAATATATGCCAATTTTGACATTTAAATAAAATGTATACTGTTGTATCATATCACAATACAACCAAATATCTTCGTAATGCCACCCAACTGCAAAAATATAATCAACATTCTGGAAAATTACTGAGTGGTAAATCTAGTGATGCAGAAACTTACTGACTTTATCATTTGAATATGATAAGAGTTTTGCTAGGAATAGTGGTACCTACAAACTTTGGTATACTAAAAGATAACAATGGTGCCCAAAAGAAAATTATTATAATTGAAATAATTGTAAAAGAACTTTTAGAAACCCTACTGTGAATTTTTTTCAACTTGGAAATTGTGTATAATACACAAAAAAAAGAAATTGTACTATTTAATTATTTCTCTTTTACAAATTTACAAATCGTAAGGTAATATTTTACTGGAGAAATAATGTGTTTTATAAAAGTTTAGGAAGTTGTGAATCAACTACTAACAGATATTTATCTTTTTCTCTAAATTAAAATAATTTGTTGGAACTCTTTTTCAATAATTTCTTCATCCTAATTATTTCTGGTTTATGAATTGAAGTAAAAGACATCTTATGACTTAAAATAAGATATTTTTTTAATTATTCATGAACTTTTTCTTTAATGCTATGGTGTAGTAGAACAAAATCAAAATTTGATTATTTACTATTTATTCTAATTGTGGCTGCCACAAGATATTGTTTCAAAAAATCAGCAGATTCAATTCACCAACACCATCCCATGTCTGAAACCATCAGTGACCTGGTCACTCTCAGGGCATTTTCGACAAACAAAATAGTCCCCACTCTTCCTGATATCTTAAATAGTTTAGAATAGCTTAAAGAAAATAGAGAAATATTACTTTGGCAAGATAAAAGTAGAAAGATAGTGTAAAAATGGTAGTGACTACACTAAAAAGTCTTAGACAAACAGTCAAAGATGAATTCTCAATATTCATGTTTCATATTCATAAGTAAACTTAATTATTTGTAAAATATCATAAAAACAAAATTATTAAAATTTGAATATTCTTTATGTAGGTTTATCAATAACCCTATAGCTTAGTGATGAAAAAACATTTATTTTACACAAATATTTATTTTTCAATGTAATTTCCTTGTCGATGTAGATAAATCTCATAGATTGAAAATTATAGAGTGAAAATTTCAGATCAGAATTCAAATAATTGTAAGAAGAGTAACACGAATTGATCGTCTCATACAACATACGAAGTCCAGAGTGCCAATGGCGGCTGCTACCAGTCATTAAGTAGAGACTTACCGACGGCCTGCTACTAACATTTGCATAACACCACGATTGGTCATTCTAAGTTACTATTAATAAAGGGAGGTTACTCTAACCTACCCACACATGCCCCTCCCCCCTGTGCGATTGTCCACGCATTTATGGGGACAAGTTTCTTGGCAGTCGCACCCTGTAAGGGTTCAACCAGGTGTAGATGCTCTGTGTTGTCCTCTGTTGCTTCTGCGGCGTCGTCAACCTCCATTTCTTCTTCCTTGGGATTGTTTTCAGCGCTGGGCAGCGCGACATTGAAGTCCCCGTTAGTATCCATGATATCATCAGGAGGGCGTTGCTCTAAGGGTTTGACATCTACAGGTGAGTTCGACATTTTCGGTGTGAACCACTGTAGACTGTCAACGACAGGATATATTTTGCAGAAGAAGCAATCGTTCAACTGCAAATGCTCACTGGTCTCCAGTTTGACGAAATTCTTCACTGGACTCCAGTTTGACAAAAATCTTCACTGGTCTCCAGTTTGACGAATCTTTAGAAAGTACTCGACGTGAAGTTGATAATTTCTTTGTAGTTCAAAAAATCCTGCGTTCACAGCGCCAGATAAAAAGAGTAAGACGAATCAACCATTTCATACGACGTATGAAGTCCAGAATGCAAATGGCGGCGCCCATCGGTCATTAATTAGAGACTTCTTGATGGCCTGCCACAAAAAATTTGCATAACACCACAACTGGTCACTCTAAGTTATTATTGATAAAGGGAGGTTACTCTAACCTACCCACACACTAATAACCGTATCAGGATGCTGCATATACTTAGATTTTTCAATAAGACTGTCATTTTATAATTTGTAGCTTTTATAATACAATGGTGGGTGCAAGAATGTGTGTGTGCATATAAATGCACACTTAGTATATAGTTAAATAATAGTTAGTTAAATCGAATTAAAAAGGTAGTAAGTCAAACCACATATATGTATAAATATGTGTGTGTGTTCTAGTGTAGATAAGGTGTGAATATATATATGTATAGATAGATAGATACATATGTGTGCATGTATACATACATGTGTGTGTATGCATATATGTGTATGTGTAAGTAGGCGTAAAGTATGTGAATGGTCGGTCAAACAGGCCATAAAAGGTGAAATTAGGGTTTAGGATAGATATGAAAAGTGATAAAGGCCAGAAGCAGACAACATGTCTGGTCCTTTGGCACTTAATAGTTGACCAGTTGGTCATAAAAATCATGAGGGTGGTCTTTTAGACAAAGAACCCTTTCAAATCCCGCAGGGTTGATAAGATCTAGGAGGATGAGATTTCATACGAGAGTGAGATGAGATTTGGGACTCTGGGAAATTTAGAAAAGTTAAAACAGTTGGTCCCTAGGAGCCGAAGGGGGCACATGACCAGTTAGTCTTGGGACAGCGGAGAGGGCAGTTAGCTTCTGGACAGCGGTGAGAGCAGATGGGCCCTGAACACTGAACAGATAAGATGTGAGATGCCCATTAGACGCTAGCCTTAGCAGAGCTCTCCAAAAGGAACGGGGGGAACCCCCCCATCTCGACAACCAGTAGAGATAGCAGCAGATGGATACGTGTTATATATCTCCCTGCCTTTTCTGAATGTTCACCTGACTGACATTGTCTTGTCTTCATCTCTTTGTTGTTGTTATTCTCTCTTTCTCTTTGTGATACTGTTTGTTTGTACACCCCTTTGGCGGGGGGCCCCTGCGAGATGTTTTGAGCACATATGCGCAACGTGGACAGGTCCTAGTAGAAATAGCCAGCAGACGAAATGAATCATGGCCAGAGTTAGGAGTGCAGCGAAGATGCAGAACGCAAGAGAGTTGCAGGAGTGTGCAAAAGAGCCTCGCAGCCCGCCAGGTGGTGTTACACTTTATAGGTTTTTCCACAATCAAGTCACCTATAAGCCAAAAGGCAAATTATAGTTAATTCAGAAGTTTGTCAGAGACATGAACAGAAAAAGAAACAGAGACAGAAAAATAGAAAAAAAAGACAGAAAAGTGACAAAGCAAAAAAAAATTCAAACAGAATAAAATTGTGTCTCGAAGAATAACATAAAAATATAATGTTAAAAAGTAAAATTTCTTACAAATTCTTTCATCCTCATTATTTCTGGTTTATGAATTCAACTAAAAGACATCTTATAGGATATTTTTGATTATTCCTTCATTTTTTTCTGTAATGCTTTTGATTTATTAGATAAAGTCTCACCTGTCATAGTTGGTTTTAGAGTTACAGGTGTACCAACAGCTGTTTCTGGAGCTGAAATGTAACAAAATCAAAATTTTTAATCATTGACTGTTTATTCTAATCATACAGTATATATCAGCATATTTTGAAAATCTAACAAATCCTTATGTTTAATTTGTTTAATAATAGATTTATTTATCTTTACGAGTTTATTTTTTAAAAAATGAATAATTTTCATTAAAAATAAATGAGACTGTTTCTGCACATAACTAAAAAGACATGAATGGAAAACTGAATTTTCTATATTTCATTTAATACTAACTATCAGTTACTAACTACAGTACTCATTTATACTGGCACAGAAGTAAAGACATGGTGAGATCTTAATTGTTGTATTCATCACAATCAAGGCAAAACCGTTGGATATAAATATAATCCTAATTCATTGAATAACATTGTTTGAAAACACTATCAGAATGTCTACAAACAATGTTATTCAATGAATTTGTCATCAAAGATAAATTGTACAGGGCTGCAACATAATGAATATTTTAATTTTTTAAAGGATTATAGATAAACAATAGCTTTAAATCTCTCTCTCTCTCTCTCTCTCTCTCTTATATATATATATATATATATATAGATAGTGTGTGTGTGTGTGTATATATATATATATAATATATATATATATATATATATATATACACACACACACAATCTCTTACATCAAGGTAAAATAAATGAAATGTATACCCAAGAAATGAAATATCAATGTTATTCTTTAAAGGTATGATAAAAAAGGAGTTATTGCAGAAAAATATTTTATTTCATAAAGTTTTGATTTGTTTTTTTTACATCAACTGGTCGAGCTGTACCTTTACAATCATTGAGTAATGCTGAACAACTTTCTAATCCTGAGTGAAATTTACTGTCTGAAAACTTTTTACATTTCATTAACTTTTCTTTTCATTGGAAAAACATTCCATAGTCTCTTACAATTTATTTAAACCAGAATATTTCTATATTGTTTACATTATACACAGAAATTGCACACAGAAATTATGTGTTTTATAAAAGTTTAGGAAGTTGGGAATCAACTACTAACAGATATTTATCTTTTTCTCTAAATTAAAATAATTTGTTGGAACTCGTTTTCAATAATTTCTTCATCCTAATTATTTCTGGTTTATGAATTGAAGTAAAAGACATCTTATGACTGAAAATAAGATATTATTTTTTTTATTATTCTTTAATATGGTTTAGTAGATAAAGTCTTACCTGTAGTTTTTTAATTTCAGGTGTACCAAAAGATATTTTTGGAACTGAAATGTAACAAAATCAAAATTTAATTATTGACTATTTATTCTAATTGTGGCTGCCACAAGATACTGTTTCAAAAAATCAGCAGATTCAATTCACCAACACCATCCCATGTCTGAAACCATCAGTGACCTGGTCACTCTCAGGGCATTTTCACCAAACAAAATAGTCCCCACTCTTCCTGATATCTTAAATAGTTTAGAATAGCTTAAAGAAAATAGAGAAATATTACTTTGGCAAGATAAAAGTAAAAAGATAGTGTAAAAATGGTAGTGACTATACTAAAAAGTCTTAGACAAACAGTCAAAGATGAATTCTCAATATTCATGTTTCATATTCATAAGTAAACTTAATTATTTGTAAAATATCATAAAAACAAAATTATTAAAATTTGAATATTCTTTATGTAGGTTTATCAATACCCCTATAGCTTAGTGATGAAAAAACATTCATTTTACACAAATATTTATTTTTCAATGTAATTTCCTTGTCGATGGAGATAAATCTCATAGATTGAACATTATAGATTGAAAATTTCAGATCAGAATTCAACTAATTGTAAGAAGAGTAACACGAATCGACTGTCTCATACGATGTACGAAGTCCAGAATGCAAATGGCAGCGTCCACCGGTCATTAAGTAGAGACTTACTGACGCCTGCCACTAACATTTGCATAATACCACGACTGGTCAATCTAAGTTACTATTAATAAAGGGAGATTACTCTAACCAACCCACACATGCCCCTCCCCCTGTGACCATGGGATAGTTTGACGTGGTCATCTTTGCCGTATGCGCCTGAGTACCCGTGCGATTATCCCCGCATTTGTGGGACAAGTTTCTTGGCAGTCGCACCCTGCGATACGAGGGTTGCCTTGACGGTAGGGGTTCAACCAGGTGTAGATGCTCTGTGTTGTCCTCTGTCGCATCGGTGCCGTGGTCAAGCTCCATTTCTTCTTCCTGGGGTTTGTTTTCAGCGCTGGGTGGCGCGACATTGAAGTCCCCGTCAGTATCCATGATATCATCAGGAGGGCGTTGCTCTAAGGGCTCAAGATCTACGGGTGGTTCGACATTTTCGGTGTGAACCACTATGGACCGTCAACAACAGGGTATATTTTGCAGAGGAAGCGACAGTTCAACCGCAAATGCTCACTGGTCTCCAGTTTGACGAAAATCTTCACTGGACTCCAGTTTGACAAAAATCTTCACTGGTCTCCAGTTTGACGAATCCTTAGAAAGTACTCGACGTGAAGTTAATAATTTCTTTGTAGTTCAAAAAATCCTGCGTTCACAGCGCCAGGTAAGAAGAGTAACACAAATTGACCATTTCATACGACGTACGAAGTCCAGAATGTAAATGGCGGCGCCCATCGGTCATTAATTAGAGACTTCTTGACGGCCTGCCACAAAAGATTTGCATAACACCACGACTAGTCACTCTAAGTTATTATTAATAAAGGAGGTTACTCTAACCTACCCACACACTAATAACCGTATCAGGATGCTGCATATACTTAGATTTTTCAATAAGACTGTCATTTTATAATTTGTAGCTTTATAGATTTTTCAACAATCAAGTCACCTATAAGCCAAAAGGCAAATTATAGTTAATTCAGAAGTTTGTCAGAGACATGAACAGAAAAAGAAACAGAGACAGAAAAAGAAAAAAAAAGACAGAAAAGTGACAAAGCAAAAAAAAATTCAAACAGAATAAAATTGTGTCTCGAAGAATAACACAAAAATATAATGTTAAAAAGTAAAATTTCTTACAAATTCTTTCATCCTCATTATTTCTGGTTTATGAATTCAACTAAAAGACATCTTATAGGATATTTTTGATTATTCCTTCATTTTTTTCTGTAATGCTTTTGATTTATTAGATAAAGTCTCACCTGTCATAGTTGGTTTTAGAGTTACAGGTGTACCAACAGCTGTTTCTGGAGCTGAAATGTAACAAAATCAAAATTTTTAATCATTGACTGTTTATTCTAATCATACAGTATATATCAGCATATTTTGAAAATCTAACAAATCCTTATGTTTAATTTGTTTAATAATAGATTTATTTATCTTTACTGAGTTTATTTTTTAAAAAATGAATAATTTTATCATTAAAAATAAATGAGACTGTTTCTGCACATAACTAAAAAGATATGAATGGAAAACTGAATTTTCTATATTTCATTTAATACTAACTATCAGTTACTAACTACAGTACTCATTTATACTGGCACAGAAGTAAAGACATGGTGAGATCTTAATTGTTGTATTCATCACAATCAAGGCAAAACTGTTGGATATAAATATAATCCTAATTCATTGAATAACATTGTTTGAAAACACTATCAGAATGTCTACAAACAATGTTATTCAATGAATTTGTCATCAAAGATAAATTGTACAGGGCTGCAACATAATGAATATTTTAATTTTTTAAAGGATTATAGATAAACAATAGCTTTAAATCTCTCTCTCTCTCTCTTATATATATATATATATATATATATATATAGATAGTGTGTGTGTATATATATATATATATATATATATATATATATATATACACACACACACAACCTCTTACATCAAGGTAAAATAAATGAAATGTATACCCAAGAAATGAAATATCAATGTTATTCTTTAAAGGTATGATAAAAAAGGAGTTATTGCAGAAAAATATTTTATTTCATTAAGTTTTGATTTGTTTTTTTACATCAACTGGTCGAGCTGTACCATTACAATCATTGAGTAATGCTGAACAACTTTCTAATCCTGAGTGAAATTTACTGTCTGAAAACTTTTTACATTTCATTAACTTTTCTTTTCATTGGAAAAAATTCCATAGTCTCTTACAATTTATTTAAATCAGAATATTTCTATATTGTTTACATTATACACAGAAATTGCACACAGAAATGATGTGTTTTATAAAAGTTTAGGAAGTTGGGAATCAACTACTAACAGATATTTATCTTTTTCTCTAAATTAAAATAATTTGTTGGAACTTTTTTTCAATAATTTCTTCATCCTAATTATTTCTGGTTTATGAATTGAAGTAAAAGACATCTTATGAGTGAAAATAAGATATTATTTTTTTTTATTATTCTTTAATGCTATGGTTTAGTAGATAAAGTCTTACCTGTAGTTTTTCTAGTTTCAGGTGTACCAAAAGATATTTTTGGAACTGAAATGTAACAAAATCAAAATTTAATTATTGACTATTTATTCTAATTGTGGCTGCCACAAGATACTGTTTCAAAAAATCAGCAGATTCAATTCACCAACACCATCCCATGTCTGAAACCATCTGTGACCTGGTCACTCTCAGGGCATTTTCACCAAACAAAATAGTCCCCACTCTTCCTGATATCTTAAATAGTTTAGAATAGCTTAAAGAAAATAGAGAAATATTACTTTGGCAAGATAAAAGTAGAAAGATAGTGTAAAAATGGTAGTGACTATACTAAAAAGTCTTAGACAAACAGTCAAAGATGAATTCTCAATATTCATGTTTCATATTCATAAGTAAACTTAATTATTTGTAAAATATCATAAAAACAAAATTATTAAAATTTGAATATTCTTTATGTAGGTTTATCAATACCCCTATAGCTTAGTGATGAAAAAACATTCATTTTACACAAATATTTATTTTTCAATGTAATTTCCTTGTCGATGTAGATAAATCTCATAGATTGAACATTATAGATTGAAAATTTCAGATCAGAATTCAAATAATTGTAAGAAGAGTAACACGAATTGATCGTCTCATACGGCGTACGAAGTCCAGAATGCAAATGGCGGCGTCCACCATTTATTAAGTAGAGACTTACCGACGACCTGCCACTAACATTTGCATAACACCATGATTGGTCACTCTAAGTTACTATTAATAAAGGGAGGTTACTCCAACCAACCCATACATGCCCCTCCCCCTGTGATCACGGGATAGTTTAATGTGGTCATCTTTGCCTGTATGCGCCTGAGTACCCGTGCGATTATCCCCGCATTTGTGGGGACCAGTTTCTTGGTGGTCACACCCTGCATCGCGAGCGTTGCCTTGACGGTAAGGGTTCAACCAGGTGTAAATGCTGTGTTGTCCTCTGTCGCATCTGTGGCATCGTCAACTTCCATTTCTTCTTCCTCGGGTTTGTTTTCAGCGCTGGGCAGCGCGACATTGAAGTCCCCGTCAGTATCCATGATATCATCAGGAGGGCGTTGCTCTAAGGGCTCAAGATCTATGGGTGGGTTCGACATTTTCGGTGTGAACCACTGTGGACCGTCAACAACAGGGTATATTTTGCAGAGGAAGTGACAGTTCAACCGCAAATGTTCACTGGTCTCCAGTTTGACGAGTTTCTCCAGTTTGCCCGTATGCGCCTGAGTACCCATGCGATTATCCCCGCATTTGTGGGGACAAGTTTCTTGGTCACACCCTGCGTCGCGAGCGTTGCAAATGTTCACTGGTCTCCAGTTTGACGAGTTTGACAAAAATCTTCACTAGTCTCCAGTTTGACGAAGATCTTCACTGGTCTCCAGTTTGACGAACCCTTAGAAAGTACTTGACGTGAAGTTGATAATTCCTTGTAGTTCAAAAATCCTGCGTTCACAGCGCCATGTAAGAAGAGTAACAGGAATTGACCGTCTCATACGACGTATGAAGTCCAGAATGCAAATGGCGGCGCCCACCGGTCATTAAGTAGAGACTTACCAACGGCCTGCCACTAACATTTGCATAACACCACGACTGGTCACTCTAAGTTATTATTAATAAAGGGAGGTTACTCTAACCTACCCACACACTAATAACCGTATCAGGATGCTGCATATACTTAGATTTTTCAATAAGACTGTCATTTTATAATTTGTAGCTTTATAGATTTTTCAACAATCAAGTCACCTATAAGCCAAAAGGCAAATTATAGTTAATTCAGAAGTTTGTCAGAGACATGAACAGAAAAAGAAACAGAGACAGAAAAAGAAAAAAAAAGACAGAAAAGTGACAAAGCAAAAAAAAATTCAAACAGAATAAAATTGTTTCTCGAAGAATAACACAAAAATATAATGTTAAAAAGTAAAATTTCTTACAAATTCTTTCATCCTCATTATTTCTGGTTTATGAATTCAACTAAAAGACATCTTATAGGATATTTTTTGATTATTCCTTCATTTTTTTCTGTAATGCTTTTGATTTATTAGATAAAGTCTCACCTGTCATAGTTGGTATTAGAGTTACAGGTGTACCAACAGCTGTTTCTGGAGCTGAAATGTAACAAAATCAAAATTTTTAATCATTGACTGTTTATTCTAATCATACAGTATATATCAGCATATTTTGAAAATCTAACAAATCCTTATGTTTAATTTGTTTAATAATAGATTTATTTATCTTTACTGAGTTTATTTAAAAAAAAATGAATAATTTTATCATTAAAAATAAATGAGACTGTTTCTGCACATAACTAAAAAGATATGAATGGAAAACTGAATTTTCTATATTTCATTTAATACTAACTATCAGTTACTAACTACAGTACTCATTTATACTGGCACAGAAGTAAAGACATGGTGAGATCTTAATTGTTGTATTCATCACAATCAAGGCAAAACCGTTGGATATAAATATAATCCTAATTCATTGAATAACATTGTTTGAAAACACTATCAGAATGTCTACAAACAATGTTATTCAATGAATTTGTCATCAAAGATAAATTGTACAGGGCTGCAACATAATGAATATTTTAATTTTTTAAAGGATTATAGATAAACAATAGCTTTAAATCTCTCTCTCTCTCTCTTTATATATATATATATATATATATATATATATATACACACAACCTCTTACATCAAGGTAAAATAAATGAAATGAATACCCAAGAAATGAAATATCAATGTTATTCTTTAAAGGTATTATAAAAAAGGAGTTATTACAGAAAAATATTTTATTTCATTAAGTTTTGATTGTTTTTTTTTTACATCAACTGATTGAGCTGTACCTTTACAATCATTGAGTAATGCTGAACAACTTTCTTATCCTGAGTGAAATTTACTGTCTGAAAACTTTTTACATTTCATTAACTTTTCTTTTCATTGGAAAAAAATTCCATAGTTTCTTACAATTTATTTAAACCAGAATATTTCTATATTGTTTACATTACACACAGAAATTGCACACAGAAATGATGTGTTTTATAAAAGTTTAGGAAGTTGGGAATCTACTACTAACAGATATTTATCTTTTTCTCTAAATTCAAATAATTTGTTGGAACTCGTTTTCAATAATTTCTTCATCCTAATTATTTCTGGTTTATGAATTGAAGTAAAAGACATCTAATGACTAATTATTTTTTTTTTATTATTCTTTAATGCTATGGTTTAGTAGATAAAGTCTTACCTGTAGTTTTTCTAGTTTCAGGTGTACCAAAAGATATTTTTGGAACTGAAATGTAACAAAATCAAAATTTAATTATTCACTATTTATTCTAATTGTGGCTGCCACAAGATACTGTTTCAAAAAATCAGCAGATTCAATTCACCAACACCATCCCATGTGTCACCTGGTCACTCTCAGAGCATTTTCACCAAACAAAATAGTCCCACTCTTCCTGATATCTTAAATAGTTTAGAATAGCTTAAAGAAAATAGAGAAATATTACTTTGGCAAGATTAAAGTAGAAAGATAGTGTAAAAATGGTAGTGACTATACTAAAAAGTCTTAGGTATAAAAACAATTGAAAGTTGGCTGCTCTTTGATTCTAGAGCACAGAAATTTTGGTTGTTACTCAAAAAGACTCACTGAGAATTGTCTGAAGCCCTTTTTAAATAGAATTTTGAAACAGCCTGTCATGCTGCATCTTTGCTCAGTAAACAAGATACTTGGGTTATAAGTCCAAATTGTCTACCCCACATGATGCTAACAAGGTAAAATGTATTTACTTTGCTTGAATTGTATACTTTAGTTTGAATAAATTATATCTCTTAAATCATAAATATAATTGCATTTTAAGAAATTTCTTCCTAATTCCCACACATAATATATGCATTTAAGAAAATAAATAAGTTAGAAACCCTAGAAATCATTTTAATGTAAATTTTATAACATTTTGTAAATGAAAAATAAGTACAAATATCAAATGTTAGAATTTGTAACCTTTGATTTATTAGATAAAGTTTCACCTGTCATAGTTGGCTTTAAAGTTTCAGGTGTACCAAAAGCTGTTTCTGGAGCTGAAATGTAACAAAATCAAAATTTTTATGATTGACTCTTTATTCTAATTATATAGTATATATTGGTATATTTTGAAAATCTAATAAATATTTAATGTTTAAGTTTTTAAGTACTGTTCATAAAATAGTAATTTAAGTTACTTGATTTTTTTGTTTAATAATGGATTTATTTATCTTTACTGGGTTTATTTAAAGAAAAAGTAATCATTTTATTATTAAAATTAAATGAGATAGTTTCTGTACATAACTAAAAAGATATGAATGTAAAAACTGAATTTTCTATATATCTTCCAGGATTTGTTGAAAACAGCATCCTCATATAGTTCTTATCAAGCATTTTTTTTTAAAAGCATTTTGTTAGCTTCCAATTGGTGCAATCATACAGTAGTCATGACACAGCTACAACTTGGAAGAATTCCTGTTTTATTTCATCACAGAGATCAGATTTCCATATAATCAATAAACATTACAAAAAAAAAGAATCTATTGCTTACAAGGAAACTTCAATAATAGTAATAATTCAAACAGTATTGGTCTGTTAACTCATGATAAATTCTGAAGTTATAGATATAGGAATTAGTATAAAAAAAAGAAAAAAAGACTTATGATCTCAAAAGGTTTTACACTAGATCTCTATCCCAAACTGCTGACAATTAACACAAAGAAAAATTACTATTAATTAAAGCTTTGATTAGAAAATATTTTTCAAAAGTTCCATGTTGTAATAAAAAGTTACTTTGTTTTATAGATTTCATACACTATATATATGCATTAAAATGATGATAGTGCATTTTTTAAGCTCAATTGATTAGTATTGATTCCATTTATAATTAAATCTTACCAAAATAGAATATATTTATTTTCCCTGATAGATGAATATGTAAAATATCAACAAATATAGAATAATCATTTAATTTGTATTCCAACTAAAAATGCATCTAGGCAGATTATTATTTTCTTATTGAATCATGCTGCATATGGCAACTTACTGATGTTCAAACATCAATTGAGAATGGCCTTTCACTTGTTGAAACCTGATTAATACCACTAAATTCAGGATTATGTGAGAAAAATGGAATGAGGGACAAAAATAATAAATCCTAAATGGTTGATGATTCAGTTGAATTTTGGAACTGATGCACATTGAATGAAGGAAATCATAGCACTACAAGTGGAGGTAGTAAATTTTGTGGTGGGAATGAGTGAAAGCAGAGTAAGGTGGCATGTAGATTAACTTTGGAAACTTTCATCCAGACTTAATGAGACAGCAGTAACAGAAGTCCCAAAAGGGTGGGTTTTATATATTTTCTATGAATATTACTTTATGAAAATTGACATGTAGTAGAGTTGGCTTCTACTCCTATTTAAGCCTGTGTTATTTATTATTATTTTATGACATCAACAGAGATGGTAAGATAATTTAAAATTTTAGCTGTCTTTCTCCTACAGAACTCCAAGGTATCTGAAGACAAAGAGACTAAGGATTCAAAGAGTTAAACAATTCCAAAAATGATTATCAGTGACAACTGTGTTTCCTATTATCCATGTTTATATTTGTTTAGTTAATTTCTCACCTGTCATAGTTGATATTTCAGAAGATTCAATATATGTCATTGATACTAAAAATGAAAAATAAATTGTTATAATGCTACTAAAATGTGATCAGAGAATCCAGTTATAAAATCAAATTTTGCCCACCTTTTCTTGCCCTTCTTCAGCCAACTTCTGGATTTTTCTAGCATAAAATCGACCTGTTCTCAATAATACCATTAAAAAAAGACTAAGAGTTACTCATGCTTTTCTTTTCTCATCCCTTTCTTTCATAGACAAACCACTTTAATGACGACATTTTTAAAACTTAGTGATTTCCCACGCACATGTAATGCTCTGCCTTGTTCAAAGTACCCCCCCTCAAAAAGAAAAAGAAAAAAAAGACAAAACTGTACCATTTGGTTTGGTCCCAGATTATACTGTTTATCTCCATTCTTTGCAATAATCTGATTACCCATTCCTCAATGAATTTACATTACAATTATATGCTTACTAAAAATATTCTCATATGAATATAATATGTTTATATTTTGTCAGTATAGATTTTCTTACCTGGACTAATTGTTACTCCAGTCACAGGTGGACCAAAAGATGTCAGTGGCACTAAAAGATAAAAATAATATATCTTATAAACTTAGTTCATACAAGTTTCTAAAAAAAATAAATAAAAATGTTTATTTTAAAAGATTAAAAAGAACAGTTTTCTTTACCATTGTACCATATGAAATAAGTATAACAATATTTATAAACATAGTATGTATATAATAACAACATAATTACTGCAACAAGGAGGCAATAAATATAAATAATTAAGCGGTTTGCCTTATCTTTTAATATTCTCTACTTAGCACTTACCTTTAATATTCTTTATTTAACACTTTGCAATGAACTGATAGGTTCTTGAAGGCAAGTGTAACACTAATCATTTTGCTTTAGCTCATGAATGATTTGAAAATAACTTTAAATTAAGATGAATTTGTAAATTATACTATTTATAAAAGTATAAAACTAAATTCACTTAAATTTAAAAGTTATTTTCAAATCATTCCATGAGCTAAAGCAAATGATAGTGTTACACTTGCCCTTCAAGAACCTATCAGTTCATTGCAAAGTGTTAAATAAAGAATATTAAGGTAAGTGCTAAGTAGAGAATATTAAAAGATAAGGCAAACCGCTTAATTATTTATTATTTATTGCCTCCTTGTTGCAGTAATTATGTTGTTATTATATACATACTATGTTATAAATATTGTTATACTTATTTCATATGGTAGCAATGGTAAAGAAAACTGTTCTTTTTAATCTTTTAAAAATAAAACATTTTTATATGTTTTTAGGAAACTTGTATGACTAAGTTTATAAGATATATTATTTTTATCTTTTAGTGCCACTGACATCTTTTGGTCCACCTGTGACTTGGAGTAACAATTAGTCAGGTAAGAAATCTATACTGACAAATATAAACTATTATTTCATTATGAGAATATTTTTAGTAAGCATATAATTGTAATGTAAATTCATTGAGGAATGGGTAATCAGTTATTGCAAAGAATGGAGATAAACAGTATAATCTGGGACAAAACCAAATGGTACAGTTTTGTCTTTTTTTTTCTTTTTCTTTTGAGGGGGGTACTTTGAACAAGGCAGAGCATTACATGTGCGTGGGAAATCCTAAGTTTAAAAATGTCGTCATTAAAGTGGTTTGTCTATGATAAAGAAAGGGATTGAGAAAAGAAAAGCAGTGAGTAACTCTTAGTCTTTTTTTAATGGTATTATTGAGAACAGGTCGATTTTTTATGCTAGAAAAATCCAAGAAGTTGGCTGAAGAAGGGCAAGAAAAAGGTGGGCAAAATTTGATTTTATAACTGGATTCTCTGATCCACATTTTAGTAGCATTATAACAATTTATTTTCATTTTTAGTATCAAATGACATATATTGAATCTTCTGAAATATCAACTATGACAGGTGAGAATTAACTAAACAAATATAAACATGGATAATAGGAAACACAGTTGTCACTGATAATCATTTTTGGAATTGGTTTAACTCTTTGAATCCTTAGTCTCTTTGTCTTCAGATACCTTGGAGTTCTGTAGAGAAAGACAGCTAAAAATTTTAAATTATCTTACCATCTCTGTTGATGTCATAAAATAATAATTAAATAACACAGGCTTAAATAGGAGTAGAAGCCAACTCTACTACATGTCAATTTTCATAAGTAATATTCATAGAAATATATAAAACCCACCTTTTGGGACTTCTGTTTACTGCTGTCTCATTAAAGTCTGGATGAAAGTTTCCAAAGTTAATCTACATGCACCTTACTCTGCTTTCACTCATTCCCACCACAAAATTTACTACCTCCACTTGTAGTGCTATGATTTCCTCATTCAATGTGCATCAGTTCCAAAATTCAACTGATCATCAACATTTAGGATTTATTATTTTTGTCCCTCATTCCATTTTTCTCACATAATCCTGAATTTGTGGTATTAATCAGGTTTCAACAAGTGAAAGGCCATTCTAATTGATGTTTGAACATCAGTAAGTTGCCATATGCAGCATGATTCAATAAGAAAATAATAATCTGCCTAGATGATTTTAGTTGGAATACAAATTAAATGATTATTCTATATTTGTTGATATTTTACATATTCATTATCAGGGAAATATAAATATATTCTATTTTGGTAAGATTTAATTATAAATGGATCAATACTAATCAATTGAGTTAAAAAATGCACTATCATCATTTTAATGCATATATATAGTGTATGAAATCTATAAAACACAAAGTAACTTTTTATTACAACATGGACTTTTGAAAATATTTCTAATCAAAGCTTTAATTAATAGTAATTTTTTCTTGTGTTAATTGTCAGCAGTTTGGGATAGAGATCTAGTGTAAAAACCTTTTGAGATCTTTTTTTTTCTTTTTTATACTAATTCCTATATCTATAACTTCAGAATTTATCATGAGTTAACAGACCAATACTGTTTGAATTATTACTATTATTGAAGTTTCCTTGTAAGCAATAGATTTTTTTTTGTAATGTTTATCGATTATATGGAAATCTGATCTCTGTGATGAAATAACAGGAATTCTTCCAAGTTGTAGCTGTGTCATGACTACTGTATGATTGCACCAATTGGAAGCTAACAAAATGCTTTTTAAAAAAAAATGCTTGATAAGAACTATATGAGGATGCTGTTTTCAACAAATCCTGGAAGATATATAGAAAATTCAGTTTTACATTCATATCTTTTTAGTTATGTACAGAAACTATCTCATTTAATTTTAATGATAAAATGATTACTTTTTCTTTAAATAAACCCAGTAAAGATAAATAAATCCATTATTAAACAAAAAAATCAAGTAACTTAAATTACTATTTTATGAACAGTACTTAAAAACTTAAACATTAAATATTTATTAGATTTTCAAAATATACCAATATATACTATATAATTAGAATAAAGAGTCAATCATAAAAATTTTGATTTTGTTACATTTCAGCTCCAGAAACAGCTTTTGGTACACCTGAAACTTTAAAGCCAACTATGACAGGTGAAACTTTATCTAATAAATCAAAGGTTACAAATTCTAACATTTGATTATTTGTACTTATTTTTCATTTACAAAATGTTATAAAATTTACATTAAAATGATTTCTAGGGTTTCTAACTTATTTATTTCTTAATGCATATATTATGTGTGGGAATTAGGAAGAAATTCTTTAAAAATGCAATTATATTTATGATTTAAGAGATATAATTTATTCAAACTAAAGTATACAATTCAAGCAAAGTAAATACATTTTACCTTGTTAGCATCATGTGGGGTAGACAATTTGGACTTATAACCCAAGTATCTTGTTTACTGAGCAAAGATGCAGCATGACTGGCTGTTTCAAAATTCTATTTAAAAAGGGCTTCAGACAATTCTCAGTGAGTCTTTTTGAGTAACAACCAAAATTTCTGTGCTCTAGAATCAAAGAGCAGCCAACTTTCAATTGTTTTTATACCTAAGACTTTTTAGTATAGTCACTACCATTTTTACACTATCTTTCTACTTTAATCTTGCCAAAGTAATATTTCTCTATTTTCTTTAAGCTATTCTAAACTATTTAAGATATCAGGAACATTGGGGACTATTTTGTTTGGAAAATGCTCTGAGAGTGACCAGGTGACACATGGGATGGTGTTGGTGAATTGAATCTGCTGATTTTTTTGAAACAGTATCTTGTGGCAGCCACAATTAGAATAAATAGTGAATAATTAAATTTTGATTTTGTTACATTTCAGTTCCAAAAATATCTTTTGGTACACCTGAAACTAGAAAAACTACAGGTAAGACTTTATCTACTAAACCATAGCATTAAAGAATAATAAAAAAAAAAAATAATTTTCAGTCATAAGATGTCTTTTACTTCAATTCATAAACCAGAAATAATTAGGATGAAGAAATTATTGAAAAAAGTTCCAACAAATTATTTTAATTTAGAGAAAAAGATAAATATCTGTTAGTAGTTGATTCCCAACTTCCTAAACTTTTATAAAACACATCATTTCTGTGTGCAATTTCTGTGTGTAATGTAAACAATATAGAAATATTCTGGTTTAAATAAATTGTAAGAAACTATGGAATTTTTTTCCAATGAAAAGAAAAGTTAATGAAATGTAAAAAGTTTTCAGACAGTAAATTTCACTCAGGATTAGAAAGTTGTTCAGCATTACTCAATGATTGTAATGGTACAGCTCGACCAGTTGATGTAAAAAAAAACAAATCAAAACTTAATGAAATAAAATATTTTTCTGCAATAACTCCTTTTTTATCATACCTTTAAAGAATAACATTGATATTTCATTTCTTGGGTATTCATTTCATTTATTTTACCTTGATGTAAGAGGTTGTGTGTATATATATATATATATATATAAAAGAGAGAGAGAGAGATTTAAAGCTATTGTTTATCTATAATCCTTTAAAAAATTAAAATATTCATTATGTTGCAGCCCTGTACAATTTATCTTTGATGACAAATTCATTGAATAACATTGTTTGTAGACATTCTGATAGTGTTTTCAAACAATGTTATTCAATGAATTAGGATTATATTTATATCCAACAGTTTTGCCTTGATTGTGATGAATACAACAATTAAGATCTCACCATGTCTTTACTTCTGTGCCAGTATAAATGAGTACTGTAGTTAGTAACTGATAGTTAGTATTAAATGAAATATAGAAAATTCAGTTTTCCATTCATATCTTTTTAGTTATGTGCAGAAACAGTCTCATTTATTTTTAATGATAAAATTATTCATTTTTTTAAAAATAAACTCAGTAAAGATAAATAAATCTATTATTAAACAAATTAAACATAAGGATTTGTTAGATTTTCAAAATATGCTGATATATACTGTATGATTAGAATAAACAGTCAATGATTAAAAATTTTGATTTTGTTACATTTCAGCTCCAGAAACAGCTGTTGGTACACCTGTAACTCTAATACCAACTATGACAGGTGAGACTTTATCTAATAAATCAAAAGCATTACAGAAAAAAATGAAGGAATAATCAAAAAATATCCTATAAGATGTCTTTTAGTTGAATTCATAAACCAGAAATAATGAGGATGAAAGAATTTGTAAGAAATTTTACTTTTTAACATTATATTTTTGTGTTATTCTTCGAGACACAATTTTATTCTGTTTGAATTTTTTTTTGCTTTGTCACTTTTCTGTCTTTTTTTTTCTGTTTTTGTCTCTGTTTCTTTTTCTGTTCATGTCTCTGACAAACTTCTGAATTAACTATAATTTGCCTTTTGGCTTATAGGTGACTTGATTGTTGAAAAATCTATAAAGCTACAAATTATAAAATGACAGTCTTATTGAAAAATCTAAGTATATGCAGCATCCTGATACGGTTATTAGTGTGTGGGTAGGTTAGAGTAACCTCCCTTTATTAATAATAACTTAGAGTGACTAGTCGTGGTGTTATGCAAATGTTAGTGGCAGGCCGTTGGTAAGTCTCTACTTAATGACCGGTGGGCGCCGCCATTTGCATTCTGGACTTCATACGTCGTATGAGACGGTCAATTCCTGTTACTCTTCTTACATGGCGCTGTGAACGCAGGATTTTTTGAACTACAAGGAATTATCAACTTCACGTCAAGTACTTTCTAAGGGTTCGTCAAACTGGAGACCAGTGAAGATCTTCGTCAAACTGGAGACTAGTGAAGATTTTTGTCAAACTCGTCAAACTGGAGACCAGTGAACATTTGCAACGCTCGCGACGCAGGGTGTGACCACCAAGAAACTTGTCCCCACAAATGCGGGGATAATCGCATGGGTACTCAGGCGCATACGGGCAAACTGGAGAAATCGTCAAACTGGAGACCAGTGAACATTTGCGGTTGAACTGTCACTTCCTCTGCAAAATATACCCTGTTGTTGACGGTCCACAGTGGTTCACACCGAAAATGTCGAACCCACCCATAGATCTTGAGCCCTTAGAGCAACGCCCTCCTGATGATATCATGGATACTGACGGGGACTTCAATGTCGCGCTGCCCAGCGCTGAAAACAAACCCGAGGAAGAAGAAATGGAAGTTGACGACGCCACAGATGCGACAGAGGACAACACAGCATTTACACCTGGTTGAACCCTTACCGTCAAGGCAACGCTCGCGACGCAGGGTGTGACCACCAAGAAACTGGTCCCCACAAATGCGGGGATAATCGCACGGGTACTCAGGCGCATACAGGCAAAGATGACCACATTAAACTATCCCGTGATCACAGGGGGAGGGGCATGTATGGGTTGGTTGGAGTAACCTCCCTTTATTAATAGTAACTTAGAGTGACCAATCATGGTGTTATGCAAATGTTAGTGGCAGGTCGTCGGTAAGTCTCTACTTAATAAATGGTGGACGCTGCCATTTGCATTCTGGACTTCGTACGCCGTATGAGACGATCAATTCGTGTTACTCTTCTTACAATTAGTTGAATTCTGATCTGAAATTTTCAATCTATAATGTTCAATCTATGAGATTTATCTCCATCGACAAGGAAATTACATTGAAAAATAAATATTTGTGTAAAATAAATGTTTTTTCATCACTAAGCTATAGGGTTATTGATAAACCTACATAAAGAATATTCAAATTTTAATAATTTTGTTTTTATGATATTTTACAAATAATTAAGTTTACTTATGAATATGAAACATGAATATTGAGAATTCATCTTTGACTGTTTGTCTAAGACTTTTTAGTATAGTCACTACCATTTTTACACTATCTTTCTACTTTTATCTTGCCAAAGTAATATTTCTCTATTTTCTTTAAGCTATTCTAAACTATTTAAGATATCAGGAAGAGTGGGGACTATTTTGTTTGGTGAAAATGCCCTGAGAGTGACCAGGTCACAGATGGTTTCAGACATGGGATGGTGTTGGTGAATTGAATCTGCTGATTTTTTGAAACAGTATCTTGTGGCAGCCACAATTAGAATAAATAGTCAATAATTAAATTTTGATTTTGTTACATTTCAGTTCCAAAAATATCTTTTGGTACACCTGAAACTAGAAAAACTACAGGTAAGACTTTATCTACTAAACCATAGCATTAAAGAATAATAAAAAAAAATAATATCTTATTTTCACTCATAAGATGTCTTTTACTTCAATTCATAAACCAGAAATAATTAGGATGAAGAAATTATTGAAAAAAAGTTCCAACAAATTATTTTAATTTAGAGAAAAGATAAATATCTGTTAGTAGTTGATTCCCAACTTCCTAAACTTTTATAAACACATCATTTCTGTGTGCAATTTCTGTGTATAATGTAAACAATATAGAAATATTCTGATTTAAATAAATTGTAAGAGACTATGGAATTTTTTCCAATGAAAAGAAAAGTTAATGAAATGTAAAAAGTTTTCAGACAGTAAATTTCACTCAGGATTAGAAAGTTGTTCAGCATTACTCAATGATTGTAATGGTACAGCTCGACCAGTTGATGTAAAAAAACAAATCAAAACTTAATGAAATAAAATATTTTTCTGCAATAACTCCTTTTTTCATACCTTTAAAGAATAACATTGATATTTCATTTCTTGGGTATACATTTCATTTATTTTACCTTGATGTAAGAGGTTGTGTGTGTGTGTATATATATATATATATTATATATATATATATATACACACACACTATATATATATATATATATATTATATATAGAGAGAGAGAGAGAGATTTAAAGCTATTGTTTATCTATAATCCTTTAAAAATTAAAATATTCATTATGTTGCAGCCCTGTACAATTTATCTTTGATGACAAATTCATTGAATAACATTGTTTGTAGACATTCTGATAGTGTTTTCAAACAATGTTATTCAATGAATTAGGATTATATTTATATCCAACAGTTTTGCCTTGATTGTGATGAATACAACAATTAAGATCTCACCATGTCTTTACTTCTGTGCCAGTATAAATGAGTACTGTAGTTAGTAACTGATAGTTAGTATTAAATGAAATATAGAAAATTCAGTTTTCCATTCATATCTTTTTAGTTATGTGCAGAAACAGTCTCATTTATTTTTAATGATAAAATTATTCATTTTTTAAAAATAAACTCAGTAAAGATAAATAAATCTATTATTAAACAAATTAAACATAAGGATTTGTTAGATTTTCAAAATATGCTGATATATACTGTATGATTAGAATAAACAGTCAATGATTAAAAATTTTGATTTTGTTACATTTCAGCTCCAGAAACAGCTGTTGGTACACCTGTAACTCTAAAACCAACTATGACAGGTGAGACTTTATCTAATAAATCAAAAGCATTACAGAAAAAAATGAAGGAATAATCAAAAATATCCTATAAGATGTCTTTTAGTTGAATTCATAAACCAGAAATAATGAGGATGAAAGAATTTGTAAGAAATTTTACTTTTTAACATTATATTTTTGTGTTATTCTTCGAGACACAATTTTATTCTGTTTGAATTTTTTTTGCTTTGTCACTTTTCTGTCTTTTTTTTTCTGTTTTTCTGTCTCTGTTTCTTTTTCTGTTCATGTCTCTGACAAACTTCTGAATTAACTATAATTTGCCTTTTGGCTTATAGGTGACTTGATTGTTGAAAAATCTATAAAGCTACAAATTATAAAATGACAGTCTTATTGAAAAATCTAAGTATATGCAGCATCCTGATACGGTTATTAGTGTGTGGGTAGGTTAGCATTTGTTAGTGAGCATTTGCGGTTAAACTGTCGCTTCCTCTGCAAAATATACCCCGTTGTTGACGGTCCATAGTGGTTCACACCGAAAATGTCAACCCACCCGTAGATCTTGAGCCCTTAGAGCAACGCCCTCCTGATGATATCATGGATACTGACGGGGACTTCAATGTCGCGCCACCCAGCGCTGAAAACAAACCCCAGGAAGAAGAAATGGAGCTTGACCACGGCACCGATGCGACAGAGGACAACACAGAGCATCTACACCTGGTTGAACCCCTACCGTCAAGGCAACCCTCGTATCACAGGGTGCGACTGCCAAGAAACTTGTCCCACAAATGCGGGATAATCGCACGGGTACTCAGGCGCATACGGCAAAGATGACCACGTCAAACTATCCCATGGTCACAGGGGGGAGGGGCATGTGTGGGTTGGTTAGAGTAATCTCCCTTTATTAATAGTAACTTAGATTGACCAGTCGTGGTGTTATGCAAATGTTAGTGGCAGGCCGTCAGTAAGTCTCTACTTAATGACCGGTGGACGCTGCCATTTGCATTCTGGACTTCGTACATCGTATGAGACAGTCGATTCGTGTTACTCTTCTTACAATTATTTGAATTCTGATCTGAAATTTTCAATCTATAATGTTCAATCTATGAGATTTATCTCCATCGACAAGGAAATTACATTGAAAAATAAATATTTGTGTAAAATAAATGTTTTTTCATCACTAAGCTATAGGGTATTGATAAACCTACATAAAGAATATTCAAATTTTAATAATTTTGTTTTTATGATATTTTACAAATAATTAAGTTTACTTATGAATATGAAACATGAATATTGAGAATTCATCTTTGACTGTTTGTCTAAGACTTTTTAGTATAGTCACTACCATTTTTACACTATCTTTCTACTTTTATCTTGCCAAAGTAATATTTCTCTATTTTCTTTAAGCTATTCTAAACTATTTAAGATATCAGGAAGAGTGGGGACTATTTTGTTTGGTGAAAATGCCCTGAGAGTGACCAGGTCACAGATGGTTTCAGACATGGGATGGTGTTGATGAATTGAATCTGCTGATTTTTTGAAACAATATCTGGTGGCAGCCACAATTAGAATCAATAATTAAATTTTGATTTTGTTACATTTCAGTTCCAAAAATATCTTTTGGTACACCTGAAACTAGAAAAACTACAGGTAAGACTTTATCTACTAAACCATAATATTAAAGAATAATAAAAAAAATAATATCTTATTTTCAGTCATAAGATGTCTTTTACTTCAATTCATAAACCAGAAATAATTAGGATGAAGAAATTATTGAAAACGAGTTCCAACAAATTATTTTAATTTAGAGAAAAAGATAAATATCTGTTAGTAGTTGATTCCCAACTTCCTAAACTTTTATAAAACACATCATTTCTGTGTGCAATTTCTGTGTGTAATGTAAACAATATAGAAATATTCTGGTTTAAATAAATTGTAAGAGACTATGGAATTTTTTCCAATGAAAAGAAAAGTTAATGAAATGTAAAAAGTTTTCAGACAGTAAATTTCACTCAGGATTAGAAAGTTGTTCAGCATTACTCAATGATTGTAATGGTACAGCTCGACCAGTTGATGTAAAAAAACAAATCAAAACTTATGAAATAAAATATTTTTCTGCAATAACTCCTTTTTTTATCATACCTTTAAAGAATAACATTGATATTTCATTTCTTGGGTATACATTTCATTTATTTTACCTTGATGTAAGAGATTGTGTGTGTGTGTGTATATATATATATAATATATATATATATATATATATATACACACACACACACACACTATCTATATATATATATATAATATATATATAGGATAAGAGAGAGAGAGAGAGATTTAAAGCTATTGTTTATCTATAATCCTTTAAAAATTTAAAATATTCATTATGTTGCAGCCCTGTACAATTTATCTTTGATGACAAATTCATTGAATAACATTGTTTGTAGACATTCTGATAGTGTTTTCAAACAATGTTATTCAATGAATTAGGATTATATTTATATCCAACGGTTTTGCCTTGATTGTGATGAATACAACAATTAAGATCTCACCATGTCTTTACTTCTGTGCCAGTATAAATGAGTACTGTAGTTAGTAACTGATAGTTAGTATTAAATGAAATATAGAAAATTCAGTTTTCCATTCATATCTTTTTAGTTATGTACAGAAACAGTCTCATTTATTTTTAATGATAAAATTATTCATTTTTTTAAAAATAAACTCAGTAAAGATAAATAAATCTATTATTAAACAAATTAAACATAAGGATTTGTTAGATTTTCAAAATATGCTGATATATACTGTATGATTAGAATAAACAGTCAATGATTAAAAATTTTGATTTTGTTACATTTCAGCTCCAGAAACAGCTGTTGGTACACCTGTAACTCTAATACCAACTATGACAGGTGAGACTTTATCTAATAAATCAAAGCATTACAGAAAAAAATGAAGGAATAATCAAAATATCCTATAAGATGTCTTTTAGTTGAATTCATAAACCAGAAATAATGAGGATGAAAGAATTTGTAAGAAATTTTACTTTTTAACATTATATTTTTGTGTTATTCTTCGAGACACAATTTTATTCTGTTTGAATTTTTTTTGCTTTGTCACTTTTCTGTCTTTTCTGTTTTTCTGTGTTTCTTTTTCTGTTCATGTCTCTGCAAATTGAATTACATAACTCATAGGTGACTTGATGTGGAAAAGCGTTATAAAGTGTAAACACCACCTGGCGGGCTGCGAGGCTCTTTTGCACACTCCTGCAACCTCTTGGCGTGTGCATCTTCGCCTGCACTCCTACTTCTTGGCCATGATCATTCGTCTGCTGGCTATCTACTAGGACCTGTCCAACGTTGCGCATATGTGCTCAAAACATCTCGCAGGGGCCCCCAGCCAAAGGGTGTTTACAAACAAACAGATCACAAAGATAAAGAGAGATACAACAACATAAGAGTTGAAGACAAGACAATGTTCAGTCAGTGACATCAAGAAAAGGGCGGGAGAGATTAATGAACTGACTGTATCCATCTGCGCTATCTCTACTGGTTGTCGAGATGGGGGGGTTCGTCGCGCGCTTCCTGTATAGCTCTGTGAAGGCTAGCGCGTCTAATGGGCATCTCACATCTTAATCTGTCAGTGTTCAGGGCCCATCTGCTCTCACGCTGTCCAGAAGCAACTTGCCCTCTCTCCGTGGTGCCCAAAGAACTAACTAGTCATTGCCCTCCCTTCGTCCTAGGGACAACTGTTTTAACGCTAAACCCAGTTCCCCAATTCTCATTCTCACTCTCGGTATGAAATCTCATCCTCCTAGATCTTATCAACCCTCCGGGATTTGAAAGGGTTCCTTTGTTAAAAAGACCACCCTCATGATTTTTATGACCAACTTGGTCAACTATTAAGTGCCAAAGGACCAACATTGTTGTCTGCTTCTGGCTTTATCACTTTTCAATGTCCAACCCTAATCATCCTGCGTGTTTTGACCGACATTACATACTTTACGCCTACTTACACAATACAACAACAACAGATGTATGGATAGCAACTATGCAGTAACTACATTATACATATATATATTCACACCTTATCTACACTAGAACACCGCGATGAGTGTTATATAATATATGTGGTTTGACTTACTACCTTTTTAATTCGATTACTAACTATTAAAGATACAAGCATTTATATGCTCAACTATCGCACCCACCATGTATTATAAAAGCTACAAATTAATAAAATGACGTTAGTAAAAATTAGTATATGCGCATCCGGTAGCGTATGTGAGTTGGTAACTCCCTTTATCAATAATAACTTAGAGTACCTAGTTGTGGGTATGCAAATTTTTTGTGGCAGGCTCATCAGAGTCTCTAATTAATGAGGGTGCGATGGCGCCGCCATTTGCATTCTTGGACTTCATACGTCGTATGGAATGGTGACGTCTTACTCTTTTTATCTGGCGCTGTGAACTGCAGGATTTTGAACATACAGAAGGAAATTATAACTTCACGTCGAGTACTTTCTAAGATTCGTCAAACTGGAGACCAGTGAAGATTTTTGTCAAACTGGTATGTCCGAGTGAGAGAATTTCTGTGCAACGTTGGAGACAGTGTAGCTTGCGATGTTGAACGATTGCTTCTTCTGCAAAATATTATCCTGTGTTGACAGTCTACAGTGGTTCACACCGAAAATGTCGAACTCACCTGTAGATGTCAAACCCTTAGTGAGCAACGCCCTCCTGATGATATCATGGATACTTAACGAGCGTTCAATTGTCGCGCGCCCCAGCGCTCTTTGGAAACTAATCCAAGAAGAAAAATGGAGTTGACGACGCCGCAGAAGCACCAGAGACAACACAGAGCATCTACACCTGGTTGAAAACCCTTACAGGGTGCGCACTGCCAAGAAACTGTCCCAATAAATGCGTGGACAATCGCACCAGGGGGGAGGGCATGTGTGGTAGTTAGAGTAACCTCCTTTATTAATAGTAACTTAGAATGACCAACGTGGTGTTATGCAAATGTTAGTAGAGTCCGTCGGTAAGTCCTAACTTAATGATGGTAAGCAGCCGCCATTGGCACTTTGGACTTGTATGTTGTATGAACGATTCCAATTCGTGTTACTCTTCTTACACAATTATTTGATTTCTGAATCTGAAATTTTCACTCTATTAATTTTCAAGTCTATGAGATTTATCTTAGATCGACAAGGAAGATGTGACATTGAAAAAAAAATTTTGTGTAAAATAAATGTTTTTTTCGATTCACTAAGCATAGGGTTTTGATTAACCTACATTAAAGAATATTCAAATTTTAATAATTTTGTTTTTATGGATATTTTACAGAATAATTAAGTTACTTATGAATATGAAAAACCGATGAATATGGAGAATTGCATCTTTGACTGTTTGTTGTCTTAAGACTTTTAGTTAGTCACTACATTTTTTACACTATCTTTCTACTTTTATCTTGCCAAAGTATATTCTTCTATTTTCTTTAAGCTATTCTAAACTATTAAATATCAGGAAGAGTGGCGGACTATTTGTTGTCGAAAATGCCGCTGAGAGTGACCAGTCACTGATGGTTTAGACATGGATGGTGTTGGTGAATTGAATTGCTGATTTTTTGAAAACAATTCTTGTGGCAGCCACAATTAGAATAGAAATAGTAGAATAATCAAATTTGATTTTGTTCTACTACACCATAGCATTAAAGAAAAAGTTCATGAATAATAAAAAAATATTTATTTTAAGTCATAGATGTCTTTTACTTCAATTCAATAAACCAGAAATAATTAGGATGAAGAAATATTGAAAAAAGAGGTTTCCAACAATTATTTTAATTTAGAGAAAAAGATAAATATCTGTTTAGTAGTGTTCACAACTTCCTAAACTTTTATAAACACTTATTTCTCCAGTAAAATATTACCTTACGACTTTGTAATTTGTAAAAGAGAATAATTAAATAGTACAATTTCTTTTTTTTGTGTATTATACACAATTTCAAGTTGAAAAAATCACGTTAGGGTTCTAAAAGTTCTTTTACATTATTTCAATTATAATAATTTTTTTTGGGCACATTGTTATCTTAGTATACCAAAGTTTGTAGGTACCACTATTGCCTAGCAACTCTTATCATATTAAATGATAAGTCAGTAAGTTTCTGCATCACAGATTTACCACTCAGTAATTTTTCACAGAATGTTGATTATATTTTTGCAGTTGTGGGTGGCATTACGAAAGATATTTGGTTTGTATTGTGAATGATAAACCAGGTATACATTTTATTTAAAGGTCGAAAATGGGCATAATTTGTTTATGATTCGTAAGCAGTGGACAGAAGAAGAAATAGATCAATATTTTTTGTACATGTTTTTTTTTTTTTTTCAAGAAACACATAATTATGTAATGTATGGAGATAGTTTGTGACTGATCAAGCATGTCAGAATGTTTGTGAAGTTTTGTCCTGGAGATTTTTGGTAAGTGATGTGTTCTACATTTCGCACTGTGGTTGGCGAACATGATAATATATTTATTAAAAATAGATCAATATTGTATAATTCAGAAAATAACCAACATACTAAAATATTCACATGGCTTTATTCGATTAGTTGTTTTGATATATGGCTTCTACGATAATTTGCACAAAAGGAAAGAAATATTAAATGTATTTCCATGGGCAATTACAATTTAAACAAAATAAAATAATCTATTTTAAATGAATTATAAGAAACTGCTAGATTTTTCTGATTGAAAACCAAAAGTTAATTGAAGTGTAAAAAGTTTTCAAAAGAAATAAATCACCTCGGGAAAGAAAATTAAACTATTTAGTATTACTCATACAATATACTACTCCATCAGTTAATGTAAAAAACAATTCAAAACTTTAATGAATAAAATATTTTTCTGTAATAAATACATTTTTTCATTATGGCCTTTAAAGTGTTAACATTAATTTTACCTTGATGTGAGAAGAACAAAACGAATTGAGGTACCTTAGTTTACTATTTTATAAACAGGTACTTAGAAAATTGAAACATTAAAGATTTATTAGATTTTCAAAATATACCAATATATATGGTATAATTAGAATAAAAGTCAGATAATAAAAAAGTCATTTGGTACATTTCAGGTCCAGAAATATATTTTAGACGACTGAGAACTGTAGATACCAGAACTACAACAGGTGAGACTTTATCAATAAATCAAAAGTATTACAGAAAAAATGAAAGTAGTTAATAATCAAAAATTCCTTTTTCACTCATCAGATGTTTTTACTTGATTCATAAACCAGAAATAATGGGATGAACGAAATTTGTAAGAAAGTTCTTACTTTTTAACATTATATTTTGTGTTATTCTTACGAGGAAACCATTTTATTCCTCTAGAGATTTGGTTGAGTGACTAGTATTTGCGTTGTGCAAGCTGAGTCAGTTCTGACATTCAATTTGGTAGGTTGGCTATTCTATTATGTATCTGGCCAAGTCTCTCTCTCTCGTGCTGGTTTTATGTGGATACCTTTATACATACATACTGATACTTGACTGCTGTTCTGACAGTTTGGTT
>CM042152.1:103568204-103608496 GCA_023376005.1 Doryteuthis pealeii
GTTATTATTGCTACTTGTCCAGAATTGAACTACAACCTAGAGATGTTGTCATCTATAACTGTATTAAATTCAATCCTTATGTCCAAACTGAACAATCAGAGTGAATTTTTGAACTTATAAGCATGTTGTTTTGGGTTTTTTTATGATTTTTAATCTAATTCTAGCCTTTTAATAGTTGAATAATCCAAATAATCCAAATTATCAAGTCTCATCTCCAAAATTCAGAAATAGTCTGATTTATCTTTACTTGTTTTAATTTGTGTCTGAAAATTATATTTTAGGTCTGTTTGAGAGAGAAAAAACAACACACAAAAAAACAAATATATACTCAATGGCTAGCAGTACTTAGAAGATCCGTGGAACTTAAGGAGTCTGCTGTCACTAAGACCCAGTAAAAGCACCAGTAAACTGGTGTGCAGAATCACAAGAAGTAAAATAATAGACAATCAACCACAGAATTAAACAAATGGAACAACTGAGCAGTCATGACTGGTGCAGAAGAGATCCACTGCGAAGTAATAACAAATGCACATATGGATGAAAAAGAAAACTACAAAAACTAGAAAATTAGAAATGGAGAAAAACAACTATATGGATACTTCAAGTGATAAATGCCAAGAGATTACACTTGGAACATGGCTACAAAAGTTATAAGAGATTCAGTTTTCTCTCTGAGGTTCCTCAGAGAGAAACTGAATCTCTTCATAATTGCAAACAAAAATTCCATTAAGACCAATTAATATCAAGTGAAAATAGATAAGTCATAACAGATAGCAAGTGTTAGGATGACGCGGAGACAGAGATGAAGCAGTAATCATAATAAGTGAATTCCAGTATAATATTACAAAAGAAGTACAAGATAGGTATGATTCATGGAAAAGGTGATCCATGTGAATTATTCCAAGAAATAATTTTGACCATACTACCAAATTGGCAATCACCAGACCATAATCAATCCCAAAGAAAGAGATGCATAAAATTCTCTGTGATTTTGAGAAAAAGACTGGAGGAATTGAATATTTAGTAACTAGAAGAAGATAACTCTAGCTGTGCACTAAATAAATTGCATTTTAATTTTTAACTACATAGATGTATATCTCTTTATAATTCCTTATTCATTTAGTACCAATATCTCTTCATCAAGTCAATTCAATTTTCACTTTGCTTCTTTTTTGACACTTTTTCTTCTTTATTAAGACAATATATTATTATTTTTTAACTTGTAATTCTTATCTTATTCCCGATTTTATCAACAACCATAGTAATTATTCTACAGTACAACTGTTAGAAAAGCAGGATAGGAATTAAAGAATAACCACTGGGATGATTTGACCCTCACTTTCCTTATCATAACCTGAGAGTTGTGATAAAAAGCAAGCAACCACAATAAAGAAAATAATTACTAGTTGGTAAACTCTATTTGCTTATGTATATAACTGTATACTTTTATAATACTATACTTTTATGTACCTTGTATATAATTTACTTTTTTCTTTGCTAATGTTGTTTTTGTTTTTCTTCATTTAACATTGTTTCAAAAATGTCCCATAGATGTTTGATGTTTTATATTATTATTGAATTCTTCTTCCAGTGGGTTGCATAAATAGAAAGACATGGATGGTTCAGTGCAGACTCAGACATTGAAGTGGTCCACCAGCGATACTAATACAAAGTATCAAATTTAGACTAACAAGCGGAGGCTTGAGATCGGGAGAAGATGTAAATCCTTGGGTGCAAAATATTTCTACAAGAGGATTTTCAAATTGGAGTGCAGTCAAACTATATTATGACCAACAATATTAAAAACATTAGAGTTTACTGCGAACAAACAGTGAAGGGTTTCTAAATGAAATTCCGGTATGGATCTTCTATTACTTTATATTTTCCACCCATATGTTTTCTTGTTGTAGATCTTCTCGTTTTCCCCTTAACATTAAACAAATCTACTGTGCATTAGCTAACTATAATAGTTGACAAGACAGTAACCATTTTTTCAATACTGCTTTTTGATGTAGTCAGAATGATTTCATTCACATCCTCATCAAACTTGATGCCACTCGCTTTTACATTTTGCTGGTACCGGAAATGTCTACCAAGCAGGAAATCTCACCCCCCCCTCACTTGGATCCCTGGGGGCGTGTCTTATGTGTAGTAATAGCCATATTTAGGATTATTTTCATGAAAACATGCATATGGAGTGCCGATCCAACATTGCTTCTGGGTTGTCATCTTTCCAGTGGTCCACTTGTCTCCTAGCTTATCACCGACTCTTTTCCTTGGTCATCATCTGGTTATTTCCAGAAAGTTCACTGTGTAATCCAAATATAATTTGTAATCATACACCAGTAAGTACAATTCTAGGCAGGCGATTCTGTAGCAAAAATTCACCAAGCACAATGACGCTTCAACACACACAAAAATAATGCAACTGTCATTGATCTTTTAAAGCTGGAGTGACCATGAGAAAGTATGTATTATCACTTCTGTCTCAGGGCGAACAATTGATTGCCCCATCATTTTCTTTCTGGGATCTAACACTTGAAAGGTGTGCATTCACAATGAACACTGTGTGGTTCTAGATATAGTAGGATTGGGAACTACTACTCATATAAATATTCAAAATGGGGTAGATGAAGCTTCTTAGTCTTTGATGGCAATACCATCTAGACAAGAAAGTCTGTATAAAACCTCCACTGCCTCATTCCAAAGAAAGGCTAGAAGAATAAACCTGAACTCAAAATCTGGAGTTGGAGTCCCTTCAGGTGGTATTATGCTGAACTTTAGCACTATCCACCAACTCTTCTGACACTATCATTGCCAAACTGCATTGTTTTTTCTAGGTGTTTGCCTTTCCTTTGGACCACAATGGTAGTGTGGAAGGGGGGGACCTGCTGCCTGGCATTTTGGTGACAGCTGATCCCCAAGCTAAATGTAGTTTCCACGGTTTTTTGGGGAATACGCCATTCGTCTCTAGTAGATGGCTGCGATGCCAAATATATGAATTGTGCCATGATATATATAATATATATATTATATATAGTATAAAAATTTATGCATGATATGTATATTATATATATATATATATATGTATATAATATACAAGCGTGTTGGTAGATCCTTGCTGAGAGAAAAACCAGCAGAAATTTTGATTGTAAAAAATATACTACCAAACATCAACCAGGAAGAAAAAAATTTTTTGAAAAAAAAGAAAGGATATATTATTTGAAAAAAAGAAGGATATATAATATATATATTTATATGGTGGTGTGGTGTGTGTGTGTGTGTTGTGAGAGAAATAAACAGATTGGGAAAAATCCGAAAAAATGTGAGGAAAACAGTGAATAATAAAACACATACAATTATATCAATCAATATTTTGCCTCTGTTGATTTCAGAAGCTTCATAAGAATTATTTTATTGTTTTAAAACAGACTGTGATATATATATATTATATAATATAAATATATATATATATATTATATATATATATATATATGTATGATCAAAAGGTGGAAAGATGGGGTATAAGAAAGGGAGTAGATACATAGTATCATTAAAACTGAATTCAAACTGACATTAGCGGCAAACTTTATAAGCCACAAAAAATGTACTTTCATAAACCTATCTTGCATCTAGTTGAAAGATGTTCTTCCTCCCACCACAACAATCCATTATTTACTCTTTTAGATGTACTTGCAGTATCAGTACATAGGAGACAAAATCAATGACTGGATGCCCAGATTAAACGCATGTTCCTGCTAAAAATTAGAAATGCACATTTTTTCAAATGATGTACTGGGGAATATTTATGTTCTTCAATATGTGAACACTTTAATAAATATCAGAGGTGTGCGTGTCAATTCAATGTGGATTTGGTTTCTCCGTTTGGGAGCAAATCACCTTAAAAACTTTAGAGACATACATATCCTGATCAGAACCCAGTCTTTTGTAAACAAAGGGAGGGTTACTAGGTGAGTATTAACTTAGTCAATCTTATATTTTCCACCCTTTTTAGGAAAAAAATAAAAGGATTTACCCTTTTCTTTTAAATTATATTATATTTTTTTCACTCATCTCATTTACATGGTATCTTTAATTGTTCTTTATGTTAACTTCATCTCCTCAATATTCAGTTCTATTGAGTTAGGAGTGAAACTAGTCTGCAGCTTACTTGTTTCTATTTTTGTCCCCCCCCATTGTTTTCTTAGTTTTATCACTTTAATTAAGAAAATGAATAAAACATTACCTTTTCATGGCAGTTGAATATTTTCCAGGCCTCAGGGGGTATTTCATCAAGGCCACAGCCTTCTATTTTTTTTAGTTTTCTTAATATTTCATTAAGTTCTTCCATTGTAAAGTCTCCTAGTGTCTAGTTGGTTATCATTATTTTGGGGTGTTATTTTCTATGATTTTAGGGGTCGGAGTTCCTACAGGTTTTTAGAAGTTAGTCTTTCCATTTCTTGAGTCTATCTTTTTGACTGGTTGCTTCACTTTGATCAGAGTACTTTTCCTACCACTAATTCATTTAAGTTTGCCATGCTAATAACGACTGTCTGTCTTCTACTGCATGTCTGATTTTTATTTATATGTTCTTTGGATATATTCTATCCATTCTTTTTGTATGTTTTCAATTAGTTCTACCGGTTTTCTTAAGGTTTTCTAT
Organism: Doryteuthis pealeii; assembly: GCA_023376005.1. NCBI lineage: Eukaryota > Metazoa > Mollusca > Cephalopoda > Myopsida > Loliginidae > Doryteuthis > Doryteuthis pealeii. Next base: position 103,572,868 of record CM042152.1, read on the forward strand.
GTTGGTGTTAGTTGGGTTTGTTTTATTGCATTGGGATGCTTTTTTAATATCTTCTCTTTACTCTAACTTATTTCTGTCTCTCAGGAGACAATGTGTTTGGTTGGTATACATTCTGCCACAGCTTCTAGGTGGGCACTGACAAAGTTTTTGGTTTTCTTCATTTGGAGTGTACATTGCTGATGTCTCCCCAGAGGAAGTCAAACTTATTCCTTACTGTTAGCAAAATCACGATCACTTATATCACTGTTGGCAAGTGAGGGTCAGTTGTATCATACCGATTTACTGGTTTGCCCTTTGCTTCTGCATAGACTTAGGCGTAGTTTGGCTGTGACTATTCTGTGATCAGAGGATACTCCTTCAAAAAGAGTAGTATGCTTCACTATTCATTAGCACTGTTTTATCTATTCTTATTTATTAGGATGTAGTCTAGTTGCATTTGTGCTATTTAGGTAGGTGTGGTCCATAGTTTACCCTTTCGTTTTGGACTTTGGTGTTAGATATACAAGCTTGTTCTCTAGGGAGAAACTCGGCTAGGAGTTCACCATTCCTATTTGGAATATTGTTAAGCAGAATCTTTGTTTTCATTTCTGCATATTTGTGCATTTATGGTCTCCCTCAAAGATTCAATACCATTGTGTTTGGGAGTGTGGTCTGCATAGGAAGGATAGCTTGTGGTAAAATATTCAATGTCCGTTTCATCACTGATATTGGTTGGGCTGTAACACAGAATACAGTCATGCAGGATTGCCATGAAACGTAGTACTCATGATTCTTGTTGGATTTTTTCTATGTTGCTTAGTGCTTTCTTTTCATTTTTCTTTCATATTTTTTTTTCTTTTTTTTCTTTTTTAGAACAAGTTTATTTCAAAAGGTTGGTGAATATCCCTGCTGAAATGCCAGGCAATGCTCTTCTAATTAATTTCACAAAAGACGTTCCTGATATACAATACAAGTTGAATTGGATGTACAATTGTGTTTGAAAGGAACAACAGGTATACTAAATTTACTTTTTACATTCCATAAGTTAGACAAGCATCAAATAAAATTCTATAAGATGATTAAGACTGTTTTTAAATTTAAGACACTTACTAATTATTGTATGCTAATATTTGTAAATGATTTTAAAATGTTGCCAGTATGAATAAAAATATATGGTTGTAGGAAAAATATAAGAAAAATCCCTTTATTTTTAGACATAAAAAGTTATTTCTTAAAATTAGTTAAATCTTTATTAAAGAAATTACAGCCATTTTTCAAGTACATTTTGGAAAAAGAAAACTGGAAATAAAATAACGATTGATAAAAGGACAACCCTCAAAAATCAAAATTATTATTTTAATGGGTTCTTTTTGTAAGAGGGTCTTATGAAATATCAATGCTTGTATTTAGAAAGGAGTGAAGAATTCTAATTAGCATTTCATAGTTATTGCCATTCATATACAAGTGAATGATTTAAAATGTATATTCAGAGCAAATGCACACACCACAAAAATTATTTTTCAAATTGGACTAGAAAATGCTTTATTCTCTTAGAGAATCAAGTAAATTGCTATAATAAAAAATATCACTATAATGTGTCATTTTTGCTGGGCTACATACAAAAATAACAAGAATTTTAGTAATATATAGATTTAATCTTACAAAGTGTATTTCAGAAATATATATACAGGTAAGGAAGTGAAACCTGAGCAAATTATTTGAAATAATGTTGCTCTGTACCTCGATAGGCATATCTACATTCCTATAAATGTCACTGCACAATTAGTTCTCAATTCAGGATGAGAAGGATAATGATAACTTACATGTTAAATAATAAAATAAACTTGATGTATAAAAGCATAGTCTTTCTTTGTGATTTTACTGGATAGTTTTACTGTTCAAATTAGATAAAATCCAAGAACAGGAGGAAGAATAATTAATGATCTTTGTTTTCTTACTGGTTACTTATGAAATCTAAAAATTAAATAAAAACAAAAAAACATAACGTAAATAGTAAAACTTCTGGCAAAAGTTTCTCTAATTTCAACATACAACTTCTATCGATAATAGTTGTTACATTTGCATATATATATATATAATATAATATATATATAATTATATGCAGTAGAGTGTTCGGATAGAAACCACAATGTTCTCTAGTTCGATACCGGCCCTCGCCAACTCAGCATATGAGTAGCACAGGGATCTGTGCGGTAAAGTAAAGAATGGTCGGTGTGGCGCTCCACCTCAGATGCAAAAACAATCTCCTTAGTCTAGCGCTAGTGAAAAAGGGATAGACTCCCTTCGCTGATTGGGTGAATACCAACCCTAGGCCACCCCGACAACTTTACATTTTTTACTTTATATTATATGCACTAAATGAATATCTATTGCTGGATCGACATTTTAATTTCATCAATAGTTGGGAAATGTCTTATTTAAATTTTATTACAAAATGATTTGTGTAAATAAGAATGTTATTAGTCTTTCTAGTCATTTGAATTATTTAATATTTAAATTAAATTAAACACAGACCAATTTTTTTTCATTAATACTTATTGACATTACCATGACCTTTTGCCTAACAATGAGCAAAACTCATTTATGTTTTGATATTCCATTTAATCTGTTGAACCTTTAATGCTATTTTTACCTGTACATTACTCATGCATCTACATTTGTCACTGTAGCACTAGTAAACTGTAAGAATATGCACTTCATTTTACCAGTTTGTAAAATAGTTTGAAATACAGTATTCATTTTAGTACTGCTTAATAGCTGCACCTATTTATATAGTTCTATAAATAATTAAAAATGCTTTTTCTCTCCCATATGAAAATGGATTGAAATACTGATCAAGGTCTATGTAATTATATTTGTTTAAAATGAAGATTGCCTGCTGGCAAGACTACATGCCAAAAGAATTACATAGCCTAACACTTAAGTAGAATAGTTTAGTTCATATGAGCTTCTTTGAACTGACCTTTTCTACTCTTTACTTCCTATTTGTTCTCTTTTATATAGGCAGTTCTGAAATAGGATATTTACCCAAAATGTCTAGGGAAAGTGTATCAGTAAATGGTCAGGTATTACTTTTAACCTTTAACATTTGGTTAAACTCGATCATGTTCAATGTCACTTATAATTTTTTGGTTTTGTTTTTTTAAATAAATTTGTTCCTTTTAAAGATAATATAACGGTGTGTTTTGAACATTAAAGATTCTGAATCAATTCTTCAATTGTAAAATTTTATGAATTTGTGAAAGATAATTTCACAAAACAAAAAAAAAGAAGGGATTTTATTCATTAGTTTATATTCTGATGATTAAATTTTTTAAAAATATCAGATATTCATTGCTTTCTGTGAATGATAAATTTGAAACAAGATTTTTGGAAGTATCGACAACATTTAGAAAACAACGTTTAATATTTTTACTTTTTAATCCACAAATAAGTTTTGATTGTTTATGCTCAATTTTAAACTTCTTCAGTTGAAACTCATTTATTTTCTTCTGTAATAATGAATATTACGCTTGCTGAAAACTTCTGTATCTTTCTATATTATTTCTTGGGATAGCTATATTTAAAATATTTCATTGCATTATTATTGTTTAAGGATTACTTTGTGTTTTATGTACTATTATTTATTGTACAGCATATAGAGAAGACCATTTGCTGGTATTAGCCTCATTGAAAATTTTATTTTAGAAAAAGATTTATATCATAGATAAATACCAAATATTGCAGAAAATAACAAGTAACTTCATGATATAATATAAACATATTATTAAGTGATAATAACATAATTTTCTTTCTAGCTTTTGATTTTGATTGGATTACTTACCCAGTTTTTAACACTGCTCTGACTAAAATAACCAAAAAGTATAAAGTGTATATGAAATATATTTTAATCTGGTAATAGTAGATTTAAATTAATGCTTTTTATTAACTTCAATTACAAATGACAATTTCTAAGATAAATCATGTCATGTTCACAGAAGCAAAACTTTACTAAAATCAGACTAGAAATAACTAGTTTATATATGCTCTTTAACAAAAACTAATTAAAATCTATTTCAATTTCAAGTTAATAATTGGTTTTGTCATAGTAAAAAAGTATATAATATAAAAGTATTGATTGTTTGTTAATTTTTTAATGATTGCAAAAAATTAGAAAAAATGTTTTTATATTGCACATTGTCATTTTTGTTCTTTTTGAAATGACAATTGGGTAAATAAATAACATATATTGTTATATATAACAATATAAAAACAGATTTAAATTCAATAGAGTTCAACAAAGAATATAGTGACCAAGTCTTAGGAAATAGAAGTGCAGGGGGTGTGGTTATTAGAATTTATCTTCAATTGGATTAGTGTTAAGTATTACAAGGAAAAATATTTATGAAGTCTACGTACATACTAATTAAGAAATAGTTTTGTTGTATTTTCAACCAAACTAGTTTATTTTTATAAGGAGAGGAAGCAGCCAGAAGATGTAGTTAACGGCAAAGTTGCTTTAGGTAATTAATGATAGTATGATCAAAAATGTATAAGTGTTCCTTATCCATGAGTATAACTTTCTGCTATTAGAATTGGTATTTTGAAAATTATGGCTGACTACAATATTGATTAGGATAGATAGAAAATTATATCACCCACTTGATCTGCTTTCTTATCCTGTCTTGTTGGTGGAGGGGATTTATTAGGCTACAGTCCAAGCGTCAAAAGAGGCTTAGTTTTTCGATTTACGTAGCCGAACCACCTATCAAATTAATTTTAACATAATTATTAAGAAAAATTAAAAAAAGACTAATAACCAATGTTCGCAAATAGGACCATTCATTAAAATTATGCCAAATGTACCATTTAAACGGGCTAATTTATAGTAAAATATGTATAAAAAACTAAGTAGCTCTAAAATGAGAATTAGCCAATGAGAATTGAGTATTCGATATATAAACAAAGTAAAAAAATGGCCACTTCGAGTGAAGAAGAAGCAACAATGCTTAGCGAGAAAAAATGTTTTATGTGCATTTTACCTTTTAGAACAAATAAAAAATAATAGTATTTCGCATACATGTGACAACAAGTCACAATTCTAAGAAACGTAAATAACGAGTAATATTTCTTTAATGTAGCAAACTGACTTTTAGGGTAATAAAGGACTATTTGCTCGTAAAATTCCTACCATAAAATAAACTGAACCCTCATTTTATGTCCGTGTTTTTGCAATAAATGTTTTATTTTTCTTGCACCCGTTATTTTACAATAATAAATATATTTTCATATTCACTTCAATGTTTATATTCTAAAAGTTTTTATTTTTGTGAGAATGGTTAGTTTTAAAGTGGGTGTTCGTTTTTACACTTCAACTTTTTACTCGTAAATTCCTACGATAAAATGCCCAAGCCTAATTTTATGGTAGGAATTTACGAGTAAAAAGTTGAATATTACCTTTATTTGTGTTATTTTTTTTCTTTTTGGCTTTGGTACTCTAAAATAAAAACGTCAGATTTTAATCATCATCAACAAAAAAACAAAATTACAGTCATAAAAGGGGGATCCAATTTATGCCTAAATTGTAAAACGAGCCCCCACTTTAAAACTAAACATTTTCACAAAATAAATACTTTTAGAATATAAACATTGAACTGAATATTAAAATAAATAAATAAAATATATTTAATATTGTAAAATAACGGGTACAAGAAAAATAAAACATTTATTGCAAAAACACGGACATAAAATGAGGGTTCAGTTTATTTTATGGTAGGAATTTACGAGCAAATAGTCCTTTATTACCCTTTTTAGAACAAATAAAAAATAATAGTATTTCGCATACATGTTACTTTTAAAAAACGTAAATATCTATTGTTTACTAGTGCTTCGATCGCGTAGACGAACTCAACACTATGAAATTGTGTTTTTTCAATTTTTTTAAGTATTATGTGTGACTTGTTGTCACATGTATACAAAATACTATTCATTTTTTTTTTTTTTTTTTTTAATTTTTCCTGAACAAAAAAAAAATTGCTTTAGTAATGGGATTTTTTTTATTTCATAAACACAGATAACATCAGCTGATGGTTACATTCCAGAGAAAATCTGTAATCTCATTGGCTAATTTGAATTCGGAGCTATTTCCGTTTTATATGTATTTTACTCACTTAAAACTTATTTAATTAATTCTCGATGCAAGAAACCTATGCGCGAACAAAAATTGGAATTTTGGGGTGAGTTTATTTTACTAATAAAGGACAATTTCTTAGGTGACTTTTTACATCCGACAGAACTGAACGATAATCGGCTTGAGACTGTGGCCTATATTGGAAATATCTCAAATAGCTACTTTCTTATTGAATATGATTTTTTACTTCTTGTAGATGCTTTCCATATGTTAATTATTAATAATATTGTTAGGTTGTAGAAGCGAGATATTTTAGATAGTAGTGACCATGTACAGATTTATTATATCAGATTTTTTCATTAAACCTCTAGTCAGGAATTATATTTAGTATTGGTAAGGTATAGAGATTTTGAGATGAAGTTTACATACCATATTCATTAATAAGACATTTTCTGTTACAAACCTCATCTGCTGCTTCAAAAAACTAATTTTTTTTAAATTTCACAGCTAATACATGTCATCTATATTTGCATAATCCTTCCATATTAATCTAAATTTTATTACATTTGTATAAAGAATATATATATATATATATTATAAATGAACTGAAGTAGGGACATACTAGACATGGAATTTATATTATTTTATCTATTTCCTGTAAACCATATTTTCTAAGCTGGTGTAAACATTTGTACTGCAACAAAATCTTGTAAAAATGTTAAGGAAAGTGTAAACTTTGAAAAAATTTAATTTTAAAAAATAAAATATATTTAGAATTTAAGCAAATTAGCATAATCAATATATTTCCTTCAAGCATGCCTTTAAAATATTTAAGCTAAAATAATTAAAAAAAAAAAAAAACTATTGTTAAAATGCCTCTTCCAGGAAAGACATGGCTTACTGTACCAACACAATTACCGGGACAACACATTGAAATTGTTTCTACAATGGGACAGACGGAGACATTTTGGAGAATATCATCAATACTATCAACACATATGAGAGAGTACAAATAACAGAACAAACATCATCATCATCATCATCAGAAATGTCAGTAATAAGGAAAACACATTTAACTGGAGGAACTACAGGTATGGTAAAAACATTGCTACCTGGACAAGTACCACTGACAATAACAACACAGGAAAGAGGAAAAACAACAGGATCATGGACAACAATAACACCTACAAAATTATCAAAAGAAACTCAGATGCTGGAAATAGGTCCACACTTATATCAGAGAGGAAAACACCTTTCACAATGACACACAAGTAAGTGGGCAAATGACTGGATCATTGAAAACAATATCACCAGGAAAAATACCGACAATCTCACCGAAACAAACATTGGGACGTGTTTCTACAGAAATATCTAAAAAAGAGCCTGTGACAATTGAACCATGGATAAGCAGACAAACGATTGGATCATTGAAAACAATATCACCAGAAAAATTCAAACAAATATAGAGACATTTCCACCAGAGCAAACATTGGGAAAACTACCTTTAACAATAACACCGCAAGTAAGTCCTGAAACAATTGGAACCCTGAAAACAATATCACCTGGCAAAATACCAACAAACATACATACAGTTCTACCTGGACAAACATTAGTTAGTGTTTCCACTAGTATCTCAAGAAAGCAACCTATGACACAAACACCACAAATAACTGTTAAAACAAGTGGAAGGGTGAAAACAATATCACCTGGAAAAATACCAACAAACATATATACAGTTCTACCAGAACAAACATTAGGAAGTGTTTCTGCTGGTATCTCAAGAAACAACTATGACACAAACACCACAAATAACTGTTAAAACAAGTGGAAGGGTGAAAACAATATCACCTGGAAAAATACCAACAAACATATATACAGTTCTACCAGAACAAACATTGGGAAGTGTTTCTGCTGGTATCTCAAGAAAGCAACCTATGACACAACACCACAAATAACTGTTAAAACAAGTGGAAGAGTGAAAACAATATCACCTGGAAAAATACCAACAAACATATTTACAGTTCTACCAGAACAAACATTAGGAAGTGTTTCTGCTGGTATCTCAAGAAAACAACTATGACACAAACACCACAAATAACTGTTAAAACAAGTGGAAGGGTGAAAACAATATCACCTGGAAAAATACCAACAAACATATATACAGTTCTACCAGAACAAAACATTAGGAAGTGTTTCTGCTGGTATCTCAAGAAACAACCTATGACACAAACACCACAAATAACTGTTAAAACAAGTGGAAGGGTGAAACAATATCACCTGGAAAAATACCAACAAACATATATACAGTTCTACCAGAACAAACATTAGGAAGTGTTTCTGCTGGTATCTCAAGAAAACAACCTATGACACAAACACACAAATAACTGTTAAAACAAGTGGAAGGGTGAAAACAATATCACCTGGAAAAATACCAACAAACATATATACAGTTCTACCAGAACAAACATTAGGAAGTGTTTCTGCTGGTATCTCAAGAAAACAACCTATGACACAAACACCACAAATAACTGTTAAAACAAGTGGAAGGGTGAAAACAATATCACCTGGAAAAATACCAACAAACATATATACAGTTCTACCAGAACAAACATTAGAAGTGTTTCTGCTGGTATCTCAAGAAACAACTATGACACAAACACCACAAATAAGTTAAAACAAGTGGAAGGTGAAAACAATATCACCTGGAAAAATGCCAACAAACATATATACAGTTCTACCAGAACAAAGATTGGAAGTGTTTCTGTGGTATCTCAAGAAAGCAACCTATGACACAAACACCACAAATAACTGTTAAAACAAGTGGAAGAGTGAAAACAATATCACCTGGAAAATACCAACAAACATATTTACAGTTCTACCAGAACAAACATTAGGAAGTGTTCTGTTTGGTATTTCCAGGTGATATTGTTTCACCCTTCCACTTGTTTTAACAGTTATTTTGTGGTGTTTGTGTCATAGGTTGCTTTCTTGAGATTACCAGGCAGCAAACACTTCCCTAATCGTTTGTTCTGGGGTGATAGAAACTGTAAATATGTTGTTTCGGTTATTTTTCCAGGTGATTTGCTTTTCACTCTTCCACTGGTTTTAACAGTTATTTTGTGTGTGTTTGTGTCATAGGGTTGCTTCTTTTTCTTGAGGTCGATACCAGTAAACAGAAACACTTTCCCAATCTTTGTTCTGGTAGAACTGTATATATGTTTCGTTGGCATTTTTCCACGGTGATTATTGTTTTCAACCCTTTCCACTTGTTTTTAACAGTTATTTGTGGTCGTTTGCCTGTCATAGTTTGTTTTCTTCAGATACCAGCAGAAACATTCTACATGTTGTTCTTCTGGTAGAACTGTACTATATGTTTGTTGGTTTATTTTTCCAGGTGATATTGATTTTCACCCTGTCCACTGTTTTAACAAGTTATTCCTCAATTTCGTGTGGTGTTTGTGTCATAAGGTTGTTTTCTTGAATACCAGCAGACAACACTTCCTAATGTTGTTCTGGGTAGAAACTGTTATATATGTTTGCTTGGATTCCTCTCCAGTGATATTGTTTTCACCTCTCCACTTCGTTTTACAGTTATTCTGTGGTGTTTGTTGTCATAGGCTTGTTTTCGAGATTCACCAGGCAGAACATTCCTTAATCGTTTTGTTCTGGCTAGAAATCTGTATATATGTGTTGTGTTGGGTATTTTTCCAGGTGATATTGTTTTCACCCTTCCACTTGTTTTACAGTTATTTGTGGTGTTTGTGTCATAGGTTGTTTTCTTGAGATACCAGCAGAAACACTTCCTAATGTTTGTTCTGTAGACTGTATATATGTTGTTTTCGGTATTTTTCCAGGTGATATTGTTTTCACCCTTCCACTTGTTTTAACAGTTATTTGTGGTGTTTGTGTCATATTTTGTTTCTTGAGATACCAGCAGAAAACACTTCCTAATGTTTGTTTCTGGCTAGAACTGTAAATATGTGTTGTTTGGTATTTTTCCAGGTGATATTGTTTTCACTCTTCCACTTGTTTTAACAGTTATTTGTTGGTGTTATGTGTCATAGGGCTCTTGAGGATACTCAGCAGAAACACTTCCAATGTTTGTTCTGGTAGAAACTGTATATAGTAAACGTTTGTTGGTATTTTTCCAGGTGATATTGTTCACCTTCCACTTGTTTTAACAGTTATTCTGGGTGTTGTGTCATAGTTTGTTTTCTTGAGATACCAGCAGAAAACACTTCCTAATGTTGTTCTGGTAGAACTGTATATATGTTTGTTGGTATTTTTCCAGGTGATATTGTTTTCACCCTTCCAACTTGTTTTAACGTTATTTGTGGGTTTTGTCATAGGTTGCTTTCTGAGATACTAGTGGAAACACTAACTAATTGTTTGTCCAGGTAGAACTGTATGTATGTTTGTTGGTATTTTTGCCAGGTGATATTGTTTTCAGTGGTTCAATTGCTTTCAGGACTTACTTGCGGTGTTATTGTTTCAAAGTAGGATTTCCCAATGTTTGCTCTGGTGGAAAATGTCTCTATATTTGTTTGAATATTTTCTGGTGATATTGTTTTCATGATCCAATCGTTTGTCTTGCTTATCCATGGTTCAATTTGTCACAGGCTCTTTTTTAGATATTTCTGTAGAAAACACGTCCCCAATGTTCTGTTTCGGTGAGATTGTCGGTATTTTTCCTGGTGATATTGTTTTCAATGATCCAGTCATTTGCCCACTTACTTGTGTGTCATTGTGAAAGGTGTTGCCTCTCTGATATAAGTGTAGGACCTATTTCAGCATCTGAGTTTCTTTTGATAATTTTGTAGGTGTTATTGTTGTCCATGATCTGTTGTTTTCCTCTTTCCTTGTGTTGTTATTGTCAGTGGGTACTTTGTCCAGGTAGCAATTGTTTTTACCATACCTGTAGTTCCTCCAGTTAAATGTGTTTTTCCACTTATTACTGACATTCTCTATGATGATGATGATGATGTTTGTTCTGTTATTTTGTACTCTCTCATATGTGTTGATAGGTATTGATGATATTCTCCCAAAGCTCCCGCTCTGTCCCATTGTAGAAACAATTTCAAATGTTTGTTCCCGCGTAATTGGTTGGTACAGTAACCATGTCTTTCCTGGAAGAGGCTCTTTAACAATAGTTTTTTTTTTTTTTTAATTATTTAGCTTAAATATTTTAAAGGCATGCTTGAAGGAAATATATTTGATTAGCTAAATTTGCTTAAATTCTAAATATATTTTATTTTAAAATTAAATTTTTCAAAGTTTACACGTTTCCTTTAACATTTTTACAAGATTTTGTTGCAGTACAAATGTTACACCAGCTAAAAATATGGTTTACAGGAAATAGATAAAATAATATAAATTCCATGTCTAGTATGTCCCTACTTCAGTTCATTTATATATATATATATATATATATTCTTTATACAAATTAAAAAATTTAGATTAATATGGAAGGATTTATGCAAATATAGATTGACATGTATTAGCTGTGAAATTTAAAAAAAATTAGTTTTTTGACAGCAGGATGAGGTTTGTAACAGAAAATGTCTTATTAATGAATATGGTATGTAAACTTCATCTCAAAATCTCTATACCTTACCAATACTAATATAATTCCTGACTAGAGGTTTAATTGAAAAAATCTGATATAATAAATCTGTACATGGTCACTACTATCTAAAATATCTCGCTTCTACAACCTAACAATATTATTAATATTAACATATGGAAAGCATCTACAAGAAGTAAAAAATCATTATTCAATAAGAAAGTAGCTATTTGAGATATTTCCCAATATAGGCCACAGTCTCAAGCCGATTATCGTTCAGTTCTGTCGGATGTAAAAAGTCACCTAAGAAATTGTCCTTTATTAGTAAAATAACTCACCCCAAAATTCCAATTTTTGTTCGCGATAGGTTTCTTGCATCGAGAATTAATTAAATAAGTTTTAAGTGAGTAAAATACATATAAAACGGAAATAGCTCCGAATTCAAATTAGCAATGAGATTACAGATTTTCTCTGGAATGTAAACCATCAGCTGATGTTATCTGTGTTTATGAAATAAAAAAAATCCCATTACTTAAAGCGCAATTTTTTTTTTGTTTCAGGAAAAAAAAAAAAAAAAAAAAAAAAAAAATGAATAGTATTTTTGTATAACATGTGACAACAAGTCACACACATAATACTTAAAAAAATTGAAAAACACAATTTCATAGTGTTGAGTTCGTCTACGCGATCGAAGCACTAGTAAACAATAGATATTTACGTTTTTAAAAAGTAACATGTATGCGAAATACTATTATTTTTTATTTGTTCTAAAAAGGGTAATAAAGGACTATTGCTCGTAAATTCCTACCATAAATAACTGAACCCTCATTTTATGTCCGTGTTTTTGCAATAAATGTTATTTTTCTTGTACCCGTTATTTTACAATATTAAATATATTTTATTTATTTATTTAATATTCAGTTCAATGTTTATATTCTAAAAGTATTTATTTTTGTGAAAATGTTTAGTTTTAAAGTGGGGGCTCGTTTTACAATTTAGGCATAAATTGGATCCCCTTTTATGACTGTAATTTTTGTTTTTTTGTTTTGATGATGATTAAAATCTGACGTTTTTATAGAGTACCAAAGCCAAAAAGAAAAAAAATACAACAATAAAAGGGTAATATTCAACTTTTTACTCGTAAATTCCTACCATAAAATTAGGCTTGGGCATTTTATCGTAGGAATTTACGAGTAAAAAGTTGAAGTGTAAAACGAACACCCACTTTAAAACTAACCATTCTCACAAAATAAAACTTTTAGAATATAAACATTGAAGTGAATTGAAAATATATTTATATTGTAAAATAACGGGTGCAAGAAAAATAAAACATTTATTGCAAAAAACACGGACATAAAATGAGGGTTCAGTTTATTTTATGGTAGGAATTTACGAGCAAATAGTCCTTTATTACCCTAAAAAGTCAGTTTGCTACATTAAAGAAATATTACTCGTTATTTACGTTTCTTAGAATTGTGACTTGTTGTCACATGTATGCGAAATACTATTATTTTTTATTTGTTCTAAAAGGTAAATGCACATAAAACATTTTTCTCGCTAAGCATTGTTGCTTCTTCTTCACTCGAAGTGGCCATTTTTTTACTTTGTTTATATATCGAATAACTCAATTCTCATTGGCTAATTCTCATTTTAGAGCTACTTAGTTTTTTATACATTTTTACTATAAATTAGCCCGTTTAAATGGTACATTTGGCATAATTTTAATGAATGGTCCTATTTGCGAACATTTGGTTATTAGTCTTTTTTAATTTTTTTCTTAATAATTATGTTAAAATTAATTTGATAGGTGGTTCGGCTACGTAAATCGAAAACTAAGCCTTTTTTGACGCTTGGGACTGTAGCCTAATAAATCCCCTCCACCAACAAGACAGGATAAGAAAGCAGATCAAGTGGGTGATATAATTTTCTATCTATCCTAATCAATATTGTAGTCAGCCATAATTTTCAAAATACCAATTCTAATAGCAGAAAGTTATACTCATGGATAAGGAACACTTATACATTTTTGATCATACTATCATTAATTACCTAAAGCAACTTTGCGTTAACTACATCTTTCTGGCTGCTTCCTCTCCTTATAAAAATAAACTAGTTTGGTTGAAAATACAACAAAACTATTTCTTAATTAGTATGTACGTAGACTTCATAATATTTTTTCCTTGTAATACTTAACACTAATCCAATTGAAGATAAATTCTAATAACCACACCCCTGCACTTTCTATTTCCTAAGACTTGTTCACTATATTCTTTGTTGAACTCTATTGAATTTAAATCTTGTTTTATTTGTTATATATAACAATATATGTTATTTATTTACCCAATTGTCATTCAAAAAGAACAAAAATGACAATGTGCAATATAAAAACATTTTTTTTCTAATTTTTTGCAATCATTTAAAAAAATTAACAAACAATCAATACTTTTATATTATATACTTTTTTACTATGACAAAACCAATTATTAACTTGAAATTGAAATAGATTTAATTAGTTTTGTTAAAGAAGCATATATAAACTAGTTATTTCTAGTCTGATTTTAGTAAGTTTTGCTTCTGTGAACATGACATGATTTATCTTTAGAAATTGTCATTTGTAATTGAAGTTATAAAAAGCATTAATTTAAATCTTACTATTACCAGATTAAAAATATATTTCATATACACTTTATACTATTTTGGTTATTTTAGTCAGACAGTGTTAAAAAAACTGGGTAAGTAATCCAATCAAAATCAAAGCTAAGAAAGAAAATTATGTTATTATCACTTAATAATATGATTATTATATCATGAAGTTACTTGTATTTTCTGCAATATTTGTATTTATCTATGATATAAAAATCTTTTTCTAAATAATTTTTGCAATGAGCAATACAGCAAATGGTCTTCTCTACTATGCTGTACAATAAAATAATAGTACATAAAACACAAAGTAATTCCTTAAACACAATAATATGCAATGAAATATTTTAAATATAGCTATCCCAAGAAATAATATAGAAAGATACAGAAGTTTTCAGCAAGCGTAATATCATTATTACAGAAGAAAATAAATGAGTTTCAACTGAAGAAGTTTAAAATTGAGCATAAACAATCAAAACTATTTGTGGATTAAAAAGTAAAAATATTAAACGTTGTTTTCTAAATGTTGTCGATACTTCCAAAAATCTTGTTTCAAATTTATCATTCACAGAAAGCAATGAATATCTGATATTTTTAAAAAAATTTAATCATCAGAATATAAAACTAATGAATAAAATCCCTTTCTTTTTTTTTGTTTTGTGAAATTATCTTTCACAAATTATAAAATTTTACAATTGAAGAATTGATTCAGAATCTTTAATGTTCAAAACACACCGTTATATTATCTTTAAAAGGAACAAATATTTTAAAAAAACAAAACCAAAAAATTATAAGTGACATTGAACATGATCGAGTTTAACAAATGTTAAGGTTAAAAGTAATACCTGACCATTTACTGATACACTTTCCCTAGACATTTTTGGGTAAATATCCCTATTTCAGAACTGCCTATATAAGAGAACAAATAGGAAGTAAAGAGTAGAAAATGGCAGTTCAAAGAAGCTCATATGAACTAACTTATTCTACTTAAGTGTTTAGGCTATGTAATTCTTTTTGGCATGTCAGTCTTGCAGCAGGCAAAAATCTTCATTTTTAAACAATATAATTACATAGACCTTGATCAGTATTTCAAATCCATTTTCATATGGAGAGAAAAGCATTTTTAATTATTTATAGAACTATATAAATAGGTGCAGCTATAAGGCAGTACTAAAATGAATACTGTATTTCAAACTATTTTACAAACTGTAAAAATTGAAGTGCATATTCTTACCAGTTTACTAGTGCTACAGTGACAAATGTAGATGCATGAGTAATGTACAGGTAAAATAGCATTAAAGTTCAACAGATTAAATGGAATATCAAAACATAAATGAGTTTTGCTCATTGTTAGGCAAAAAGGTCATGGTAATGTCAATAAGTATTAATGAAAATTGGTCTGTCTTTTAATTTAATTTAAATATTAAATAATTCAAATGACTAGAAAGACTAATAACATTCTTATTTACACAAAATCATTTTGTAATAAATTTTAAATAGACATTTCCCAACTATTGATGAAATTAAAATGTCGATCCAGCAATAGATATTACATTTAGTGCATATAATATAAAGTAAAAAAATGTAAAGTTGTCGGGGTGGCCTAGGTTGGTATCACCCAATCAGCGAGGGAGTCTATCCCTTTTTCACTAGCGCTAGACTAAGGAGATTGTTTTTGCATCTGAGGTGGAGCGCCACACCGACCATCAGCTCTTTTACTTTACCGCACAGATCCTGTGCTACTCACTTATGCTGAGTTGGCGAGGGCCGGATCGAACTAAGAACATTGTGGTTTCTATCCGAACACTCTACTGGCATATATATATATAATATATATATAATATATTATTATATGCAAATGTAACAACTATTATCGGATAGAAGTTGTATGTTGAAATTAGAAGAAACTTTTGCCAGAAGTTTTACTATTTACGTTATGTTTTTTGTTTTTTATTTAATTTTTAGATTTCATAAGTAACCAGTAAGAAAAACAAGATCATTAATTATTCTTCCTCCTGTTCTTGGATTTTATCTAATTTGAACAGTAAAAACTATCCAGTAAAATCACAAAGAAAGACTAATGCTATTTATACATCAAGTTTTATTTTATTATTTAACAATGTAAGTTATCATTATCCTTCTCATCCTGAATGAGAAGCTAATTGTGCAGTGACATTTATAGGAATGTAGATATGCCTATGAGTTACAGAAGCAACATTATTTCAAATAATTTGCTCAGGTTCACTTCCTTACCTGTAATATATATTTCTGCAAATACACTTTGTAAGATTAAATCTATATATTACTAAAATCTTGTTATGTTTTATGTAGCCCAGCAAAAAATGACACATTATAGTGATATTTTTTATTATAGCAATTTACTTGATTCTCTAGAGAATAAAGCATTTTCTAGTCCAATTTGAAATTAAATAATTTTTGTGGTGTGTGCATTTGCTCTGAATATACATTTTAAATCATTCACATTGTATATAATGGCAATAACTATGAAATGCTAATTAGAATTCTTCACTCCTTTCTAAATACAAGCATTGATATTATCATAAGACCCTCTTACAAAAAGAACCCATTAAAATAATAATTTGATTTTGAGGGTTGTCCTTTTATCAATCGTTATTTTTATTCCAGTTTCTTTTTCCAAAAATGTACTTGAAAAATGGCTGTAATTTTCTTAATAAAGATTTAACTAATTTTAAGAAATAACTTTTTTCATGTCTTAAAAAATTAAGGGATTTTCTTATATTTTTTCCTACAAACCATATATTTATTCATACTGGCAACATTTTAAAATCATTTACAAATATTAGCATACAATAATTAGTAAAGTGTCTTTAAATTAAAAACAGTCTTAATCATCTTATAGAATTTTATTTGATGCTTGTCTAACTTATGGAATGTAAAAAAGTAAATTTAGTATACCTGTTGTTCCTTTCAAACACAATTGTACATCCAATTCAACTTGTATTGGTATATCAGGAACGTCTTTGTGAAATTAATTAGAAGAGCATTGGCCTGGCATTTCAGCAGGGATATTCACAAACCTTTTGAATAAAACTTGTTCTAAAAGAAAAAAAGAAAAAAAATATTGAAAAGAAAAAATGAAAAGAAAAGCACTAAGCAACATAGAAAAAATCCAACCAAGAATCATGAGTACTACGTTTCATGGCAATCCCTGCATGACTGTATTCTCGTGTTACAGCCCAACCAATATCAGTGATGAAACGGACATTGAAATATTTTACCACAAGCTATCCTTCCTATGCAGACACACTCCCAAACACAATGTATTGATCT
Organism: Doryteuthis pealeii; assembly: GCA_023376005.1. Classification (NCBI taxonomy): domain Eukaryota; kingdom Metazoa; phylum Mollusca; class Cephalopoda; order Myopsida; family Loliginidae; genus Doryteuthis; species Doryteuthis pealeii. The sequence continues at coordinate 103,590,492 of CM042152.1, forward strand.
TTGAGGGAGACATAAATGCACAAATATGCAGAAATGAAAACAAAAGATTCTGCTTACACAATATTCCAAATAGGAATGGTGAACTCCTAGCCGAGTTCTCCCTAGAGAACAAGCTTGTATATCTAAACACCAAAAGTCCAAAAACGAAAGGGTAAACTATGGACCCACACCTACCTAAATAGCACAAAAATGCAACTAGACTACATCCTAATAAATAAAGAATAGATAAACAGTGCTATGAATAGTGAAGCATACTACTCTTTTGAAGGAGTATCCTCTGATCACAGAATAGTCACAGCCAAACTACGCCTAAGTCTATGCAGAAGCAAAGGGCAAACCAGTAAATCGGTATGATACAACTGACCCTCACTTGCCAACAGTGATATAAGTGATCGTGATTTGCTAACAGTAAGGAATAAGTTTGACTTCCTCTGGGAGACATCAGCAATGTACACTCCAAATGAAGAATACAAAAACTTTGTCAGTGCCCACCTAGAAGCTGTGGCAGAATGTATACCAACCAAACACATTGTCTCCTGAGAGACAGAAATAGTTAGAGTAAAGAGAAAAGATATTAAAAAAGCATCCCAATGCAATAAAACAAACCCAACTAACACCAACATAGAAAACCTTAAGAAAACCCAGGTAGAACTAATTGAAACATACAAAAAAGAATGGATAGAATATATCAAGAACATATAAATAAAATCAGACATGCAGTAGAGACAGACAGTCGTTATTAGCATGGCAAACTGTAAATGAAATTAGTGGTAGGAAAAGTACCTCTAGATCAAAGTTGAAGGCAACCAGTCAAAAGATAGACTCAAGAAATGGAAAGACTACTTCTAAAACTGTTAGGAACTCCGACCCCTAAAATCATAGAAAAATAACACCCCAAAATAATGAATAACCAACTAGACACTAGGAGACTTTACAATGGAAGAACTTAATGAAATATTAAGAAAACTAAAAAATATAGAAAGGCTGTGGCCTTGATGAAATACCCCCTGAGGCCTGGAAAATATTCAACTGCCATGAAAAGGTAATGTTTTATTCATTTTCTTATTAAAGTGATAAAATCTAAGAAAACAATGGGGGGGGGGGACAAAATAGAAACAAGTAAGCTAGCAGACTAGTTTCACTCCTAACTCAAATAGAACTGAATATTGAGGAGAATGAAAGTTAACATAAGAACAATTAAGATACCATGTAAATGAGATGAGTGAAAAAAAATATAAATATAATTAAAGAAAAGGGTAATCCTTTATTTTTTTTCCCTAAAAAGGGTGAAAAATATAAGATTGACTAAGTTATAATACTCAGACCTAGTAAGCCCTCCCTTTGTTTACAAAAGACTGGGTTACTGATCAGGATATGTAATGTCTCTAAAGTTTTAAGGTGATTTTGCTCCCAACGGAGAACAAATCCACATTGAATTGACACGCACACCTCTGATTATTTATTAAGTGTTCACATATTGAAGACACATAAATATTCCCCAGACATTCATTTGGACCAAAATGTGCATTTCTAATTTTAGCAGGAACATGCTGTTTAATCTGGGCATCCAGTCATTGATTTGTTCTCCCTATGTACTGGATACTGCAAGTACATCTAAAAGAGTAAATAATGGAATTGTTGTGGTGGGGAGGAAGAACATCTTTACAACTAGATGCCAAGATAGGTTTATGAAAGTACATTTTTTGTGCTTATAAAGTTTGCCACTATGTCAGTTGAATTCAGTTTTAATGATACTATGTATCTACTCCCTTTCTTATACCCCATCTTTCCACCTTTTGATCATACATATATATATATATATATATATATATATATATATATATATATATATATATATATATTATATCACAGTCTGTTTTTAAAACAATAAAATAATTCTTATGAAGCTTCTGAAATCAACAGAGGCAAAATATTGATTGAATATAATTGTATGTGTTTTATTATTCACTGTTTTCCTCACCATTTTTTTTCGGATTTTTCCCAATCTGTTTATTTCCTCACACACACACACACACACACACACACACATATATATATATATATATATCCTTTCTTTTTTTCAAAATATATATCCTTTCTTTTTTTCAAAAATTTTTTTCTTCCTGGTTGATGTTTGGTAGTATATTTTTACAATCAAACTTTCTGCTGGGTTTTTTCTCTCCGCAAGGATCTACCAACACGCTTGGTATATTATATACATATAATATATATATATATATATTACATATCATGCATAATTTTATACATATATATATATATATATATATATATATATCATGCACAATTCATATATTGGCATCCAGCCATCTACTAGAGACGATGGCATTGTATCCAAAAAACGTGGAACTACATAGCTTGGGGGATCAGCTGTCACCAAAGCAGCAGGTCCCCCCTTCCACACTACCATTGTGGTCCAAAGGAAAGGCAAAACACCTAGAAAAACAATGCAGTTTGGCAATGATAGTGTCAGAAGAGTTGGTGGATAGTGCTAAAGTTCAGCATAATACCACCTGAGGGACTCCAACTCCAGATTTGAGTTCAGGTTTATTCTTCTAGCCTTTCTTTGGAATGAGGCAGTGGAGGTTTTATACAGACTTTTCTTGTCTAGATGGATTGCCATCAAAGACTAAGAAGCTTCATCTACCCCATTTGAATATTTATATGAGTAGTAAGTTCCCCAATCCTACTATATCTAGAACCACACAGTGTTCATTGTGAATGCACACCTTTCAATGTGTTAGATCCAGAAAGAAAAATGATGGGCAATCAATTGTTCCCCTGAGACAGAAGTGATATACATACTTTCTCATTGGTCACTCACAGCTTAAAAGATCAATGACAGTTGCATTATTTTTGTGTGTGTTGAACGTCATTGTGCTTGGTGAATTTTTGCTACAGAATCGCCTGCCAGAATTGTACTTCCTGGGTGTATGATTACAAATTATATTTGGGATTACACAGTGACTTCTGGAAATAGACCAGATGATGACCAAGGAAAAGAGTCGGTGATAGCTAGAGACAGTGGACCACTGGAAAGATGACACCCAGAAGCATGTTGGATCGGCACTCCATTATGCATGTTTCATGAGAAATAATCCTAAATATGCTATTACTACACATAAGACACGCCCCCAGGGAATCCCAAGTGAGGGGGGGGGGTGAGATTTCTGCTTGGATAGACATTCCGGTACCAGCAAAATGTAAAAGCGAGTGGCATCAGTTTGATGAGGATGTGAATGAAATCATTCTGACTACATCAAAAAGCAGTATTGAAAAATGGTTACATGTCTTGTCAACTATTATAGTTAGCTATGCCACAGATAGATTTGGTTTATGTTAAGGGGAAAAAAACGAGAAGATCTACAACAAGAAACATAGGGTAGAGAAAATAATAAAAGTAATAGAAAGATCCATACCGGAATTTCATTTAGAAAACCTTCACTGTTTGTTCCAGTAAAAACTCTAATGGATTTTATATTGTTGGTCATATATAGTTTGACTGCACCTCCATTTGAAAAATCCTCTTGTAGAAATATTTTCACCCAAGGATTTACATCTTTCTCACCAGATCTCCAACCTCCCTTGTTAGGTCTAATTTGATACTTTGTATTAGATCGGCTGGACACTTCAATGTCTGAGTCTCCACTGAAACCATCATGTCTTCTAATTTACAACCCACTGGAAGAAGAATTCAAATAATAATAATAAACATCAACATCTATGGACAATTTTTGAAACATTTAAATAAGAAAAAAAAAAACAACAAATTACAAAGAAAAAAGTAACAATTATATACGGTACATAAAAGTATAGTATTATAAAAGTATACAGTTATATACATAGCAAATAGATTTAACCAACTAGTAATTATTTCTTATTGTGGTTGCTGCTTTTTATCACAACTCTCAGGTTATGATAAGGAAAGTGAGGTCAAATCATCCCAGTGGTTTATTCTTTAATTTCCTATCCATGCATTTTCATAACAGTTGTAACTGTAGAATAATTATCTATGTTGTGATAAAAATCAGGAGCAATAAGATAAAAGAAATACAAGTAAAAAAATAATAATATATTAGTCTTAATAAAGAAGAAATAGTGTCAAAAAAGAACAAAGTAAAATTGAATTGATTGATGAAGGAGAATTGTATTAAAATGAATAAGGAATTATAAAGAGATATACATCATGTAGTTTAAATATAAAAAATGCATTTTATTTATAGCAGCAGCCAGAGTTATCTTCTTCTAGTTGACTAAATATTCAATTCCTCCAGTCTTTTTTTCTCAAAATCACAGAGAATTTTATGCATCTCATTCTTGAGGATTGATTATGGTCTGTGCATATGCCATTGGTAGTATGGTCAAAATTAAATTTCTTGGATAATTCACAATGGATCACCTTTTCCACTGAATCATACCATTCTTGTACTTCTTTTGTAATAGTTTACTGAATTCACTTATTATGGGATTAACTGCTTCATCTCTGTCTCCGTACATCCTACACTTGCTATTCTGTTATGACTTATCTATTTTCACTTTGATATAATTGGTCTTAATGGAATTATTTTGTGTTGCAATTATAAGAGATTCAGTTTCTCTCTGAGGAAACCTCAGAGAGAAACTGAATCTCTTATAACTTTTGTAGCCATGTCCAAGTGTAATCTCTTGCATTTATCACTTGAAGTATCCATATAGTTGTTTTTCTTCCCATTTCTATTTTCTAGTTTTTGTAGTTTTTCTTTTCATCCATATGTGACATTTGTTATTACTTCCCAGTGGATCATCTTTCTCACCCAGTCATGACTGCTCAGTTTGTTCCATTTGTTTATTCTGTGGTTGATTGTCTTATTATTTTACTTCTTGTGAGTTCTTCACACCAGTTTTAACTGGTGCTTTTTTTTTTTACTGGAGTCTTAGTGACAGCAAGACTCCTTAAGTTTCCAGGACTCTTCTAAGTACTCTAGCCAATTGAGAATATATATTGTTTTTTTTTGTGTGTGTTTTTTCTCTCTCAAAAAACAGACCCTAAAGAATAAATATTTCAGACACAAATTAAACAAGTACAAGATAAATCAGACTATTTCTCTGAATTTTGGAGATGAGACTTGATAATTTGGATTATTTGGATTATTCAAACTATTAAAAAGGCTAGATTAGATTAAAAAACAAAAAAAAAACCCCAAACAAATGCTTATAAGTTCCAAAAATTCACTCTGAATTGTTCAGTTGGACATAAGGATTGAATTTATACAGTTATAAGTGACAATCATCTCTAGGTTGTAGGTTCAATCCTGGACAAGAGCAATAATAACATAGAATACTTAACATAGCTTAACACTTGTGCCTATACATGGTTAACAGAATGAGAACAGTCTACCCTCATGGATTGAATAAAGGATTCACTTTGAAGTTCCATGAAGGCTCCTGATTACAACATGAGGCATCTGAGTTCAACGAGAAGGTTCCTAAGTTTGAGAAGGTTTGCAAGTTCGACAAGAAACACATGAAGAAGGCCGGAGGCTCAATCAGCCAAAACATTGTGTATATTACAATAAAGATGAGAATAATAATCCAAATAATCCAAATCAGACTATTTATATAATGTCAAAGGAACAGAAGGCAGATGTAGTTGTTAACATTGATGATTTTTCATGATTGACTCTGGAGTTAGTAGTATTAATCTAATTGACTGCAGTACATATGATAATCTATGGAAGATTATTAAGCTTGACAAGTGTTCTATAAAAGTATATATTATCTTATTGTTTACATCTCCCTTACACACAGAGGTTTCTACTTAAATCTATTGATGCAGTTCACAAAATCTCAGAATTATTATTGCATGATAGTGGTAACACTTTAAGTAGAAAAATGGCAGCCTATTAGGTCTTCTTAGCATTCAGAGGATATTACTACAGTCAAACTATCAGTGCTTTCTGAGTAACTATTGTATCTAAATTTAGTACTGTATCTCAAGGACTTTGCAAATTAAAAGAATGTACAACTTAAATATCTCAACATGTTCATAATATTCCACTTTATGTGAGAAAGAAGAGCTGTAACATTCTGAGTTTTTCCATTGATAAAAAGCACCTAAAAATAAATGAATATGCAACTTGTTATTAACATGCATAAGGCACATATATTATAATTTAATAGCCACAAGGCACTCATGTCACAAGAGTCATAAGTGTGGTTTCATTAAACATATTGGTTGAAAGAAAGCTACAGTGCAAACATATTGTCCACAAGGCATATACAGTGAAGTTAACCAATACTAACCTCAAGGGATCACCAATACACCCAATTCTTGCAGTTCTTTTTGAAGAAATAAATACTTGATTTTTTAAAAAACTATATAATATATATTATATATATATATATATATATATATATATATATATATATATAATCTTCGATGTTTAATTTAATCATTGTTTATTTCTTTTGAAATGCAGCTTCTCTCCTCCCACTTTAAGGAATATTATTTAAAACATACACAATAAGTTTCTTAATGAAAACATAAATGATTATGCACATGTGCATATCTTGTAGGCTTCAAAACAAATATATTTTTAAAAACATTACATACATGTAAATACTTAAGAAATATTTGAAAGAAAAAGTGTATAAAACTTAAATACATCAAGTGAAATGACAACAATACAATTGTATACAATTGTATAAAACAATATCAAGACAGTTGTAAAACATGTGTATAAATTTTAAAGATTTTGAGTGTAAGAACAATAATGCAGACTACTTTAAACTTTATTAACATACTATGGTGTGTTTTGTGATATGGTGAAAACAAGTTTATGAAACAAAAAATATTAAAACATTAAAAACAAATAATCTTAAAAAAAACACTTTTCATTTGAAAATTTTGCAAGTAAAAAGTCTTCAATAAGAACAAAAACCAAAAAAAAACAAACCATTTGACTTGAGGATAACATAAATTTAAAATGTTTAAATGTTCTGAATTAATTGAAAAAAAAAGGGGGTTGGCATTATATAGTGTATTCGTTGCTCAGTCCTGGAGTTGAATTCAGACTTGTAAGACTGCTTAGAAATTAATTGCTTTCATTACTTGAAGCCTATTTGCATGTGTGTACTAGGCATATTTGCATGTGTTTGCTGTACCTGAGAGGACTTGGAGCTATTAAGATTAATTCATAACTGTCTACAGAGAGAAACACAAAAATGAAATCATAAAAGAGAGATTATTAAAGCTAGCTTTTATGAGCTTTTCTTAATCCTCCTTATCCAAGTGAAATTTTCATGAAGTGGCATTAGAGAGAATATAGAGAGTTTTTTCATCTTATTTATTTAGAAGGATAATGCTTGGTATGAAAAGTTATAAGAGTTATATATATATATATATATATATATATATATATATATATATATATATATTTAATATATATATAATTTAATGAAAAAAATATAGAATTGACTTTGTATTGAATACAAAGTATTTTTTGGTGTCTTTAGTTTAAGCTGTATTTATTAAGAACAACTGACATCTTCACCAAAGGGAGGCAACTATATGCAAAATTAAAATTGACCAAAAATTAATGTTTTTCTTTTAGAAAAAGTTTTATCTCCCCTTCCTTGGATATATCTTATACACTTTGAATATGAAAGTAAAGTCGGTGGAGTGGTCTATTATCGTTATCAGCCGGACTGCAAGGGAGTCTATCTTCTTATCACTAGCGCTACACCAGGGAGATTATTTTTGCATCTGAGGTGGAGCGCCACAGCTACAATCAACTCCCCACTTTACTGCACAAATTCAAGCTGTGATACGCATGTGCTGAGTTGGTGAGGGCCAGTATTGAACCTGGAACTTTGTAGTTCTGAGACAGATGCTCTACCAACTGTGCTAAACCGGCCCTTATGAAGTAACACTAATATCATATACTCATGAAACTTGGGGAATTATTCTTTAATGAACAAATAAAAATATTTTAAAGGCATGAAAAAAAAAAAAGAACAAATCCAGAACAGAAATAGAAAACAGCCAATCAAACACTTGGTTACTTGATCTTTCTGTCAAATAGCAAAAACAAAAACAACAGCAGTTGTAGTTCAAACTTCAAAGATATTTGCCATAGAATAATATTATGATGAATGATATTTACAATAAGTGCTCTACTATTGTGGCTAAGTTCCCTCGGTGAAGGTGCTGGTGACATAATAGTGGTGCGGAAAATACAGCAAATTAAGTTTACTGCTTGCATTCACTTTACATTAGTGTCTTTAGAAAAAGCATGAATCCATCACTTTAATCAAGCAGACTGAACTCTTTAGCCTTGGTGAAAAGTTTTCAAGAGTGAAAACTATAAATTCAAAACCAGGAACCACCAACCCTAAACAAACTGTGTAAGACAAGACTCCAACTAGTGATTGTAACTTAGCAAGATGCAGCTGTTCAAGTGAGCAAGTCAAGATAAAACTGATAGTAGTGTGTGCAACCTCTCTAACACTAATTTCTTTTATGCATGTTTGTCCATTTCCTTTTTATCAAAGAGGAAATATTGTCAATATCAATAGATAACAATAATGATGATGTTGAAGCCCTCTATGTCAATATAGTTTCCATTTCACCAACTTATTTGGATATACTAAATTTTATTACCACAACAAATTCAATATATCTTGTTTAATATGATAATTTTTGCATCTCTTATTTTATCAGTAAAAGATGTTACAGATCACATCTTGCTCTTATATAAATTCATTAAATATCAAAGGTTAAGTAATTTTCTTTTTAACTATATAAAAAGGCAACTCAGAAATAAAAACAAAGTTGCATGTAATCGATGATATACGTTTAAAATTTTTAATATACTACATCCTGTATAGAAGTAAAATCATTATTGTATAAAACAAATTCAATAGTCTTTTTTATGAACATTTCCATAGGTGTGAAAGATTTGTATAACTATTAGCCACAATACATTCTTCAAGATAGTGTCTATTGTTTATGCTAAGTGTTTTAAGAATTAACAACACAGCTAAAATTCAATAGCATTGTAAACTCAACTCTATTATATTTCAATTGTTCTATGAATGCCAAGAGATATAATACTTTTGTTTGCTCCATATTAAGTTCAATATTTTCATGCAAGTGCTTTGATAGTAAACATAGCAAGCAGTAATATATTATGCACAAAACATGTTGGCATCATGATACATTGGAATATTTCTGATTGCTTTGTTTTTTAAACTTTTCTATGATGAAGCATTTATTATATTATTATTATTATTATCCATTATTATTATTACATGATTTTTACATTTTTTCAATCAAAAAATAGATATTCTTATATAAGTAATTTTAATTTTGGTGAATTTGATCTTTGAGGGATCAAAGATTGGTAATCTGAACATTGCTACATAAATGAGAGTAACCTCCCCTTGTTTATTTCCCTTGACGAAGCCATTATGTTTGGTCGCGGCACATTTTCATTTCACTGTAAATCTAGCACTGAAAAACACGAATTTGTTCGAAGCAATATAACTGCATGTTTTAAGAGAATATCATAAAATATGTTTTTATTGGCTTGCACAGTATTTGAAATGAACTTATTGTTATATAGAATAATCACATTTTATGATATTTTCATGTTAAAAACATACAGTGAAATGAAAATGTCCGAACACAAACATATGGCTTCCTCAAGTGAAATAAACAAGAGGAAGGTTACGTCTCATTTATGTAGCTAATGTTCAGATTACCCAAAGATCAACTCCCAAAAATTAACAAGTTTTCCGCATATATATAGTTTGTGTATGTAGCAGATGGTCAGATAGTGTACTAACTGAAACATATTCAGTGAAAAAACAAAGTATACAAATGTAAATAATATTTGGAATAAATGAACTTTGAGTGTGATGACAATTTGAGGCCAATTATCTGACAAACTTTTATAATTATTAGCTAACGCTGTTGGTTTTGGAATTGACATAAATTTAATGGCTTTTAAATAAGGTGTCATAATATAATAATGATCAGCTGCTTCAAAAACCCAAATTCAAAGTTATCCATTATAGTTCATTAGACTACATTTTCAATAATGAAATAAGAATAAGAGGAAAAGTGCAATACCAAAATCAAGGAAATGGTGCTTCTTACTTGTGTATAAGTGCAATATAAATGCCATTTTTGGTGCTGTTGGTTTGCATATTGGAAGTAAGGTAATTCAAACACTTACATTGGCTCAAAAATTAAAATGAGGCCCTGATTTAAGCAATGACCTTGCAAGACTCTGGCATCTTCTGTTTTGTAGAATCAAATTCATTGTATTTTTCTTCAATGTCTATGGCATTTTAAGTCTTATTCGTTATCCTACTGAATATTCTGATAACTCAAGAAAATTTAAATAGGAAAAAAGATATTTCAGTCATTTATAACTGATATACAAATTGAATAGGTGATAGAATGCAATAAAATGTGACTAATTTTTGGAAAATATTTCTACTTCCAACATTAATTTATTTGATCGAGTATTATTTATCCTATATAATATTTATAGGTGAGGCTTTGCAATTTGTCGCTGCTAATTTAAGGTCTAAGAAAGTTTATTACTGCTATTAGATGATGCTTTACAAAGACATGAAAGCAATGGTTATTCTTGATTTTTGTGACATTAATGCCTAGAAGTCATATAAAGAGATACATTAGCACCATTTATAATTAATAATGTGCCTAGACTAAATACTACAATTTCTTCAGCATTTTGTTAAAGTTTGTGATAACAGCCATTTACAGTAGTATTAGGGTCAAACATTATATCCCTGTGATGATGACGAATGGATTCCTGCTTTATTTTATCGAAGATAGACTTCCATATGACCCTATAATCTTCAATAGCAAAGGTGTCATCAGCTTTAACTGTTACATAACATCGCCATCGACTCATTTTCTAGTGAAGGACTACTTGCCTTATCAATATAGGTATTGTGAATTTGTCTACTATTGGTTAGTTGGTTGCCATTTATGCGGCATATGGTTTGCTTGAGTGAGTGGTCAGGTTTAAAAATACATGTAACAGTGTTTTAATCTGAATTTCATACGTTGCCAATGCCGTCTTGCATGTCCATTCATCTAGTCTAGTTTAACGAGTCAGAATGTTTGGTACTTAACTATGGCCAGTTTGGTTGATTGGGTTTTCTTACAGCATGTCAACCCTTGTTAGATTATTTTATGCCGAAGTCGATTTATTGTTCTAGCTTGTCTTCATGTCTTGATGGGTGACTTGTCTGGGTTTCTTTTTTAAACGACATTATTGTTACAAACATTCTTTCTTAAACTGCTCTTCAGACCATAGATGTGTATCTCTATCAGTGACTACCAGACTAGTGAACCCTGGAGTAATAGGTGATGAAAGGAAGTATTGCGGCGGCATTCCCACAGAGCTCCAGAATTGGAACATCACTATCAGAAATAGGAGTTTAACGTCATAGCTCAAGGAACTACCATTTCTTAGCAACAGTATAACTATATTAAAAAGGTTGGCGGATTTGCCTAATGAAAGGGCAATAGGGTTTGGGACAATCAGTATAAGTGCTAGGGCGTTCGCACATGACCAGGAGCTAATTGATCGAAGGGACCCTCTGTGCCCACCTTGCTGTCTAAGCGCTTAATGTAACGAGCTCAGAGTGGACGGTTTTGCCATGTGAGATGTCTCGCTCAGTCCACAAGGATCCTTATATCCTTCAAGCGAGAATCATGAGTGGGCGCGAGACTGTCGACACGCGAATGATGGGCCGCGCCATTGGGGTGTGGGGGTTCTTACCCCTCTGCGAGAGGACAGGACTCCAGTGTATTTCTAAGGTTAATCGTCAACGGCTGACTTGCAAGTGTCTGTAATTTTGCAATAAGCACTTGAGCAATATACTGTGTAGATAGGCGCTTAGACATTCCCATAATATTATCTGCATTCTTTCCTTTTTTAGTATGAAACCATTTTCCTTCTATTAAGATCTAATGATGTTCATAGTATGTGAACATTATAAAATAGAAGAGGTGGTGGAAATGGCATTACCATATAGACAAATCCATCAGGGATAGTGTAACGTTGTGTTAATGATGATTGTAGTATTGACAGTATACTTTTTCCCAGATGAGTCATGTACGCACTATGTTTGTAAAGAGCAATGCGTTCTGTATAATAGCATTAAGATTGCTCAGCAAAGAAATTCAGACATCTTGGTTGCTTCACGCGTAGGGTTCAGAAGAGGAGTACGTGGAATTGGGATACGAAAGGAAAGGCTGGTTTTCAATTGTTAATCATTAGAACCTGTCTCGATTCTCATTTGCAGTTGTATGAGGTAGAGTGTTGAGCCGTTGTCTTTGAGTCTTTCATTGTGATAGATTTCAATTAGATAAGAGACTTAAAATACGACCTGGAGAGATGTATGATGGACTATTGTCTATTCGATAGAAAATAAAATAGCAACCAGAAACCTGATTTAAAATAGAAATTTAATTCTTGTGTGTTGTTCATTAGATCTATATTTGCAGTATGAAATATTTTCACAGTGGTTTAACGAATCTTTGAGAATTATTCAGAGTGTGTTTTATTCTAATGAGTTTCTTAATTTTTTGGAAAGGAACTTTTGTTGTTATTGTTTTCACTTGTACATATATCTTACCAGTTCACAATAATATTTACAATTGAGTTTTTATCAAATAATTATTATATTTTTCATTTTTAAAGTTAGGACATAAGACACATCTATGCAGGGGGAAGTTACGAGGTTGATAGGAATTTACTATAGGATATCCTTATATATAAGGTTCTAAGTAGCATGTTATATGTATACTATATAGTCTATATGTAAGGTATATATAGTAGTATCCCTTCACTAGATTCGGTGCTATATAGACGTTAGAGTGTTTAGTGGTGTTATGTGTGGATCAAACTTATCTTTCGGTGATGCAGTGATATGAGGATTTGCACTGTGGTATAGCTAATTTTCAAGTTATAATAACCATAAATGTTGAATGTGCTTGCAGAAAGTGGCTAGACATTAGCTCTGAGTTAAGAATCATTCAAATCAAGGTAAGTCACATCGGACTACGCACAGTTAATTAAATTTTAATCTCTTTGTTTTTTTGTGTATCGAAGTTATGGAGGGAGAGAAAAGATATGAGAACTACATGAAAAGTCATACTTAATCTTATTATTGTATATAGATGGGAGAGAGAGAGGCGAGAAAGAGAGAAAGTGGGAATTTTAAAAACATAACAATAAAAACACAAAATAAGAAACAATTACGAATGCACAGAATAAAGTTGATATTATGTTCGCAAACATAATTTCAGCTGTATTCCTAATTACCAGTACTGTAATGTGATCAATAAAATTTAAATTGATTCAATATTCATATTTTTAAGCTCTTGTCTGTCTGAGGAAGAGGGTCAGTTGAGGTTTAACAAGAAGAAAAAAAAGAACGTTTGAAGAAAATGTTACAATAAACCATGTTTAACAATAAAAAGTAACCAAAGTTTAATACTTTTACTCAAGAAAGAAAATGATATTTAACCAGGAAATGAAAATAGTTGAATGTAAACAAACAGGTATTGAGGGTCGTAGAAAATAAAATGAATAAAACAGATGTTTCCGCTTAAAGATAATTTTGACATAATAATAATTTTTCCATTTGTTTTTTCTGAACGTAAATGAATACCTTTCTTCCTCTCTTCAAAGTCCAAACTGGCTAAGCAAGTAGTTACAATGATTACATGATTATATAATTTTATGTTTTTATATACTCAGACAATGAATCAGAGATGCTCTGTAGGCTTAAATTATACTTGTGATATTCTAATGTCTTTTCATCACCCTTTACAATTCACAGGTCTAAATGAATAAATTAATGAAAGTCTTCAGCTAAATTTTCTATTAGTGCCTAGAATAAATGAAGCTAAACTGTCCAATGCTTTTAAGTGAAAATCACTTTGGCATAATGCAGGTTGCAAATCATCTGTTAAAAATTCAGAAAAACGGTTTAAAAGATTCAGCATATAATTAGTTGAACAAATACAAACCTAAATTCACAACAGTTCAATCACACTTTTAGACTGTAATAAATACAAAGGAGCATTATGAAGTTTCCGTTATGATAGCAATGAGCAAAAGTATCCGCATTAATATTATTTAAGATAGACAGAAATAAAAAAATTAAAGAAGAAACTGTTGTAAAGAAAGAATTCAAGAATATCATGTATTATCTTTGTAGTACCTGCTATAATATCATTATAAAGCGTTGTCTCAATATGTCATCTTTGATTTATATTTGCTTCTCACTGAATGATGCCATGTATACATCAGACAAAATTTACTAAATATCCACTACACAATTCAGTTTGAGGGCTGTTATTTTGGTATCTTATTGATTGTCCTATAGGGTATAATTGAAAAACAATCAGTGCCACTGAGGACAACTGACCTTGCACAATTTATATGGTGTTGCCGCAGAACTAAATGAAATGTATGTTGGCTAAATTTCCCAATGTGTGTATCAACTGTTCTCACGATGGCATAAGATTTTAACGGTTCATTTGAGGATTGAACTCAAAAAAGAAATGTCGAGTTAGGATTGATTTACCAAAAGACATTAATTTTATACCAGTGCTTGATTAACAAGTGATATCTATAGTCAACATTTACTCAAGAAAATTACACTGTTATAAATTTTTACTCAGGGGATACTATTACGCATATCTAATTATAACATAAACGTTATTTATAAATTATGAAATTACCATAATCATACTTAAGCATATTTCTTCTGAAATGTTAGAATGAGTTTAAGACGAGAAAAACATAGCTCTTCCTTCCGATAATCTTGGATGGGATAATCAATCATGCATTGCTTTTTTTCATCTTGATTATTATTCAGTGCTTTAAATAAAATCCCAATGAATATAAAAAAGTCAGGATGAATACTTTCCAATAAGATTAATAATGACAAGTTTAATGGATGATTTTTTGGCAGTTTCCATTTTTTTTAAAATTACAAATAGAGTAAATCAATGGAAGGTAATTCAACTGAACTTTGTTTTAATTATTCTTGTGGGAGTTGTTAAAGCATGAAATAATCGAGGATGTGAAAAAGTGAAGAATGATGAGTTGATGATCATCAAGATTAGCGGTAATGGAAGAGCTATGTTTTGCTCGTTCTTAAATCATTCTAACATTTAGGTTGCCTATTGATTTGGTTCATGAATTATGAAATCTTTATGTTATATTTAGACTATGGTATATTAGTCCCCTGAGTTAAATTACCTGTAATTTTCTGAAGTAAATGTTGAACTATAGATATCACTGTTAATCAAGCACTGGTATTAATTAATGTCTTTTGGTTAAATCAATCCTAACTGTACATTCTTTTTTGAGTCAATCCTTCAAATGAACCTTAATAAATTCTTTGCCATCGTGATGACAGTTGATACACCATTGGGAAATTATGCAACATATTCATTGTTCTGGCACCACCATTATAAATTGGAAGGTCAGTTGGTCAGTGCACTGATTTGTTTTTTTTCAATTTATTATAGGAAAATATACAAAATAAAAGCCTCAAAGCTGAAAGTGGTAGTGGATAATTATTAGTAAATTTTGCTTATACATGTGCCCATCATTCATGGAGAGCCAATTAAAAATCAAAGATGAACTAATGAGACAAGGTTTTTATAATTGATTTATAGCAGGTACCAAGAATAATACATGTATTTTTGAAATTTTTTTTTAAAGTTTTTCTTTTTTAATTTATTTCCTGTAATCTTAATTAAATGCTATTTTTCCTTGTAACAGTAGGAGTAATATCTTATTTTTATTTATTAAAAGTTAAAAGCATGTGATTGAACTTTGAATTTTATGGTTTTATTTCCAACTATTATATGCTGAATCTTTTAAAACGTTTTTGTTTTTTAAATGGATTTGCAACTGCATTATGCAAAGTAGATTTCACTTAAAACTTGACAGTTTGAGGGCCTCATTTATTTAGGAAATAGAATATTAGCCTGAAAAGACTTTTCATTATTTTAATTCATTTTAACTGTGGAATGTTATAAGGTGGTAAAAAGAAATTAGAATAGTCACAAGTGATAATAAGTACAGGCACTTTGATTATTGTGAGTCGTAGGTAAAAACTAAAATTGTTTCTTTAATAAAGTGATAACACTTGCTTTAGCGGAGTGTTGGAATTTGAAAAATGGAAGAGAAGAAAGATTCATTGTTATCGTTCAGAAAACAAATGGAAAATTATTATTATTCAAAATTTTTTTAAGGAAAAAATCTGTTTTTCATTTTTATTTTCTAGGCCCCTCAATACTGTTGTTACATCAACTAATTTCATTTCCTGGTAAAATATCATTTCTTTTCTTGAGTAAAGTTATTTAAACCTTGGTCTTTTTGATTGTGTAACATTTTCATGTTGTTAACATTTTCTTGTCTTTTTTTCTTAAAACCTGGGCACTTGACCTCTTTAGACTAGACAAGGAGCTTTGAAATAATATGAATATTGATTCATATTATTTTATGATCAATTAGCAGTACTGGTAATTAGGAATACAGGCTGCAAATTAGTTGTTTGGACATAATTCAACTTTATTCTTGTGCATTCGTAATTGGTTTCTCTTTTATGTGTTTTTTTTTGTTTTGTTTTTAATTCCCACTTCTCTCTTTCTCGCCCTCTCTGCTCTTCCATGATCCACAACTGTATTAGCAACTAGTAACTAGAATCGTAATGGGATCGCACAATAATAAAAAGTTATGTCTTTTTCCTGTATCTCATCTTTCTCTCCCTCCATAACTCTCTGGTTACACAAAAAACAAAGAGAATTTATAAATTAATAAGTGACGTCATGTTACCTTGATTTTGAATGTTTAACTCAAGAGCTATATGTCCAGCTTTTGCGCTTCAACATTTATGGTTATTATTAACTTGAAAATGTGATAGCAGAATGCAAAATCTTTATTCAACAGCAAATATGACAATCCATACATAAATAATCATGTCATTATGATACCTAATATATAGTAGTAATATATATATATATATATATATATATATTATATATATATTATAATTTAATTATTCTTACTGACGATAGAATAGTGTCTTATGTGCCTATACTTGTTAAAAAAGTACAACAATCACTAATAACTTATTATAAAACTCAGAATTCGTAAATATTACGTACTGGTTAAGATATATCGTACGACAGTCGAAACCACACTAAAACGAAAATGTTTTCTTCGCAATAATAATTAGAACATCAGTTAGAGAACTATTGAAGACACTCTGAATAATTCTCTAGATTCCTTAACATGTGAAAATATTTCATACTGCAAATTATAGATCTAAATGGATATACAGAAAAGAGGGAGTTATAGTCTATTCTTAATCAGGTGTTTCCTTTCTATTTTATTTTATAAAGCGAAGATAGCCAAATGTCTCAGTTATTTTAAGTCTGCTTATCTAATTTAATATATACAATGAAACAAAAGACAACTGGTTAAGAAATTAGTGGACTATCAAATATGTGTAATTCAATTGAAAGCTTTTCCTTTCTAATCTTTTGCCCTTTGTCGACTACTCCAAGAATGTCTGAATTCTTGCTGCGAATCTTATCTATAAAGACATTGCTTCTTTAAAAATATCTACAGATATCTGAAAGTAAGTGATAGCACATTAATTGTGAAAACGTGTTAAGTTTTTCCTGTGAATTATGCTCTAAGTATTGCCACATTTCTATTTAATAATTTCATACTATGAACATGGCATTAGATCTATGAAGGAAATGGTTTCATACTAAAAGCAAGAAGCAGAAATATATTATGGATGTAGACTATAGACACAGATAAAGTCAAGTGGCTTAATTTGCAATATACACCTGTGCAACGTTCAGCCTTGACTTTAGAAGTGACACTGACCTGGACCCTCGCAGAGGGTATAGTACCCTTCCT
>CM042152.1:103608596-103736403 GCA_023376005.1 Doryteuthis pealeii
ATGAACTGAGGTGTGTGAACTCACTATGATGTAGTCAGCACATTAATCAACTATGACACACGGAAACTCCCGCCTGGCTGTGGGTGAGTTAGATACACAACCCCGAGGTGAGTTGCAATTTAAAAAATACGTCAAAATTAAGATGAAAATAAATTTTAGTTTAAAAATTAATAATAATTATAAAAATTCTTTACTTTTATTTTATATAACTAAGATGTAGCATGAAGGAAAGTCTAAAATATTCCTAGGTTTCTATCTTAATAACTGAACATGGACAGACTTATATAAAAGTATTGTGTAACACTAAAGACCAGACAATTAAGCACTGGAACATTACATCCAAATCCCATTAAAATTTTTATAATATAAATTTTTTTTCTTCAACAACTTATTCATATCGCTATTTCACAGAAGTTAACACGTTTCCAGGTCATCTTTTTACTCCATCATCTAAAATTGTTAATAGATTTTAATTAATCATCTTAAAAAAATTTTATTAGCAATAATGATAAAAATTAATGTTATACAAAAAATTAAGCGCTTATACCTGTTCATAATCATTAAAAAAGTTGAATTACATTTATGAAATGTATCATTGTTTACAGCAATTCTTTCAAAGTAAGTGCTGCCTGTTCCTAATTCTTGATCTTGTTAAAATCTCATTACTGTGCCAAACATAAGGAAAACCCTAAATCTGATTTTGCTCTTACATAATGCTATTAGATATTTTATTTTTTACATAGAAACATTGAAATATTAAAATCATAAAATGGTTGTTATTGAATATCCTATCTTAACCTGATTCTTAAATAAGGTCTCATAAAGGAATTAACATTTACTTATACTAAGATCAGAATTGCTTGATAATTTCTGCCTATACTTTCTGTTTATATTCTATATTATTTTAGTAATTTGAAAAATCAATAGAAAAATGAAAGAAAGAGAAAATAACTACTTCCACTGAGCAGAAATATTTAATAGAAAATGAAGAGGTGAAATGAATAGATTCATAGAAAAATAAAAAGTCAATTCCATAAAATGTCAAAATAAAGCATAGAAAAAGCCTTAATTATTTTTTCATTTTCATGTTCTCTCCTATCAGATGGAAGTGTGGGTGTACATGATTATCAGTCAGCCCGAAATGGAATAAAACCAAGATCAAATTTTAGGAGAGCTGTTGCATCCCTTTGTACAAATGCCCTTAGATAAGGCATTGACCCCTCATCTTTCTTCCCCCCAGCCTAGGAGTTAAATACTAAATGTTCAATGGCAATAAAGTCTCAGAGAAGCAATTACCCCTGAATTCAAAATCATGAGTTGTAGTTACGAATCTATGACTCACTACGTTTTCGTGGGTTAGATCATTAAAGACTTTAGGCTAAGGGAAGTACAACTTTTAAAACAAATTAATGGTTGTATCTACACCAAGGCTAGGACTATGACTATATGAGCTGGAGTCTGTCAAAGGCTCACAATTCACAGCTGCGGTTGTGTCTCTCATGCCTTTTCTATGTCACTAGAATTATCGTGCGCAAGGTCAAGAATAGGGATTGCCACCCCTCCACGCTCCTCAATCTCTTCTTTCATGCAGATTCCCATTTTCTCCAGTAAATCATAAACTAATCAGGATTCTCTGTCATATTGTATTTTTTAGATGTGATGTGAAAATTAAAAACAGAAGTATTTACTATTTGCCTACCCAATTCCACCATGCTGACAAATTTCTTTTTTTACTGTTGATGAGATTATTTTTCAACGTTGCAACTATCTATTCACTTCAGAACTCATTCTATTAAAATAAGTTCTTATAATTATTGTAATTGAGTCCTGTCTTGCCGATAATCCTAATATACTACCATTATGTCTTTTGACAATTCATGGTCAAGATCACATTCGTAGGGACAAGCGCGACTGTGAGTGGCCTCAAAGTAGACAGTCAAAGATGAATTCTCAATATTCATGTTTCATATTTCATAAGTAAACTTAATGATTTGTAAAATATTTATAAAAAATAAAATTATTAAAATTTGATATTTCTTTATGTAGGTTTATCAATTAACCCTATAGGCTTAGTGATTGAAAAAACATTTATTTTCAAAATATGTATCTTTCAAGTGCTAATTTCCCTGCGATGGAATAAATCTCATAGACATTGAACATTATAGATTGAAAATTTCAGACTCAGAATTCAACTATAAACCATATCAGGTGCTGCCATCATATTAGATTTTTCAATAAGGACTGTCATTTTATAATTTGTAGCTTTATAGATTTTCTTCAAACAAATCAATGCACCTTATAAGCCAAAAGGCAAATTATAGTTAATTCAGAAGTTTGTCAGAGACATGCAACAGAAAAAGAAAACAGAGAGCAGAAAAAAAACAGCAAAAAAAAAGACAGAACCCCTCCAGCACACGGACGCTCTAGTGACAAAGCAAGAAAAATTCAAACAGAATAACGAGATTGTGTCTCGAAGAATAACACAAAAAATATAATGTTAAAAAGTAAATTTCTTACAAATTCTTCCATCCTCATATTTCTGGTTTATGAATTTCAACTACAAGAGCATCTATAGTATTTTGATTATTCCTCATTTTCTGTAATGCTTTTAGTTAGATAAAGTCTCACCTGTCTAGTTGGTTTATAGAGTTACAGCTGTACCAACAGTGTTTCTGGACTGAAATGTAACAAAATTCATAAATTTTTAATCATTGACTGTTATATATAATCATACCAGTATATATCAGCATATTTGAATAATCTACAAATCCTGTCTTAATTTGTTTAAATAATATATTTATTATCTTTACTGAGTTATTTAAAAAAAATGAATAATGTTTATCATTAAAATAAATGAGACACTTCTGTACATAACTAAAAAAGCATTAGAATGGAAAACTGAATTTTCTATATTTCATTTAATACTAATCTATCATCTACTAACTACAGTACTCATTTATACTGGCACAGAAGTAAAAACATGGTGAGATCTTAATTGTTGTATCATCACAATACAAGGTGCAAAACTCCATTGGATATAAATATAATCTAATCATTGAATAACATTGGTAGAAAACCGAACGATCAAGAATGTCTACAAATCAATGTATCAATAAAATTGTCATCAAAGATAAATTGTACAGGGATGCAACATAATGACTATTTGAATTTTTAAAGGTATATATTACGTAAACAATAGCTTCTAAATCTCTCTCTCTCCTTATATATAATTATCATA
This sequence comes from Doryteuthis pealeii, assembly GCA_023376005.1. NCBI lineage: Eukaryota > Metazoa > Mollusca > Cephalopoda > Myopsida > Loliginidae > Doryteuthis > Doryteuthis pealeii. The sequence goes on from CM042152.1 coordinate 103,611,835, forward strand.
TATATATATACTATATATTATACTATAGTGTGTTGTGTGTGTATCTACTTGATCTATATATATATATATATCGTCATAGCTACCCTCCATAGATATACTACTCATCAATATACACAAACCACACACACATCACAACCTCTGTACCAAATCAATCACGTACGCATGTACAAATAATGAAATGTAGACCAAAGAAAGTGAAATATCAATGTATCTTTAAGGCTATGATACAAAAAGGAAGTTAGTTGCCAGAAAAATTCTCATGTTCATTAAGTTTTGATTTTGTTTTTTTACACTCCAAACTGCGTGAGCGCTGTAACCCTGCATTACAATCATTTGAGTAATGCGCTGAACACAGCTTTCCTAATCCTGTGAGTGAAACTTTACTGTTCATGAAAACTTTTTACATTTCATAAACTTTTTCTTTTCCATTGGAAAACATTCCATAGTCTCTTACCAATTATTTAAATTTCAGAATATTTCATATACTTGTTCACTATTATACACAGAAAATTGCCCACAAACAGAAATGATGCGTTTTATAAAGCTTTACGGAAGTGGGAATCACACCGTACTAACAGACCTATTTTATCTTTTTCGGTCTAAATTAACTAATAATTTGTTTGGAACTCGTTCTTTCAATAATTCTTCATCACTAATTCATTTCTGGTATATGAACCCTCGCAAGAAAAGACATCTTATGACTGAAATAAGATATTTTTTTTATTACTTCGTTTCATTTATTCCGGTTCTAGTAGATAACATGTTACTTTACCTGTAGTTTTTCTAGTTTCAGGTGTACCACAAGACTGAATTTTGGAACTGAAATGTTAACAAAATCAAAATTAATTATTGACTATTTCTATCCCATGTTGGCTGCCACAAGATACTGTTTCAAAAAATCAGCCAGATTCAATTCACCAACACGCACCCCATGTCTGAAACCCACTCTGGTGACCTGGTCAACTCTCAGGGCATCTTTCACCAAACAAAATAGTCCCCTCTTCGCTGATATCTTAAATAGTTAGAAATAGCCTTAAGAAAATAGAGAAATATTACTTGCAAATATATAAGTAGAAAGATAGTGCTTAAACAATTGGAGTGACTATACTTAAACAGTCTTAGACAATACACGTCAAAGCATGAATTCTACAATCAATCATGTTTCATATTCAAAGTAAACTTAATTATTTGTAAAATATCTAAACCACACAAAATTATTAAAATTTTGAATCATTTTTTATGTAGTTATCAATAACCCTATAGCTCCCGCCCCCCTCCCCTTTAGTGATGAAAAACGATCTTCTCTACAGCCACATACATTAGCTCTCTCCAGTAATTTCCTTGCGCTCATCTATGACTCCATCTCCTCATCCATGAGTAATAAATATCAGTGATCAGACTCTCCATGAATAAATAATGAATATCACCATTCGTCTATCGATGATACCGAGTCCAGAATGCAAATGGCAGCTGTCCACCGGTATTCAAGTAGAGACTTACTGATGTGGCCTGCCACGGTGAACATTGCATAACACACGACTGCGTCCAATCTAAGTTCTATAATAAAGGGAGCTCATTGCGTGTGAGAGCGCGAGCGCGAGCGAGCGATGCCCCTCCCCCTGTGACACGCACGGCCCTTCGTGCCCTCTCAATCACCCTATGCCCGATCGCTTCTACCACCACGCCTCTCTTCTAATCCGACCCATGCGCGCCGCCTCGCAGGACCGATATACTTCATCTACCCTCCCGCAAGACTTTCCATAATCTACACCTCTGACGACCATCACCTGCCAAGCCATAATTACTCCCACGCAGCAGCGGCCCACCCCTCAACGATCTCACATCCCGGTACATCGACAACCCTCCCTTGGCGCTCTTAACCATCCCAAGCGCGCTAAGATACTCCTGCCACTGATCAAACGCACGACGTCCGGAATCCTCCTCCTATCCCTTCGTACGATGTGTCTCGAAGCAGCTTCTCCTCTCACCCTCGAAATCAAGATTGAAGCAGTGCTGCACGGTCAGACTCATCTTTGATCCCAACCAATGCTAGCCTAACCTACCTGAGAAAGATCAATCATCAACATTGTCTACTACTCTGTCTTTCCTCACACACGCGTTCGACATCCTCTAATCAGGCCAGAACGCGCCCGCGCCCCTTACCTTTCAAATCTACGCCCACGCCTGATCCACTCCGAGGATATCACTTCGTAAAGCTCCAGTAACCGGTCGTTATCCCGTCTGTCCGTACCACCGCACATCCTCCACTGCGTGCACAGGTTAACGCATCCCGTCATTTGGCTTCCACCTCGTGAATCATGATCTATATTCATCCACATTCCACGGCAATCTACCACTCGAAATGGCTGTTGGCCTAATTCGAACACACTTTATTCCCGTTCAATGCTCACAACCCTCGTATCGCAGGCGTCTATCATCTATCACCGCGCGACTTGTCTCAAGACCAAAACTTTCTCCTTTGTTCCTCACTCTACAGTACTGCGGGACAATCGCACGGCTACTCAGCGCGATACTGGCAAAGCTGTAAAGTCAGCACACACTTACCTCTCACAATCGCTCATATGGGTGCCGGATCAGCATCATTACAGCGCCTCCCGTCCGTCGCATGCGCTGGTGAGTTAAAGTAGCTCCGCTTGATTCCTCCCCTCTCACCCATGCTCCTCCATACCAACTTGTAGGCGAAGTTAAAAGTCACGCGCGTGTATGGCCCGTATTGGTGTGCGCGCATCCTTCTGTGTTAAGAGTTATTATCTCACGAATAATTAAATAATCTCGTTGCTCACACCCTCTCCAGAGCTCTGTATGTCGATCTCTCTTCCTCTACCGTACTCTCAGTAGCTCCATCCGTGAGGATAGACCTCTCATGGCTCTTACTCTCGCACATACCTCGAACGTCTCGATGAACTTTCTTATGTTCTCACTTGTCTTTACAATTATTTGCGAAGATACTTTAAAACCATTCGATTCTAGACGTTTTCCACTCCGTGACACGAGTGGTGTCCAATACCTCTAGTAGATTGTATATATTTTCTCGCATCCCGACAAGAGGATTAGATTACAGTGAACAATAAAGTAGTTGCTGTTGCTCACTCATAATTGACCTTTCTGTCACCTACTACACAGCCTTATTTAGTTATCTTATATAGTACAACTAACTACATAACCAATAATTTCAACGATTTTAATTAATTTGAGTTTCTATCCTGGGTAATGAATACTCTTACGATGCATCTTCCGTCTCGCTTATTATCATGAAGACATCCACTATCAATATGAGAAGTATCATCTCTTGATGCTTTCGAGTACGTCGCGCCTAGCTCTGCTTGAATGTATATTCAGTTGCCGGCTATAGCACACACCTATGCTCGTCAATATCGCGCATAATAGACGACCTATATCAATATTCACCTCCTTGCTTCTCCGGCATATGGTAGCACATATACTCCATTGTTTATCTACCTTATAATCTGCCAAAGTAATTATTCTCTATTTTCTTTAATGCTCATTCTAACTATTTAACATATGCGACGCCGCGAGAGTTCGGACTATTTTCGCTTGGTGAACATGCCTGCTGCAGAGTGACCCAGTCACAGTGTTGTGCAGACATGGACCGGGTTCGGTGTGTGATGTGAATGAATCTGCTTATTTTTCTACAACAGTTATCTTGTGCGCAGCCACAATATTTGCTCAGTCTCCGGTATCATATTTGGGAATATGTGCTCCCTCCATTTCAGATCTCCTAGACATATTCCACGTACTGTGCACTGGAGCACCTCTGCGCTCCTCATGTAGAAAAACTCACAGGTGAAGACTTTATCTACTAAACCATAATATTAAAGAATAATAAAAAAAATAATATCTTATTTCAGTCATAAGATGTCTTTTACTTCAATTCATAAACCAGAAATAATTAGGATGAAGAAATTATTGAAAACGAGTTCCAACAAATTATTTTAATTTAGAGAAAAAGATAAATATCTGTTAGTAGTTGATTCCCAACTTCCTAAACTTTTATAAAACACATCATTTCTGTGTGCAATTCTCTGTATAATGTAAACAATATAGAAATATTCTGATTTAAATATAATTGTAAGAGACTATGGAAGTTTTTCCAATGAAAAGAAAAGTTTATGAAATATAAAAAGTTTTCAGACAGTAAATTTCACTCAGGATTAGAAAGTTGTTCAGCATTACTCAATGATTGTAATGGTACAGCTCAACCAGTTGATGTAAAAAAACAAATCAAAACTTAATGAAATAAAATATTTTTCTGCAATAACTCCTTTTTATCATACCTTTAAAGAATAACATTGATATTTCATTTTGGGTATACATTTCATTTATTTTACCTTTATGTAGTGATGTAGATTGTTTGTTATTTATATATATATATATTATATACACACACACTATATAATATATATATATATATATATATATATATATATATAAGAGAGAGAGAGAGATTTAAAGCTATTGTTTATCTATAATCCTTTAAAAAATTAAAATAGTCATTATGTTGCATCCCTGACAATTTATCTTTGATGACAAATTTATTGAATAACATTGTTTGTAGACATTCTGATAGTGTTTTCAAACAATGTTATTCAATGAATTAGGATTATATTTATATCCAATGGTTTTGCCTTGATTGTGATGAATACAACAATTAAGATCTCACCATGTCTTTACTTCTGTGCCAGTATAAATGAGTACTGTAGTTAGTAACTGATAGTTAGTATTAAATGAAATATAGAAAATTCAGTTTTCCATTCATATCTTTTTAGTTATGTACAGAAAGTGTCTCATTTATTTTTAATGATAAAATTATTCATTTTTTTTTAAATAAACTCAGTAAAGATAAATAAATCTATTATTAAACAAATTAAACAAGGATTTGTTAGATTTTCAAAATATGCTGATATATACTGTATGATTATAATAAACAGTCAATGATTAAAAATTTTGATTTTGTTACATTTCAGCTCCAGAAACAGCTGTTGGTACACCTGTAACTCTAAAACCAACTATGACAGGTGAGACTTTATCTAATAAACAAAAGCATTACAGAAAAAAATGAAGGAATAATCAAAAATATCCTATAAGATGTCTTTAGTTGAATTCATAAACCAGAAATAATGAGGATGAAAGAATTTGTAAGAAATTTTACTTTTTAACATTATATTTTTGTGTTTTCTTCGAGAACAATTTTATTCTGTTTTAATTTTTTTTTTGCTTTGTCACTTTTCTGTCTTTTTTTTTCTGTTTTTCTGTCTCTGTTTCTTTTTCTGTTCATGTCTCTGACAAACTTCTGAATTAACTATAATTTGCCTTTTGGCTTATAGGTGACTTGATTGTTGAAAAATCTATAAAGCTACAAATTATAAAATGACAGTCTTATTGAAAAATCTAAGTATATGCAGCATCCTGATATGGTTATTAGTTGAATTCTGATCTGAAATTTTCAATCTATAATGTTCAATCTATGAGATTTATCTCCATCGACAAGGAAATTACATTGAAAAATAAATATTTGTGTAAAATAAATGTTTTTTCATCACTAAGCTATAGGGTTATTGATAAACCTACATAAAAAATATTCAAATTTTAATAATTTTATTTTTATGATATTTTACAAATAATTAAGTTTACTTATGAATATGAAACATGAATATTGAGAATTCATCTTTGACTGTCTACTTTGAGCCACTCACAGTGGCTCTCCCACCAATGTGATCTTACCATGAATTGATGCAAAAACTAATGGTTAGTTCATTAGGATTTAGCAGAAGGACTCAGATTACAATAATTATAGAACTTTATTTTAATAGAATGAGTTCTGAAGTGAATAGATAGTGAACTTTAAAATATCCCATCATACAAGTAAAAAAAAGAAATTTGGTACAGCCATGGTGGAAATTGGGTAGGCAAATAGGTAAATACTTGTTTTTAATTTTCACATCACATCTAAACAAATACAATATGACAGAGAAGTCCTGGTAGTTTATGATTTACTGTGAGAAAATGAGGAAATCTGCATGAAAGAAGAGATTGAGGAGCTGGAGGGGTTGGACAAATCCCTATCTTGACTTGCGCACATAAATTCTAGTGACATAGAAAAAGCATGAGACACAACCAGCAGCTGTATTGTAGCCTTTTGACAGACTCCAGTCATTAGTCATAGTCTACCTTGTGTAGATACACCATAATTTGTTTTAAAGTTGTCTTCCTTAGCCTAAAGTCTTTAATGATTAACCCACAAAGTAGTGAGTCATAGATTACGTACTACAACTCATGATTTTGAATTCAGACTTATTGTTCTTCTGGACTGATTGCCCATTGAACACTTTAGTATTTAACTCCTAGCTGGGGGGAAGAAGTGATGGGTCATGCCTTATCTAAGGGCATTTGTACAAAGGGAATGCAAACAGCTTCTGCCAGAATTTGATCTTGGTTTATTCCATTTTCTGGTCTGATAATCATTACACCCACACCTGTCCCAATTTGATAGGAGAGAAATGAAAATGAAAAAAATAATTAAGGCTTTTTCTATGCTTTATTTTGACATTTTATGAATTGACATTTTTATTTTTCTATGAATCTTTCATTTCACCTCTTCATTTCTATTAATATTTCTGCTCAGTGGAAGTAGTTTATTTTCTCTTTCTTTCATTTTTCTTATTGATTTTCAAATTACTAAAATAATATAAATATAACAGAAAGTATAGCAGAAATTATCAAGCAATTCTGATCTTATATAAGTAAATGTTAATTTCTTTATGAAACCTTATTTAAGAATCAGTTTAGATTAGGATATTCAATAACAACCATTTTATTTTAATATTTCAATGTTTCTATTTAAAAAATAAATATCTAATAGCATTATGTTAAGAGCCAAAATCAGATTTAGGTTTCCTTAATGTTTGGCACAGTATGACCATTATTAACAAGATGCAAATTACTACACACATTTACTTTGAAGAATTGCTGTAAAACAATGATACATTCATAACATGTATTCAACTTTTTTATGATTATTATAAGCTTAATTTTGTATAACATTACATTTTTATCATATTTCAATAAAACTTTTTTTTAAGATGATTAATTAAAAATCTTATTTACAATTTTATGATTGATAAAAAATGACCTGGAAACGTGTTATTCTTTGTTGAAATAGCTGATATGATAATTGTTGAAGAAAAAAATTTATTATTATAAAAATTTTAATGGGATGTTGGATGTAATTTCAGTGCTTAATTGTCTTGTCTTTATATAATCAATACTTTTATATAATCATGTCCATGTCATTTTTAAGATAAAACCCTAGGAATAATTTTAGAATTTTCCTTCATGCTACATCTTAGATTATAAAAAATAAAAGTAAAGAATTTTTTATAATTATTATTAATTTTTAACTAAAATTTTTCTTCATCTTAATTTTGATTATTTTTTAAATTGCAACTCACTCGGGTTGTTATCTCTCCCACAGCCAGCGAGGAGTTTCCGTGGCATAGTGATTAATGTGCTGAACTACATCATAGTGAGTTCAAACTCCAGTCATGCTATTTAGACTAATACTCTTTTGTTTTTCATACTAACTGCCTTAAACCACTTGACTTTAAAAGCAATGATTATCAATACTTGCCAAGAGTTTACACTTTATTGTTGTTTCTGATTCTATATAATTTTCCCTCACTGTCATGAAAAGATAACAATCCAAATAAGTTGTGATTTTTTTAAATTAAGAAGAGGAAGAAAAATACAAGTTAAAAAAACAAATAATAATGATTGATAAATAATCAAATAAATAATAAACATTTTTGAAAAATTTAAAAAATCAACAAATTTATTATTCTCTTTGGCATATGTATATGTATATGTGCATGCATGTAGTATGCAAGTGTAATTTTAGAGATACTTTTTTGAACACAAGGTTAAATGTAAATGTTAGCATATCTATTGAGATCTGTGTTTTTAAAGGTGTTAATGAAGTTTTATCAATTAAAAGTTTGAGAGTTAAACTAAAAAATGAAATTTCTTTTAAAAAGTTTAAATTTTGATTATGTTTTAAAGAGATGTAAAGAATACTATTTAAAATTGTATTCTCCAATATATATGTATTTATTAATCAAGAAATAAAATGAAAACATTTATTTAGTAGCAATGAGAATTGATTCAAAATCTCTAAAAATTTACTGATTTTATAAAGATGGTATTTAAATAAAGTCGACTGTTAGTGGAGATAAGATTGCCATAACATAAAAATACTTTTAATTTTTCAAAACCAAAAGAGAAATAAGACATGAAAACCAATTTGGTGGAGTGTTTATATATTTATTGTGATGTTTTGTTCTGTATGGATTTTATTAGATAATTATTTGGAAAATTTTTTGAATCTTAGGAAAAAATATTAGGAAACATTTTAAATCAATTTGAAACAGACCAGATTTTGAGTTTAAAAGAAATATACAATTATAGAATCCACTATAATCTCTTTGTATCAAGCAATTGAACAATGACCATTATTTTAGAATGTATTACCTTTTCTGGCAAGATTAATATTAAAATAAAATGATTACCCACTTAATTTGACATAGGTTTAAATAGTTGGAATAAGTAAAACCTACTCCTAATATTCACTAATTTTAACTATATTAAATTATGATTAATTACTAATAATATTCCCCTTCAACAACAGCAATATTTTCAAATCCTTTCACTCATATACCTTAAAAAATGGTCATAAGCTCAATTTAAAGCATTTTTTGTTCCTTTTTTAAAGTTACATAATGATTGGCATTCCTGATTATGTTGCCATGACAATCTCATAACCAGTCTTAATGTTCCTCAATGTTTTTTCCATATAATTATCTAAAGAAGCTCATACAAAGTGAAGCATTTTAATAAATATAGAAACACTCCAGTTGGTTTTCACATTTATTTTTCTTCCATTCTATCAAATATTTTATCCATATATTTATTCATACACAAAGACTAAAATAATTCTTGTGTTCAAAAATGTATAGTTTTAAAAAAGAAAAAGAAAAATTTAATTTCATACATTTAGAAACTTGCACATGCTGCCTATCATATACAAATATTTTAAATGACATGGTGCACAAATCAGTTTAAATAGCAAAATAGCTTTTAAAGATGACACTTATATTCAATAAGAATTTATACTATATCTACAGGTTTAACTGGTTATCAGCTTCCTGCTACATTCACTCATGCGGAACATATAACACCCCATCAACCCCACATTGGTCAGACACCTGGTATATATGCAGGTGGAGTGAGTTCAGTTGTTATCACAAATATACATAAACATTCCAAATTCAAAACTCACAAGTTTTTCCTCTGATTAGAACTGGACATACTGAAGGTCTTCTTCAAACTATTACTCCACATCAAAGACCTATTGTCTCCTTGCCATCATTTCACAGTGGTAACACAAGAATGCAAGGAAATCCACAAATTGATGCTAAGACTTTGATTTATCCCAATACATCAGACAAAAGAAAAGTCACATTAGATAAATTTAAAATAAATAATTTATCAACTGAATCAAAAATAGATGCATCCAAACTACTCTCTTCCCTCCCATTCATATATAAAGATATGTCTCAAAATAAATACATAAATAATTCTTATCATTTCACTTTAAAATTCATCACTAACGTTTTTGTCCATTCTTACCGACAGTTTATTGTCGGATCTTCTCAAAGTACAAGGATCTTTCTACCCCTCAAAAGAATTACATCTCCTACTGTAACGACTCAAAATAGAAACAGAGATATCAGTCTCAAATACCCTAATACTCAGTCAACTCAAAAGAGGCACCATTTTCCAATCCCTGGCACAACTCCTGTTGTACTTCCAGTCTTAAAGACAACTAATGATTTTCTGGAATTTACATCTAAACATTGGTTTCCTAGAGTTTCTTCTGTTGCATCAAATCATCCAACAAGAATAAATCACTTGAATAAAAATAAGCTGATAACACAAACCAGCAAATTAAGTCCATCAGATTCCCAAATCAGTGGCAACTGGCCATCAATAACTGGTGTCATTAATGCCAAAAACATTCCTTCACCCTCAGCACACCTTCAGCATTCAATTCAGTTTCCAGCATCACCCACATCATCAGCAATATCAGGTGTTTCACCATCACTACTATCATCATCATCATCAACAACAACACCAACACCAACATCAACAACAATATCAGCATCAACAACACCAGCAAGTATAAGTTTAGGTACAGCAATATCTCAGCATAGCTCATCCTTTTTGCCCAACACTCAACCCCAGAAAATGGTATCTCAGTTACCTGCTTCAAATATTTCAGGTTGATATTATTGTTCATTGATGAAGTATTAATTCTAAAATATTCAAAATGTTTTATTTTCCTATATATTATGATTTCTTTTAGAAGAACTTTTAAGTAAGAAAAAAAAAGACAACTATTCTATTTTAACTAATAATTCTTTGATCTATATCAGAAAATATGGAATAAGTATTTATAGAAAACTAATCAAAATAACCTTATCAATTAAAATTCATATTTGATTATTAAACTTTAAAACAGGAAATTTTCACTGTGATATTTTTGTCTAAGCACTGAATCAAGGCTTGAATAAAATAAAATATCAGTCTGTCATATGAGGAACCATTTCAGTATTTAATGGTAATCTTTCATACTACAAATCTCCCCTTTTAATCCTGTGGTTAAGATTATGGTCATGCAAGACATAAGTTAATTCATGTGTGTTTAATAATTACAGGTTCTTGATTTGACTTAGTTCAAGTAAATAGTTTTTGTTACAATCAGATACAAAAAGTTGTTTTTCTGAAGAGCAGAAAAATATGATTTTGTTAGCATTTTAGAAGAAGCATTGAATTATACTGGATTGGATTTGCACATATATTTGTCATTTTCTAATTATGATTAGCAAACACCAACATATATCTTTAGTTCAATAATATTGAAAAGAGTTCAAATAAAAAAGAGTGTGCTTTCTGTCAGATTTTAAACTTTAAACTACAACCTACTAATGAAAAAAACATCTCAGTCAATCATGGTTAATTATTAAATAACTTTTGACAGAATAAGAATAAACAAAAGGGTGTTAAAATAAAAAGGATTAATTTCATTCTTTTAATTTTAGTACAAACTAATGTCATTTAAAATAAAAATAAAATATAGACTTTTAGAATTCTTTATCCATTTTAAAATCTTTTAGCATTTTATTTGATTATTAATAATTTCTATTTGCAAATCCAACACTTAATATAAAAACTTCATCTAAATTATTCACCTGAATAGATAATGAAGACATCATCATCATCAGCAGCAGCCATTTTCATTCCACTGCGGAAAAAAAAGCCTTTTTTCAACTCTTTCTCTAATAATCTTGATTGTATTAACCTTTTCCTTATCTTATCACCAAACTCCATTTAACTGATTTGTTCATGTTTTGATATGTCTTTTCCTACTATATTAGTTCTTTCTTGGGCACCATTCTATTAATCTTTTACACCACCCTCTCTTCTAGATATGTGTCTGCCTACTTTCATTCTTTTGGTTGTTTAATAATTTCTATGGTATCTCTGAACTTGTTTTGCTCTCTGATTCATGTAGAAAACTTTTTATGTTATATATAACATACTGGTAAGGCACTCTATCTTTATACTTTTTATTTAATTTTCTTGATCTTTCTCTAATTTTATTATCTCTCTTAAGAGTTGCATTCTTTAACTTCTCCTTGAACTTTATCTCTTATTTTTTATGATTGCTTTTGGGATGTTACAGTTTCTCTTACTTATGTTCATCTGTAAACTTATTTTGCTATTATCTCTATTCAGGTCAGCATTACTTCTAACTTTCTCCTGTTAGTTCTAAGATGTTTCAAATATTTTGTTTTTATTCATTCACATTATTTTCCAGTTCCATTAAAAAGTTTGTTGTATTCTGTTGATTTATTGTTTGTAGGTTTCCTGTTTGTTCACATGGCTGACTTTTAACTTAAATGCTTGTTCTATTCACAAAAACTTTTAAGAATAATTTCTAAGTGTTAGACAAGAATCTGATAGGGTGATAATTATTAAGGTATTTATTGTTTTGTTTACTTTTTCTTGTAAAATAGAATCATTGTTTCTATTTCTATTTCAGAGAAATGACAGCAGATTTTTTCAATTATGATTAAAATTGTGTATAGAAGTTTTTGATCTTGTTTTTGGTGAAAAAATTGAAACAATTATTAATCTTCTCTCACCTGATCATGTCTTCAAAAGATAAGCTATCATTTTGATATAACAATTATTTATTTAGGAATGGGGAAAATTCAATACTTAAAATACTTATTCTTATATTTTTTTTTGGGGGGGGGACTATCCTGAAATAATCAGCTTACCTGTATTTATTTTCATGTCAAATTCTAATACTCTTGAAGTATTTGTGATGTTTATTTAAAAGTGTCAATTTATTTGCTTTTATGTTTTTTTGTCAATATTCTTAATATTCTGTATCTTTTTTCTATTGACATCAGCAATACAAGTTTTTTCAAATATTTTTTTGCTAATCAATCCATGTATCTTGCTTAGCCCCCTTTTTTTTTTTTTCTCAAATCTCTCTATGACATTTTGAAAGCCAATTTTTTTCTTGTTCTTGACAAAGTTTTCATTTTTTAAAATTGTTCTATGATCTCTATTCTAATTTTACAAAAATGTCCAATGTTGTGTTCGCATTACACAATAACTTTATAATATCTTGTATTACTTTTGAGGTTATATCTTTCTTATGACCCATGAAAGTCTTTATATGTGAAATTAGAAAATAAATATCAGTAAATGTATTATTATATTTATTTACAATATAATGGACAACTTTGGCTGCATAATAAAATCCTCCCAAAATAAGTTATTGTAAATATTTTTAATAAAATTAGATGTCATAATTTGAAGCTCATGATATATTGCTCATATGAGAGTAATCCCAAAGGTCTCAAAATATTTAGAAATCACAGAAATGTTTATTGTGTATTATCAATGTTTACATCATTTTAAAATTTGAACATGTATCTATTTTCTACATAATTACCATCTTAGTCAATGCATTTTTCTAGGCACAGTGGCAGTTTTTGTATGTCCATTTCATACCAGCTCACCCATATGTCATTGAGGAAGCATTGAAACTCATCATAGTTGCAAACTCCTTAAATCATTTGCAGACGTTTTTGACATCCCTACATGACTCACCATACATTTCCATTAATTGGCAATGAATTTCAATCAATGCCTTTTGCATTCTAAAACTGAATAACTGTGCAAACTTCACCCTTGGTGGTAACGTTAATCAGGAGCTCCATCAGAAATGACTGCCAAGCCAAGATGCTTGCACAACAAACATAACAGTGTTGCCAATAGCTGCATGAACAGTTTCCTTGCATCCTCAGCATTTTGGGGATTTTACTTTTGGAATTACCCTCATATAAATATATCTTGAAATTTGACCAATATATGTTGGTTAGTACCAATTATGAAAACATAATAAGTTATGACATACTTTATATTTGTCTTATACCCTATTATAAATCTAGGTTGTAGGCTACCTCTGATATTTAGAAAATAATCCAATACTTTATAAACTTCTGAGTCCTATCATCAATAAACTTAAAATCCCAATATTGCAGACTCACATCAATTCATACCATTCATAGTTTTTTAATTGGAATGATGTCTGTGCTATGAAGTGAACTTTGAATGCTTGATTCTTTTTTTTGTGGATTTCACAAAGAACAAAATGTTCTTAATTCTAATCATGGAAAGCATAGTTGATCTTCAAAGAGATATTGTCTTTTACAAGGCTAAAGTGTGGGGAGAAGTAAATTCATGCCTTTCCAAAGGGCATTAGTGTGAAGAGAATGTAAATTGCCACTGCCAGATTTTGAAATTGGTTTGGCCATTCCATTCTCTGTGCCGCTACTGTACCACATGCTCCTTGAGGATATATCAGATCATTAAAAAATCCTAATTAAAATGTCATCTAATATAATATTGTCTTTGTTAAAATAACATAGAAACCTCCCATTCACATACACACATCAGTTACTTCCGGTGACTCACTTCCTGTACATTAAGTTTTTTTTTAATCATTGATTTTTCCAACCTGCTCACATCTCTTTCTTTGAGTGCTTCCGTTTTGTTTGGATTGCTTCTGTAAGAATTCTCCTGAAAGTATTCTTCCAACTGAATTTTCTTGAAATTTCTACCCACCTACGAGAATTATGGACATTCTGCCTGCTCCCAAAAATCTTGATTTTAGTCAAGAAAACTTAGCTGAGGCCTGGAAGCATTTGAAGGATGAACTCAACTTCTCATGGCCACTGAATATTACACAAAGCCCAGAAAGGTTCAAACCTGAGTCCTGCTAACATGTATAGGACTGAAAGGACAGGACATATACTCCACCTTCCAATTCACTTCAGTGGAGGACAAATATGCTATTGACAAAATTGAGCTACATCTCAGGGAATGTTTGTTGAGAGAACATGACATCATAAAGGACCAAGCAATTGAAGTCGGTCAAACAACAGAGGAAATGAGAAGCCAGGCCAAGGCACTAGTAAGTGCAGAGACCTATCAGGCAGACGTTGCAGCCATAAGACACACATATAAAAAGAGAGAAACATCATCTGACCTCAACTCACCCAAATCAGACCCAGCATATGACAGGCCATGACAGATTACTGCGTTGGTTTACACCCAAGAGGTTAGTGCCTTGCATATCACAAAGTGTGATTGCAAAGGACATTTTGCCAGCTGCTGCTACTCTCAAAAAAGAGTCCACCAGATAGAAGCATACTCCTCAGCTTCAATCCTGAACACATTTGACATCTTCCTAGGCATGATCGCTGATAATAACCCTGAACATGAAACACAACTTTTCTCTCCATCAACTCTCTTCATTATGATGAACAAGCTAATCCGTGGACAGTGAACTTAGACATCAACAGCAACAGCATTAAGTTTAAACTTGACACCGAGGCTGAAATTGACATACTCCCCAAAGCAATCTACAACAAATTCCATCAGCGCACAAGGCTCAGTCCAACTTCCATCAACCTCACTGTCTATAACGGCACAAATATTTCCATTCTAGGCAAATGCACTGCTTCTGTCAACTACAAAAATACAGTTACTCCAATCATATTCATCGTAGCTGATAATAGTTCACAACCGATTCTAAGCGCCATTGCCTGTGGAAAAACAACTTGATTATGGGCATTTTCCAGATAAATACAAACCTCCCAGCTCTCCTAAGAAAATATCAAGACTGCTTTGGCATAATTAGGACTCTTCAAAATACACACCACATAATAGTTGACCCTTCTGTTCCTCCTGTGATCACCCCTCCAAGAAAAATTCCCTTTGCACTGTGAGACCAATTAAAATCTGAACTCGACAGAATGATAAAAATGGGAATCATCAAGCCAGTCAGTGAACCTACAGAATGAGTAAACTCACTTGTGATTGTGGAAAACCCCAACAGGCCCCTGTGGATCTGTCTCGATCCACACAACCTCAACAACATTATAAAAAGTGAGCATTTGAAAATGCTCACTGTGGAAGAAATTTTTTGCTGACATGCATGGTGCAAAATTTTTCTCAAAAATTGATGCTGATAATGGATTCTAACAGATCCCTGTTGATGAGGACAGCTCAAAACTACTGACATTCAGCACCCCCTTTGGATGGTATAAATTTACTCGCCTCCCATATGGCATACACGGTGCAAGCGAGATATTTCAGATTGAAGTCTCTCACATTATAGAAGCCAGAAACATGCAGAAAGAGCACCATGGGTGACTTAGAATTGTTTTTAATCGCATACAACAGCATGGTCTCAAGCTCAATAAAAGTAAATCCTTGACAAGGAGCTCATCTACCTGGGACACAAAATCACCCAAAACAGAGTCCAACCAAATCCCTCAAAGGTAAAAGCCATTGCAAACATGCCTCATCCAAAAAACAAGAAAGACTTACAGCGTTTCCTTGGATGACCAACTACCTATGCAAATTTCTACCCAAATACTCACAAGTTAAAGCTCCGCTATGTACATTGCTTCAAAATTATGTGGAATGGTCTTTTGTTCAGCCCCAACTGAAAGCCATTGATGACTTGAAAAACCTAATTAGCAAGCAGCCCATTTTCCAATTTTTCAACCCCTCACTCACAACCAAAATTTCAACAGACTCCATCAAACTTGGGTTAGGGACCATTCTCCAGCAAAACAGAGATAATGGTTGGCAACTGGTAGCATATGCATCACCTGCATCTACTCCAGCTGAACAAAACTACTGTTCTCTTGAATGGGAAAATCCTTGGCATACTTTTTGGCTGCAAACAAATCCATAAATTTGTTTATGGACGCCACTTCGTGGTTGAAAATGATCACAAACCTCTACCATCATTCTTCCAAAGGTCAATTGCAAAGGCACTACCATGAGTATGACACTTCATGCTAGCACTGCAGCACTATGACTTTGATCTCCAGTACATCCCAGGCAAAGAGTTGGTGGTTCCTGATACACTGTCAAGAGTTTACCTCAATAAATATGAGCCTGAGATCCCCACATGGAAGCCCACGTCTACTTAGTCAAGGGAGAACTGCCCATAGCCCAAACCAAAGAACACATCTACTGGCCTGGCTTCACAGCAGAAATCAAAGACATGATCAAAAACTGCAGTACATTCCTGGACAAACGCAACAGACAATTACCTGAACCCATCATACCACATGAAATCCCTAAAACTCCATGGGCCAAAATTGGAATAGACATATTTGACTGGCATTGTAAGCTATATGTGATTATTGTCAACTACACTGCCAAGTTTTTTTACATACATCCACTTCTGGATAAACAATCGAACACCGTTATTCTGCACCTAAAAAGCATTTTTGCAAATTTCAGCATTAGTAGTCAGCACCGATGGTCCAGAATTCAAATCCATTGCTTTTAAAAGGTTAATCCGAAACTGCAATTTCCAATATTACCGATCAAGCACCCTATATCCTCAGTCCAATGGTCTCGTTGAACGCACCATACAAACAGTCAAACACTCATTGAAAAAGACAATGAGAAGTTCCCAGGACCCTTACCTAGCTCTTCTTGCCCTGTGAACGACTCTATTTGGTGATGCGCCACTGCCAGCCAGTCGATTGATAGGTCATAGACTCCGCACGATACTGCCTCATATAGACCATCAATACCAAAATAAGCAAAAGGATCCACCAATCAGCACAACTCATGAGTTACCAGAGTTCAAACCTGGAGACTCAGTATGTGTCCTTTCAGAAAACAAATGGAAAATGAAAAGAAGGATGCTTGAGAAACTCAAGTACCCACGATTGTACCTGATACAAACTGAGAGAGGTATCAAGGTTAAATGCAATTGTCGCCATCTACTCAAAATCAAAGAATATATCATCATCCAACCTAACTTCAAGAACATCCTGCCCTCAGAAAACCCACCAGCTGGTCATCATTATGAACATTTACACCCAGACCAAAATTGCAAGCAACCATACACAACCCGTTTTGGCAGACGAATTGTTCCACCTGAACGATACAAACAATACTCTTAAATTACCTTATCCACCCCATTCTTAACTCACTCAAACAGGCCCCCCCAATCTACCTTCTTTCTCTCCATCTTTTTCTTTTTTTTATAATAAAGGGATGTTACAATAACATAGAAACCTCCTGTACTCTTTAGTAAATAAATGGCACACGTTGCTATTGTGTGTATCCAAAATCATCCAGTATTCTTGTGAGTAATTTAGCAACAAAGCCATTATCTATGGATGGAGATAATAATTCAATATCTGGTAAGAACTTTATTTAAAGTATGATCATGGTGATATTGTTTTTATCTCGTTATTGTTATAAATCACTTAGAACGTTTATGATATAATCCAACAGTCTTATCAAAGAATATTATCAGCTGATTATTCACAATTTTTTTTAGAAAGAATAAATAATACATTCACTTTAATACCTTCCATTGATTTTACTTCTATTTGTAATTTAAAAAAATGGAAACTGCAAAAATCATCCATTAACTTGTTTCATTATTAATCTTTTTGGAAAGTATTCAACTGAACTTTTTTTATTTATTCATTGTGGATTTTAAAGCACTGAATAATAATCAAGATGAAAAAAAGAATGATGATGATATCCCATCCAAGATTATCGGAAGGAAGAGCTATGTTTTCTCGTCTTAAATCATTCTAACATTTCAGAAGAAATATGCTAATTATGATTATGGTAATCATAATTATAAATACTTTATGTTATAATTTAGATATGGTAATTAGTCCCCTGAGTAAAATATACAGTGTAATTTTCTGAAAGTAAATGTTGACTATAGATATCACTGTTAATCAAGCACTGGTATTAAATTAATGTCTTTTGGTAAATCAATCCTAACTGACATTCTTTTTTGAGTCAATCCTTCAAATGAACCTTAATAAATCTTATGCCATCGTGATGACAGTTGATACACACATTGGGAAATTATGCCAACATACATTCATTGTTCTGGGCAACACCATTATAAATTGGGAAGGTCAGTTGTCAGTGCACTGATTGTTTTTTTTTTCAATTATTATAGGAAAATATACAAAATAAAGCCTCAAACTGAATGGTAGTGGATATTTAGTAAATTTTGCTTATACATGGCCATCATTCAGGAGAAGCCAATAAAAATCAAAGATGACTATTGAGACAAGTTTTATAATTGATTTATAGCAGGTACTCAAGATAATACATGTATTTTGAATTTTTTTTTAAAGTTTCTTTTTTAATTTATTTCTGTAATCTTAATTTAAATGCTATTTTTCCTTGTAACATAGGTATATATGTTTTTATTTATTAAAGTTAAAAGCTGTGATTGAACTTTGAATTTTAGGTTTTATTTCAACTATTATATGCTGAATCTTTTAAAACGTTTTTGTTTTTAAATGATTTGCAACTGCATTATGCAAAGTAGATTTCACTTAAAACATTGACAGTTTAGGCTTCATTTATTTAGGAAATAGAATATTAGCTGAAAACTTTCATTAATTTAATTCATTTAACCTGTGAATTTAAAGGTGAAAAAGAATTAGAATATCACAAGTGATAATAAGTACAGGCACTTTGATTCATTGTGAGTTATAAAAACTAAATGTTTCTTTAATAAATGATAACACTTGCTTTAGCCATTTGGAATTTGAATGAGAGAAGAAAGATTCATTTACGTTCAGAAAACAAATGGAAAAATTATTATTATTCAAAATTATTTTTAAGAAAATCTGTTTTTCATTTTTATTTTCTAGGCCCCTCAATACCTGTTGTTACATCAACTATTTCATTTCCTGGTAAATATCATTTCTTTCTTGAGTAAAGTATTAAACTTGGTTACTTTTTATTGTTAAACATTTTATTTGTTAACATTTTCTTGTCTTTTTTTTCTTTTAAACCTCAACTTGACCCTCTTCTCAGACAGACAAGAGCTTAAAATATATGAATATTGCATTCATATTAATTTATATGATCAATTACAGTACTGGTAATTAGGAATACAGCTGCAAATTATTGTTTGGAACATAATATCAACTTTATTCTTGTGCATTCGTAATTGTTTCTTTTTTGTGTTTTTTTTTTGTTTTGTTTTTAAATTCCCACTTCTCTCTTTCTCCCTCTCTCTCTCCATCTATATACAATAATAAAAAGTATGACTTTTTCTGTATCTCTTCTTTTCTCTCCCTCCATAACTTCTGTTACACAAAAAAACAAAGAGATTTATAAATTAATAAGTGAGTCATGTTACCTTGATTTGAATGTTTAACTCAGAGCTAATGTCAGCATTTTGCAGCTTCAACATTTATGGTTATTATTAACTTGAAAATGCTATACAGAATGCAAAATCTTATTCACAGCAAATATGACAATCCATACATAAATAATCATGTCATTATGATACTAATATATATATATATATTATATATATATATATATATATATATATTATATAAATTTAATTATTCTTCTGCATAGATGTGTCTTATGTCCTAACTTTAAAAAATGAAAAATATAATAATTATTATAAAAACTCAATTGTAAATATATGTGAACTGGTAAGATATATGTACAAGTGAAACAATAACAACAAAAGTTCTTCCAAAAAATTAGAACTCATTAGAATAAACACACTCTGAATAATTCTCAAGATTCCTTAACACTGTGAAAATATTTCATACTGCAAATATAGATCTAATGGAAACAACAACAAAATTAAATATCTATTCTTAATCAGTGTTTCTGTTCTATTTTATTTTATGAAAAGAAATAGCCATAATCTCTCAGTTATTTTAAGTCTCTTATCTAATTTAATATATACAATGAAACAAAGACAACTGGTTAAATTAGTGGAAATAGTCAAATATGTTAACAATTGAAAGCTTTTCCTTTCTATCTTTTCCCTTTTCGACTTACCAGATGTCTGAATTTCTTGCTGCAATCTTATCTATAAAGACATTGCTCTTTAAAATATCTACAGATATCTGGAAAGTAAGTGTAGCACATTATTTAAAACGTTAAATTTTCCTGTGAATTTGTCTAAGTATTGCCACCATTTCTATTTATAATTTCATACTATGAACATCATTAGATCTAATGAAGGAAAATGGTTTCATACTAAAAAAGGCAAGAAGCAGAAATTATTATGGATGTAGACTACACAGATAGTCAAGTGCTTATTGCAAATACACCTTGCCAAGTCAGCCTTGACTAGAATACACTGACTGACCCTCTGCAGAGGGGTAAGACCCCACCCCAATGGGGCCATCTATTGGCTGTGAGTGGCGCCCCATGATGCTTAAGGATGGAATCCCTGTGACTGAGCAGACCATCACATGCAACCGTCCACTCTGGCTCTTACTTAAGCTAGACAGGTGGGCACAGAGGGTCCCTTCGATCAATTAGCTGGTCATGTCAAGCCCTAGCACTTATATGATTGTCCCAACCCTATTGCCCTTATGGCAAACCCCAACCCTTTTTATTATATATGTGCTAGAAGGTAGTTCCTGAGCATGACGTTAAACTCTATCTGATAGTGATGTTCCAATTCTGGAGCTCTGGGGAATGTGGAATACTCCTTCATCACCATTACTCCCAGGTTCACAGTGGTAGTACCTGTTAGGGTCCCATCTATGGGTTGAATAGAGTTTAAAAAATGTTTTTTTAAAAATGTGTTTAAAAAAAACCCTGAGTACCCATCAAGAATGAACAAAACAAAAATGTCTTCAGCATAAAATAATCTAACAAGGGTTGACATGCTGTAAAACCCAATCAACCAAACTGGCCAAGTTAAAATTCTACTGTATAGACTAGAGAAGGCATCAAGAGGCATTGGCCTGTATGTGAATGCAGATAAAACACTGTTCATGTATTTTAAACAAGAACCATATCCGCATTAAATGGCAACCACTACAATTAGTAGACAAATTCACATACCTAGATAGCAATATCTCAGCTAGAAAAAGTGATGGCAATGTATGTAAAGGAAAGGCATGAACTGCTATTGAAAGATTATAGGTTCATATGGAAGTCTGATCTCTGATAAAATAAAGCAGGAATTCTTCCAAACTGTAGTTGACTCAATACTACTGTATGGCTGTATCACTTAAACTTTAACAAAATGCTTGAAGAAATTTGTAGTATTTAGTCTAGGCACATTATAATAGAAATGGTGCTAATGTATCTCTTTATATGACTCTGGCCATAATGTCAAAAAAATCAGATGAATAAACCATTGCTTTCATGTCTTTGTAGAGCATCATTATAGCAGTAAAAATTTCTTAGACCTTAAACTTAGCAGCGCAAATTGCAAAGCCTCAACTATAAAAATTATATAGGATAATAATATCGATCAATAAATTAATTTGGAAGTAGAAATATTTTCCAAAATTTCACATTTTAATGCTTTATCCTATTCAATTTGATTATCAGTTATAAATGACTGAAATATTTTTTGCTATTTTAAATTTTCTTGAGTTATGAATATTCAGTAGGATAAAATAAGACTTAAATGCATAGACATTGAAGAAAAATACAAATGAATTTGATTCTTACTAAAACAGAAGAGCCAGATCTTGAAGGTCATGTTAAATCAGGGGCTCATTTAATTTTGAGCCAAGGTAAGTGTTTGTTACTTACTCAAAGCACAACAGCACCCACAAATGGCATTTTATTGCACTTTATACACAGTAAGAAGCACCATTTCCTTGATTTGTATTGCACTTTTTCTTCTATCTTATTTCATTTATGAAAATGTAGTCTAATGAATATATGGATAACTTTGAATTGGTTTTGTTGAAGCAGCTGATCATTATTATATTATGAACACTTATTTAAAAGCCATTAAATTTACTGTCAATTCAAACCAACAGGTTAGCTAATAATTATAAAAGTTTGTCAGATAATTGGCTCAAATTGTCATCACACTGAAAAGTTATTATTCCAAATATTATTTACATTTGTATACTTTGTTTTTTCACTGAATATGTTTCAGTTAGTACACTATCTGACCATCTGCTACATAACAACTTCAAGCAAACTATATATGCGGAAAACTTGTTAATTTTTGGGAAGTTGATCTTTGGGTAATCTGAACATTAGCTACATAAATGAGAGTAACCTCCTCTTGTTTATTTCACTTTGAGGAAGCCATATGTTTTGTTCGGACATTTTCATTTCACTGTAATGTATGTTTTAACATGAAAATATCATAAAATGTGTTCTTAATAACAATTAAGTTCATTTCAAATACTGTGCAAGCACAATTAAAAACATATTTTATGATATTTTCATCTTAAAACATGCAGTTATATTGCTTCGAACAAATTCGTGTTTTCAGTGTAGATTTACAGTGAAATGAAAATGGCCGACCAAAACATATGGCTTCGTCAAAGGGAAATAAACAAGGGGAGGTTACTCTCATTTATGTAGCTAATGTTCAGATTACCAATCTTTGATCCCTCAAAGATCAAATTCACCAAAATTAAAATTACTTATATAAGAATATCTATTTTTGATTGAAAAAATGTAAAAATCATGTAATAATAATAATGATAATAATAATAATAATAATAATGCTTCATCATAGAAAAGTTTAAAAAACAAAGCAATCAGAAATATTCAATGTATCATGATGCCAACATGTTTTGTGCATAATATATTACTGCTTGCTATGTTACTATCAAAGCACTTGCATGAAAATATTGAACTTAATATGGAGCAAACAAAAGTATTATATTCTTTGGCATTCATAGAACAATTGAAATAATAGAGTTGAGTTTACAATTGCTATGAATTTAGCTGTGTTGTTAATTCTTAAAACAATTAGCATAAACAATAACACTATCTTGAAGAATGTATTGTGGCTAATAGTTATAAAATCTTTTCACCTATGGAAATGTTCATAAAAAGACTATTGAATTTGTTTTATACAAATAATGATTTTACTTCTATACAGGATGTAGTATATTAAAAATTTTAAACGTATCATCGATTACATGCAACTTTGTTTTTATTTCTGAGTTGCCTTTTTTATATAGTAATAAAAGAAAATTACTTAACCTTTGATATTTAATGAATTTATATAAGAGCAAGTTGTGATCTGTAACATCTTTTTACTGATAAAATAAGAGATGCAAAAATTATCATATTAAACAAGATATATTGAATTTGTTGTGGTATAAAATTTAGTATCAAAATAAGTTGGTGAAATGGAAACTATATTGACATAGAGGACTTCAACATCATCATTATTGTTATCTATTGATATTGACAATATTTCCTCTTTGATAAAAAGGAAATGGACAAACATGCATAAAAGAAATTAGTGTTAGAGAGGTTGCACACACTACTATCAGTTTTATCTTGACTTGCTCACTTGAACAGCTGCATCTTGCTAAGTTACAATCACTAGTTGGAGTCTTGTCTTCCACAGTTTGTTTAGGGTTGTTGGTTCCTGGTTTTGAATTTATAGTTTTCACTCTTGAAAACTTCTCACCAAGGCTAAAGAGTTCAGTCTGCTTGATTAAAGTGATGGATTCATGCTTTTTCTAAAGGCACTAATGTAAAGTGAATGCAAGCAGTAAACTTAATTTGCTGTATTTTCCGCACCACTATTATGTCACCAGCACCTTCACCGAGGGAACTTAGCCACAATAGTAGAGCACTTATTGTAAATATCACTCATCACAATATTATTCTATGGCAAATATCTTTGAAGTTTGAACTACAACTGCTGTTGTTTTGTTTTGCTATTTGACAGAAAGATCAAGTAACCAAGTGTTTGATTGGCTGTTTTCTATTTCTGTTCTGGATTTGTTCTTTTTTTTTTTTCATGCCTTTAAAATATTTTTATTTGTTCATTAAAGAATAATTCCCCAAGTTTCATGAGTATATGATATTAGTGTTACTTCATAAGGGCCGGTTTAGCACAGTTGGTAGAGCATCTGTCTCGGAACTACAAGGTTCCAGGTTCAATACTGGCCCTCACCAACTCAGCACATGCGTATCACAGCTTGAATTTGTGCAGTAAAGTGGGGAGTTGATTGTAGCTGTGGCGCTCCACCTCAGATGCAAAAATAATCTCCCTGGTGTAGCGCTAGTGATAAGAAGATAGACTCCCTTGCAGTCCGGCTGATAACGATAATAGTCCACTCCACCGACTTTACTTTCATATTCAAAGTGTATAAGATATATCCAAGGAAGGGGAGATAAAACTTTTTCTAAAAGAAAAACATTAATTTTTGGTCAATTTTAATTTTGCATATAGTTGCCTCCCTTTGGTGAAGATGTCAGTTGTTCTTAATAAATACAGCTTAAACTAAAGACACCAAAAATACTTTGTATTCAATACAAGTCAATTCCATATTTTTTTCATTAGAATATATATATATATATAACTCTTATAACTTGTTCATACCAAGCATTAACCTTCTAAATAAATAAGATGAAAAAACTCTCTATATTCTCTCTAATGCACTTTCATGAAAATTTCACTTGGATAAGAAGGATTAAGAAAAGCTCATAAAAGCTAGCTTTAATAATCTCTCTTTTATGATTTCATTTTTGTGTTTCTCTCTGTAGACAGTTATGAATTAATCTTAATAGCTCCAAGTCCTCTCAGGTACAGCAAACACATGCAAATATGCCTAGTACACACATGCAAATAGGCTTCAAGTAATGAAAGCAATTAATTTCTAAGCAGTCTTACAAGTCTGAATTCAACTCCAGGACTGAGCAATGAATACACTATATAATGCCAACCCCCCTTTTTTTTTCAATTAATTCAGAACATTTAAACATTTTTAAATTTATGTTATCCTCAAGTCAAATGGTTTGTTTTTTTTTTTGGTTTTTGTTCTTATTGAATACTTTTTACTTGCAAAATTTTCAAATGAAAAAGTGTTTTAAGATTATTTGTTTTTAATGTTTTAATATTTTTTTGTTTCATAACTTGTTTCACCATATCACAAAACACACCATAGTATGTTAATAAAGTTTAAAGTAGTCTGCATTATTGTTCTTACACTCAAAATCTTTAAAATTTATACACATGTTTTACAACTGTCTTGATATTGTTTTATACAATTGTATACAATTGTATTGTTGTCATTTCACTTGATGTATTTAAGTTTTATACACTTTTTCTTTCAAATATTTCTTAAGTATTTACATGTATGTAATGTTTTTAAAAATATATTTGTTTTGAGGCCTACAAGATATGCACATGTGCATAATCATTTATGTTTTCATTAAGAAACTTATTGTGTATGTTTTAAATAATATTCCTTAAAGTGGGAGGAGAGAAGCTGCATTTCAAAAGAAATAAACAATGATCAAATTAAACATTGAAAGATATATATATATATATATATATATATATATATATATATATATAGTTTTTAAAAAATCAAGTATTCATTTCTTCAAAAAGAACTGCAAGAATTGGGTGTATTGGTGATCCCTTGAGGTTAGTATTGGTTAACTTCACTGTATATGCCTTGTGGACAATATGTTGCACTGTAGCTTTCTTTCAACCATTATGTTTTAATGAAACCACTCTTATGACTCTTGTGACATGAGTGCCTTGTGGCTATTAAATTATAATATATGTGCCTTATGCATGTTAATAACAAGTTGCATATCATTGTTATTTTAGGTGCTTTTTATCAATGGAAAAACTCAGAATGTTACCAGCTTTCTTTCTCACATAAAGTGGAATATTATGAACATGTTGAGATATTTAAGTTGTACATTCTTTAATTTGCAAAGTCCTTGAGATACAGTACTAAATTTAGATACAATAGTTACTCAGAAAGCACTGATAGTTTGACTGTAGTAATATCCTCTGGAATGCTAAGAAGACCTAAATAGGCTGCCATTTTTCTACTTAAAGTGTTACCACTATCATGCAATAATAATTCTTGAGATTTTGTGAACTGCATCAATAGATTTAAGTAGAAACCTCTGTGTGTAAGGGAGATGTAAAACAATAAGATAATATATACTTTTATAGAACACTTGTCAAGCTTAATAATCTTCCATAGATTATCATATGTACTGCAGTCAATTAGATTAATACTACTAACTCCAGAGTCAATCATGAAAAATCATCAATGTTAACAACTATATCTGCCTTCTGTTCCTTTGACATTATATAAATATAGTCTGATTTGGATTATTTGGATTATTATTCTCATCTTTATTGTAATATACACAATGTTTTGGCTGATTGACCCTCAGCCTTCTTCATGTGTTTCTTGTCGTACTTGCGAACCTTCTCAAACTTGGGAACCTTCTCGTTGAACTCAGATGCCTCATGTTGTAATCAGGAGCCTTCATGGAACTTCAAAGTGAATCCTTTATTCAATCCATGAGGGTAGACTGTTCTCATTCTGTTAACCATGTATAGGCACAAATGTTAAGCTATGTTAAGTATTCTATGTTATTATCGCCCTTGGCCAGGATTGAACCTGCAACCTAGAGATGATTGTCACTTATAACTGTATAAATTCAATCCTTATGTCCAACTGAACAATTCAGAATGAATTTTTGGAAATTATAAGCATTTGTTTTTTGGGTTTTTTTAAAAATCTAATCTAGCCTTTTTAATAGTCCGAATAATCCAAATAATACAAATTATCAAGTCTCATCTCCAAAATTCAGAGAAATAGTCTGATTTATCTTGTACTTGTTTAATTTGTGTCTGAAATATTTATTCTTTAGGGTCTGTTTTTTGAGAGAGAAAAAACACACAAAAAAAAAAAAACAATATATATTCTCAATTGGCTAGAGTACTTAGAAGAGTCCTGGAAACTTAAGGAGTCTTGCTGTCACTAAGACTCCAGTAAAAAAAAAGCACCAGTTAAAACTGGTGTGAAGAACTCACAAGAAGTAAAATAATAAGACAATCAACCACAGAATAAACAAATGGAACAAACTGAGCAGTCATGACTGGGTGAGAAAGATGATCCACTGGGAAGTAATAACAAATGTCACATATGGATGAAAAGAAAAACTACAAAAACTAGAAAATAGAAATGGGAAGAAAAACAACTATATGGATACTTCAAGTGATAAATGCAAGAGATTACACTTGGACATGGCTACAAAAGACTTGGACATGGCTACAAAAGTTATAAGAGATTCAGTTTCTCTCTGAGGTTTCCTCAGAGAGAAACTGAATCTCTTATAATTGCAACACAAAATAATTCCATAAAGACCAATTATATCAAAGTGAAAATAGATAAGTCATAACAGAATAGCAAGTGTAGGATGTACGGAGACAGAGATGAAGCAGTTAATCCCATAATAAGTGAATTCAGTAAACTATTACAAAAGAAGTACAAGAATAGGTATGATTCGGTGGAAAAGGTGATCCATTGTGAATTATCCAAGAAATTTAATTTTGACCATACTACCAAATGGCATATGCACAGACCATAATCAATCCTCAAGAATGAGATGCATAAAATTCTCTGTGATTTTGAGAAAAAGACTGGAGGAATTGAATATTTAGTCAACTAGAAGAAGATAACTCTGGCTGCTGCTATAAATAAAATGCATTTTTTATATTTAACTACATGATGTATATCTCTTTATAATTCCTTATTCATTTTATACAATTCTCCTTCATCAATCAATTCAATTTTACTTTGTTCTTTTTTGACACTATTTCTTCTTTATTAAGACTAATATATTATTATTTTTTTACTTGTATTTCTTTTATCTTATTGCTCCTGATTTTTATCACAACATAGATAATTATTCTACAGTTACAACTGTTATGAAAATGCATGGATAGGAATTAAAGAATAAACCACTGGGATGATTTGACCTCACTTTCCTTATCATAACCTGAGAGTTGTGATAAAAAGCAGCAACCACAATAAGAAATAATTACTAGTTGGTTAAATCTATTTGCTATGTATATAACTGTATACTTTTATAATACTATACTTTTATGTACCTGTATATAATTGTTACTTTTTTCTTTGTAATTTGTTGTTTTTGTTTTTTCTTATTTAAATGTTTCAAAATTGTCCCATAGATGTTGATGTTTATTATTATTATTTGAATTCTTCTTCCAGTGGGTTGTAAATTAGAAGACATGATGGTTTCAGTGGAGAACTCAGACATTGAAGTGTCCAGCCGATCTAATACAAAGTATCAAATTAGACCTAACAAGGGAGGTTGGAGATCTGGTGAGAAAGATGTAAATCCTTGGGTGAAAATATTTCTACAAGAGGATTTTTCAAATGGAGGTGCAGTCAAACTATATATGACCAACAATATAAAATCCATTAGAGTTTTTACTGGAACAAACAGTGAAGGTTTTCTAAATGAAATTCCGGTATGGATCTTTCTATTACTTTTTTCAAGTTAATTTTCATTTTCTAAATCTTTCCTTAAACTTTAAAAAGCAACTTTTGAAAGAAAATTACCTCTGTCTGATAATAATGTTTATCATATCCAGTTCAAGGTTTTATTTATGACAATTTTCTTTTTTTATTATTTTAGAAATTGTTACTAAAAGAATGGTATATTCATTTGGTTGAATAGCCCGCTAATGTTAGCATCTCTCTTACTTTATTTTTTACAACTCAGCTTTCTAAAAATATATATATAAGAGGTATATTTAGGCTGCATCTTTTCATTCAAACAAATTTGATTTTAAATAAATGGAATCTCTATGGTTTGGGATTTTTTTTTTTTTTCTTTCAATTTTTGTAAGAATTTAGCGACAAAAACAGTAAATTAGATAAATAATAACATACTTAAAACAGCCTTGATAATGGTTCAGAAAAGAACTGAAAGTACTTGGTCTACAAATGAAAACTCTTTTGGACAATTCATTAATTCCCTTCATGATGATAACATTTTAAGAATTGTTAGAAAAATTGAAAGAAAAGATAAGAAACTCCTAAACAATAAGGATTCCATTATTTTTAACCATATATAATATATATATATATATATATATATATATATATATATATATATGAGTTAAGGTAGCATGGACATGAAGTCAATACCTTGGTTACTGACAGTTTCTTGCCTATACAATCTTCAGATCAATTGGTCAGAAGATCACATAAAAGACCTTAACTCAAATATAAATGCTCTATCAATGATATTGAGCACTGTCTGCTTAGAAATATAACACTCATATTATCTACAAAATATATATATTCAAACAAATATCAGCTGATTTAACCATATTTATGGCAAGGGTGAAGAAGATAGCAGAGATCATACTGCCTGCAATGATACCCCCTCTCAAGTCAATGCCAGTTGGAAATTATTAACCTGGAAGATATTCTCATCTTGAAGTTGTTGTTATAGTCCAGGATTATGGCTGATCTTATTAGATATGATGTGTCTCCTTAGGACTCCTCTACAAATTTATGCGGAATGACAGAATGGATTTGTATGTGTTGGTAAGGTCGAACCATAGTATGGCGAGGTCACCCCTACTTTCCTTGGCTCCATCTCAATATCATTGTGACTACTCTAGAATGTTTGAGACATCCTGGAAAACCGGGAATCCCGACCTTCTGTTGTGAAGTGTTGATATAATTATTTCGCAACAGAAATTTAGTCAGCTGCTGTGATAGAATACTGAAAAAGATTTTGCTTTCAATATACAGTAAAGAAATACTCCTAAATTGATATAATTTTCTGGAGTTTTCTTCCTTAGGGATCCTCTGCAAATCTCCATTGTTCTGCAATTGTACTTCTACACCTTATTATCTTAAGGATCTTCCAAAGGAGTTGGAGGAGACCTGGAGAGAGTTTATAGACACTGTAAGGAACTCCATTTAGTCCTGGAGCAGAGTCTGATCTAGATGCCTTCACTACCTCCCTCATATCCTTCTAGCTTGGTTCGTTTAAGTCAAATTCAGTCGGCAGCTGGTTCGGACTAATAATAGCCTCAATGTGATTGAGTTTCTTGTCCCTTACTGGGTTTCTCCTTGAATTTTGGAGATAGGTATTCATCTCTTCCGCAGAACATTCTAACTCTACATGTCTTCAAGCAATTTACTAACAAAACTGAAGGAATCTGCAACGGACGATGATCTCTTTCTCGTTCTTTCTTTCCAAATGGATTTCAGCCTCATTCTTAAGATCTCTCTGGGCTTTATTAATAGCTGGTATTCTTCCTCACTAGCCTGCTTATGCTTTTTACTGAATGCCCTTAATTCCCACCTTAGATCCTGTATTTTCTCTACCCTATGTTTCTTGTTGTAGATCTTCTCGTTTTTTTCCCCTTAACATAAACCAAATCTATCTGTGGCATAGCTAACTATAATAGTTGACAAGACATGTAACCATTTTTCAATACTGCTTTTTGATGTAGTCAGAATGATTTCATTCACATCCTCATCAAACTGATGCCACTCGCTTTTACATTTTGCTGGTACCGGAATGTCTATCCAAGCAGAAATCTCACCCCCCCCCTCACTTGGGATTCCCTGGGGGCGTGTCTTATGTGTAGTAATAGCATATTTAGGATTATTTCTCATGAAACATGCATAATGGAGTGCCGATCCAACATGCTTCTGGGTGTCATCTTTCCAGTGGTCCACTGTCTCTAGCTATCACCGACTCTTTTCCTTGGTGATCATCTGGTCTATTTCCAGAAGTCACTGTGTAATCCAAAATATAATTTGTAATCATACACCCAGGAAGTACAATTCTGGCAGGCGATTCTGTAGCAAAAATTCACCAAGCACAATGACGTTCAACACACACAAAAATAATGCAACTGGCATTGATCTTTTAAGCTGTGAGTGACCAATGAGAAATTATGTATATCACTTCTGTCTCAGGGGAACAATTGATTGCCCATCATTTTTCTTTCTGGATCTAACACATTGAAAGGTGTGCATTCACAATGAACACTGTGTGGTTCTAGATATAGTAGGATTGGGGAACTTACTACTCATGTAAATATCCAAATGGGGTAGATGAAGCTTCTTAGTCTTTGATGGCAATCCATCTAGACAAGAAAAGTCTGTATAAAACCTCCACTGCCTCATTCCAAAGAAAGGCTAGAAGAATAAACCTGAACTCAAATCTGGAGTTGGAGTCCCCAGGTGGTATTATGCTGAACTTTAGCACTATCCACCAACTCTTTCTGACACTATCATTGCCAAACTGCATTGTTTTTCTAGGTGTTTGCCTTTCCTTTGGACCACAATGGTAGTGTGGAAGGTGGGGGACCTGCTGCTTTGGTGACAGCTGACCCCCCAAGCTATGTAGTTCCACGTTTTTTGGATACAATGCCATCATCTCTAGTAGATGGCTGGATGCCAATATATGAATTGTGCATGATATATATATATATATATATAATATATATATGTATAAAAATTATGCATGATATGTATGTATATATATATATATATATATATATATATATATATATTATAATATAATACCAAGCGTGTTGGTAGATCCTTGCGGAGAGAAAAAACCCAGCAGAAAGTTTGATTGTAAAAATATACTACCAAACATCAACCAGGAAGAAAAAAATTTTTGAAAAAAAGAAAGGATATATATTTTGAAAAAAAGAAAGGATATATATATATATATATATATATATATGTGTGTGTGTGTGTGTGTGTGTGTGTGTGTGTGTGTGTGTGTGAGGAAAATAACAGATTGGGAAAAAATCCGAAAAAAATGTGAGGAAAACAGTGAATAATAAAACACATACAATTATATTCAATCAATATTTTGCCTCTGTTGATTTCAGAAGCTTCATAAGAATTATTTTATTGTTTTAAAACAGACTGATATATATATATATTATATATATATATATATATTATATATATATGATCAAAAGGTGGAAAGATGGGGTATAAGAAAGGGAGTAGATACATAGTATCATTAAAACTGAATTCAACTGACATAGAGGCAAACTTTATAAGCACAAAAAATGTACTTTCATAAACCTATCTTGGCATCTAGTTGTAAAGATGTTCTTCCTCCCCACCACAACAATTCCATTATTTACTCTTTTAGATGTACTTGCAGTATCCAGTACATAGGAAGAACAAATCAATGACTGGATGCCCAGATTAAACAGCATGTTCCTGCTAAAATTAGAAATGCACATTTTGGTCCAAATGATGTACTGGGGAATATTTATGTGTCTTCAATATGTGAACACTTAATAAATAATCAGAGGTGTGCGTGTCAATTCAATGTGGATTTGTTCTCCGTTGGGAGTAAATCACCTTAAAACTTTAGAGACATTACATATCCTGATCAGTAAGCCAGTCTTTTGTAAACAAAGGGAGGGCTTACTAGGTCTGAGTATTATAACTTAGTCAATCTTATATTTTCACCCTTTTTAGGGAAAAAAATAAAAGGATTACCCTTTCTTTTAATTATATTTATATTTTTTTCACTCATCTCATTTACGTGGTATCTTAATTGTTCTTATGTTAACTTTCATTCTCCTCAATATTCAGTTCTGTTGAGTTAGGAGTGAAACTAGTCTGCTAGCTTACTTGTTTCTATTTTTGTCTCCCCCCCCCCCCCATTGTTTTCTTAGATTTTATCACTTTTTAATAAGAAAATGAATAAAACATTAATTTTTCATGGCAGTTGAATTTCCTTATTTTCCAGGCGCCAGGGGGTATTTCATCAAGGCCCACAGCCTTTCTATTTTTTAGTTTTCTTAATATTTCATTAAGTTCTTCCATTGTAAAGTCTCCTAGTGTCTAGTTGGTTATTCATTATTTTTGGGGTGTTATTTTCTATGATTTTAGGGGTCGGAGTTCCTAACAGTTTTTAGAAGTAGTCTTTCCATTTCTTGAGTCTATCTTTTTGACTGGTTGCCTTCAACTTTGATCTAGAGGTACTTTTCCTACCACTAATTTCATTTACAGTTTGCCATGCTAATAACGACTGTCTGTCTTCTACTGCATGTCTGATTTTATTTATATGTTCTTGGATATATTCTATCCATTCTTTTTTGTATGTTTCAATTAGTTCTACCTGGGTTTTCTTAAGGTTTTCTATGTTGGTGTTAGTTGGGTTTGTTTTATTGCATTGGGATGCTTTTTTAATATCTTTTCTCTTTACTCTATTTCTGTCTCTCAGGATTCAATGTGTTTGGTTGGTATACATTCTGCCACAGCTTCTAAGTGGGCACTGACAAAGTTTTTGTATTCTTCATTTGGAGTGTACATTGCTGATGTCTCCCAGAGGATGTCAAACTTATTCCTTACTGTTAGCAAATCACGATCACTTATATCACTGTTGGCAAGTGAGGGTCAGTTGTATCATACTGATATACTGGTTTGCCCTTTGCTTCTGCATAGACTTAGGCGTAGTTTGGCTGTGACTATTCTGTGATCAGAGGATTCTCCTTCACAAGAGTAGTATGCTTCACTATTCATAGCACTGTTTATCTATTCTTTATTTATTAGGATGTAGTCTAGTTGCATTTTTGTACTATTTAGGTAGGTGTGGGTCCATAGTTTGCCCTTTCGTTTTTGGAATTTGGTGTTTAGATATAAAAGCTTGTTCTCTAGGGAGAACTCGGCTAGGAGTTCACCATTCCTATTTGGAATATTGTGTAAGCAGAATCTTTTGTTTTCATTTCTGCATATATGTGCATTCATGTCTCCCTCAAAGATCAATACATTGTGTTTGGGAGTGTGTCTGCATAGGAAGGATAGCTTGTGGTAAAATATTTCAATGTCCGTTTCATCACTGATATTGGTTGGGCTGTAACACGGGAATACAGTCATGCAGGGATTACCATGAAACATAGTACTCATGATTCTTGGTTGGATTTTTTCTATGTTGCTTAGTGCTTTTCTTTTCATTTTTTCTTTTCATATTTTTTTTTCTTTTTTTCGTTTTTAGAACAAGTTTATTTCAAAAGGTTTGGTGAATATCCCTGCTGAAATGCCAGGCAATGCTCTTCTAATTAATTTCACAAAAGACGTTCCTGATATACCAATACAAGTTGAATTGGATGTACAATTGTGTTTGAAAGGAACAACAGGTATACTAAATTTACTCTTTACATTCCATAAGTTAGACAAGCATCAAAATAAAATTCTATAAGATGATTAAGACTGTTTTTAATTTAAAGACACTTTACTAATTATTGTATGCTAATATTTGTAAATGATTTTAAAATGTTGCCAGTATGAATAAAAAATATATGGTTGTAGGAAAAAATATAAGAAAATCCCTTATTTTTTAAGACATGAAAAAAGTTATTTCTTAAAATTAGTTAAATCTTTATTAAAGAAATTACAGCCATTTTTCAAGTACATTTTTGGAAAAAGAAAACTGGAAATAAAAATAACGATTGATAAAAGGACAACCCTCAAAAATCAAAATTATTATTTTAATGGGTTCTTTTTGTAAGAGGGTCTTATGATAATATCAATGCTTGTATTTAGAAAGGAGTGAAGAATTCTAATTAGCATTTCATAGTTATTGCCATTATATACAATGTGAATGATTTAAAATGTATATTCAGAGCAAATGCACACACCACAAAAATTATTTAATTTCAAATTGGACTAGAAAATGCTTTATTCTCTTAGAGAATCAAGTAAATTGCTATAATAAAAATATCACTATAATGTGTCATTTTTGCTGGGCTACATACAAACATAACAAGAATTTTAGTAATATATAGATTTAATCTTACAAAGTGTATTTGCAGAAATATATATACAGGTAAGGAAGTGAAACCTGAGCAAATTATTTGAAATAATGTTGCTCTGTAACTCATAGGCATATCTACATTCCTATAAATGTCACTGCACAATTAGCTTCTCATTCAGGATGAGAAGGATAATGATAACTTACATTGTTAAATAATAAAATAAAACTTGATGTATAAATAGCATTAGTCTTTCTTTGTGATTTTACTGGATAGTTTTACTGTTCAAATTAGATAAAATCCAAGAACAGGAGGAAGAATAATTAATGATCTTGTTTTCTTACTGGTTACTTATGAAATCTAAAAATTAAATAAAAAACAAAAAAACATAACGTAAATAGTAAAACTTCTGGCAAAAGTTTCTTCTAATTTCAACATACAACTTCTATCCGATAATAGTTGTTACATTTGCATATATATATATATATATATATATATATATATATATATGCCAGTAGAGTGTTCGGATAGAAACCACAATGTTCTTAGTTCGATACCGGCCCTTGCCAACTCAGCATATGAGTAGCACAGGGATCTGTGCGGTAAAGTAAAGAGCTGATGGTCGGTGTGGCGCTCCACCTCAGATGCAAAAACAATCTCCTTAGTCTAGCGCTAGTGAAAAGGGATAGACTCCCTCGCTGATTGGGTGATACCAACCCTAGGCCACCCCGACAACTTTACATTTTTTTACTTTATATTATATGCACTAAATGTAATATCTATTGCTGGATCGACATTTTAATTTCATCAATAGTTGGGAAATGTCTATTTAAATTTTATTACAAAATGATTTTGTGTAAATAAGAATGTTATTAGACTTTCTAGTCATAGGATTATTTAATATTTAAATTAAATTAAACACAGACCAATTTTTTTCATTAATACTTATTGACATTACCATGACCTTTTGCCTAACAATGAGCAAAACTCATTTATGTTTTGATATTCCATTTAATCTGTTGAACCTTTAATGCTATTTTACCTGTACATTACTCATGCATCTACATTTGTCACTGTAGCACTAGTAAACTGGTAAGAATATGCACTTCAATTTTACAGTTTGTAAAATAGTTTGAAATACAGTATTCATTTTAGTACTGCTTAATAGCTGCACCTATTTATATAGTTCTATAAATAATTAAAAATGCTTTTCTCTCCATATGAAAATGGATTGAAATACTGATCAAGGTCTATGTAATTATATTTGTTTAAAATGAAGATGTGCCTGCTGGCAAGACTGACATGCCAAAAAGAATTACATAGCCTAACACTTAAGTAGAATAAGTTAGTTCATATGAGCTTCTTTGAACTGACCATTTTCTACTCTTTACTTCCTATTTGTTCTCTTATATAGGCAGTTCTGAAATAGGGATATTTACCCAAAATGTCTAGGGAAAGTGTATCAGTAAATGGTCAGGTATTACTTTTAACCTTTAACATTTGGTTAAACTCGATCATGTTCAATGTCACTTATAATTTTTTGGTTTTGTTTTTTTAAATAAATTTGTTCCTTTTAAAGATAATATAACAGGTGTGTTTTGAACATTAAAGATTCTGAATCAATTCTTCAATTGTAAAATTTTATGAATTTGTGAAAGATAATTTCACAAACAAAAAAAAAAGAAGGGATTTTATTCATAGTTTATATTCTGATGATTAAATTTTTTTAAATATCAGATATTCATTGCTTTCTGTGAATGATAAATTTGAAACAAGATTTTTGGAAGTATCGACAACATTTAGAAAACAACGTTTAATATTTTTACTTTTTAATCCACAAATAAGTTTTGATTGTTTATGCTCAATTTTAAACTTCTTCAGTTGAAACTCATTTATTTTCTTCTGTAATAATGAATATTACGCTTGCTGAAAACTTCTGTATGTCTCTATATTATTTCTTGGGATAGCTATATTTAAAATATTTCATTGCATATTATTTGTTTAAGGATTACTTTGTTTTTATGTACTATTATTTATTGTACAGCATATAGAGAAGACCATTTGCTGGTATTGCCTCATTGCAAAATTTTATTTTAGAAAAGATTTTATATCATAGATAAATACCAAATATTGCAGAAAATAACAAGTAACTTCATGATATAATATAACATATTATTAAGTGATAATAACATAATTTTCTTTATTAGCTTTGATTTTGATTGGATTACTTACCCAGTTTTTAACACTGTCTGACTAAAATAACCAAAAATAGTATAAAGTGTATATGAAATATATTTTAATCTGGTAATAGTAGATTTAAATTAATGCTTTTTTATAACTTCAATTACAAATGACAATTTCTAAGATAAATTATGTCATGTTCACAGAAGCAAAACTTTACTAAAATCAGACTAGAAATAACTAGTTTATATATGCTCTTTAACAAAAACTAATTAAATCTATTTCAATTTCAAGTTAATAATTGGTCTTGTCATAGTAAAAAAGTATATAATATAAAAGTATTGATTGTTTGTTATTTTTTTAATGATTGCAAAAAATTAGAAAAAATGTTTTATATTGCACATTGTCATTTTTGTTCTTTTTGAAATGACAATTGGGTAAATAAATAACATATATTGTTATATATAACAATATAAAAACAGATTTAAATTCAATAGAGTTCAACAAAGAATATAGTGACCAAGTCTTAGGAAATAGAAGTGCAGGGGTGTGGTTATTAGAATTTATCTTCAATTGGATTAGTGTTAAGTATTACAGGGAAAAATATTTATGAAGTCTACGTACATACTAATTAAGAAATGGTTTTGTTGTATTTTCAACCAAACTAGTTTATTTTTATAAGAAGAGGAAGCAGCCAGAAGATGAGTAGTTAACGACAAAGTTGCTTTAGGTAATTAATGATAGTATGATCAAAAATGTATAAGTGTTCCTTATCCATGAGTATAACTTTCTGCTATTAGAATTGGTATTTTGAAAATTATGGCTGACTACAATATTGACTAGGATAGATAGAAAATTATATCACCCACTTGATCTGCTTTCTTATCCTGTCTTGTTGGTGGAGGGGATTTATTAGGCTACAGTCCCAAGCGTCAAAAGAGGCTTAGTTTTCGATTTACGTAGCCGAACCACCTATCAAATTAATTTTAACATAATTATTAAGAAAAAATTTAAAAAAGACTAATAACCAATGTTCGCAAATAGGACCATTCATTAAAATTATGCCAAAAGTACCATTTAAATGGGCTAATTTGTAGTAAAATATGTATAAAAAACTAAGTAGCTCCAAATGAGAATTAGCCAATGAGAATTGAGTATTCGATATATAAACAAAGTAAAAAAATGGCCACTTCGAGTGAAGAAGAAGCAACAATGCTTAACGAGAAAAAATGTTTTATGTGCATTTTACCTTTTAGAACAAATAAAAAATAATAGTATTTCGCATACATGTGACAACAAGTCACAATTCTAAGAAACGTAAATAACGAGTAATATTTCTTTAATGTAGCAAACTGACTTTTTAGGGTAATAAAGGACTATTTGCTCGTAAATTCCTACCATAAAATAAACTGAACCCTCATTTTATGTCCGTGTTTTTGCAATAAATGTTTTATTTTTCTTGCACCCATTATTTTACAATAATAAATATATTTTCATATTCACTTCAATGTTTATATTCTAAAAGTTTTTATTTTGTGAGAATGGTTAGTTTTAAAGTGGGTGTTCGTTTTTACACTTCAACTTTTTACTCGTAAATTCCTACGATAAAATGCCCAAGCCTAATTTTATGGTAGGAATTTACGAGTAAAAAGTTGAATATTACCTTTTGTTGTTGTTATTTTTTTTCTTTTTGGCTTTGGTACTCTAAAATAAAAACGTCAGATTTTAATCATCATCAACAAAAAAACAAAATTAGTCATAAAAGGGGGATCCAATTTATGCCTAAATTGTAAAACGAGCCCCCACTTTAAAACTAAACATTTTCACAAAATAAATACTTTTAGAATATAAACATTGAACTGAATATTAAAATAAATAAATAAAATATATTTAATATTGTAAAATAACGGGTACAAGAAAAATAAAACATTTATTGCAAAAACACGGACATAAAATGAGGGTTCAGTTTATTTTATGGTAGGAATTTACGAGCAAATAGTCCTTTATTACCCTTTTTAGAACAAATAAAAAATAATAGTATTTCGCATACATGTTACTTTTAAAAAAACGTAAATATCTATTGTTTACTAGTGCTTCGATCGCGTAGACGAACTCAACACTATGAAATTGTGTTTTTCAATTTTTTTAAGTATTATGTGTGACTTGTTGTCACATGTATACAAAATACTATTCATTTTTTTTTTTTTTTAAAATTTTTCCTGAACAAAAAAAAAATTGTTTGCTTTAGTAAAGGGATTTTTTTTATTTCATAAACACAGATAACATCAGCTGATGGTTACATTCCAGAGAAAATCTGTAATCTCATTGGCTAATTTGAATTCGGAGCTATTTCCGTTTTATATGTATTTTACTCACTTAAAACTTATTTAATTAATTCTCGATGCAAGAAACCTATGCGCGAACAAAAATTGGAATTTTGGGGTGAGTTTATTTTACTAATAAAGGACAATTTCTTAGGTGACTTTTTACATCCGACAGAACTGAACGATAATCGGCTTGAGACTGTGGCCTATATTGGAAATATCTCAAATAGCTACTTTCTTATTGAATATGATTTTTTACTTCTTGTAGATGCTTTCCATATGTTAATTATTAATAATATTGTTAGGTTGTAGAAGCGAGATATTTTAGATAGTAGTGACCATGTACAGATTTATTATATCAGATTTTTTCATTAAACCTCTAGTCAGGAATTATATTTAGTATTGGTAAGGTATAGAGATTTTGAGATGAAGTTTACATACCATATTCATTAATAAGACATTTTCTGTTACAAACCTCATCTGCTGCTTCAAAAAACTAATTTTTTTTAAATTTTCACAGCTAATACATGTCATCTATATTTGCATAATCCTTCCATATTAATCTAAATTTTATTACATTTGTATAAAGAATATATATATATATATATATAAATGAACTGAAGTAGGGACATACTAGACATGGAATTTATATTATTTTATCTATTTCCTGTAAACCATATTTTCTAAGCTGGTGTAACATTTGTACTGCAACAAAATCTTGTAAAAATGTTAAAGGAAAACGTGTAAACTTTGAAAAATTTAATTTTAAAAATAAAATATATTTAGAATTTAAGCAAATTTAGCATAATCAATATATTTCCTTCAAGCATGCCTTTAAAATATTTAAGCTAAAATAATTAAAAAAAAAAAAAAACTATTGTTAAAATGCCTCTTCCAGGAAAGACATGGGTTACTGTACCAACACAATTACCGGGACAAACATTTGAAATTGTTTCTACAATGGGACAGACGGAGACATTTGGGAGAATATCATCAATACCTATCAACACATATGAGAGAGTACAAATAACAGAACAAACATCATCATCATCATCATCAGAAATGTCAGTAATAAGTGGAAAAACACATTTAACTGGAGGAACTACAGGTATGGTAAAAACATTGCTACCTGGACAAGTACCACTGACAATAACAACACAGGAAAGAGGAAAAACAACAGGATCATGGACAACAATAACACCTACAAAATTATCAAAAGAAACTCAGATGCTGGAAATAGGTCCTACACTTATATCAGAGAGGAAAACACCTTTCACAATGACACCACAAGTAAGTGGGCAAATGACTGGATCATTGAAAACAATATCACCAGGAAAAATACCGACAATCTCACCGAAACAAACATTGGGACGTGTTTCTACAGAAATATCTAAAAAAGAGCCTGTGACAATTGAACCATGGATAAGCAGACAAACGATTGGATCATTGAAAACAATATCACCAGAAAATATTCAAACAAATATAGAGACATTTCCACCAGAGCAAACATTGGGAAAACTACCTTTAACAATAACACCGCAAGTAAGTCCTGAAACAATTGGAACCCTGAAAACAATATCACCTGGCAAAATACCAACAAACATACATACAGTTCTACCTGGACAAACATTAGTTAGTGTTTCCACTAGTATCTCAAGAAAGCAACCTATGACACAAACACCACAAATAACTGTTAAAACAAGTGGAAGGGTGAAAACAATATCACCTGGAAAAATACCAACAAACATATATACAGTTCTACCAGAACAAACATTAGGAAGTGTTTCTGCTGGTATCTCAAGAAAACAAACTATGACACAAACACCACAAATAACTGTTAAAACAAGTGGAAGGGTGAAAACAATATCACCTGGAAAAATGCCAACAAACATATATACAGTTCTACCAGAACAAACATTGGGAAGTGTTTCTGCTGGTATCTCAAGAAAGCAACCTATGACACAAACACCACAAATAACTGTTAAAACAAGTGGAAGAGTGAAAACAATATCACCTGGAAAAATACCAACAAACATATTTACAGTTCTACCAGAACAAACATTAGGAAGTGTTTCTGCTGGTATCTCAAGAAAGCAACCTATGACACAAACACCACAAATAACTGTTAAAACAAGTGGAAGGGTGAAAACAATATCACCTGGAAAAATACCAACAAACATATATACAGTTCTACCAGAACAAACATTAGGAAGTGTTTCTGCTGGTATCTCAAGAAAACAACCTATGACACAAACACCACAAATAACTGTTAAAACAAGTGGAAGGGTGAAAACAATATCACCTGGAAAAATACCAACAAACATATATTTCTACCAGAACAAACATTAGGAAGTGTTTCTGCTGGTATCTCAAGAAAGCAACCTATGACACAAACACCACAAATAACTGTTAAAACAAGTGGAAGGGTGAAAACAATATCACCTGGAAAAATACCAACAAACATATATACAGTTCTACCAGAACAAACATTAGGAAGTGTTTCTGCTGGTATCTCAAGAAAGCAACCTATGACACAAACACCACAAATAACTGTTAAAACAAGTGGAAGGGTGAAAACAATATCACCTGGAAAAATACCAACAAACATATATACAGTTCTACCAGAACAAACATTAGGAAGTGTTTCTGCTGGTATCTCAAGAAAGCAACCTATGACACAAACACCACAAATAACTGTTAAAACAAGTGGAAGGGTGAAAACAATATCACCTGGAAAAATACCAACAAACATATATACAGTTCTACCAGAACAAACATTGGAAGTGTTTCTGCTGGTATCTCAAGAAAGCAACCTATGACACAAACACCACAAATAACTGTTAAAACAAGTGGAAGGGTGAAAACAATATCACCTGGAAAAATACCAACAAACATATATACAGTTCTACCAGAACAAACATTGGGAAGTGTTTCTGCTGGTATCTCAAGAAAGCAACCTATGACACAAACACCACAAATAACTGTTAAAACAAGTGGAAGAGTAAAAACAATATCACCTGGAAAAATACCAACAAACATATTTACAGTTCTACCAGAACAAACATTAGGAAGTGTTTCTGCTGGTATCTCAAGAAAGCAACCTATGACACAAACACCACAAATAACTGTTAAAACAAGTGGAAGGGTGAAAACAATATCACCTGGAAAAATACCAACAAACATATATACAGTTCTACCAGAACAAACATTAGGAAGTGTTTCTGCTGGTATCTCAAGAAAGCAACCTATGACACAAACACCACAAATAACTGTTAAAACAAGTGGAAGGGTGAAAACAATATCACCTGGAAAAATACCAACAAACATACGTACGGTTCTACCTAAAGAAACATTGGGAAGTGTTTCTGTGGGTTTATCAAGTAACATACCAATAACAATGACACCGCAAGTAAGTGCAAAAACAATTGGAACCCTGAAAACGATATCACCGAGCAAAATACCTACCATTTTACCGGAAAAAACATTGGTTAGTGTTTCTGCTGGTATATCACAAAAACAACCTATGACGATGACACCGCAAGTAAGTGCAGAAACAAGTGGAAGGGTGAAAACAATATCACCGGGCAAAATACCAACAAACGTATACACAGTTCTACCTGAAGAAACATTGGGAAGTGTTTCTGCTGGTATATCACGAAAACAAACTATTATGATGACACCGGAAGTAAGTGCAGAACCAATTGGAACACTGAAAACAATATCACCTGGAAAAATACCAACAAGGATACCTAGCGTTTTACCGGAACAAACATTGGTTAGTGTTTCTGCAGGTATATCAAGAAAGCAACCTATGACGATGACACCACAAGTAAGTGCCGAAACAATTGGAACACTGAAAACGATATCACCGGGCAAAATACCAACAAGAATGCCTACCATTTTACCGGAACAAACATTGGTTAGTGTTTCTGCAGGTATATCACGAAAACAACCTATGACGATGACACCACAAGTAAGTGCAGAAACAAGTGGAAGGGTGAAAACAATATCAACGGGCAAAATACCAACAAACGTATACACGGTTTTACCTGAAAAGACATTGGGAAGTATTTCTGCTGGTATATCAAGAAAACAACCTATGACGATGACACCGCAAGTAAGTGCAGAAACAAGTGGAAGGGTGAAAACAATATCACCGGGCAAAATACCAACAAACGTATACACAGTTCTACCTGAAGAAACATTGGGAAGTG
Organism: Doryteuthis pealeii; assembly: GCA_023376005.1. NCBI lineage: Eukaryota > Metazoa > Mollusca > Cephalopoda > Myopsida > Loliginidae > Doryteuthis > Doryteuthis pealeii. Next base: position 103,655,850 of record CM042152.1, read on the forward strand.
TTTCTGCTGGTATATCACGAAAACAAACTATTATGATGACACCGGAAGTAAGTGCAGAACCAATTGGAACACTGAAAACAATATCACCTGGAAAAATACCAACAAGGATACCTAGCGTTTTACCGGAACAAACATTGGTTAGTGTTTCTGCAGGTATATCAAGAAAGCAACCTATGACGATGACACCACAAGTAAGTGCCGAAACAATTGGAACACTGAAAACGATATCACCGGGCAAAATACCAACAAGAATGCCTACCATTTTACCGGAACAAACATTGGTTAGTGTTTCTGCAGGTATATCACGAAAACAACCTATGACGATGACACCACAAGTAAGTGCAGAAACAAGTGGAAGGGTGAAAACAATATCAACGGGCAAAATACCAACAAACGTATACACGGTTTTACCTGAAAAGACATTGGGAAGTATTTCTGCTGGTATATCAAGAAAACAACCTATAACGATGACACCGCAAGTAAGTGCAGAAACAAGTGGAAGGGTGAAAACAATATCACCGGGAAAAATAACATCAAACGTACCTACCATTTTACCGGAACAAACATTGGGAAGTGTTTCTACTGGTATATCACGAAAACAACCTATGACGATGACACCGCAAGTAAGTGCCGAAACAATTGGAACACTAAAAACAATATCACCGGGCAAAATACCAACAAACATATATACAGTTCTACCTGAAGAAACATTGGGAAGTGTTTCTGCTGGTATATCACGAAAACAAACTATTATGATGACACCGGAAGTAAGTGCAGAACCAATTGGAACACTGAAAACAATATCACCTGGAAAAATACCAACAAGGATACCTAGCGTTTTACCGGAACAAACATTGGTTAGTGTTTCTGCAGGTATATCAAGAAAGCAACCTATACACCGCAAGTAAGTGCCGAAACAATTGGAACACTAAAAACAATATCACCGGGCAAAATACCAACAAACGTATACACACATTGGGAAGTATTTCTGCTGGTATATCAAGAAAACAACCTATGACGATGACACCACAAGTAAGTGCCGAAACAATTGGAACACTGAAAACGATATCACCGGGCAAAATACCAACAAGAATGCCTACCATTTTACCGGAACAAACATTGGTTAGTGTTTCTGCAGGTATATCACGAAAACAACCTATGACGATGACACCACAAGTAAGTGCAGAAACAAGTGGAAGGTGAAAACAATATCACCGGGCAAATATACCAACAAACGTTTTTACCTGAAAAAACATTATTTCTGCTGGTATATCAAGAAAACAACCTATAACGATAACACCACAAGTAAGTGCAGAAACAAGTGAAGGGTGAAAACAATATCACCTGGAAAAATACCAACAAAAGTATACACAGTTTTACCTGAAGAAACATTGGGAAGTGTTTCTGCTGGCATATCACGAAAACAAACTATTATGATGACACCGGAAGTAAGTGCAGAACCAATTGGAACACTGAAAACAATATCACCTGGAAAAATACCAACAAGAATGCCTACCATTTTACCGGAACAAACATTGGTTAGTGTTTCTGCAGGTATATCACGAAAACAACCTATGACGATGACACCACAAGTAAGTGCAGAAACAATTGGAACACTAAAAACAATATCACCCGGAAAAATACCAACAAACGTATACACAGTTTTACCTGAACAGACATTAGGAAGTGTTTCTGCTGGTATATCAAGAAAACAAACTATGATGATGACACCACAAGTAAGTGCAGAAACAAGTGGAAGGGTGAAAACAATATCACCTGGAAAAATAACATCGAACGTACCTACCATTTTACCGGAACAAACATTGGGAAGTGTTTCTACTGGTGTATCACGAAAACAACCTATGACGATGACACCGCAAGTAAGTGCCGAAACAATTGGAACACTAAAAACAATATCACCCGGCAAAATACCAACAAACATATACACAGTTCTACCTGAAGAAACATTGGGAAGTGTTTCTGCTGGTATATCACGAAAACAAACTATTATGATGACACCGGAAGTAAGTGCAGAACCAATTGGAACACTGAAAACAATATCACCTGGAAAAATACCAACAAGGATACCTACCATTTCACCAGAACAAACATTGGTTAGTGTTTCTGCAGGTATATCAAGAAAACAACCTATGACGATGACACCTCAGGTAAGTTTTGAAACTAGTGGAAGGGTGATATCAAGAAAGCAACCTATGACGATGACACCGCAAGTAAGTGCAGAAACAAGTGGAACACTAAAAACAATATCACCTGGCAAAATACCAACAAACGTATACACAGTTTTACCTGAACAACATTGGGAAGTGTTTCTGCTGGTATATCAGAAAAACAACCTATGACGATGACACCACAAGTAAGTGCAGAAACAATTGGAACACTAAAACAAATATCACCTGGCAAAATACCAACAAACGTATACACAGTTTACCTGAACAAACATTGGAAGTGTTTCTGCTGGTATATCAAGAAAACAACTATGACGATGACACCACAAGTAAGTGCAGAGACAAGTGGAAGGGTGAAAACAATATCACCGGGCAAAAATACCAACAAACGTATACACAGTTCTACCTGAAGAAACATTGGGAAGTGTTTCTGCTGGCATATCACGAAAACAAACTATTATGATGACACCAGAAGTAAGTGCAGAAACAAGTGGAACACTGAAAACAATATCACCTGGCAAAATAACATCAAACGTGCCTACCATTTTACCGGAACAAACATTGGGAAGTGTTTCTGCAGGTATATCAAGAAAACAACCTATGCCGGTGACACCACAAGTAAGTGCAGAAACAAGTGGAAGGGTGAAAACAATATCACCAGGAAAAATACCAACAAACGTATACACAGTTCTACCTGAAGAAACATTGGGAAGTGTTTCTGCTGGTATATCACGAAAACAAACTATTATGATGACACCGGAAGTAAGTGCAGAACCAATTGGAACACTGAAAACAATATCACCTGGAAAAATACCAACAAGGATACCTACCATTTCACCAGAACAAACATTGGTTAGTGTTTCTGCAGGTATATCAAGAAAGCAACCTATGTCGGTGACACAGCAAGTAAGTGCAGAAACAATTGGAACACTAAAAACAATATCACCGGGCAAAATACCAACAAACGTATACACATTTCTACCCGAACAGACATTGGGAAGTATTTCTGCTGGTATATCAAGAAAACAACCTATGACGATGACACCACAAGTAAGTGCAGAAACAATTGGAACACTGAAAACGATATCACCGGGCAAAATACCAACAAGAATGCCTACCATTTTACCGGAACAAACATTGGTTAGTGTTTCTCCTGGTATATCACGAAAACAACCTATGACGATGACACCGCAAGTAAGTGCAGAAACAAGTGGAAGGGTGAAAACAATATCACCGGGCAAAATACCAACAAACGTATACACAGTTCTACCTGAAGAAACATTGGGAAGTGTTTCTGCTGGCATATCACGAAAACAAACTATTATGATGACACCAGAAGTAAGTGCAGAAACAAGTGGAACACTGAAAACAATATCACCTGGCAAAATAACATCAAACGTGCCTACCATTTTACCGGAACAAACATTGGGAAGTGTTTCTGCAGGTATATCAAGAAAACAACCTATGACGATGACACCACAAGTAAGTGCAGAAACAAGTGGAAGGGTGAAAACAATATCACCTGGAAAGATACCAACAAAAGTATACACAGTTTTACCTGAAGAAACATTGGGAAGTGTTTCTGCTGGTATATCACGAAAACAAACTATTATGATGACACCGGAAGTAAGTGCAGAACCAATTGGAACACTGAAAACAATATCACCTGGAAAAATACCAACAAGGATACCTAGCGTTTTACCGGAACAAACATTGGTTAGTGTTTCTGCAGGTATATCAAGAAAGCAACCTATGTCGGTGACACCGCAAGTAAGTGCAGAAACAATTGGAACAATAAAAACAATATCACCGGGCAAAATACCAACAAACGTATACACATTTCTACCCGAACAGACATTGGGAAGTATTTCTGCTGGTATATCAAGAAAACAACCTATGACGATGACACCCCAAGTAAGTGCAGAAACCATTGGAACACTAAAAACAATATCTCCGGGCAAAATACCAACAAACGTATACACAGTTTTACCTGAAAAGACATTGGGAAGTATTTCTGCTGGTATATCAAGAAAACAAACTATGACAAAGACACCACAAGTAAGTGCAGAAACCATTGGAACACTAAAAACAATATCACCTGGCAAAATACCAACAAACGTATACACAGTTTTACCTGAAAAGACATTGGGAAGTATTTCTGCTGGTATATCAAGAAAGCAACCTATGTCGGTGACACCGCAAGTAAGTGCAGAAACAATTGGAACACTAAAAACAATATCACCGAGCAAAATACCAACAAACGTATACACATTTCTACCCGAACAGACATTGGGAAGTATTTCTGCTGGTATATCAAGAAAACAACCTATGACGATGACACCACAAGTAAGTGCCGAAACAATTGGAACACTGAAAACGATATCACCGGCAAAATACCAACAAGAATGCCTACCATTTTACCGGAACAAACATTGGTTAGTGTTTCTGCAGGTATATCACGAAAACAACCTATGACGATGACACCACAAGTAAGTGCAGAAACAAGTGGAAGGGTGAAAACAATATCACCGGGCAAAATACCAACAAACGTATACACAGTTTTACCTGAAAGACATTGGGAAGTATTTCTGCTGGTATATCAAGAAAACAACCTATAACGATGACACCACAAGTAAGTGCAGAAACAAGTGGAAGGGTAAAAACAATATTACCTGGAAAAATACCAACAAAAGTATACACAGTTTTACCTGAAGAAACATTGGGAAGTGTTTCTGCTGGCATATCACGAAAACAAACTATTATGATGACACCGGAAGTAAGTGCAGAACCAATTGGAACACTGAAAACAATATCACCTGGAAAAATACCAACAAGGATACCTACCATTTCACCGGAACAAACATTGGTTAGTGTTTCTGCAGGTATATCAAGAAAACAACCTATGACGATGACACCTCAGGTAAGTTTTGAAACTAGTGAAAGGGTGATATCAAGAAAGCAACCTATGACGATGACACCGCAAGTAAGTGCAGAAACAAGTGGAACACTAAAAACAATATCAGCAGGCAAAATACCAACAAACGTATACACAGTTTTACCTGAACAGACATTGGGAAGTGTTTCTGCTGGTATATCAAGAAAACAAACTATGACGATGACACCACAAGTAAGTGCAGAGACAAGTGGAAGGGTGAAAACAATATCACCGGGCAAAATACCAACAAACCTATACACAGTTCTACCTGAAGAAACATTGGGAAGTGTTTCTGCTGGTATATCACGAAAACAAACTATTATGATGACACCGGAAGTAAGTGCAGAACCAATTGGAACACTGAAAACAATATCACCTGGAAAAATACCAACAAGAATGCCTACCATTTTACCGGAACAAACATTGGTTAGTGTTTCTGCAGGTATATCACGAAAACAACCTATGACAATGACACCACAAGTAAGTGCAGAAACAATTGGAACACTAAAAACAATATCACCCGGAAAAATACCAACAAACGTATACACAGTTTTACCTGAAGAAACATTGGGAAGTGTTTCTGCTGGTATATCAAGAAAACAAACTATGATGATAACACCACAAGTAAGTGCAGAAACAAGTGGAAGGGTGAAAACAATATCACCGGGAAAAATAACATCAAACGTACCTACCATTTTACCGGAACAAACATTGGGAAGTGTTTCTACTGGTGTATCACGAAAACAACCTATGACGATGACACCGCAAGTAAGTGCTGAAACAATTGGAACACTAAAAACAATATCACCAGGCAAAATACCAACAAACCTATACACAGTTCTACCTGAAGAAACATTGGGAAGTGTTTCTGCTGGTATATCACGAAAACAAACTATTATGATGACACCGGAAGTAAGTGCAGAACCAATTGGAACACTGAAAACAATATCACCTGGAAAAATACCAACAAGGATACCTACCATTTCACCGGAACAAACATTGGTTAGTGTTTCTGCAGGTATATCAAGAAAACAACCTATGACGATGACACCTCAGGTAAGTTTTGAAACTAGTGGAAGGGTGATATCAAGAAAGCAACCTATGACGATGACACCGCAAGTAAGTGCAGAAACAAGTGGAACACTAAAAACAATATCAGCAGGCAAAATACCAACAAACGTATACACAGTTTTACCTGAAAAGACATTGGGAAGTGTTTCTGCTGGTATATCAAGAAAACAAACTATGACGATGACACCACAAGTAAGTGCAGAAACAAGTGGAAGGGTGAAAACAATATCACCGGGCAAAATACCAACAAACCTATACACAGTTCTACCTGAAGAAACATTGGGAAGTGTTTCTGCTGGTATATCACGAAAACAAACTATTATGATGACACCGGAAGTAAGTGCAGAACCAATTGGAACACTGAAAACAATATCACCTGGAAAAATACCAACAAGAATGCCTACCATTTTACCGGAACAAACATTGGTTAGTGTTTCTGCAGGTATATCACGAAAACAACCTATGACAATGACACCACAAGTAAGTGCAGAAACAATTGGAACACTAAAAACAATATCACCTGGAAAAATACCAACAAGGATACCTAGCGTTTTACCAGAACAAACATTGGTTAGTGTTTCTGCGGGTATATCAAGAAAACAACCTATGACGATGGCACCTCAGGTAAGTTTTGAAACTAGTGGAAGGGTGATATCAAGAAAGCAACCTATGACGATGACACCACAAGTAAATGCAGAAACAAGTGGAACACTAAAAACAATTTCACCAGGCAAAATACCAACAAACGTATACACATTTTTACCTGAACAGACATTGGGAAGTATTTCTGCTGGTATATCACGAAAACAACCTATGACGATGACACCACAAGTAAGTGCAGAGACAAGTGGAAGGGTGAAAACAATATCACCGGGCAAAATACCAACAAACGTATACACAGTTTTACCTGAACAGACATTGGGAAGTGTTTCTGCTGGTATATCAAGAAAACAACCTATGACGATGACACCACAAGTAAGTGCAGAGACAAGTGGAAAGGTGAAAACAATATCACCAGGCAAAATACCAACAAACGTATACACATTTTTACCTGAACAGACATTGGGAAGTATTTCTGCTGGTATATCACGAAAACAACCTATGACGATGACACCACAAGTAAGTGCAGAGACAAGTGGAAGGGTGAAAACAATATCACCGGGCAGAATACCAACAAACGTATACACAGTTTTACCTGAACAGACATTGGGAAGTGTTTCTGCTGGTATATCACGAAAACAACCTATGACGATGACACCGCAAGTAAGTGCCGAAACAATTGGAACACTGAAAACAATATCACCGGGCAAAATACCAACAAACGTATATACAGTTCTACCTGAAGAAACATTGGGAAGTGTTTCTGCTGGTACATCACGAAAACAAACTATTATGATGACACCGGAAGTAAGTGCAGAACCAATTGGAACACTGAAAACAATATCACCTGGAAAAATACCAACAAGGATACCTACCATTTCACCGGAACAAACATTGGTTAGTGTTTCTACAGGTATATCAAGAAAACAACCTATGACGATGACACCTCAGGTAAGTTTTGAAACTAGTGGAAGGGTGATATCAAGAAAGCAACCTATGACAGATGACACCGCAAGTAAGTGCAGAAACAAGTGAAGGGTGAAAACAATATCACCCGGAAAATAACAAAACGTATACACAGTTACCTGAAGAAACTTGGGAAGTGTTTCTGCTGGTATCAAGAAAACAACCTATGACGATGACACCACAGTAAGTGCAGAAACAATTGAACACTAAAAACAATATCACCGGGCAAAATACCAACAAACGTATACACAGTTCTACCTGAACAGACATTTGGAAGTATTTCTGCTGGTATATCAAGAATACAACCTATGACTGATGACACCACCAAGTCAAGTGCTGAAGAAAACTGAAAAACAACACCGGGCAAAATACCAACAAGCATGCCTACCAGAACAAACATTGGGTGTTTCTGTGGGTATATCACGAAAACAACCTATGACATTAAGTGCAGAAAGTGGAAGGTGAAAACATATCACCTGCCAGGTGAACAGACTACTGGCATATCACGAAAACAACCAGGGACGATCACCGGAAAACTAAAAACAATATCACCACACAAGTGACCGGAACTTGCGGAAGTCTTTCTGCTGGCATATCACGAAAACAGAATGCAGTAACCAAACGGAACACTGAAAATGAAGAAAATCAACCTAGCGTTACCGGAACAACAACATAAATGTGCAGGTATATCAAGAAACAACCTATGACGATGACACCTCAGGTAAGTTTTGAAAGTGGACAAAAAACAACATGGACACCACAAGTAAGTGCAGAAACAAAAGGGTGAAAACAATATCACCAGGACAAATACCAACAAACGTATACACAGTTCTACCTGAAGAAACATTGGAAGTGTTTCTGCTGGCATATCACGAAAACAAACTATTATGATGACACGGAAGTAAGTGCAGAACCAATTGGAACACTAAAAACAATATCACCGGGCAAAATACCAACAAACGTATACACATTTCTACCTGAACAGACATTGGGAAGTATTTCTCCTGGTATATCAAGAAAACAACCTATGACGATGACACCACAAGTAAGTGCAGAAACAAGTGGAAGGGTGAAAACAATATCACCCGGAAAAATACCAACAAACGTATACACAGTTCTACCTGAAGAAACATTGGGAAGTGTTTCTGCTGGTATATCAAGAAAACAACTATGACGATGACACCACAAGTAAGTGCAGAAACAAGTGGAAGGGTGAGTGGAAGAACATTGGAAGAAAACAACCTGACAATGACACCACAAGTAACAACCAATGAAAACAAATATCACCCGGAAAAATACCAACAACGTATACACAGTTCTACCTGAAAAACATTGGGAAGTGTTTCTGCTGGTATATCAAGAAAACAACCTATGACGATGACACCACAAGTAAGTGCAGAAAGTGGAAGGGTGAAAACAATATCACCCGGAAAAAATACCAACAAACGTATACACAGTTACCTGAAGAAACATTGGGAAGTGTTTCTCTGGGTATATCAAGAAAAACAACCTATGACGATGACACCACAAGTAAGTGCAGAAACAAGTGGAAGGGTGAAAACAATATCACCGGGAAAAATACCAACAAACGTATACACAGTTCTACCTGAAGAAACATTGGGAAGTGTTTCTGCTGGTATATCAAGAAAACAACCTATGACGATGACACCACAAGTAAGTGCAGAAACAAGTGGAAGGTGAAAACAATATCACCCGGAAAAATACCAACAAACGTATACACAGTTCTACCTGAAGAAACATTGGGAAGTGTTTCTGCTGGTATATCAAGAAAACAACCTATGACGATGACACCACAAGTAAGTGCAGAAACAAGTGGAAGGGTGAAAACAATATCACCCGGAAAAATACCAACAAACGTATACACAGTTCTACCTGAAGAAACATTGGGAAGTGTTTCTGCTGGTATATCAAAAAAACCTATGACGATGACACCACAAGTAAGTGCAGAAACAAGTGGAAGGGTGAAAACAATATCACCCGGAAAATACCAACAAACGTATACACAGTTCTACCTGAAGAAACATTGGGAAGTGTTTCTGCTGGTATATCAAGAAAACAACCTATGACGATGACACCACAAGTAAGTGCAGAAACAAGTGGAAGGGTGAAAACAATATCACCCGGAAAAATACCAACAAACGTATACACAGTTCTACCTGAAGAAACATTGGGAAGTGTTTCTGCTATATCAAGAAAACAACCTATGACGATGACACCACAAGTAAGTGCAGAAACAAGTGGAAAGGTGAAAACAATATCACCCGGGAAAAATACAAAAAACGTATACACAGTTCTACCTGAAGAAACATTGGGAAGTGTTTCTGCTGGTATATCACGAAAAACAACCTATGACGATGACACCACAAGTAAGTGCAGAAACAAGTGGAAGGGTGAAAACAATATCACCTGGAAAAATACCAACAAACGTATACACAGTTCTACCTGAAGAAACATTGGGAAGTGTTTCTGCTGGTATATCAAGAAAACAACCTATGACGATGACACCACAAGTAAGTGCAGAAACAAGTGGAAGGGTGAAAACAATATCACCCGGAAAAAATACCAACAAACGTATACACAGTTCTACCTGAAGAAACATTGGGAAGTGTTTCTGCTGGTATATCAAGAAAACAACCTATGACGATGACACCACAAGTAAGTGCAGAAACAAGTGGAAGGGTGAAAACAATATCACCACAAATACCAACAAACGTATACACAGTTCTACCTGAAGAAACATTGGGAAGTGTTTCTGCAGGTATATCACGAAAACAACCTATGACGATGACACCACAAGTAAGTGCAGAAACAAGTGGAAGGGTGAAAATATCACCTGGACAAATACCAACAAACGTATACACAGTTCTACCTGAAGAAACATTGGGAAGTGTTTCTGCTGGTATATCACGAAAACAACCTATGACGATGACACCACAAGTAAGTGCAGAAACAAGTGGAAGGGTGAAAACAATATCACCTGGACAAATACCAACAAACGTATACACAGTTCTACCTGAAGAAACATTGGGAAGTGTTTCTGCAGGTATATCACGAAAACAACCTATGACATGACACCACAAGTAAGTGCAGAAACAAGCGGAAGGGTGAAAACAATATCACCTGGACAAATACCAACAAACGTATACACAGTTCTACCTGAAGAAACATTGGGAAGTGTTTCTGCTGGTATATCACGAAAACAACCTATGACGATGACACCACAAGTAAGTGCCGAAACAAGTGGAAGGGTGAAAACAATATCACCTGGCAAAATAACATCAAACGTACCTACCATTTTACCAGAACAAACATTGGTTAGTGTTTCTGCAGGTATATCAAGAAAACAACCTATGACGATGACACCGCAAGTAAGTGCCGAAAAAATTGGAACACTGAAAACAATATCACCGGGCAAAATACCAACAAACCTATACACAGTTCTACCTGAAGAAACATTGGGAAGTGTTTCTGCTGGTATATCACGAAAACAAACTATTATGATGACACCAGAAGTAAGTGCAGAACCAATTGTAACACTGAAAACAATATCACCTGGAAAAATAGCAACAAGGATACCTACTGTTTTACCGGAACAAACATTGGTTAGTGTTTCTGCAGGTATATCACGAAAACAAACTATTATGATCACACCACAAGTAAGTGCAGAAACAAGTGGAAGGGTGAAAACAGTATCACCTGGAAATATACCAACAAATGTATACACAGTTCTACCTGAAGAAACATTTGGAAGTGTTTCTGCTGGTATATCACGAAAACAACCTATGACGATGACACCACAAGTAAGTGCCGAAACAATTGGAACACTAAAAACAATATCACCGAGCAAAATACCAACAAACGTATACACAGTTCTACCTGGAGAAACATTGGGAAGTGTTTCTGCTGGTATATCAAGAAAACAACCTATGACGATGACACAAGTAAGTGCAGAAACAAGTGGAAGGGTGAAAACAATATCACATGGAAAAATTCCAACAAACGTATACACATTTCTACCTGAAGAAACATTGGGAAGTGTTTCTGCTGGTATATCAAGAAAACAACCTATGACGATGACACCACAAGTAAGTGCAGAAACAAGTGGAAGGGTGAAAACAATATCACCTGGAAAAATACCAACAAACGTATACACAGTTCTACCTGAAGAAACATTGGGAAGTGTTTCTGCTGGTATATCACGAAAACAAACTATTATGATGACACCGGAAGTAAGTGCAGAACCAATTGGAACACTGAAAACAATATCACCTGGAAAAATACCAACTAGGATACCTACCGTTTTACCGGAACAAACATTGGTTAGTGTTTCTGCAGGTATATCAAGAAAACAACCTATGACGATGACACCACAAGTAAGTGCCGAAACAATTGGAACACTAAAAACAATATCACCGAGCAAAATACCAACAAACGTATACACAGTTCTACCTGGAGAAACATTGGGAAGTGTTTCTGCTGGTATATCAAGAAAACAACCTATGACGATGACACAAGTAAGTGCAGAAACAAGTGGAAGGGTGAAAACAATATCACATGGAAAAATTCCAACAAACGTATACACATTTCTACCTGAAGAAACATTGGGAAGTGTTTCTGCTGGTATATCAAGAAAACAACCTATGACGATGACACCACAAGTAAGTGCAGAAACAAGTGGAAGGGTGAAAACAATATCACCTGGAAAAATACCAACAAACGTATACACAGTTCTACCTGAAGAAACATTGGGAAGTGTTTCTGCTGGTATATCACGAAAACAACCTATGACGATGACACCACAAGTAAGTGCCGAAACAAGTGGAAGGGTGAAAACAATATCACCTGGAAATATACCAACAAACGTATACACAATTCTACCTGAAGAAACATTGGGAAGTGTTTCTGCTGGTATATCACAAAAACAAACTATTATGATGACACCGGAAGTAAGTGCAGAACCAATTGGAACACTGAAAACAATATCACCTGGAATGATACCAACAAGGATACCTACCATTTTACCGGAACAAACATTGGTTAGTGTTTCTGCGGGTATATCAAGAAAACAACCTCTGACGATGACACCTCAGGTAAGTTTTGAAACTAGTGGAAGGGTGAAAACAATAACACCTGGAATAAAAACCACAAAAATACATACGGTTCTACCTGAAGAAACATTGGGAAGTGTTTCTGCTGGTATATCAAGAAAACAACCTATGACGATGACACCACAAGTAAGTGCAGAAACAAGTGGAAGGGTGAAAACAATATCACCGGGCAAAATACCAACAAACGTATACACAGTTTTACCTGAAGAAACATTGGGAAGAGTTTCTGCTGGTATATCACAAAAACAACCTATGACGATGACACCACAAGTAAGTGCAGAAACAATCGGAACCTTGAAAACAATATCGCCTGGCAAATTAACAACAAATATGCATACACTTTTACTTAAACACACATTAGTTAGTATTTCTGGGGGTGTATCAAGAAAACAACCCATGACAATGGTACCTCAAGTAAGTAGAGAGACAATTGGTGGCCTGACAATGACACCTCAACTGAGTTCAGAAACAACTGGATATTCAAAAACAGTATCATTTGGCAAAAAACCAACAAACATACATACAGTTTTACCTGAACAAACAGTGGGAAGTATATCTGCTGGTATATCTAGAAAACAACCTATGACAATGACGCCACAGGTAAGTGTAGAAACAATTGGATACTTAAAAACAATAATACCTGGCAAAATACCAACAAACATACGTACGGTTCTACCTGAAGAAACATTGGGAAGTGTTTCTGCTGGTATATCAAGAAAACAAATTCCCACGATGACACCACAAGTAAGTGCAGAAACAATTGGAACCCTGAAAACAATATCGCCAGGCCAAATACTAACAAATGTACATACACTTCTGCCTGAACAAACATTGAGAAGTATTTCTGGTGGTATATCAAGACAACAACCTCCCATGATGACACCACAGGTAAGTTTAGAAACAACCGGATTATTAAAAACAAAATCAACTGGTAAAATAAGAATTATACCTACAGTTGTACCTGAACAAAGTTTTGGAACCACTTCTCCTGGCATAGGTAGAAAACTGCCATTGAAAAACACGCTAACTCCTTTACCTCATCCACCATTTCATGCATTTTCTAATGTTATATCAGAACAAGCGTCCATTCACCCAACTCTTCCAGTTAATGAACAATTTACTGGAACTGGAAAACCCATTCTACCATCAGAACTCTATTACCCTACACCATCCTCAATGAAAATTACATTTGGTTCTAATCCTACAGAAATCACACAAACATGGCCTAAACCTATCTCTATAACTAGACAGAACATTGTACCAAGCCAATCATTTGCATCATTTCAAACAATAATACCAAAACATCCTAGACAAACTTTGTCAACACAGCTAACTGTACAGACATTAAAACCAGAACAAGCCCAACAAGATATATCAACACAAATAAATGAAAGGAAAGTGGAACCTCAAAAGACCATTCTAACTGGTAATATAATTTCGTCTGTACAGACATTGACCCCAGAACCAGCATTACCAACTATATCAAGTCACTTAACTGCACAAATTCTTCCACAAGGAAAGACAATTCTACCAGGAAGAACACCACAAACTACATCAACCCAGGTAACTGGTCAAACATTTGGTCAAACTGTTCTCCTGGGACAGTCCACTTTATTAGGCCAAACAGTTGCACCAAGCCAGAGATTTCAACCTGGAAAACCATCACGAAAAGTTTCAACCGGACATTTTTTGAGAAGTAAAGGTATCTCTTTCTTCATTCCTCTCACATTTATAAGGATTAAATCTGGTATATTATCTTTTTTATTTAGTTCTTATTGCTTTTGTTTTCCTTTTTAATTAATTTTTTTTTAATTTTCTGTTTTATGGTTTTTTGTTTTTTTAATGGTTTGATTTTTCACTTAAATTCAACATTTTGGGAAATTAAATCAAATTAATTTTAAATTAAAATTGATTTAATTCAATACTTTTGGGATTTTTGTTATGAACATTTTGGGTTTTTTTGTTTTTTTTTACATTATTATTTCCATTTTCCTTTTTTAAAATGTATACCAGTAACTTTTTAATGAAAGCATTTCGATAAATACAGATTTATGATTTGATATGGAAACAATGCTATGATTATTTTGTGATATAATCAGTAAACAAAGTATAGACTACAAGTTTGGGTTTAATATGAAGGTGTTTGATAAAGTCAGCTTGACATATTCTATTTTTCTATCATCATCATTAGAGACACTGGTTATTAACATTTTGGTATAGTGTTTTGATTTAGTAATATTATGAAATAATTATATACTAACTGAAGTACAAATTTATGCCAGTTATTAGGTCTAGACCCCTAGATTTTGTAAAACTTTCTTATTTTTCAGTTACAATAAAAATCACAATATTTCTATTATTTTCATTGCAAGTCAAACACTGAAGAATTTGTCCATTTATTTTACTGCCACCACTGTTACAATATATTAATCTTATTTCTTCTCTCACATTGATATTGCACTGTTTTCAAATACTGAGTCATTCAAGGGTATTACTTATTTCTCCTCAAATTATAGGCAAAAGTCACAGAAATACTAATAATATATAATCACCAGAAGGTGACATAGAAAATAGTTACAAACAATATATATATATATATATATATAAAGATAATCTACTGAGTCAGACGAACCTACTATTAGTTTGCATAAAGCTCTTCAGGGCTAAAATCTGACTCTTGGCTCTACTTAGGTATCGAGCACTTTTTACAAATTAGCTTCTCCTAGCGGTTATATGAATATATATATATCTTATATACATATATATGCATATAAATTGTTTTTTCTTTTGGCCAAATACTATACCAATAGATTATTTTTTGTTGGTATGAATATCTTGGTCTTTTCTTTTTTTCAAAAATTTTTTTCTTCCTGGTTGATGTTTGGTAGTATATTTTTACAATCAAACTCTCTGCCGGGTTTTTTCTCTCCGCAAGGATCTACCAACATGCTTGGTATATTATATATATATATATATATATATATATATATGGATAAACATTACAGTTTGTATATGTGGATAAGCAAATACATGTAGTATGAGATCACACTGCATCTAGTAGTGAGGTTCCAGTTCTAAAGCATAACATAACCAAGTTGGTATAACTGCTTGATTTAGATATTTTCAATATACTGGTATTTTCCTGTACTGGGTAGCATTGATATTTCTCAAGTAAAATATTGATTTGTTTGCTATCGACTGTCTGCCCTGACAGAGTAGCATCATTCAGCAAGAAATTTCTAAAAAGAAACTTCATAAACTACCTTTGATGTTTGATCATTTGTGGCACCTTTTTATAAATTAATTTGTGTTTGAGTTATATTTTGTCTCTTTAAAATCAAAATCATAATATTCCAAAAATATTGCTTATTTTCTACTACTAATCTTCAGTGTAAGAATCAATAAACAAAAATACACCAATTTTGTTAAAACTTTTTCAAAAATGAATGTTGATATAACAGCTCTTAAAAGTAATATTTTCAAATGAAGTTGGTTAAACATAAGTTCTCTTCATTTTATTTATTGAAATGCAGTTGCTTACTATTGTCAATGAAACATTGATTGAAGAAAGCTAATATTTATCATATTAGCAAATATTTAAGGAATAGATATTAAATTTTCTAGTATGAAATTGAAAGGATAAAAAGAAGATAAAAATTATTTTTCTGGTGTATTGTAAGCCTTAATTAAGTTTGTATAAGATAGAGAATTATAGTTTCCATTACCAAGGATAAAGAACCCAGTCTGTCTTACTATTTACCCATAACTGAGGGTGGGGCGAGAAGAGATGGATTCATGCCTTTCCCAGAATGAAGTGAAAAGCAAACAATTTCATCCGGGATTTGAACTTGGGTCACCAATTCCATTTCTTACAACAATAACCATTACACAAGTACACCTCTTTAAGAGCAAGGTAAGTTGTTGGAAATGATTAATGGAAAAAAATGTTATGCTAGTGACAAAGAAGAAAAAGGTGTGGTGAGTGAATTCAAGTGTTGTTTGTTGCACATCTTCTGAGGACCAGCTGACCACTAAAATGACATGCTTCATAATATGACTGTCTGCTGATTGGTTAATTATATTCACTTTTTGATTGGTTAAAAAAAGATTAATATTGAAATTAATTTTTTTTTTTTTTTTTTTACAGATTTGTACTTGTAGTAAAAAAAAAATAGTATAAAAACTGTATTATATACAGCTAATAACATAAACAAGAACAATTTTTTAGACAACCCAATAAATAATTCTCTTTTTAAATTTATAATTTTTAGAAAAGGGAGAGAACTCCTGTTTCTTTTTTTTTTTTTTTTTTCAATTACTATTTTAGTATTGTTGTTAGAGAAAATAATAAATAAAAAATAAAAAAAACAACTGAATTTCTCAGTGATATCAAAATATAAAGTTTTAAAATATTATTTTATTAAGATTACTATTTACATTTTGATTGACTCTTCTATCTAGGATCAAAATGTAGATGCTCCATGACCTTTGACCTAAGTGTAGTATTTTTTCCTCCTCCTATATATATATATATATATATATATATAGGATAATTGAATGTTTAAAAAAGTACAAAATATCAAAGTCAAACATTTCATTGCAAAAGCCATGGAAATTGCAAAGTGGAGTTAACAGCAGGAGGAAAAGCCCTAAAAAGGACATCTTCCAAGGACACTTCTTATCATTACTGTTATTTATTATAACAATGATGTCACTCAATTATATTCTTAGGAAATGTACAAGAGGCTACAAATTTACAAAATCACTGGACAAATAAATCACCTTCTGTACATGGATGATATTAAAAAAATTTTTAAAAAGAACTGGAAACTTTTGTACAAAACATAAGAATATACAGTCAGCATATGGGAATGGAATTTCCTATTGAAAAGTGTGTTATGCTTGTGATGAAAAAGTGGGGAAAGCAACAGCAGAGGAAATAGAAAAACTGAATCAGGACAATATAAGGATACTTGTAGAAAAGGAGAATTACAAGTACTCATGAATACTGAAAACAGAAACTGTCAAACAGAGATGAAAGAAAAAGTGATAAAGAATTACCTCAGAAGAACAAGAAAACTTATAAAAATCAAGCACTGCAACAGAAATCTCATCAAGGGAATAAACACCTGGGACTTTTCCTTGTATGATACTCTGGACCATTCTTAAAATGGACAAGGAAGGAACTCTGAAGAAAAGAAGGAGGAAGCAGTTTACTAACAGTGAAAATTGCGTAATTGCAATAAAATCAAGGAGTCTAATAATACACTAAAAAAAGTCTAATTACTGCAGCCAGTAACAGCAATTGCAGCCTATGGACAAACAGAAAAACTACAAAAACTAGAAAAGTTTAATTCTCATTGGATGCCCAACACTTCATATCAGATGAAGCTAAGTCTAGTAAAAGTACATTTCTCATAATATTCATATTCTTTGCAACTTCATATGAAATACCACATTAATAAAAATGGAAATTGATATTGGAAATTTACATTTAAATATCTTATTATAATTGAGATTTGGTGTCTGTCAGTCTGTAACCGAAACTATGTTACTGCTTACATCACAATACCATCAAGAATTGCACAAGTTTATCAATGAGTATTTAATTTATAGTCCAAATTATTAATACACAGAATAAAGAATAACCCTGTATTATATATACTCAGAAATTAAGTATGCAAAACGGTACACATTGTTTGTTAAAATAAGTTTTAATAAATGCATGCACAGTATTATTGATCCATATAGTTTGTTTTATTTTAATATATATTTAAAGTTATCTAACGTGTAGAGTTTTATGAGAAAATTATTTACAAACAAGAAATAGTCTCATAATCTTCTTGTACCTTAAATTTGAAGATGTTTGTGTATTTAACTGTATCCAGTTTAGGTTTGCACATGTCTGCTTTTCATTACAAGTTTAAATTTAATGACAGTTTCGTCAATCATGCTTACCCTCTCTGCTTAAAAATAAACTCAATAACAAAAAAAATACTTATTCCCTCAAACAACAGTTACATCAATCACACTTACCTCTTGTACTTCTTTTTTTTTCAGATTCAGTAACACAGGATTTTAAAAAAGTAAAAAGTGTTCTGTAGTTAAATTTAGTATTTTGCAATAAAATTATTAATTGATATTAATAAGATTATAATATATCATTAATATCAATTAATAATTTATATTTTATTATATGGTGAAAAAAAAAAATTATGTTTTTATTATCGTCTATCGTAAAACAAAACAAAAATTTTTTCATTTGACACTCCTCCTCCCCAAGAAAAATCTTAAATATTTGAATTAATTTGAATTAAACTGTTAGAAACTTGGTTTTATTAGAAAGAAAACATATCTATTTAATTTTTGAACAGCACAACTATTTTTTAAGTCTACTATTAAAAAAATATATAAAATTTCAAAGATCTGTTTACATTTTTTATGAAAGAGCATAGCAAAAATTAGTTTTTACACTGCCCTGAGGGTGTTTTTTTTTGCTAGTTATATTAAGGTTTCTCGGGGTTACAGAGCACATTTTCAATTCTATTTCAATTTTATATTAATCAAATACTTTAAAGTTTTCCAGTTCTCAGGAAGTTTTACAACTTAAAATTTATGGATATCTTTTCTGTAATGTTGAAAAATGAAAAATATCACCAAATATAAAACATTTTTTTTACCATTGAACCCATAAAAGGATAATGAAATAATATGTTATCAATTGGAAACATGTCTTATTTTATCATGAAACTTCCTGCTGTATTTCTATCATCAATACAATTAAAAAGAAGCTTTTATCTTCTGTCAGTTTGTGTAAACTTATTTCAAATGTTATTGCTTTTTAGAAGTTCCATATCAATTTATGAAATATATCCCAATTTGCTAAAAGATTTGTTAGATTTTATGTTTTGTTTTCAAATATTTTAAACATAATTCTCTTGCCATTTTATCCCAATCCATCTTTCTTACTTTAAATAGAATTACTTGATTTTACAAGTTTTTAACTTCTGTGAATCTTGATGGATTTTTACATAATCATTTCTGGATATTTGGTAATTTATTGGAAAATGTTAATTTTATTCATTTTAGTAATTAAAAAAAGCTTTTACTGTTTCAAGCAAGACATTCTTTAAAATATTGATTACACTCCAAGAATCTTTTCATTTTCATCTTATTAAATAAAATAGTTCTGCATCTTCCATACTTATAAATATTCTGATTTTATGTTATACTTAACCCATAACCTGATTTGGTTATGGAGGGCACAACTCATATAGTGTGTCTTTTGTAGAAAAAGCCTAGTTGATCCCTTCCCTCTTCAGGTCTATAAGTGGTTTTGATTCAAACTTTTTCCTTCTAGACCGGTTGGCATACTAAAGAGCCCAATCTGCTTAGTTGGATTCATACCTTTCCCAAGGGTATTAGCGATATGAAATACAAAAATTCAGAATCTGAACTCCTCAAGTAGCCAAGTCCACTTCCTTATGATGATAACTACTACTCCGTTTTATGTTATATAGACATATTTATAAATGAGTTATAAATATTGAGCAGCTTCTAATGAAGCAAGATTTATTCTTTTTTCTTTAAATCATTATTAGCTGAAAAATATCTACAGTGTTAAGTATTTTTACAAATCTGTATATAATTGATATCACACTGTATTATATATATATATATATAAGTTATACCCAAATTTTTGTCTGCTTATCATTTTAAAAAACGAATTAAAATTAATTAAATTGATTATTTAAGGTCTAATTTTTGTCTAAGTCGAAAAGTAGTAACATAATGAGCATCAGTAAAAAAAAAGCAAAATAATATTACACATGTAATTTATTTTTAATACATTTAAAACGATTTTTTCAGTCAATTTTGCTCCAATATGGATGTAAACACTGTCTAAAGATGACTTAAAATCCGTGTTTACAAAATAGATTTAACCTTCCCAACTGAAAAAAATTTACCATAAATCAGGGAATTATCAATGAATGAATTTTATAATGCATCAGTTATTTTATTTCAAAACTTTCTGATTTAATTAGGTATTTCTGCTATGATAAATTAATATATAAAATTCATTTAAAATATGAGTATCATGATGTTAAGTTTAAAATGTCATATTATTAGATTCTAAAAATATTTTTTTAATAACTTCTTTACTTTAGTATCAATCTCTAATAATTTTTTAAAAAACTTTATTGAAAATTTAGCGCCCCCCCCCCCTTAAGTAGAACAAATATTGATGCATAATTTTTTCTTTCATAAGATAATAGCCAATTAAATAATTATCGAAATGAGTAAAAAAAACATCTCCAAAAATTATTTTTTTAGCTTTTATTTTCATTTTATTTTCCAATTTTCAGTACTTATTTTTTACCAGAGTATCACCCTTAAAAGAATTTTTTTCTTCTTTTCACACCTTCAGTCTTTTGTTTTTTTATTTATATTGTAATTAGTTTTAATCATATATAACCCCACCAATATTTTGTAGCCCCAAATTAGGGGGGAGGCACACTTAAGTGACCTGAAAAAACTTAGAAAGTTTTGAAATAAAATAACTGATGCATTATAAATTTTATTCATTGATAAATCAACACTGAAAATTTCATTAAAAGTGGATAATTCCCTGATTTTTGGTATTTTTTTTTTAAAGCGGGGTTAAATTTGTTTTGTAAAAACACGGATTTTTCGACAAATTGGGTATAATTATTATATATATATATATATATATATATATATATATATATATATATAATTTCTTTTTTTGCAGTTTTACACCAAATGTTGTCATCTACATTAGTTGCACTGTCTATATAACATGTACTTTTTTATCCTATTTGAACATATAAAACCATATCTGTATTTTATATGCTAACATATCTGTTGATATCCGATTACTGCAGTGTTTCATTCTTTTGGTTTATGTCTAAGCAACATCTGTAGTTTTATATCATGTTAATATCATGTCTAAATGATATCTGCACTATGCACTATTTTTTATTTTTTATTTTTTTTGTCAATTCATATCTAAATAATTTTGTATTTTTCCAATATCTAAGCAACATCTGCTGTGTCATATTTACACCATGGTCAACACTAATTGACATTTATTATACTTTCCTCACAGTTTTTCTTGAAATCATACATATCCATTGCTAAACAAGTAGTGGGGAAATAAGGAATTCCTTTCTTAAGTTTGATTACTTTTTTTTTTTCTTAGGTTAATGTACACATTATATAATTGGGAAAATCATCATTAATATCTGCAATATTTTTTTATGATAATAGAAAAATTAAATAGAATTCAAAACAAAGTATTTATTTGAATATTCATTCTTTTGTCTTTAATAACCTAAATAAAAGTTTCAAGGGAGATAATTAAACAAATATTGTTATTTATCGTTACAAGTGCATCCTATTATGGTGTAGTGGTTAGTAAGCTAGTCTCACAAATCTATCACTACTGAATAGCGAGTTTGATACTCACTGGATGCCCCATACTTGTGGCTTTGTGTCACATCCTACCCATGGCAAATGGGTTTGGTAAATACTTACCTTTACAAGAGTAAATACTTACCTTTACAAGAGTAAAAATAAGTTTAACTCACTGTGTAGATTAGTGATTAATAAGTTAGATTAGCTGACCATTAGTATGGTAGTGAGTTACACTGCATTTCAAATTATTAAGGTAACACTTTTCAATCCTATCCAAAAACTACCGGTTGGAATTTAACAAAATTTTCAGAGAATGGTGACAACATGTATATACACATACTCTGTAAAAATTGTTAGGTTCTAGAAAAAGAAACAGAAGTTAAGGCCATTTACCTAATTTACTTAAATCATTACTGTGTCAAATTATTAGCAAAGTGTAATGAAAACCCTTGATAAAAAGAAAATAACACTTTAATTGCTTCATTTACAAATTTCTTGGGATAAATACAATAACTAAGATGAAATTAAAATGAAATAAAAATGTAAACAGTTCAAAAATGTTAGTGGAGTTGGTCAATATGAGATATATGATCCTTTTTCTTTTTAAATGTCTTGAAAAAAGGGCTGGTCCATCAAACATTTCCTCTGATGTAATTTTCTGCGATATTTCCTGCCACAAGTCATCCTTGTTTCTAAATTAGCATCCATTCTTATAAACACGTCACTTCAGAATACTTCACAAGTTTTTAATTTGGTTTAAGTCTGGAAAATTGGCTGGCCAGTTCATCTTCAGTAGCCTAATTTTTACAGGTACTCCATAGTTTTATGCACTGAATGTGAAGGAGCATTATCTTGCATAAATATGATGGTTCTCCTGAAGGTGATTCTTTGCTTTTTTAGCCAAGATTCAGCTGCTCTTTGAGGAAGGCTGTATAAGCATCTGCAGTTATTTTCATAATGTCAGGCACTCCATGGACCAACCATGATACCTCCAATAATACCAGCCCAAATCATAATATCTCCTCCTCCTTGTTGACGCCTCAAGTATTGATCACAATATTATCCATGTACAACCCAACCTTTGCTCCAACCATCAGGGCCAACAAGTGTTGCACGAGTTTCCTCTGTGAACAGTACTTTTGGAAAATCGACCTTCATGTTCTCCTTTGCCCATTTCAAAAACATTTGTATGTGTACTTTTGTCAATTGAGGCTTTATAACTGGTTCCACTAATGTCCCAACCTTTTTCAAAAGATGATAGAGAACACTTCTGGACACTTTTGCTTCTCCAATGCTCCTGAAAAATGCTCCAATGGTCAGGCATGGATTATTTACAGCTTTGCGTTTCATTCACGACAAAGAAAGTTAGAAAACAACCCTCGAATGACCCTTATCAGCCCTCATACATACCTTCATAGAAGCTGCAATATATCTTTTCACAGTTTGGTGATATCTTCCAATTATTTTGGATATTTCTAACATAGATTTACCTTTGGTAATTTCAGAGGAGATAATATTTTTTTCAGAAGGGGTCAAGTCACATTTGTGACCTATAATTGCATAATTATAATAACACTCTGGAACACTTCTATATCATGTTAATATTACAAATGATCATCGTTTGTTTCCTTTGTGCAGAACAATACAGTTTTTATACAGTTTATGTACATACCTATCCCAGTTATATTGTGAAATTTTTGTTCAATTCTGATTGGTAGTTTTTGGACAAAATGAAAAATGTCTCCTTGTTAATAATTTGGAATGCAGTGTACTTCTTGTTACTTAAAGGGAGATAATTAGACAAATAGACACCCCTGTTGCAATCTTATATCATACTTTACATCATGCCATAATTTCATTCTGTTGTTTATTTGTTTTGGGGGGTGGGGGTTACAGCATATATTTTATATTATGTCTGTATTATACAGGGTGTCTCAAAGTCTGGAAACAGTTTTAAAATTGAACATTTAATCACTCACATTGTACAAATGCTAAAAATCTTTTCATGAAAAACATAAAAGTTCAACTCTTGAAGTTTTCTTACTGATGTACTTTTTAATTATTGCACTTCAACATGACCACCATCTTTGTTGATACATTTTCAACCTATAGCAGGACTTTCTGGACACCCTGTATTTACTTAAATAGACACAGTTTCACTGTCATTTCAGTTGTGGTCAACAGAATCTGTGGATTCAAATCTTTCTAATTTGAAGTCTATATATACAAATAATACTCAAGTAACAGTACCTGTGGAAATTCCACTTTCCATATTATTATTATTATTAGTTTGATAGATAACATGAATTATTCCAATGGAAGGAGGATATTAAAAAAATAGAATTTAGATAACATATATATTAGAAAAAATACTATATTTTTTTTATTACTTGATTTAATAGTACTACTACTACTACTACTAGTAGTAGTAGTAGGTAATCATGTTAAATGTTTCTGAACATATGCCTACAATTTAGAAAAGGTTTTTTGTAATGCAGTTATGAAATGTTCATAATGAAAGTAAAAAAAAAAGAAAAGAAATGACAACCATTTTTTTAAAATTGTTTTTATATGTTGAAGCATGATGATTTAAAATCAATGTCATGTTGTTTTTTTTTTTTTTTTTACATATTGTCTCAAAATATTTATCATTCTTTATTCAAACATTTTTCTTGCTCCAAAGTCTGATTTATTTTTGCCATTTTACTTATCTCAGTATTGTTTATTTATTTTATTGTTTTTTTATTTGTTCATTTCTTTTACTATAATTTTTAAATTTAATTTAATAGTTTTCTTTCTCTTATTTTCTTAATTAAATTTTTATATACTATGCAATTGTTTTGTATAAATTAATTGATTGAATTGGGATAAAATATCCCTACCCCCCAAAAAATGCTCCCTTTAAATTATATATGCTTATATCATTATTTTTGTTTACATTATTTTATAGATTATCATTATCTATTTATTATTACTCATTGTTCATTTCTTTGCAAATAAACAAATAAAGTTAATTAATCCAGTTGGAATTTAATGTTTTTATTAAAACTGAATAATTTGTTGACTTTTGGAAGATTTTATTATTTATGAAATATCACATATTTTTAAAAACCAACTTCTAAAATAAGTTTTCAAAATAAGCATTTCTTCCTTTTAATCATTTCTCTCTCTCCCTCCCCTTTTTTCTTTGTATCTTCCTTCCATTCCACTGAAACAGTCAATCAGCTTCTGATGTATAATATCATCACTTCCTCACTCTTTTCTCTTTCTTTATTCTTATTATATTTGCTTTCTTTTTCTCCCTGATGTGTAGCATGTTCGCTTTTCTTCTTCCTTGCAATCAAAATTGAAGGTTCCATTATTTATCTGAGGTAAAGATAAAGCATAACATTTGAACACATTCATTCATCTCTTGTTTTATTGATATCATAGATGTTAAAACTGCTGCTTAAAAATGAAATTTTAATTTGTCCATATTTTATTTCTTTGTAGCACCTATTAGAGTTTCAACAGGTGTTAATTATCCAACACGTAAGTAAATTATATTCTGATTTTATTGATAAATTTAATCAAAGGTTAATTCAATATCAGGATATAATGGTATTTTTATGGTTCAAGTTTTTTATTAACTATTTTAAAACATCAATTGAGAGTTAGTGTCAAATAGTAGACTTATGCTATTATCCCTTACAACCAGTCATTTGGATTACCTTACACACACACACACACACACACACACACACACACACACACATATATATATATATATATATATACACTAAATGACCCATGAACCTTTTAGGTTCCTGTTGTAATATGCCAAAATTGGGGCTTATTTTCTTTGATCTTTAAAGTTAGAAACTGTAGTTGCCATCGCTTCTATCCCTGACATAAGAGGCATGAAATTGCCAATGTCAAACACAGGCATGCAAATTACCTAGAGCCTCAGAACAAAATAAATGCTATACAAGGGTGTGAAGAAAATCTTCATGACTAACTGAGGCACACATAAAAGCCGACAGAATTCATACTTTTGGGAGAACAAAATTTTTTATGTGTAGAGGAGGATTATGAACGATGAGTAATCTGGATAATAACTAGAATGCATTTTGAGAATTTCTATGGCTGAAGCATGTAGAGGAGAATTACGAAGAATAGTAACATTCAAACATAAAAGTTTACCAATATTATTTATTTAATGATACTGGGTTTTGGGTTTTTTTTGTTTTTTTCAAATGTAGTAAGACAATCTGTGATAATAGACATTTGCACTCACCTGATTCAATGCATCTGCATTGCATGTCATGTCTGACTGCCATTTGTAAAAGGTCCCAGATGCATGCTCAGTGTTGAACTTTTGTGTCTGGGTGGTGATTGGTTTGAATCATGGTGTGAAGAGCCAGGATGTTGGGAGCTGCAAATTCAGGCATCCAGATGGAGTATGACTGCCTGCTTTAAAAACGTGGTATGCAGTGAGGGTTGGGAGAGAAAATTTGGATGTAGTGAGAGACCTTGCAATTCTTCATCACTTGCTGTACAACTAATCAACATCAGTCATTATTTCATCTCCAGTAACCAAAAAAATGTCATTTGTTTTTTTTATCATAATCCATGACAGGAGGGGGAATAAATCATGATGGTCTCTGTAATTTACTAAGAAAATGAATGAGGCATTTTATTTTACTATAGAAATAAATTAATTTTCAGTGTTATTTTAATTGTTTGAATTATATTTTTATCAAAAAGCATAGAATATAATAAAAACATGACTGCATTAAAATAATCCTTAATGGCAATAATTAAGTTCTCATTGGTAAGGTATCAACTCTATTTTATCCAAAGATTGTTCATGAATACAGACTATTTGATAACTATTTGAAAAACTATTTGAAATTAAAATACAATACAAAGCAAGATGATGTTACAGAAAAAAGCCAACTGTTTGGGAGAATTCTTTTTACGATATGATGTAAATTTATTTGTCTCATATTTTGGGCCTTGTTGTTTCTTTTTTGTAAAGATCCTTTGTGTTCATCAAGTCAGAGCCTACATTACAAGTATATTAATGTGTACCCTTTTTAATAAAATACTTGAAAATGACTTTATAGATACTATATGTACACATGGCTATTTAATGCTAAATCAGCTGTCCTCATTCTATCTACTTAAAATACTTATGTATTTTTGGCCATTAATATTTTAGGTAGTGTGATCAGCAACTACATGGAAACATTTTTCTTTTGAATTTAAAAATTTTCAAAAATAATCTTGTTCCAGAAAATGATATTTAGATGATCTTTTTTTCTTTTCAGCAATTACTGAATTCATCACAACAATGCCTCCAACAGGTAGGAAAAATGTTTAAGTTTTTTAATATAAGAATTATAAATGCATATAAATGCATTCAGAGAATCTCTTCCCTTTCCAGTCACTCTGTTGAATTTTTTTTTTTCATCATACAACATGTAATAAATACAACATGCAATACCCTTCCCTCATCAGCTGCTAACTAGGTGTGATAACACAGTTTAGTTAGCTAAAAGTGGGACTGCCACACCTAGTGCCGCCAAGTAGCCTTTTAGCCACTGGACAGGGTATATAAATAAAATAAATAAATAAAAAAGGTATATATAAAATAAAATAAATAGATGAATAAGTAAATAACATCTGTTCATCTTAGCAGTTTCAAAATGAATGTATTTTGTGATTTTCTTAACGCATTTACTTTCGCCCATTGATGACATTATACAATTGTATTAACCGTTATTAACTCTCCTTGATGTCACAGAATCACATGAGTAGCACGTTGATAGATTGTGGTAAATTTAGCATGTATATGGAATCTGCTTAAGTTTTTTGACTTCAAATTCTCTGCCTGCTTAGAAAATTTTCCAGCACGGTGTCGCTCAGTGATGAGGTCTAGAATTCTGTGGGGGATGATCCTGACTCTTAGCCTCATTGATCGATTTACATTCTCCATCAGGGGAATAATGGTGCTCGCTTCTTTTTCTTTTCAGCAATTACTGAATTCATCACAAAGATGCCTCCAACAGGTAGGAAAATGTTTAAGTTTTTTAATGTAAGAATTATGCACTGTATGCATTCAGAGAATGTTTAAAATGATACCAACAAGGGTCAAGGACAAACAGAAAGTGGAATTTACATCAACTGTCTTTTTAGTCAACAGCAATGTTGTAATTGCTTGCTTTTGTGTGTGTGTGTGTGTGTGTGAGTGTGTGAGAGAGAGAGAGAGAGAGAGATGAACAGAAGGGAGGGGAGAAAAAAACATTAGTCTTCAAAACAAATTCTCATGAGAAGTAAAAATGGATTTACATTAACAATATTCAGAAGTTTTCTCCTTAATATGAAATGATGATTCAAGCAGCTGATTTCAACAATGGTTCAAAGTGCTCAGATTATTATATTTCTCTATTTCAAATAAAATATTCAGTAAAAATTTAGATTTCCAATGGATACTTGAAATCTGTGAATTCCCCTCTTCAGATATTTGAATTGGATATGATCCAAGATTTCATGCTGGTGATGATTTTCAAATAAGGCATTGTTCAGTAAATAAATATTTCAAATTTCTTACTGAAACTAAATCCTATAGAAACTAGCATAAAATCCTATATACCTTAATTAGTTAAATGAATTTTGGAGAACTTCTTTTTTGTCTTGAAAATGAATAAAACTGTATTAGGTTCTTTGAACAAAATCGGGAACAGATCCAGACTTGATAGATTATAAAAAGTATTGTTTAACATTTGACTTGTTTACTTTCTTACATCCTGATGGATCACACTGAATGAATCTATTTTAAATTATTAAGTTGATAAATTGTGCCTGGATCTTTCACCAATGGACATATAATGACAGATATTTTGTGGAACAGACTTACAGTCTACAACATGTTTGTCGATTGAGTGTTTCATAGGTAGCACTTTTTGTAATTGGAGGTTTTATCAATGGACAAATGACCTTTTTATTGAAAGGATGTTTTCTCTGCAGGACTTTTCTTTATTCATTTTTAAAATTATTACTTTATCACATAATATTAAGAATAAAAAAAAACGTTTTTGTTGAAAAGATAATTGACAGAATTTTTACTGAATAGCCATTTTTTCAAAAGTAAATTTTATATTTTTTATTTTAGCTTTTTTGAGTCTGAATATTTATTGTCTCAAACTGTTTATATTTCATATCTTTTCAAAAACTTAATTATTATAAACTGGTCACTCACCCTCATCAATATCTTGGCCACAGAAATCAATTATAAACTGGTACAGTCAACCCTGGGTCATGTCACCAATTATAAACTTGTAGTGTCACTAAATATAATCTTATAGTGCCAGGTCAGTATAGTACCAAATATATAAACCATTGGGTACCCACTCCAACATATCTCTGCATCCTGGTAACAATTTCAATATGCACATATAATACATTTTTTTTTTAAATTGTATATTCAGGTCTTTCAGAACCCTTATCTAATCCTGAATAAGCAATGTGTTATTCACTAGTTGAGTTTTCTTCTAGTTGTTGTATTTCTCCCAAAAGAATATCAATTTCTTTCAAGGAGCTGTTGATTTTTCCTCCTGTCCGCCTCAGTCCGAAATTCAAAACTGGAGTCAGACCCTACCCAAAGTGAGAAATGACTCAGCTGGTAACAAATATGAAGGTTTATTCACCTAACTAAAAAATAACAATAATTTTGCCGTTTTCTATAAATGGTGATTTAAGTGTGCCCCCAAAATAAATAAAAAATCCATTCACTGGATTCATTTATTGGCCTTTCAGTAGTCAACCTTAATAATAACAGAGAGCCATCCTCTCTCTTTCTCATTCAGTCAGCCTTCTAGTACGAATAGAGTGGAGGGATACCTCTCTTTTACTTCTTCACTATCATGTATTCTGCTTCATCACTGCTATTTATGTATCTATGTAGGCTAGCATTTTTGGCCTTTCTCTATGCATCTTTGTAAAACAGAATTGTGTTGTTTTTTCTTGTACAACACAGAAACAACCAATCTGAGTTAGGCTATTGAAATAAACTGACTTGTGTGTTCTCATGCATTTGCTTCTATGGATATCATAAAGTCAAAGGGTTAATGACTTATTCTGCAAAATCATATTTTCATACATCTAAATAAACAGAGGGTCAGTGACTTCCAACTGAATTTTCATTGGTATCCAATCAGAAATTAGTCAAAATCTGGGAACAAATTTTTAATGAGAAAAGCTTTACCCTATTCCAACTCAATCAGAACTAAAACAATTTTAGGTTCAATTCTTTTCAACCTTTCTTCCTATTTAATTTTATTAGTTCAAACTCCAATTATTATCTGTCTTTCTAGTTAACATCCTTCCGATTATTTAATAAAGCTCCTTAAGGATTTTCCAAAATATTCCACAATTAATAGTCATCTTAAATCACCATTTCACTACTAAAGCAAGGGTGTGGCGCATGCTATCCACACATTCATATGCACATAATGTTGCACAAGGGTCAGCACCCTATTACATTCCTCCCTCACCCATGAGTACATTGTGACCAACAATAAGCAATACATTCAACTCAAATAGGTGTGATATTCCTGTCTCCATCATAAAACTTCTAAAGTCATAATAAAAAGGTGCAGTTCAATATATCCGCACAATCATTAAAGAATAATTTTTTTTCATGCTTCATCAACTTGTTGAATCTCTCAACATATGCACCACATTTTTTTTACAATGCACATGAAAAGCATAGGGACTTGTTCAGCTTTACAACAAAAGTCTTTCATTTGGTTCTCTTGTTTGTAGGTGGCAACTCAGTCAGCACTTTTACAAATGGATCTATCTTCAATTCTTCACCTGTTTCAATATTCAAGGGGGCTTTGATTCTTCTTAATAGCTCCACCCTCCCCGATATCATGTATCACTAATTTTTTTTTTCCTTTCTCTAGTTTCTTTATCATTACCAAACTTCACCATAAAGCGAGCGGGCTGTAGAATGCTCTTCATTCCAATATTTTTCTTTTCTCTAGTTTCTTTATCATTACCACTAAGGTTGCTACCACCATTAAAATAATTATTCCAGACAACGATGTCTAAATCACCCTGTCTAATCTCAAACCATTACTGGTGGATTTTCTGTTTGACACAACTCTCAGTTTATCAATCAATTGCTGCAAGTTAATTCTCTGTACAGAGCTCAACAACCTGGAAATCCAGAGAGTTCTGATGTTAGGAAACTCTCTAACAACTCCCATAAGATAGTCTCATTAGTAGCCAACATTTCCACAAAGGCCAAAAAAACAGTCTTGGACCTCATATTTCTCCTCGGTAGCAATTCTAAGGTTTCACCAAAGTGCATAAACACTAAACTCAGACATGTCTCTCACTGCTATCTCCCCATCTTTCATACACTACCCTGTCGGGTACAGCCCAAAAATATACTGACTGCACCTCCGCAGAGGGGTAAGACCCCCCCCCCAATGAGGCTATCTGTTGGCCGTGGGTGGTGACCTGTGATGCTTAATGATGGGATCCTGATGACTGAGCAACCCATGACCCAACAAAGAGGTCATGTGATCTGCAACACTCCACTTTGGCCCTTTTGGTTGGAGAGGCCTATTCTAATGAATCAGTTGGTCATGTCAGCCCTTTATCAGATTAATCTAAAATCTGAATAGGAGAGCAATGGCTGTAAGGTCAATCATGCTGAGGAAAGACCCCCCTTTCTGTCCCTGGGTGATTAGTTATCTTGGGAACAAAAACCCAGGAACACAATGAAAATTGTCCATCATCAGCATGAGTATACTGACTATGTAACCCTGGTATTTCTAGGCAAATAGGTTTTCTCCCTAGACATATCCCCAATGGGGCTCCAAGGTGGGTGGGGAGCATATTAATGAAACGCATCCAATATTTATATGGCTTCTGAAAAAAAAAAAAAAGTAAAAGACACCATTATGAATCTAATTCAGACTATGATGAATCATATCCAAAGTTAATCATTCTGGAATCAAAAGAAGAACTACCTGTCACAAAACTCTCCCTGTTTATGATAGAGAATAATCAATAATCACACTAAAATCAGTTAAAAACTTAAAAGATAGAACCATCCTCAAAGCAAAGAAGCAAGCTGAAATACTATTTTTTTAAATCTACAACATAAACATTAAAACTTACCCCCATGAAAGGTTAAATACGTCTAGAGGGATGATACAAAATAAAGAGCTAACATTGTGCCAAATAACAGAAATAAATAATGAACTAAAAAAAAATATATATAATAAATGTTTAAAGGATAACTATAAAAAAAAACTAAATGAAACAATTGAAACTAATACTTAGATATTGGCTTTCAATAACCCAAAAATCCTATCAGAAATAAAAATACAGTGAATTTTCAAAAAAGAAAAAAAAAGAGCAACCTTTTCATCAAGATATAAATCAATCCTTTAGCCAAAACTGACTAATCAAAACCCATATGACAAAACAAATTCTATTTAACCCTTCGTGGGATTAAATGACTTGCAGTGGCTGATACGCCATTAAACAAAACCCAAACTCATTCCTACAGGATATTCCTATCCTAAAAGCTCCTAATCTAAAGATGGTTCACCCTCCTCTCAGTCCTCCTATTGGCATCCCTCAATATCTTTTCAGGGGTAACTCTTCCTTCCTTTTATCTCATTCTGGTCTTCACTCTGCTAAAACGATCTCATCACCTGCATCCTCCTCACTTCTTTGATTTTCATTTACCCCCCCCCCCCCCCGTTTCTAGCATTAATTCTGATAAAAGGATCTCCTGGTACAGCTGTCCCATACTGGTTGTTGCTGCATGAGATGCTATCTTTATATCACTCTCTGATAACACTCTCACTTGAGACTTCTCCTAATGGCGCATCTTCCTGTCCCAATATTAATGTAGGGGGATCGAATGAGACAACTAGCCCATCCCTCCTAAGCCAATCATAAAAAGTAAAGAAAAACAGGACATAATATTCATTTTGATAATTGTGTTGAGAAAATAATTGTTAAAGTCACACCATTATATATACTTAACAAGATTTAATGGCAGGTAAAAAACAAATAAAATTTAACAAGGCAAACATATTAAGGTATATTTTACATTAAAACAACATTGTCATGAAATGGTAAAAAAGGAAATGAGAAATCTCTTGAAAATATTATGGTGTGACTATGGTGTTATTATTTCTACTGAAATTTACACTAATATAGTTGCAGATGTTTTTTGTTTAAAATCTGCTTTATAGATTTATACCAAGTGGTTCTGAAATCTTTATTCCTTCATTTGTTTTTCCTTTGATTGTGTAAGTTAATGACATAAGTAATACAATTTGGTAGACTCATTTCTGTTTATTCTTGTTTAGGAACATTTCAATGTGTACTAATTTTGTCTTTCTGATCATTTTTTTGATCATTGTTAGATGGTAATGTACTATGAAGCACTGTCAGGTGTGGTAATTTTGTTTTAAATACTATGAGATGATTGCATGAGATGAAACATGGAAGTCTGTTTCTGACAAAATGGGATTATTTGGCATTGTTGGTTGGTATTAACATTTAGGTATCATCTGATTTGGTTGTAGATCCATTTGTCAGTGGAATTTTTGGTGTTAGGGGAAAAAGTCCTTGGAAAAATTTTAGAGTGACTATTTTTTCTGTATGAAAAGTTCATAATATAATTTAACAAAGTAAAAATAAAAGCTAAAAATTGGACAAAGAAATACTATACTTTATATTATCCTTTTGAAATTTGCAAGCATACTACTGTTTTCTTTTTTTTTTTGTCATAAAGTAAAAACTAAATTGTCCTCAGATTTATCTTTTTAAAAGATTTCTTTTCATGACTAATTAGTATTTTATTGTGTAGGATATTCACATTAAAAAATATATCTAATAATTCTTTTTAAAATGATTTTTACTTGATTGCAGATATAATTATGAATAAATTTGATTATTTTTCAATCATTTGAATTTCAGTAGATTTTTAATATGAGAAAATTTATCATGTATTCAAATTCTGATATTTTATCATAAAATTTTAAGAACTGAAAAGAATTTCCAAAAAAATCATCTTCTATGTTTCTTTGGTGAAACTTTAAAATTCAATAGAACTTTAACATTTTATTTTTTTAAATAGATAGATAAAAATATTAAATATGTTAATCATTAATTTTTTTTAATAATTATGAATTATGTTCCTTAGTATTGCATCCATGTTACAATGGAATTATTTTTAAAAATCTGGATTACAGTTTTAACAAATCAGAGTAGTAGTATTTTTAATGGAAAATTATTTCACCGTAGCGCGTCTACCGCTGTCGTCCCGCTGCTGCTGAAGTTGTCGCTTTGCTGGACTGCTGGGTCTCCTCCCAACGTTTTCGGCTTTCTCCTCCACCGAACGCCGCCGACGCTGATGCCCGTGAAGACGACAGCGTCAGGCTGAAGAGAAGACTGAAAACTCAAAAAACGAAACCCATGTTCGAAAAGTCGGCCTGGAGACTTGCACGAACACGCTCCGCGTGTCCATGTCTCCGGTTCACCATCGCGACGGTTAGCTAGCGGTTTGCCGCCCGACTCTGCGTCGCAAATCTGCCGTCGTTGTCGAAGTTAGTCGTTCGATGTGACAGTCGGCGACTATCGTCATCGTACCACCGATGATACCTGGTTGATCCTGCCAGTAGTCATATGCTAGTCTTATTATTAAAAATGAAAATATTACTTATTTTATCAAAAATTATAAGAAATTTACACAGTGCAAAATACAAATTTATTTTTAAAAAATATGAAATACAATTTTATTTTTTTTTACAAAATACAAGAAATATATAGGACAAAGAAATACAATGAATTAATTAAAAAATAAAAGGAAACTCAAGTTCAATATAAACTTGTACAAGATATCAGAATTTTATTGCAAAATATAAAATAAATTTGTAGAAAATATTCAGACACATTTTAGGACTCATAAATATAAAGATACGCACTTACCTATTTAGTTTTATTAAACTTTTTTCTGAACAAGCAAAGTTGCAGGAATCTTTCCTTGTGAAATGTAGAAAAATATATTCAAGTCAGGTAAATGTTATATGACTGTATCACATGATGCTGTATGACATCTCAGCCTAATTGTTAATAAAAGTTTGTTTATAGAATTGTGGTTTAATCAAGTTGTTTATACAGCATGGTGGCAGTGGTGAGGAACCAATTAAGTTTGCTTTGATAAACAGTTTATAAAACTTCAAATGTAAGTCCATTAACTCTGTGAGGTATATCTGCAAAGTGGAAAAACTGAACAAGAAGTGACAAGTGCAGAATAGAACCCATAACAAACTAATAGATTAAAGAAAATTACAGAAGAACAGAAATGATCCACTATGGCAGCTCAATAAAAAAAGAAAAAAAAGAAAATCAATAGGAAAGTAAAATCTAAGAATTGTTCATTACAAATATTAAACGGAGGCATAGATTTGTAATTTTAAATGTAAGTTGTTTTTTAATATAATACATTAACTCTTAATAGTGCTGTATGTTTTTAAGCAAAAAGTGAATTATATGGTGTAATACAAAAATGATTTTAAAATAAAATTACTGTATTATTTATTATATATATGATTTATTCTCTGCTGTCTATTATCTGAGAAACTTTTTTCCTAAGATTAAAATTATTTGGAGTTAAAAGCAATTTAAATTGATGAACTTATTTTGAAAAGCAAAATCTCCTACACAATTTTAATTATAAAATTATTTTTTTAAAATCTGCTTACTATTTTCTAAGAAACTTATTTTGAAAAGAGAAGCCTGTAATTAATTTCTTGTCCACTCACTAGAAGCTAAAAAGAAACATTGTCTAAGAAGAACTCCCCCCACCACCACCCCCAGTGTACCCTGCTCAACTTTTTCTTGGGAAACACAGGATTTACAAGTGCAGCAACTTCCATGTTCACCAGACCTCCTAGCTCTATGCAACTTTTTCTTGTTTTCTAAATTGAAAATTAATCTCAGTGGTAAAGATTTAAGTACATAGAAGACATTACAAGAAATCTGATGGTGCAGCTTCACATGGTATCAAAAAGAAGTTTCAGAAGTGCTTCAACCAATGGAAAACTTGTTGGAATAAGTGTGTTAAGGAGACTATTTTGAAAGAAATTAATGTTCTATTCATTTGTTCATTTCTGTCTTGATAAATAGAGTTTAGGTTTCAATATTTTTTGAATACCCCATATAAATTGTTATTCTCATAAATCAAACTCATTTTTGTTTCATTATCTGTTAATTCAAAATTTGTCAAGTTGATATACTTGTTATATAAAGTTTGCATTTTACTATCGTTTTACATTTATTTTTGTCTACTATTTTTCTTTTTACTTTCTCAGCTTGTGTCATTGATACCTGTGTATTTGAGAAGGAAGCAGGTTATAAGCCAGGAAGAACAATAGGATTCATAGAGAAAGATGGTATATCTGGTGCTTCTAGAGATGATGAGTTGGTGATGTTGGGAGAAGCAATAGAGAATAGGGTCACACTTATAGCAGATTGTAATGAATGGTAAGGCTTTGTTCATTTTTAAACTGGAATTGATAAGAATATTTTTGTTTATTCTTATTCTACAAAATATCGCAATTTATAAATTTTTTCATGATTTTATCGTTATGTAAGTTTTATTATATTTCAGAAAAGTTTAATTGGTAATAGAAAATGAAAGATACATTTTTTAAAACTCTGTAAATGTGATTGTCACATTGGAAATAATACACTAATTTATTTTTTGCCTCAGGAAGATTTGGGATTCTGAATCAACTTTTTTTCTTTCTTTTTTTTAAGGATACTTTTTTCGCAACTTGTAACATTGTTAAAATCTTTACTCTTACTTTTATCAGTAATGTTTGCTGAGTATCCACATTTCCAGAAATTATGCTAGATTTATGCTCTTAAACAAACAAAAATCTTTAAAAACGATATTTGTCCAGGTTGAAAATAAATGCTCTAAAAAATGGAACACTAAAAGATATAAATCAATTATTATTACAGCACTTGCAGAGAGGGCAACTTTACCTGTACTCATAATATGTGTGAAGGTAAGATATATATCATGTGTAAGTTTGTTTATTAATTCTGCTTTGATAATTGTTTTGATTTTCATTGTCTCTTAACAGCACAAAGAAAAATGATAATAAAGTTAACTGTAAAGATCATTTGTAACAAGTACCTTCTGTTTTTTTTTAATCATATCCCTAATTGAAGTATCTTGTCTATGGCAGATAATAGCTCAAGATTAGATTGAAGCTGTTTTTACAATCTTTATTAACAAAAATTTACATCAAATGGTTACAAATAATTACAAATGGTAATTGTGACTATAAATGATAAATTCACAGAAAAGATTCTATGAATTTAGCTGGCTTAGAATGTTTTATTATTAAAGTTTCGGACCATATGGCTTTATGGCAGCTCTTTTGCGATTTCAATTCGTGAGGACATTTTTTCCATTTACACTGTCAAAATCCGGTTAATTGTTTACAGACAATTTTTAGAGTTTGTTTTTTTTTAATTATAAAACTAACCCCTAACCCTAACCCTAACAAACAACTGGATTTTTATAGTGTAAATGAGAAAAGTGTCCCTATGAGAGGGGTGCCTTAAGGTCATATGGTCCAAAGTTTCTTTATAAACTTTTTTCTCTAATTTTCAATAGGTAAAGTTATTAGACTTAATGTTATTCATTTTTATTTTTTTCAGGTTGTGTTTACTCAGAATGGTCACAATGGAGTCAGTGTTCTAAGACCTGTGATAATGGTTACCGATTCCGAAAAAGGGCGAAAACTTTGGGTAAAGGCCGTGAACCCTGCAACCAGTCAGTCAGAGACTTGAGTGACTGTAATATATCTCCCTGTGTTGGTGAGTATAGATAGTATACATACATACAAATCACAAATATATATATATATATATATATATATATATATATATATATGTAGTTTCTAAGAAATTCTGTTGTAATAAAAAGCCTATATATACATATATACAGAGGTTAGACAAAATAATGGAAATACTTGGAAATTTCAAACAAATTTTCACTTTCTTCCAGAGTTTTGCTTCATTGAGGAGGTTTTTTCTTCTTTCTCAAATGCTGTCATTATTTTCGAGACTGTACTCCTTGCTACACCAAATAATTCAGCAGTTTTTGTTACACTAGCCCCTGCCATATGAGCACCAACAATTTGACCTCTTTTAAAGTCTGATAGATCTGCCATTTTAATGAATTTTCATTAATGTCTTCAGATGATATCTGTAAAAAAACAACAATTTTAATAAAATAGGATGTCAAATTAATAATAAATCAAATAACCTAAAAATAACAAACGTTTGATGGGTTTTATAGGAGTTTCAAAATTATGATACTAAGATTCTAGGTATTTCCGTTATTTTGTCCAACCTCTGTGTATGTATATATATATATACATATATATACATACTCATGAAATATTATGGTATTATTTATATATGGATCTGTCATATAGCTAATTTCTCTGCTACTATTTTCTAAAAAAATGAAATTATTTCAAATTCAGTAAAACTTAAATTAGCAATCTTATTTTGAAAAGCAAAGTTCTGTATAAAATTACAATAATATTTTTTTTTTTCAAATCTGACAAACTTGACCTAATAAATTTTGAATTATATAAAATTTTAAAAAACTTAAATGAACAAACTTATTCGGAAACATTAATTTCTGTACAAAATTTTAATCATAAAATTATTTCTTTAAAAGTCACTTTCTATTCTCTGAGAAATTTTGTTTCATAAAAATGATTTAAAATTTGAATCAACTTTAATTGAGAAACTTATTTTGAAAAGCCAAACACACAATGAATTTTATCCTTACTTACTTTGTAGACAAAAAAGAAATTCACAGCGTGAGAAGAAATTATCTTTTTTTTTCTTAGATCATCAAAGTGTATTTTCTTTAAAAAAAATTGTTGAAACAGGAAATTATTTGTAAGAAATAAGAAATTAATTAGACAGAAAATTTCTGTTACGATTTGTTTTTCTAAATCTTGAAAATGTTCTTTTCCTTTAATACAATTTCAGAAGAAAAATGAATTTAATTGAAAAGTATAATTAATGTGACTCATTCTTATGAGTTATGGACCAACATTTAACTAAAATCTTTAAAGGAACACATAAAAGAAATTAGAAACTATTTTCTAAGACAGATTTGTAAATGTTTTTGTTTTTATAGCCCAATGGTTAAACTACTAACTCTTCCTTGCACCCTCTAAGTAGTTTTGAATCACACCAATTCGAAGTGATTCTGTTCCTTTTGACATGTTACATACAGATGACAAACAAATTTAGTTTGGTTTGGTTTCTTTGTTTAATGACATAAACATCCATGGGTTATTTAATGCCAAAGCCATCCTTGTAAAAGAACAATAAGTAGTGGTACTATTTAACCTATAGCTGTGGAGATGAAGGAGTTCAAACACATTTTGGAATAACAGCTTATGTATATATATATAATATAGTAATAGTATATGGTTATCACTAGCTCGTTTGGAAGTGGTAGACCAAGTTTTTTTTTGTTTTTTTTCACAAACATTCCCATGTAATATATATATATGTGTGTGTGTGTTAAAAGGATAAATAAATAAAGGAAAGAAAATGTTGAATGAAATGCCAACGTGTTTCGGTCGAGACTTATTACT
This sequence comes from Doryteuthis pealeii, assembly GCA_023376005.1. Taxonomy (NCBI): domain Eukaryota; kingdom Metazoa; phylum Mollusca; class Cephalopoda; order Myopsida; family Loliginidae; genus Doryteuthis; species Doryteuthis pealeii. Next base: position 103,695,904 of record CM042152.1, read on the forward strand.
ATTTTAAATATGAAATAAAATAATAATAATAATAATAATAGAAAAATAGAAAAATTTTAAGTATACAAAGAGCAAGATTTTTTTTTATATTTGAAGTTAAAACGATCAAAATACAGGGAATTGTGAAGTGTTTGAATAAAGAATTTCTTTTTTTTTTTTTTCTGAAAAATTTTTTTTTGAGGCGTTTAACTTTTCAACTTTTATGCACAAGTCAATAGTATTATTTACAAAAATTTTTAATTACCTTTTTTAAAATGTCACTCATCACTAAATATTCTTTATTCTCCAACCGTAAGCGTCTCAATAAAAAAACCACCGACATTTTTGTTTAAAGCTGTGAATGTAAATGAAAACATAGAAATTGCCATTCAAACAATGGGTTTTTCAATTTGAAAATGAAACATTGCAAAAATCCCAGAGGGTGATATATAGACACCAATGTTGATCTAAGGGAAGCAACTGATTAGAGTTCTGCTAAGGGAAGTAATTACGTAATTTAATATGGCAGTTACTATATTAAACCATTTGATATTAGTATTTAATGTGATATATCAAGTTTACGGTGTATAGTAAAATAGCACTCAATTTGAAATATTGGGCTTATGAGTTCAAAGGGTTAAAGCATAAACACACCAGCAAATTATAATTCAACAGTTTATTTTGGACATATTGAAATGGAGACTTTTATTTGTTATAACATTCCTTTTCTGTTTTCTACCATTTTCCTCCCCCTACTCACTATCATTTTCTTCCCGTCCCTACACACTATACTTATGTACATACACACATGACCATGTTTTAGTCACCATATATTTTTTAATTCTTTACCATTTTGAATATTTAGTCAATTAATAAGTAAATATGTTGCAGTGAATTGATTTTCACTAAATATATGGTATTAACATATTAAGTAGATAATTTGTTATTTTTTTTTAGGTGAGGCTTCTTGGACAGCATGGCAGACATGGACAAAGTGTTCTTCTACATCGAGCTGTACTGTTGGATTCAAGAAGAGAGAACGGGCTTGCAAGGCTAGCATCGTTCCAGACCAGCAGTGTGAAGGTTTAAAGATACAGTTTCAGCCATGTTTTCCAACCAATTATGACAGCAACATTTGTTTCCAGCGTAAATAACTTTTCACTTTTCTGAATGTTGTATTTATCACCAATAAAGCATAATATGCTTCTATATAAGTAATAATGTTTCTCGTTGATAGTTGCAGCATATTAGTTATAACAAATCTTATTTGATCCTTGAAACCAATTAATATTTTAGACCTTATTGTATTTTAAAGGAAACAGATTTAATTCTTTGTCTAACATCCAATTTGTGATTTTTAAAGATCTTGATAGACTCATCACGTCTCAGCATTTACACTTTTGACTGTGCAAATCTTCCTGGTATTTATAAAAAGGTTGGATTAGTGTGGTAAAAATACATAAATTTATTAATTACTGCAATTCTAACCTTAATTCAAAATTTTTTTTTTTTTTTATCCCTTCTTTAAATAGAAATATGGACAATGCTCCAAAAATAATGCCTCTGATTAATTTCCATAGAAATTACAACAGATACAGGGAGTATTATAACACCATTGGATATAACAAGTTTTCAGCTATGAAACATTATTTTTTCACATAGTCACCACCATTGGTTATGCATTTTCATAGTGATGAACTATATATGTCCCTTATACAAATAGATTTTTATAAAGTTCTTGAAGAGTGAAGGAAATCCACTTTTTCTTAGTAGCAATGATAAGTATCAATATCAAGAAAATATTGTTCATCTTTCATCAGTTTAATTTATGCAGTTGCATTAAAGTGTCTTTCATTTTGTAAGACAATTACAGACATTACCCACTGGCTAACAATTGTCTCGTCTCTGTAAACAGTAAACAAGCATCAATAAATTCCAAAGCGTGTAATTTTTTTCTGCAGAGAGGAACTGCACTTCTGCTTTCATGTTTGATATCATATTGCCAGACAGCTGCTGTCTGTAACAAGACAAATATTATAAACTATCTACAGGAATGTTCAACATCTACTGCCATACCCAGGTGAGTTTTGCTTGTCTTTCAACTGTAATGAGTCTTGAAATTTTGGGATGGTTTTCATCAGTCCTGATGATTTTGGATTTCCCACTGTTTCTTTGGTAACAGAGATGATGATGTTATGTCACCCAGTGATGCAAACCATCTTATAATTTTTAAGAAGGGCAAAAAATATCTATGTGGAAACTACAGAATGATCTCCTCACCCTCTGTTATACAAAAGTTCCTGGTTAGAGTTCTCATTCAGAAACTCCAGGTAGTTACTGCCAGTCCCAGTGAAGCTCTCACTCTAGCCATGGCACAACTGATATGATTTTCTGTACCTGGTATCTTTCTACAAAAAAAGCCAGAAGCAACTGTGGCCACTTTTCCTGATCTACAATCTGGAAAAGGCTTTGACAGTGTTCCAGGAATTCTTTTGGATGCCCCACCTCTAAATTTGACATGCTTATCTGTGGCTTCCATAAAAATATTAATATAACAATAAAAGGACAAAGGATTTTCCAATTACATGTGGATGGAAACTGGGTTGTATACTGGCCATCCTCCCTATTTTCATTATATCTGACACTATGATAATCAAGACCTCTCCAGAAAACCTGGGAATTAATCTGCAGTACAGACTCAATAGAGGACTATTTGATCTTCCTCACCTCTACTTTTAGAGGTAGACCACCAAATTCAAGATTATGGACCTGTAGTTTACAGATTACAGATGATAGTGCATATCTTCTAAGCATCACACTAAAATAATGATCCACCATGCAATAGTTATTTTAACTTTGAGACATGGATGCTATATTGCCATATTAAAAAGCTTGAAAGATTTCACTTGTATTAGCTTCATTCAATTTTTTGCATAAACTAGCAGGATTGGATGACAAACACTGAGTTTCTACAATGAATCAACAATTGAAGCATCAAGCACCAAGTTTAGTGAATAGTGTACATTCTATACAAGGGCACATCAAAACTGTCCCTGCAGCTTATATGCAGTGAGTTTGCTGCTGTTGAAAAATGGCCCCAAAACACTAATATAACACCAGATCACTTGTGGCGTGATTGTAGGAAATGCACACAGCAACCAGAGTTCAAACCCTAGGCGAAGCTGTTTGCATTTCAGAGTGCTAATACCCTTTGGAAAGATATGAATCCAACTATTCTCCCTCCAGATAAGGGTAAATAGTAGGGAAGATTAGGCTCTTTAACCTTGGTATAGCAAGCAGTCTAAAGTAAAATTGAATTCAAACCTGGTAAACTCCACTTAAAAAATTGACCTGTTTATACAGAGGGGTTGGGTAAATACATATACGGAACAGTTCAAGCACACACTAAAAGTTACAGGAATAAACTTCAACAACTGCAAAATAGAGGCAACAGATAAGGAATCATTGGCATGTGTCACCCATGTGGGTACTGAGCACTGAAAATGAAGAAAGGTGCTGAGCTACCTCAACACCCAGTGTTAATTCTATACCTGTACTGTTCTTGATATTTGCATGAAAAGATTGACCTTGTGACACATCCATATTTGCTAGTGAATGGAATTTGACAACTACTATACTATCAATATGCTAACATTGATGTTAGATGGTATAAAATAAAATGTATTACCTTCATAATTGACCTAATTATGAGCACAGTATACAGCAGGTATTCATTGCTAGTGAAAATTCATAGCCAATGGTAGTAACTATGTGAGAAAATTATGTTTAGTAGCTAAAAATGTGCTCTATCTAATAGTATTGTTGTTCTCTCTGTATCTGTTGTTGTAGGACATTCATTATATATTTACAATTACAGAATTTATAATTTGGAATAAAATCCAGAAGATTTTCATTTGTAGAAGAGGTTCATTACAGAATTATTCATCTTTCATGTTAGCTTATCATTTTTAATAAATTAATTGAATTATTATTTATTTTTTTTTAGATTCTACATGCAGGAAGCCATTTGTATTTGACCAATGTGCAAACAAGTGCAATTTAACATGCATGGATCTTCGACTTGGCATGGATTCCTGTATGGATGATGATGCCTGTTTACCTGGTTGTAGATGTCCTCGTGGTCATTTTGAATATCTTGGTTCTTGTGTTACTCAAAGAAAATGTCCTTGCTATGATGCAGAAGCTAATGTTGTACTCAATAATTTTGAACCTAATTGGTCACCGTCATGTCAGAAATGGTAATTATTCATTTATCTCTTTTTAGTATTGAATTTATGAAAAAGTATTTAGAACTGTTTGATATAAAATATTTGTAAATTTTAGAAACTGATATATATTTTGGATATTTATAGTTCATGACACCATTGAGGTCTTTTTTTTTAACACAATGCTTTGATAAGTGGAGGGAGAGAAAAATATGTTTTATGTGCAAAAGAAAGATTTTAACAAACTCAATTCAACAATACACTAGGTTTAAACTAGCAGTAAAATGTTACTGAATAAAACACAAAATAGGCCTCAAATGGTGTTACAAACTGTTAATTAAATTTGATCAGATATTTCCAAAAATAGTAACTTGTAAAAGTAGTAGGTGAGGACATAGTTTTTGGTTGTTAGGTTGATTTAACCAAATTGCTATTTACATCTCTGAATATATTTTCAGAACTCTTTATATTATGATAGATATTTATATCAGCTGATCTATTATATTAAAAGATCACTAAGTATATTTAAGCAATCAGCATGTTACTAGAATGTATTTTTCTGGATATATAATTTACTTTATAAAATACTCACATTAAGGCCACCATCAGTAATCAGTTCATTAATCTTAATATCAAGGAACCTACTTAAATGGTATAATGGTTAAAGAGTTAGGTTATCAGAACATTACTAGTGAGTTTGATTCTCACTGAGTACTCCATACTCACATATATATATATATATATAATGATTTATATGTTAGTAGATATTTTCTTAGGATGCGTATATCCTATTAGGATAGAAATAATTAAAGAAATTGCTCATTGTGTATCTAAAATGTAAGAATGACATTTGAAATAAGCATTGTTTATATGAAATTGAATTAAAATGAAGTAACTTTTTGATATATGTAGATTTTAATGAGTATGATTTTTTCTTTTAGTATTTGCCAACATGGTCATATAAGGTGTTCTCCTAGTACCGATGACTGTAAGTATAATAAAAGTGCTAAATGCATGACAATTATCCTATCTGCCCCATTTCCCTTTGAAGGATCAATTCTGTTTCCTAACAAGAAAGCAGTCCCTTAATTCAGTGTATATCAAGTCACTAGTTCTGATTACACCAAAAGTTAACAAAAAAGCACAACTCTCTTTTCTAATTTTTATCTTACTTTAAAACCCAGTTTCTGAATTTTCTTTTAAATGAATATAAATATATAGGTAATGTGAGTGACCCATCCAAGTGAAAGTAGACAGTTTTTCCTCATCAACCTGTAGATATCTTTGATCAACAACTCTCACAGATAAGATCATGTTTATCATACATAAATGCACATCACTGCTTCAGAGTATTTACAAAGATTCTTTCATGTACAACTACACATTACACATTGTATTTTGAACCGGAGATTGTTTTTTTTATGCAAATAAAGTTTGAATATAGTTTTTGGCATCATCAGACAGCCACTTCATCCTTGTGACATGTGGTAAATTATTGTTATTTATTAATTCTAGAATCCTCTTCCCTATTTTCCATGACATAACAAACCATTGTATCACTTTCATATCATCAGTGTGTTTTTGCCAACTTCACCTATTTAATATTAAGTATACTCAAAATTGCTTATTCTTGTTCATTAAACAATTTTCAATTTAAAAGGGAAATCTATATACCAACAGGCAGCTGGTGAAATCAACTTGTCTGGCACCCAAAATCTAGTAGCCTGACACAAGAAATCATCGTATCACTACAAAATTATCATTTTCATATTATCAATGTGTTTTTTCATTGAACATTAAACAGTTGAACAAAAGTGAATTTGTCATTTACAATTAAAAATCAATAAAAATTGTTAATTTTAATCATATTTCATGTCTTACCATCATCATTCATCATGTGTATGTTTTGTTTTGAAAATTATATGAATAGTAAGGTCAGATTTTGATGACATAAACAAAGTTAACAATTCTAGTTAATCAAATATTTTAACAAAAAGCTTTTTGAAATATCTAAAATAAAAAAGTTTTCTTATCATTGCTTTTTTTTTTGATAAATTTCAATTAATGAATTTTGTTGGCAAAAATACAATGCATAAACTAATAGCATTAAAAAAAATGTTGTTTTATGAAAAATTCAAAATTAACCTAAGATATATCACTTAATGTAACTGCATTACATAGATTATTGCTAATTTAAATAATATCCAATTTTTAGGTTGCCAATACTCTGAATGGACTAGTTGGGGTTACTGCAGTCATACATGTGGAGCTGGTACACAAGCACGTTATAGGTAAGTAGTTTATGACTTTATAAAAACTGATCTTATCTTTTGGTATTGTTACAATTCATTTTGAAGCATAAATATCTAATTTATATGGAAATGCAAATATCAATTCTGCTGTGGCTGACAACTTCCTAGAATTTATCTACTACTTCTTGCCTTGCTCTTCTAGCAAGGCAAAGAAAAGGTAGATAAAACCAAGAATTATTTTGATTATTTTAAATTATTCTTAAACTCCATAGTAGTTATAGTTGTGCTTTGGTTGGATGCTTATAAGAAACCAATGAGAATAGAATAGTGTTCTATTTGCAAATGGTTATGCAGCAGGGGAGAGAAATAGAGAGGTAAAGAGAAGGTTGTCCTGACGAGGACAACACTGATATAGTGAAGATCATAATTGTGCTGTTCATGTCCATGTGGAGAGGGGTATGGTAGAATATGATTGTTTAAGAAGGGTATTTACACAGTACTTGCTGCTGTGGGTAAAACACCTATGGAGTCTATGTGGCATGTATTTACAATAGGATGGCTGTGTGTGCTCGCTGACAAAGCTGTGTGAGGGGTTCATAAGTGGCTAGGTTGAAGGTTTGTCATGTTTTGTTTGTTTGTTTATTGATTTTAATGGCATATCAACCCATCTGGGGTTATGTCATGTCTACCGGTTATGATGTAATACAGTGTATTTATATATATACTTTTAGTAATTGGTTTTAACAATGTGTTAACATTATTGGGGGTTATGTTGTATGGTATTGGTTTGCTTCATGTCTATATTTTATGGTATATTTTTGTTTCCCTCAAAAAGATCCTTCATATTGTTTGTTTTAAAATAACGGTTTCTGATGTGAGCAAAAAACCTGCATTCCATGAATAAGTGTTTAACTGTCAAAGGTGTTTGACATGTTTCACATTGTGGTTGTAGTTCTTGCTTGAGTATATAGGAGTACGTTAGTTTTGTATGACCAATGCATAATCGGGACACAATGACTTGTTCCTTTCTAGACTTCCTTAAAGTTGGTCTCCAGCCTCCCAAAATGGGTTTGATTAGGAAGAGTTTATTGTGGATGTTGTTATTCCAGTGTTGTTGCCATTTTGTATGAAGGTGTTTGTCACATGTACTTACTCAAAAATGCTATGAGAGGAGGCTATCATGTTGTGTGGTGAGACTCAACCTAAGCACAAGTTGTTACCAAGCAAAAAGAGTAAGAGGAAATTTTGGAGCATTTATGTGCTTCAGGAGCACTGTTTACGATGCCTTCCAGTTGGCCAAAAGAACTCATGCAATTTAGCCATCACCTTGTCTTAGGAGGAAGCGGTTTGCCAATGTCTTGTCTGCTCTTATTTTTTTGACTTTGATGAAAGAGTTAGGAATCATAAGATTTAAGTGTAACAATAGAAAGGAATTTATTTTAGACAATATCATTATCTGTTTCATTTTTTTTTTTTTTTTTTAATATTTTAGAAAGCTGCTTTCTAATAGCACGGATTGTGGTCCTCAATTCAAAGTAGAAAAAAAAGATTGCATAAAAGAAAGCTGTCCTTCTGCTTGCAAAGTTAATGGAGTTAGCTACAATAATGGAGATCTGATCAGTCAAACAGCCTGCAAAGAATGGTATGTATAAGAATGGAATGTATGTTTGCAATATAAGCAATGTCTTTAAAAATTCTCTCTGAAGATTTTCACTTTTCTTTTTAGCTAATGTTTTCTCAAATAAGATTTTTACTTGTCATAAAACCAGAGAAAGAGAACTATTTTTCCAGACATATCTGCAGAGGTGCAGTCGTATTCTACAGCCTCAGCCGACAGAGTGAACTGTTTTAAGGTGTTAACTGTTGAAAACGAATAATAGAAGTTTGATTTCAACAGACACTCCATTAAGGTTATATGATTGAGTCACAAAGTTGACCCTGTCATTATGGAAATAATGAAATTCAATTAAACGTTACCCCAATTTTCTTTAAAAGTTTTTAAAGAATTAAAACAATTTGAAAAAAAAACAACAAAAAAAACGCTGAAAACAATGATTAATTTTTTTATTTATTATTGAAAATTACATGTTGAAAACCCAGATTCCATTAAAGATTAACGATTCCGTGAATCCAGAAAATTGGACTCACTAAATATCTAATCATTCGGAATATCAAAATGCAGACACTACGAAAATAATTTTTTGCATTTTAAGAAAATGATTTCAAATAACATGTATCAGTTCTTGAAATTTTTAATTTTGATTTTTTTAAATTTTTTTTTTTAATTGTCATGATGTGGTTTTCTGGATTTATCTTTCTAGAAATGTAAAATCAAATGAGCAAATATGGACACTGCCATGATCCTAATATTTTTTTCAAGTTTTTAAAAAATAAAACAACCTATTCATTATAAAATTAAGTCATTAATGAATAAAGTGCTGAAAATTTCATTAAAGTTGGACAATTCCCTGATATTTTAGTAATTATTTTAAAATTAATTTCTTTTTATTTTCAAGATCTTCTTTGAGTAAAATTACACATCTTATTTAATGGAGATTCGGTGTCTGTAACTGAAACTATGTCAATACCATCAGGAATTGTGTAAATTTATGAATGAGTATTTAACCTATAGTTAAAATCATTAATACATAGAAAAGAATAAATCTTATTTATTAACGTGGACTATGAAAATCTGAGTCAGATTTGCCTCAAAACAGTTCATGTTATTAGTGCATTTAAAATCCTGCAATGTGTCTTATATATTACTAACAAATAAAAGGTTTACATAATATATGGTGTGGTTAATTTGCATACTGGTTTTAACAAAACCGTGTTTAATAAATAATTACTTGGTGTTATTGATCTCTGGTATTATTATTTTATTCTCCAACATATTAAAATTAATCCTATGAATGGTTTTATATAGAAACCAATTAAAATATAATCAAAGTATGTGCAATCTTTTTATATGCGTTCTTATTTAATTTTTAAAATCTTTTTAAACATTTAACTTAGATAACTGAAACAAATGCATTTCAAACATCATGTCATATCCCCCTATCTTTTTTTATTTGAAAACATTCTATGCTAAAAATGAAATAGATTCCCTGTGTGTCATATCTATCTATTTCCTTTATTTTCCATACAAATAGATTTCACATATATTTTCTAAAACAATAGTCAAATGTTTTTATATTTTTGTTCAATCTTTTCCTCTTATAATAGTATAAATGTTGATAAAATTTAATTTTATTAAAATCTGAAAGTCTTTTTAAACGATGTTTTCTTATATATAGTAGTTCAGTAATAGCACAACACCGAATGGTTTCGTAAAATATTTCGGTGTGATATCATGAAGATGAAACTGAAAAATTGCGTTTTTTCAGTTAAATCGCTCATCTTTAAATATATATATATATATACACACACATATATCCTTTTTATATTTTAGTCGCTGCAAGAATTTTCAACAACGTTGTACACCAGTTATTGGTTCCAGAGGTAAATAATTAAACTTTATTCTTCAGGTAAAATGTGCAGGCATTGTCTGTACATTTAAATTCAAAGAAATATTTTAAATAATTCATAATAAACTGTTTTTAGTTACTTTCTAAGCTTATCTTAGTTGTGTACAAAGCCAGAAGTACAGAACAACCCATGAGAATCAAAATCATTAATAATGATTTGCTAGCCCTTATTTGCCTGAAAATATTTTTTAAATTCATGAATTTTTTCTTATAAATGAAGTTTTTTTGTTTGTTTTAAATACATTATGATAAAGTACCATTCATTATTAGAATAAAATAATTTAATGAATGTTTTTCTTTTTTACTCTTAATGGCATGGGTAGCATTATGATTATTGGTGCAGAAAACAGAAGTGGTAAGCCAATTCTAAATTCTGACTGAGGCTGTTTCTATTAACAGAGGCATGAATTCATATTTTCTACCAGCTATGGACTGAGGCTGTTTCTATTAACAGAGGCATGAATTCATATTTTCTACCAGCTGTGGGTAAAATACAAGGAAAAACAAAATCCTTCAGACATTCTGTCTATGAAAAGGAGAATTCTGAAGTCCAAACCTGGATGTGGTGCTCCTAATATTTGCCCCACTTCCATTGGGTTAGTTCTGGAGACACCACTTAAACAAAGATTGAGGTGAAGACAAACTTTGACTAGTGACTTTGAACTTTCAATTCCACTGTACAAGTCAAGAGATAATGTTGATGCTGTACAATGGATTAATAGATTACCTTAACAAGACTTTGACTCTTAATGTCATTTTATATTTGTTTAGATAGATTTGATTGGTGAAAGTAAACAATTTTTTTTAAAAATTATATTTATCCATTTTTAAACTTTTTCAGTTGATGGAGGTTGGTCAATGTGGTCCACATGGAGTGTTTGTAGTCGAAGTTGTGGGGGTGGACGTCAGTGGAGAGTGAGAACATGTTCTGCTCCAGTAACTCGTTGTAATGGAACCTTGTGTGAAGGAAAATCTTTTGACATTGCACAGTGTAACCTTGGTATACCTTGTAAGTATAGAAAACCTCAACTTTTGGTGACTGGAATTAATTTAACTTTTCTTGTCCATGTTGTCATTTATTGTATTTGCATGTTCAAAATTAAAAGAAATAGAAATATTATGTAATTTTTAGCGAGCCCATAAAAATTCCCACAAAAGAACACCGTAGATACAAGTGAATTAGAGAACACACAAAAGCTAAAGAACAATGCAAATAATGTATTATTACAAAACATATAAGTTGATACAAGGTAATTGCAAACTTAAATGGGGTTTGCGACCTCACTTGTCAGCTCAGAAGTTCATATGATATATCGCCATTGGGCGGACTCTCAATTGATAAGATGAATATCCAAGCTGAGATTCTTGGATCTTTTCACTTTCAATGCTAGTGTGAGAGTGAGGATATTTCTCAGAATTACAAAAAGCATGTCAATCAGCAGAAGTGTGATGATTGGATAATTCTAATCTCTTGAGAGTTCCTCATATCAAGGGCAGACAATCAGTCTATATTATTATTTTTCATATTTTAAGTAAAATAAATAAAAAGGAATGACAACCATTTTTTTTTTTTTGAAAGATTAAGTATCGTCATAGAGATTGGTAGTTTGCTTCGGGATAGAAGAACTAATTAAAAATTCAGGGAAAATATCTTTTTTATTTTGTTATTTTTCAAAGTAATAGAGAAATATTAAATAAATAAATAAATTGGATATTTCAGAAATGCATGCACATTTTTTAAATGTATGTCAAGTTTATTCTAAATAAGTATATATGTTTGGACTTTTTTCCCCACAATTTTCATGCTACTTACCTTAGATTTGGAAAATGTTGAAAATAAATGAAAAAAATTACTTTGGTGTTAAAGCATTATCAAAATAATTCAGAGATTATCTTTTATTAATGAGATGTTTCTTTTTCTTTTTTTTTTTTGGCTTATCTTATACTTTTTGAAGGAACCTGTATCAATATTGGTCAGTTGTGGTTTCATTTCCAAAGGCCAGAGAAAAAAAAAAAAAGAACAACTTCCTAGCTGTAGTTTAAGGTGTCTGCTGATTGAGTATATAAATTTCAAGAATATTTATAAAGATTGGCCACTTTGATTTTGCAAAACAACGTAACATAAAATTTTGTCTCAAAAATTTTTATTTTTAAAATTCATCTTTCGCATTTTCGGCTGTTAGAAGCAAAATACCATTTTAACTCGATGTAAAAAAATAATTCAATAGATAAAAGCACATACAAATTACATATTTAGAAAGATTGGACCAGAAATACACAAGAATTTGTGCATTGATTAAGTTAAAGTGCAAATTTGTCAATGTCCACTGAAATCAGCTAAACAACTGAGAATGCTATATCAAGCTAGCTCAAAAAAAAAAAAAAGACTTTATTTTTAATGGGTCTTGCTTTTATTTAGTTTCAGTTTTCATAGTAATAGTCATATATGATTGTTTCATAAATGACAAGGAAAGATATTGGTAACTTTTAGAGAAATGGAACTGGAAAATTGAAATATATGCAGGTTAGCATGTTGATGTTTCCTGAATTATTTTTTCAGGCTGTGTCCAGTCTAAATGGGCAACATGGAGTGAATGCAGTGTGTCATGTGGATTTGGGGTAAGACGAAGACAACGTAAGATTGCTACAAGACCTGAATGTGCCTCACAACGTGAAGAAAAAGAAAATTGCCAGATGCCACCCTGTGGATGTAAAAACTTGTGTCTTTTTCTTAATCTTAAAATTGATTGAATTTTGAAAATATCACATTTGCTTAGAATTTATATATTTTTCTTTGTTGTCACTTAAAAAAAGTAATTTCAGAAAAACCTTTTAATAGACTTAGTTTTTATTGTGGTCTTTCTATGATTTCTAGATTTCATTGTTCTTTTAATAATATTGTTGTTCTTTTCTTTGTTGATTATTAGATTTATTTATGATATTTGCAAATATACTTGTAAGAATGTATTAAAATCTAATTCATATATTTGTTTATGTTTTATCAATGTTACCTACAGTTTAAATGTTAGTCTAATGCCATTTTTTTTTAGATAAATATAATGATCAATACTCTACAACATAAATCTTCACTTTAAATATCAGACCAGCAATTTAAATTTACATTATTTCAGTTTGTAAAGAAGCAGATGTTTTTATATTTGAAAATAAAATGTCTTGGTGAAATACATAATTAAACGGAAAGAATACTTTTGTTTTTTCTCTTTGCAGTATTCTGTGGAGTTTGGACTTCTTGGTCTTTATGTTCAGGAGAATGTAGCTATGGACAAAGGTATAGATTTAGACAACTCAATGCTTCTCAAACGGATCCAAGATGTTTAAAAAATATGATAGAAAAACAAACATGCAAGCTTAAGAAGAAATGTGGTAAGATTTTTTTTCAAAATTATTCAGCTACACTCGTGAAAGTAACTAGATATATAGGAATTTATTGTTGTAACTTGTGTTGTCTCATGGAATTTTGTTTGTTGCTAGCGCAAAACAAAGATAATTTTTTCTTATGGACATGTGAATATTCCCTTCTTTTACTAAGAAAAAAAAAAAGATTTGAATTTGGGAGAGAATTTCTGTGATGAACAAGCTCACTTACCTCTGGCGAAACGCATCTGCTTAGCTTGTCAGGTTTTACCTGAATTAAGTTAAAGAAGCATCATCAAAACCGGGAGAGATAGATATTCACCAGCAGCTTGCCAGGGCCCGTACCATTATAAAGGAGGCTGAACATGCTGCAGCAGCTGCAAAGGTAGAGCAAACGCCATCTGAATCAGAAAGTGCTGCTGCTGATTTCCGTGGTCCCAAGTGCCCCCACACTTGGGGGTCCCAATCACTTCTTCCGTGAGTGCCGGAGTCAAAGTAATGCAAGGGGTACAAGTCAGAACAAACCGCGAGGCTACCGCTGCAATAAACTGGGACACATTGCACGCAATTGTCCGGGAAACGGGTCTGGGGACAGGGTACTGTTGCCACCCTTGTCCCCTTCCAGTCAGTGAATGCGGCTTTGCCAGTGGTCACCATATGTGTGGATGGCATACTGTGTTCGGCTCTCGTAGATACAGGATGTTCCCGCACTATAATTAGTGCAAACCGCTGTTGGGCCTGGACTAGGCGACATATGGTGATTAGGACAATCGACGGGACGTCCCAGGCGTGCTGTGGAGTCGGAATTGTTGCGACTTATGGAGGAAGGTAACTGTGCTGAGGTTGATGCTCTGGTAGTGCATGACAAGCCTCTTGGATACGATCTACGTGCACTAGGCGGTATGGAGATCGTGCCTACTGGAGAAGTGCAGCTCGGGAGTAAACGCAAATCATGTGCAGCTATCACGATTGATGAACAGGATTTCTGTGCTGCTTTTGACCACAAGAAGAAGGCTTGGACGGCAAGTCACCAGATCGACTGCGTAACACCATCGCAGAGTATACAGTGTCTGATAAGAGTAGAGCTGCATATGAGACGGAATTGGGGACATGGATTGCGAATGGCTGGCTGATACCATATCTCCAGAAATGACTGGGCTCCCCTAGGGGATTGATCTCATTGATGGCTGTCACGCAACCCACCAAGACTAAGGTACGGCTAGTGATGGATTATAGAGAGGTGAACAGACATGTGGACGCCTTCACCGCAAACGCGGATGTGTGTGCCGAAAAAATGAGGGAATGGCAACGTCAGGGAGCCAATGTGGCATTGCTTGACTTACGGAAGGCGTATCTTCAAATACGGATTAATGAATCGCTGTGGCCATTTCAATCAGTCATCGTCAAAGGAAGGAGATACTGCTTGACGCATCTTAGGTTTGGCCTTAATGTGGTGCCCCTAATTATGAAAGCCAATGTCAAGAGCAGGCTGGAATCTTTCGGTCTGGCTAGCAAGGACCCTCGTACTGGGACTTAAGGTCTGGGGGGAGACGACACACTGAAATGGAAGTGTGGGAGCATAATTCCAGAACTCCCTGTTCCACTGACGCGACGTTCAGTATTTTCAACTTGCGGGAAGCTGGTGGGACATTTTCCTCTGTTTGCGGGTGGCTCCGTGTAGCCACAGGAATGATAAAGAGATGGGCAAGTATGGTGACACACGGATGGACAGATACTGTGAAGGATTCGCCTTTCAAGACAATGATGGTTGCAGTACTGACCAGAGTACACCAAGACGACCCTGCCCGAGGGAATTGGTGCGTAGCCGGAAATGAAATACATGTGTGGGGTGATGCAAGCTCCCTGGCGATGAGTGTGGTGCTAGAAAGCTGTGGTACTATTTTGGAAGATGCATGCTGGCTTCAATCGACGGACGATGCTCAGCATATTAACCTGGTGGAATTGGATGCCATGCTGAAAGGTGTTAACCATGCATTAGAGTGGCAAGCTAAGGTGGTGCATCTGTACACAGATTCGTTGTGCGTGTACCACTGGCTGACGAACACCCTGACAGGTAAAACCTGAGTGAGGACAAAAGTCGCAGACTATTGTCAACACTCCAGAAACTAATTGAGTACGGTCTGGTAGCCGACGTCAAACTGACCACGTCAGAGAGAAATTTTGCTGACAAGTTAACTAGAGTGCCAAAGAGATGGCTTAATATGCTGAAGCAAGGAGCAGAACTGCCGACATGCGCCACTCTGATGGGCCAGTTAACCATCAAGCAGATCCGCGCCATATATAAAAAGAGCAGACATCCTGGCGTTCGGCGCACACTTACTTCGTCCGAAGAGTGTATCCTGCAATCACTAAGTCAATGGTCAGGACGGCCATACAAGCCTGTGAGGAGTGTTGTGCGTTGGACCCTGCCCCAATAAGGTGGAAGAAGGTAAACAAGAAGGTGGACAAGAACTGGTGGCAATTGGGCATGGATGTAACCCACTACAATGGCAGTCATTTCCTATCGTTGACAGATTGCAGCCCAACGCGTTTCACCATGTGGCGACCACTAGTGCGCCAGGATGCATTGTCAGTTGTACGACAACTAAAATCCGTCTTTTGTGAGCGCGGTGCCCCATTGAGATACTGACGCACAACGCCCGACTTTCTGTAGTCGAGACTATGGGGAGTGCAGTGCGGTACAGAGGCGCATACGCTCCAGAGGGTAACGGGATAGTGCTCCATTCAGGAGGCTGTGTACTGGTACAACGTCACACCCAGAGACAATATGACAATGTCAACTGCGCCAGCCAACGGGATATACAGTTACGAGCAGCGGATAAAGGGGATAGACCAAGTGTCGGAGATTCTGAGAGATACGAAAGAACCGTATAAGATAGGTGATTTCATCTTGGTCAAACCCCCAAACGTACAGTGTACCACCAGATTTCGTAGAGGACGAGTTGACGGAATGATCAGCTCCCACACCATCCAGGTCAATGGTGTGCCACGCCATGTGAGGGATCTTCGCCACGGCGAGAATCGACTGCTTCGGGAGAAAGCCATCAAGAAGAGATGTCATCTAGTAGTGAATCAGAGACACCGATGCTGTACGTAAGGCGGTTGGAAGACTCGTTTCCTGTATCAAAAAATGCAGGGACAGCGGTAATGACTCTGATCCGCATGATATAGACACGGAAAATGTTGCCACCTGAGGAGCCCCTCCTCTCCAAAGAAGTACTAGTCGAAGACGGTCGCCCCCTTACTGCCATCTGTGTGATCATGAGATCAAGGGGAGTGTGATGAACAAGCTTACTTACCTCCGGCGAAACACATCTGCTTAGCTTGTCAGTTTTTGCCTGAATCATTGACAAGCAGATTTATACGGTGTGGGTCTCGTTCGTGGCGTGAGTATAGCATCGCCCATGCAAATTATGCCGACGGTATAAAAGGAGCTCATTTCTTTGCCAGAGCGGCAGCAATCTAAGCACGAAGAAAGACTGTGAGCATGAAGTTACTGCTACTAGAAGACACAATTTCTATTAAAAAGTAACTGTTTTGAATAATAAGAAAAGATTTACCATAAAAAATTTCTTTATTTGACTAGAAAATGAGACAAGAAAGTTACAATAATTATGACTTGTCTTTATCTCTACATGTCAGACATTTTGTTTTGGTCAACTAAGGGAGACAATCAAGAAAAATTCTGGTCAGGAATATTTCTCTTTGCTATATCTTTTAGAGTATTGTGATATATATCATTAAATCCGGCTGATTAATATCACTACTTATAGCATTGAGAAGCTCTTCCCACTGTGTGATGACAAAATGGCAGTTTATCCATACTTGACTCATCAAAGCTTCAATTTCAAGGGAGTGCATATTTGATAAATTAAAATTTTGTTCTTTAATGATGTTATTTTCAGTTTTTGGAAATGTAAAATCTATAGCATAGAACCAATTCTGTATGACATTGCATTAGCACCAACTTCCAGTTTTGTGATATATTGGCCAGACAAAAAAAATGGGACCATTTCCTAACTCTGAGCAAAAACCAAATTATCTTTTTGGTACAAATAATGTTCAATAGATATGAAATGATAATAGAAAAAAAATATTTGTCATAGATGTAGTGCCACATTGGGATATTTATCTTGCTATGAAAAAATCAAACTGGTTAACTTTCGATCCTTTGGATACCTTGGGCGAAAATGCTTTTAGAAACCAAATTTTAAGAGTAGGGAAGCACTAGAACTCATTTTACAGACAAAAATAGATTACTAAAAGGCACCATTTTTTTGCGACCCCCCCCCCCCTCAAATTTAGAGAGCTAAAAATTGACATAACTTCAACAATTCTTGGAATTGGAAGCTCAAATTTGGGGGAATGTCTAACTTTAACATAGTGCACACCTGTTCAAAATTTCAGAAAAATTAAAGGGGGTCAGTGATATGACATGGAATTACCCAGTAGCATATTTTTGAATTGTTTAAGGTCCCTAGCAGTTTAAAGTTTGAAAAAAATTACTGGATAATAGTTTAACAACATGATATATGGTTTAATATTTAATTGATGAAATGATCACCTTACTAAAATTCACTTGAAAAGATAGAATATGCTAATCAGTGTGCATAACATTCAAAACTAAAGCTTTTTTGTTTTTATTTCAATAGTATGCCCTCCAAATTCAGAATACACACTTACCTCACAGTGTGAAACATGTTGCGATCACAGATTTGAGCCTCTAAACCAAACAACCTGTGAAGAAATCAAACCTGGATGTGCTTGTAAAAAGAACTTTTATCGTGATAAGAATGATAATTGTGTAAGTGAAGAAGAATGCAGCATTTGTACTGCCCTGGATGGTTCAAAGAAACGAGTAAGTACTTTCATTTATTTCCAACATTTTTTCCAATCTAAGGTAAGTAGCATAAAAGTTGTGGGAAAAAAAAATTAAAAATAAAGAAATTGCAATGATTTTAAAAGATTCAGTGAAAAAGAAGAATTTAAAAAGAATAACCAATTGAGAGAATATAACAATGGAGATCAGTTCTATCATAGTTGTACAAGAAGTTAATGTCAGAATATTTATAGAATGTTTACAATTCATTCAAAACTTGTTGATTTGAACTTCACTTTAGTAAATTGCCAAAAAGTTAGAGACAGCAGCTACCTAATTATGACAATGATGCGGTGTGGCAAACATTATGTGGATACATCTATTCAAGCATATTCCAGAAATGTCCATATCTGAGTTGTGTTTATTGCATATGATAACAGAATTTTGTGATCATTTTAGAGAATCTAATATTGGAAATATGTACATAATTTATTCAGATATCCCTGACAAAAATCTAGAAAAGTAGAATTAATATTCCTAAATGAACTATCGGCCTCTAAACAAAAGTATGCTTTTTATTATATAACTTATAAGGTTTTATTGAAAGAGAAGATAAAAAGTTCTATCAAGCATGGCAGTTAATGTATCAAAAGAAGGAACATATTTGATTGTTAATACTGATTATATAAATATATATATTTATTATAGACAACTATTTGTTTTGTTTTAGCCTGGAGAAATGTGGACCAAATCCAATGATTCCTGTTATCAATGCCAATGTTCTGGAGGTGTTTCTGTCTGTGATAGAATATGCAAAATTCCTTCATGCAGTTTTGTAAGTATATAATCTTAAAGCAGATTTTTTTTTTAATTTTGTTAGGTTTTTACATATTTGTGTGGGAGCAAATAACATGTCAAGATCCTGTCTTGTTCCCTCATTATTTTGTTTAAGAGAAAGATTTTATCTTTTTATTTATTAATAGAAATGTGAAATACGTTTTCTTCTAAATTAAAACTTATCAAATAAATGATGCAATCAAAATTTCAACTTACTAAAAACTAGTCTCTCATACATAGATTCATTATTTATATAATTTAAGCTTAAAAATATTGTCTATTTCAGGAAGAAGAATTGTACTATGATAATATCAACCCATGCTGCCCTTATTGTCGACCAAAGAAAAGTTAGTATATATATTTTTTTAATTGTAATTTTAGATTTTTTTTAAATTATTTTCTTAAGTTGAATAAAATCTTTCTGGTTGATCAACTTCTTTAATATGTCAAACAATTTCATCATGGGATTAAAAACAATATTTTTCATATGCTGAAGGAATAATGCTTTTTTGTTTTTTAATTTCAACTGTCAAATTCTTTATGGGACTGATGCAAGCATATACTAGCATGAAAAAGTATTTATTGAATTTCTTTTTCTTTCAGACAATACATGTGAACTGTTCACCAAAACTGACTATTTATATAATGTAACAAATAACTGCAGATCAACAGAAAAAGTATCCATCAACTATTGTTCTGGTTCATGTGGTGACAGCGCTTCCAGTCCAGTACTATTAAATGAGATGGTTCCATATCTTCAAACTCAGTGCAAGTGTTGTGTTGGAAAAGTAGAAAAAATCCTTGCAATTCCAGCTCTTTGTGGTGATAACCAAGAACTTAAAGCAAATCTTTATTACGCTGAAGTGTGTTCTTGTGATTGTCAAATGTGCAAGTAGCAAAACATCAAATAGACAAACATACTGCACAATAAACAGCTAACAATTTAGTCCTCCATTAACACTACATTCATTAAAATTCCCTCTATTACGCACAATAATTCAGCAGTTAGTTGCAATAACAATCTATTTTGAGAGGTCTTTTTACAAATTGAACTAGAATTTTTTTTTTTTTTTTTAAATGATTTTCGACTGAAAAAAGCTCATTAAATTTCATACGAGCATTTTTTTTACAACAATTAGAAATCTGTTTTGCAATTTCACTTATTTAAAAAATTTTAATTTCACATATATAGTGTCTGATATTTTATTTATAAAATATGTATAAACATATCAAAATTAAATCATGTGAAGCCTTTAAAAAACAATTTAAAAAAGGTTAGACAAAAATATTGATCTAAGAAATTAGATATTTCGTAAATTTTGCAAAAATGCTATTCAATAAAAATTGTTGATATAAACAAAATAGATGATCAAATTAATAAATTTTTCATGATTGGTAAAAATTTAATTCTCAAAATATGATACGGCTGCTTTAGTTTTTCATAGCCGCAAATTGATTTGACCTAAATAAATATTTTCTTTGCACACAATTCTTTTTACAATTAAAAGTTAACAGAAAATATTGGTAGATTCACTAACAGTCCTGCCAATATTCTTACCACATCAGCTAAAGTTGTTAAGTCAAAAGAAGAAAAGTAGTATTCTCTAAAAAATTATCTCAAATCAGTTTTATATATGATGTACATAAATTAAAACAAAAAAAACAATACAAGTATTCAAATATTTGTCAACAAAATTTCATTTTCTGTCACTGGCAAAGGATTAAATAACATCTTAAATGTATAGATAAGTAAAATCAAATTTAATTCCAAAAATAAGACCAGAAATCTACAGGACTAAATCTTATACTACAAAAAAAATATTCTTCAATGTCACTCACTTATGGAATGATAAAAATTTGTTGCTGCTTGATAAATTCTTCCCTATTTTTTCTTCAATTGTTAGAATTTTTGTCAATGAGATATTCACTCAAAAAACTGAATATTTCATTTGAATGTGATTAATGTTATTTTTTCTTTGTAAAATAAAATAAAGTCTATTTGAAATGTTTATCATTTTGTTGTGTTTTCATTTCTATAAAATATTTCTCTAAAAATTACTTGTATAATAATGTGTATAATAATGGAACAATTTCTTTAATACCAAATTTGATGATTTTCCTCTAAGAATTAGCCAAGAAGGTTTCATTAACTGATATATATAAGCAAATTAATTTCTAAAGATTCCTAGTATGATGATGACTCTTCTCAATATCATCAAGGATATATATATATTTTTTAAAGTTTTGTAAGATTCCACTTTTCATTTATATGAATGAATTATATTTTCTTAACTCCTTTTGATGTCAGTTTTGATTCCTTTATTTTAATGGAAAATATTAAGCAATATACAAAAAGTTTAAACCTATTGAACAACCTGCAAAATTTTTTTTACTTATTAACAACACATACCTACACACTTGAAAGTAAAGAGCTCAGAATCTTGCCTTTTTCAAAAATCTAAACAACTGTGTACAGTTGCATAAGAGATTTTACAAGATATGAAAAACAGCTCAAAAATAGTTTACAAAACTAATTACTTGTGTAGCAACACTTAAAACATTGAATAACAAAGCAAATAGTGTTTCTAGTTTGAGAATAATATTTAATAATAATAACTTTTTAATAAGTTACAACAACACAATCCACTCTTTCTAATGTTGCAGTGAACTTCTGAAATTTTTTTCAAATCCTTATTTTAAAACAATGATTTATTTTTTAAATTTTGTTTTTTGCTTGAAAGAAAAGAACTGAAATTGGTTTAAAAACTATTTTCATTGAATGTTGAATTGAACAGTTATAAACATTTTCTTGACAAAAACATCATACATGGTTGCCACCTGATATCTTAAATGCTAATTATGAATTTACTAGAAATAAGTATTAAAGTAAGCATGAAGACAATTCTAAGGAAAAAAAATCAAACTAAAAATAAAATAAATCAAATCTGCATTTTCTGTGAGGATGGTTTAAAAGTCAAGTTGTAGTTGACAGCAAAATTGGAAAAGTGTCATTAACTCATTTATAAATCAAAACAGTATTATTTATAATGTTATTTTTGAGCTGTCATTCAATTGGATTCTTTTGACATGAAATTTAATCTATTCTGAAAGATGAGTAGTTAAAGAACTGGATTGTTTCTTCCTTTAAAAACTGTGCACAATCACTTAGTGGATTAATGAAAATAAAGCAATGGAAAGAGGGAGTGGATATTTCTCAATCCAAATTCTATCAAAGAAGAAATTAAAAAACTTGCTGCCTTTGATGGATTTTAACTTTAAGTGTCTCTAGAAAACAAAATATGATAGGCCACACTTTTGAACGATTCAAGGAGTCAAAATAGTAATCAGTTTCCATGATTAAGTAATTAAAAAAAATTTTTAAACTGTCAAACTTGGTAAATCCTTTTAATTAATCAATATTGTTTTGATTAATGAAGTTCTCCAATGATTTTGATATCTGGACAAGGGAAAATCCACTGCCACTGTAGTCACTCTGCAAATTTTTTGTCAATTAAATCCTTCATAAATTCAGTATATTAGTCATGATACAGCTGATCCTTGCAGAAGTTCCCCCCCCCATATCACACAAAGTTGTTTTGCTAATTCTTTGTTATTTGGTAAACTTGGCATATCATTTCAGAATGTCCATTTTTGAATTGAATTCTTTCTTCCATGATGCAGATAAATTTTTTATCCTATTGTGACAGTGATTTGGATTTTCTATAATTTTCACTGAAGTCCAATTCATGTTTGTAATGTTATTCGGGTCAATGATTTCTTTAATTCTGTTTCTTAATAAAAATATTCCATGTTCTGGTCTTAAATTGCTGGGTACAGATAAATCCTTAGTTACATCCTTGACAACAATATGATGACCAATTCCTACATTGTTACAATCCGCATCTTCCTAAGTACCATTGACAAGACCCACTATATTCCATACCAGATCAGTCGGTATAATGAAATCTCTGTGTGTCAACACCTTAGTACAGTTGTACCCAATTAATAGTCCAACTTCACAAAGGTGGAATTGAATTGGCTATATGTTCCAGGTGAGGCTATAATCCTGCTACTTGGGAGTGTGGGGATGTGTGATCAGTTTGTTAGCATTATATTTTTAGTACCAGGCAGCATATTTCTACATTAACTTGGTTATCTCATTGGATTTTCATAAAACACAAGGTTTTTGTGGTGGTGGTAAATGACCAAGACTAATTTGATCGGAAAGATAATCAAGTAAAGCCTATCAAAGCCTTCTCTGAATTATTTTTGCCAATCAACTGTGCTGGCTCGAAATAGGAATTATTCCTGTGTGTCAGAATATGATTAACTAAGAGAATTGATGTTACAGCATTATTGGTTTGACAAGGTCCATGAGGTTGACTATGACAAGCATTAATCCTGCTAGAATTATTGCCAAGTGCTGCTATAGAATGTACCTGCTGATGAAGCACAAAATTATGTGTGCCAGAGTTTGAACGAGTGGTAATAAGAATTTGATTTATTCTAACTTCTTTGGTGAGTTTGAGATCCAAAAAATCACCTTCACTTGTTGATCAGTATTAATTTCAGATGATAATTGTTCCGTTCTCAAGCCAGGTTCTTGTACATTTTCCAATGTTTAGCATGGGCTATGTCAATTTGCATCTGTGTTCTGACTATTTCTAAATCTGCCTTATGCCTTGTTTCTATGTGTTCATTTTGCCTTCAGTTGATTTCCTTGAAGCATGTTGTGGTGAAATGATTTAAAAGTGATAAATGACTTCTTGGTTCTTTATTTCCTTTCAATCTGACAGGAGCATCTGAATGGAATTTCCTTGTTTTTGTCATTGACTATGAACAGTGGAATCCTTAGTAAGGTTTTCAAGTTTCCACTTTGAAACCCTTGTCTATCATTTTGTGGCCACTGATACGTTTTAGAACAACAAATGGTGCTGTGATATTAGAATCGTCTGAGGTTTCCTGCCCTTAATAATACTATGTTACTTGATTTATTTTATTTACCAGTACTGGCGTAAAAATGTACCTCCTTAGAAATTTACTGGGCACTCTCTTTTGATATGCTTTTTTTTGTATAAATAAGATTTTTTAAAATAAAAATAATTAATCAATCTCTAGAACAAGTTTTCACCAGCTCCTACAACCCTACTAAGGGAACAATACAAGTCAAAGTAAAAATATTAATAAAAATATTAATGCACTAGACAATGATATTGATAATAGCGATTATGATGAATTAGAATTCCACACAATCAACAATTTGGATAGTCGTACTGAAGTTACAACAAAAATAAAAATTCAGTTACTAGGAAGAGAAAAAAAAACGGTAAAAGTAAACACTGGAGCAAAAGGAAACATACTACCACTACAAATCTACAAACAAATGTGGTGAAACAATCAAATACCATCTTAAAGGCATACAAGACAATCATATCACAAATTGGTACCATCCAAATACAATCAAGACACATGATCAGCAGAAACATTTTTCATCGCAGATACAAATGAACCAACAATATTAGGATTGCCAACGACCATCCAAGTTGATATTTCTAACAGAAGATTGGGAGCAACACTACTATAAAATGATAGGCCAGTGTATTCACATTCACATCACACACTTTAGCTGAGTAAAGATATGCAAACATAAAACATGAGATGTTGGCAGTGGTGTTTGGGTGCCAGAGATTCCATACGTACATGTATAGGAGGACACAGGTGAGACTGACCATAAACTGTTGGAATAAAAAGATTGTGAATGTCTGCCTATTGGACAGGGCACAATTTCCATTAACTGGATTTTAAAAATGAGAGAATCTTGAGAGGTGATGTGTTTGTCTGGAAAAAGTTTACAGACTTTTTATGCTCCAAGAGAATTTGTAAGATAGCAGAAATTAAAGAATATCAAAAGGTAATGACACGGGTAATACTTTTTTGGTACAATTAACTGCCACTCACTCGAGTTCGGCCTATGACATCAGCTTTAGACACGCCCACAAATCTTGATAACAAATTTCTCTTCACTTACAGTACAGCCTCAATTATTTTACTTTTAAAATGTAATATTTTTAGCTTAGAAAATTGAAAGTTTTAAATATAAAAAAAAAAAAAAACAACTTTGAATCGTGTAAATTTCTGGTTCTACAAATATTTCTTCTATAGTTACGAATTTTATTTTATTTACATTTTTATAGTGTGTTTAGAAGTAGAAATTTCTGTAATTTATTTATTTTTTGTTTCGTTTTTTTAGTAAAGTTTTCACTCAAAGATCTTAAAATTTATCGAGTGAGGGGAAACATGAAATGATTGTCTGATTTCTAAAAAAAAAAAAAAAAAAAAAAAAAATGTAAAGATTCGTGCATATTAAAATAATTGTAAATAAAAATGTATATAAAATATAGAATCGTTTTATTTATAAATAAAAATGTAAATAAAATAAAATTCGTAACTAAAGAAAAAAAGGTTTGTAGAACCCTAAATTTACATGATTCAAAGTTGTTTTCTTTATTTAAAACTTTCAATTTTGTAAGCTAAAAATATTACATTTTAAAAGTTGGTCCTGGCTGTACTGTAAGCGAAGATTATTTTGTTTTCATCAAGATTTGTGGGCGTGTCTAAATCTGATGTCATAGGCCGAACTCGAGCGAGTGGCAGTTGATTGTACCAAAAAAGTATTACCGGTAATGACACAATTTCTAGAAACTGAAAAAGGAGAGTCATGAGTCCAGTACTTTCATTGTTTCAAAAAAGGAGAAGCTATGGATGTCTTATTCCAATTTAAAAAGCATACAAAACTACATTGCTGGTCAATAGAGGCATGGTCGTCAAATCTTAGTAACCTTCTAACGGGAAAAACATTAGAGGTATACATGCTCGAATGTCAACAGAACAAACAACAAACTATGAGTCAGTGAATAGAAGCCTTCCTCCAATATTTTGACCTGATTGCAAGGGCATTAAAAACAAAAAAGTTTAAGACAGGAAAACCTGAAGAAGTTGAGCCACCAAAAGAAATTACTACTCATCTGAGGGTAGTTAAGTAAGTGGGTAAAATTGAGTCGGGTAGAGGACTTCAAACAATTTGTTGGGCCTCATAATTATGGAACAATTCTTCAAGGGGATAAGCCCAAATGTGGCTATATGCGTGATGGAAGGTGAACCTAAAAACTTAGATACATTGTAGTAAGAGGAAGAACACTGAATCCTGGAAGGTGGAAAAAAGAAAACATTGCTACTATTATACCTTTGAGAGATCTAAATACCCAAATAAAAAGGGAAAACCCGAGGTGCTTTCCCTGTGAACTACATGGACAGAGAAAAATGAACTGTCCTCAGACGCAAAGGTATTTCCCAGAACGAATATCAAAACTATGGTGTACCAGGAATGTATAGAAAAGTCTATGTGCGTTATGACCCTACAAGTAATGGATGACTGAATCACTTCAGAAAACAGAAACAAGTATATTCGTCAAGCAGTAGTTAATGGAACCCAAGGAATGTACCTCGAAGACACTGGGTGCATGACACTGCTACTAAAAGAGGAATTTGCTCTGAAAGCAGGTGTAAAGGGAAAGATAGAAAAGACCCTAACGTTAGTGGACAGTACAAAGAAAAAAATTAAGGTTATCAAAGTAACTTCTGGAATATTCCCAATTATTATATCATGTAGCAATCCTTTGATGATTTTAACCCCCACTTTCCCCTTCATAAAAGGGGTAGTTCAAAGTTACTTTGGTAACCTTAAATTTTTTCTTTGTACCGTCCACTAACATTAGGGTCTTTTCTATCTTTCCCTTTACACCTGCTTTCAGAGCTTTTGAATCAACAAAACCTCGTGATGAAAAGGCATGGCCCTTATCAAGTGAAACACTCTAAAGGGAAAGTAAATTATGTAATTAATGTAGATTGGCAATAAACGGAAATATCATGTAAATCTCCTGAAAGCCTACATTTCTCGAGAAACTGATATCCCACAACTAGGGACAGCGATTGCAGTGTTAGATGAAGATAACCTAACTGATGAGGTTAACTGGGGACCTATACTATCAGCAGGAGAGGTGAAAGAAGGAATGTTGGATAAAAGAATGAACTCTTTATTAGAACCATTAAGGGTCAAAGGAATTAAAGATCTTTTTGAAAAATATAAGAATCATTTTACTAATCTCCGTGGACTGTGTGAATCTGACCATCACCAGATAGTGACCAATTCAGAAAAAACAATCAGATTCCCCCAATACCTTTCATCACTTGTGACCCACCAAACAAGGAAGATGTAGACAAACTCATTTGACAGGGAATAATTGAAGAATCAAATTCCCCATATTCAGCCTTAGTCGTAATCATTCAGAAAAAGAAAGAAAGAAAAATGGAGAGATCCAGTTCTGTGTTGTCTATCATATGTTGAACAATGTTACCACGTCAGACACAACTCCTATGCTAAATATACCAGAGAGGGCTGTTGGCAGAAGTTAATGAAGCCAGATAGTACAGCAAATTAGATTAGAGTCAAGCTACTATCAAGTGCGTTCGCAAAAAGACCAACACGAGACTGTTTTTTCAGTGTCAGGGAAAAAGGATACAGATGCTGTTTGGACTAAAAAATGCAGCAGTAATTTTGGAATGGATGGTAGAAACAATCCTAGCAGAAATGAACAATACTCTGGCATACTCAGATAATATACTCATCTATGGATCTTCATGGTTTGGAATTTAAGGCATGTCAACCCTTGTTGGGTTATTTTATGCTGAAGACATTTTGTTTTATTTATTCTTGAATAATGGTGATGAAGGGGTACTCCACACTCCCCAGAGCTCAAGAATTGGAACTTCACCATTAGAGGCAGTTTAATATCATACCCAGGACAATAAGACCTTCAGTGACCACCTTCTAGCATATGTGATAAAAAGGGTTGGGGGCTAGCCATAAGGGCAATAGGGTCAGGACAACCATATAGGTGCTAGGGATTGGCATGACTAGCCAATTGATTAGAGGGGGCCTCTCCGACCGCCTGATTAGCCTAAGTGTCAAAGTGGAGTTTTACAGGTCATGGACTGCGAGCCACCAGGATTCCATCCTTAAGCATCACGGATTGCTACCTACAGCCAACAGGTAGCCCCATCAAGGGGATTCTACCCCTCTGCAGAGGCGCAATCAGTGTATTCTACTGCTCCAGAACGGATCTTCATGGGAGACCCATTTAAACACCCAAGAAAAAGTCCTAGAATGAATCACCTCTGCTGGGCTCACTTTGAGACTGTCTAAGAGCAAGATGGGATTCCAGGAAACACACTTCCTGTGACACCATTTTGGAAACTAACAGGTGACCTGTTTACCACAGAAACTCTATGTTGTAATGCACCCTAGCAGCTGCATGAAGTATATCTAGCCAAAGGAAATGACAGGCAACTGATAAATGGGTGGGAAAAACTGGCTACATTATTCTAATACTGCCATAAACATAGACAACTACTGGACAAAGCAGAATACAGAGGCAAAGCACTTAAATTCAAATAAACCACAGGAAATGGTGGCAGCCAAAAGAATAACCAAAGAATACTAAGGGACATAGGGGCATCACAATTGATAATCTTGGAAGTTGTATCAAAACTACCAATAAAGGGAATTCAAATGCTGGTAGGGAACAACTCAGCAAGAGAAAAGGTAACAATACATCTGGCAGAATCAAGCAGCATAAGAACAAAACTCCAGGAAAAGGGTGATAAACTCTCCCTACCAAAGTAGTCACACAATCCCAAACAAAAAAAAAGATAGGGATCTGCACCTTAATACCCCACAAGGAGAATGAATAAAAGAACAGAGAAATGACTGGTCTAAAATCATTGTGGGAACAAGTAATCTGTGAAAGCTAGATAGATAAGACCACCACAAGGCCTTCTATATAAAAGAAGAGATATTAATGAGAATGTGGAAACCATCCCAACTGTTGATGCAAGAGGATTGGGCCACAGTACACTAAATTGTAATCCAAAAAATTTTTTTAAAAATCAAACTATCATACTCAATACAACTCATGAAATCTCATTAGCAGATCATTCAGGAATAAACAAAACCTATGACAAACTCCTGAAGTAATTTTATTGGCCGGTGTTAGGGGAGATAACTCTCCCTAACAAAATTGACAATGGTGATGCAGGAGTCACAAAATCAGAGACAATAGAGAGAAGAAGATGGCTGATTGATGAACACATCACATGGCCGATAGCTGAACTGTTTTATCCAACTCATCCGACTGTATTCCCGGTCAGTGAGAAAAATAAAAACCAATATTGTTATATGTGAAATATATTTAACTGTTATTGTTATATTTTGTTATTCCTAACATCTTGGGATATCTTTGGTGACAAAGAGAAGAGAAATCTCACTTACATACGAGGAGAAAAAAAATGGTGATTTCACCAGACATTTTATCAAAGATATTAAATCAGCAACAAGAAATGTTTTGAAAACAACAACAATTCTAAAAACAGCAACAACAGTTCATGACTGATGACTCAACAGCTTAATTGATAAGTTGAGATTCTACAGGGAAAAGAGAATTTGAGCACAAACTCAAGTGAAACAGTCATCGATTTCCATTATGACAATCATAGTGGGAAAAAAAAACGATGGATAGACATTTTCCAAAATGAATTTTCACAGAAAGACAAACAATGGAAAATACATCTAATTCATAAACTGGGCAACCAGGAACACAAGCGATATATAAACTATATCATACCAAAGCTGCCAACGGATTTTACATTTACAAAGACGGTTGAACTGCTAAAAGATATATTTGGAATTAAACAGTCACTGTTTAAAACCCGGTTTAATTGTCTGAAATTAGAGAAAAATGATGACAATGATTTTGTTGCATTTGCTGGTATTGTGAATCAAGAATGCGAAAAATTTAAACTCAGTTCATTCTCAAAGGAACAGTTTAAATGTTTAATTTTTATCAAAGGACTGATGTCTGAGGCACACAGAGATATTCGGACCAAACTACTTTCTAAATTAGAAAACGATAAAGATATAACGGTAATTATGAACTTTTGTTTAGTAAATTAGGGTGTCCTATAAAAAACAGAACCCACAAATTTTGTAATAAAACTTAATTTTAACTAGGGGGGGTTAGGGTTGGGGTTTAGAGTTTAGGGTTATTTATGGGAAAATAAATAATTTGGGTTGTTTTTTTCTGGGTAACCCTGTACAGGGTGACCCTGAAAAAAAAATAGAACCCAAAGCCTAACCCTAACCCCCCCCCCAGTTAAAATTAACAGTTTTATTACAAAATTTGTGGGTTCTGTTTTTTTATAGTACACCCTAATTTACTAAACAAAAGTTCATAATTACCGCTATAATAATTCAAGCACTAACAACTATATGCAATGATATTTTAAGCATTAAAAGAGACTATGTTAGTGCAAAAACAAAACATCCCATCATTAACCAGAAATGTCCAGGCTAAAAAGTAAATAAGCCTCCAGAAAAATGTTGGTTCTGTGGAGAATGACATTATGCACGTTTTTGGCCATTTAAAAAAGAATAAATGTAATGTTTGCCAACAGATTGGACACAAAGAAAAATTTTGCAAATCAAATTTTTTTTAAAATGCCAAAAACGGAAGAGAAAACCGACACAAATTCGGTGTTCGCTACATTCAAAATGGACTACAAAAGCAACAGGAAATATATTGTTGTTTCAATAAACCAGTTTGGTTCCAATTTGACACAGCATTAGATATTCCGTTAATATCTCAGGCGACACGGAAATTTCTTGGAAAACCGAGTTTATCTGCATCACACCATTTGGCAAGAAGTGCCACTGGTGACCAGATTCATCTAATTCATTTATCATTATTGACAGCCTTCTCGCGTAGGTCAGCGAGTTCCAGCCATTCTCGACGCTGTGGTATCCATTCCAAGCATCGAAGATTGTTTTCTTTTTACCAGGAGGTACGCTACTGACGATGTTGAATGGCACTGTTGGCAAAATAGCTTTTTATCCATTTCTCCATCTCTTCACGATGTTCAGGTGTGGTGGGAAGTGGCAATGTGTCTGGTACTGGTGGGCAGGGTGACCGTGTGGGACAGCCGCACGGTGCTATCATGTCATCCTTCACTTTTTGGTCCTCTTTTATGGCAGCTATTTTATTTCTGGGTTGTGCGGGAAAGTCCTTGTCAACAAGTCCTAAATGTTTTAGGGCTGTCTGTGAAATATATAGGCCATTAACCCTTGGGCATATGTATATGGTTTCTGATCAAACCCTATCACTAAGCGACAAGGTGGCAATTACTTCCCCTTTTATTGGTAAGCTGTTGTCGTTGACAGCATGCAAACGGTGTCAAGTACGCAATAAGGAGTTGTGGCTACATCCAAACTTCGTCAAGATGTCTTCCCCCATTGAGCTCGTCTGGGCTCCTGTGTCTGCTACAGCTGTTATTTGGATGTTTTCGAGTTTTGGGTTACTTTTGAGTGGCTATCCAAGACTTCTGTGGGCGGTTGCATTCAGGGTGACCTGTATGTTTATGAATGGCGGTGGTGCCGGTTTCTCCTGTCGAAATCGGTTGTCGGTCCATGTCCCGTGTGGTATTCCTTCCCTTCCATATAGTCACAATGAGGGTTGTGTACTCATAGCGGTGATAAAGGACACGTTTTCGTCCTGGTCGGATCCGGCGATGTCCTCCGTTATGCAGTTTGAGGATGCTGCTGTATTACGAGATACATCTGCAAAGTGATTTGTTACCCCACATTTTATACATGTTCTGCCCCATGCGGGGCAATGCTTCCTCCCTCTGGGGTGGAAATCGTATCCGCAGCCTTTGCATTTATTGGTGTGTGTCTTATTCATTAGTGGGGTGGGTTTCTTGAATTTTTTCTGCAGGTATGCAGATTTAATGGGAGCAATATGACCGGGGCTGGATATCTCTACCAGTTGAAAGTGGCTTGTGGCATTAGCAGTCAATTCCAGTGTCAACAACAGCTCCACTAGGTCGTTCAGGGTTGGTAGTGCGTAGAACTCCGTTAAAATTTTGTTCTAGTGGGACATATTACGCAGACCAGCAATGACTTGGGATTTTATTAAGCCTTCTGAGCTCGAGGCTACACATTCTGGTGTGGAGCATCGATTGTGTTCATGAAACGCACAAAGTATTGTCTGTGCCTTAAAACGAGACATGAACATTGTTATCGTCTCTCCATCACTCTGCCTCATCCTGTAGAATTCCTGTCTGTACACCTCTGGGTGAACAGACTGCACTGCCACAGATTTAATATACGACATTAATTGTTGTTCTGTGGCATTTCTAAGAGCGTCGGGGCCGATGAAATTAAACAGCCTTTCGTTCACCTCTGGGCTGCATGCGGATCGTAATTCATTACGCGCTTCGGTCGGGTTGGTTAGTGAGGTCATCATTTTATATCGACTCCAAGTGTCCTGGAAAATTATCCACTTGTTATCGTTTAACTCTGCCTCTATTACTGGGTGCTTGTGTTTTACGCGTTGTGTGTTTGTTTGGGGAGCGGTCTGTTGCTCAGTTGGTACGAAAAGCACCATGAAGCGCGTCATTTGCTCTTGCATGGCGAGCTGTTGCTGCTGTAATTTGATAATAAGGCTCATTGGATTGAGTTTGGTGTGGCTTCATTGGAGTTGTTAGCCTGGGTGGTGTTTTTCTTTGCGTTAGACATGTTTTTTTTGACAGTGGTAAACAACAATGGTGAAGAAGAAGAAAAGAAAAACAACAGGTACCTATGATAGGCTTTGTATCCTTTTCTTTTTCTTTTCTACTTTAAATTTCTCATGGTAATCAAAATTCCACTTCTGACACCATGTTAAGGTTGGATTAAGGTTATGTATGGTTTCGAAGGGTGTAATGGGTCCTGAAAGGATTTGATAACAAAGAGCTTGTTATATGTGTTTTTATTCAGGCGAAGCCATGAAAGAGAATGATCTCTCTGTCTCTCTCTCTTTCCTTCTCTATGCGAGTAGAGGATATGGGGAGATAACTCAATACAATATAAACACTTTCTCAAGTAGTTGGTGTCTTATTGAACCATACGCATTTTCCAAGTCAAGCCAAGTTCGGCTGACTTATCATTTTTGGCCGTTTTTATTGCGTCCCACAATGTTCAATACAACCTGGAAAGCCGGGAATTCCCGCTTTCTGTTGTTCAGTACAAATCTAGTCATTCTTTTAGCAATGGCACCGAAAAAGATCTTACCTTCTATGTTGAGTAAGGAAATTGGTTGAAACTGGTCTAGTCTTAATCAAATTAAACTGAAAATAACATGAACGTACATGTGCAAAAACCACATTGACACACTAAAATAAATTCTTTAGTATAAAGTTTTAACCACGAATGGTGGCAGACAGTTCAAGAGTTAAGAATAAAACGAACAAACTTGAAATAGGAATAAAGACTTGTATTACAGAATATACATAACAATAAAGGTTGCAAACTTTTAGTGCGTCTGCACAAATGTATGTAATTTGTAAAAAACTTAGCTGACTCCTGAGGTAGGGTGAATTATCGGATACCCTACTACGGCTTCTCTGTCGTAATGCTGGATATGAGAGACGTTCAATTTGTGGTCCGTCTTCGATGCTGGTCGAGCAGAAAAGGATGAGTTTCACACTTTGGGTTTACCGCCAAAGTATTCTAGCTTGTGATTGTTTCAAAACAACCAGAGGCTCGTAGACAAGGACGATAAACCCCCCTACCTCAGAATTCTCAATATTCTCCCGACGAAGAAGAAACATGCAATAATGAAATTATTGTATGTTTTGTAGTTTGTATGCATGTGTAATTTGTTGTTTTTTTTTAAGAAATATTTCCGGGCTCGACTGCCCTGATATTTCAGCATTATTATAGCCATTCTAATGTTTTGGCAATATTTTGTAATTTTTTGTTGTTTTGCATGTGTATATTTTTTTTTTAAAGAAATAATTCAGCATTATTATAGCCATACTAATGATTGGTTTCATTTTTTGTGTAATTGTTTCTCATTTATTAGGTATATGTATAATTGGTGTATTTTTTGAGATTTTACTGTAAGTCCAGGACTAATAATATTTTTTTTATTAATGTTCCTGTAGTTTTGGTGGTGTATTCACAATCAAAATGTCCTGATCTTTCTGACATTATCCTACGTATTAATAGTAATGATATTCAGGGTCTACAGTGAGTTTTCTTTTCCTTTTAGACCTTGTCCTGGTCCCTTTACTTGTTGAGTCCTCAATGTTAGATTCCCTACAATCCTTTGAAGGAACTGACTTATCTTCATCTGGATCTTCTGCTGGGGTATCAGGAAAACAATTATGAGTAATTGATAACTCAAGTGGGTACAGATGGCGGAGGCTGTGTGTTTCCACTGATCCATCATTCCTTTTAATTCTTGCAGAACGAACTTTTTGATCACTTCCACTAAACAGCTCTATAACTCTGCCAAGCATCCAGAAGGGCCTGGCTTTAGCTGGATTTTTCACCAGTATTACGTCATTGACGTTGATTTTATTACAGAACTCAGTTTCATGTAAGTCTCTGCAGCCTTTCCTCGCAAACTTAGCAAATATTCCTTGTGCCACATATCCTTGAATTTGGCTAACAATTCCTCTCTATTTTCCAGGGTACTCACAACGAGAGACCTAGCAATAGGTCCTGCCTCAACCAAATCGGGTTGGTTGGATTGAAAGGATAGCTCGCCATTTACCATTAGGGCAGACGAAGCAGTTGGGAGTCAGGGGCAGCAGATTGGTATCTGTGGAGCATCTGTATGTCATTTGTCTGGAGTTCACTGCTCTTTGAATGTCTGATAATAAAGTCAGAAGATGAAAATAATTGACTTTGTCTCTACCCAGTGTTTTGAATAGGCATGATTTTACAACTCTGATCATCCTCTACCAAGTGCTTCCAATCCAAGGAGAGTAGAGCAGTATCTTTATGTGCTTGATGGCTGAGTTAGCGTATGCATTGTCGAACTCATTGCTGTTGATATGATGCTTAATTATATCTCCGCCCAATGCTGCATTGAAGGATCTTGCGTTGTCACTGTATATGTGACTAGGTATTCCATAGATGTTGCAAAATCGAACCAAGGCTTGTATAAAGGCCTGTGTGCTCATATCAGGCACAAGTTCAATGTGAATGGCTCTCACATTCATACATGTAAATATCAATATATAAATTTTGTGAGCTTTTCCTTCTCTTTGCACCCATATGTGCCCCGTATAATCAATACCGGTGTGTTGGAATGGATTCACTAAATTGACTCTGTGCTTTGGCAGATTCGTTAACTTGGGATACTTAAATGCAAGATTGTTAAATTTCTTACATAAGTAACACTCGGATATTACTGCCTTTACAGATTGCCTGGCCTGTGGAACCCAATATCCTGATAGTCTCAACTTTGTCACAGTCGTGCCTATACCCAGATGTTTGCACCTGAGATGGCTATCATTTATGATCAATCTGGTAAGGGGGTGATGTTTGGCAATCAGGATAGGGTAGACCAAATCATAGTCATATCTAGTTGCATTGGCAATTCTGCCATCATCTCTCAAAACTCCATCTGCGTCAATAAAGGCATTCAAACTCTTTACTAATGGGGGTATTTCTTTGTTATTATCACCCTTTAAGTAAGCAATTTCCATTTTAAACTCCTGCAATTGCATAGTTTTTATCAAGTGCATTTTAGCTGATCGTTTAGGGTCAGGCGGATCCTTAATCTTTTTGCAGTTATTCAAGAATTTGTAAATGAAGGTAGTTGCTTTACATAATTTGTTGAAATTTGAGAACCTATCGAAGGGGATTAGCGGGTCTCCAATAATTTGTTGTGGAAAACATTTTCTATATGGTTCTTGTTCTCCTGACTTAAGCAACTTAAACTGCTTGTTGGCCATTTTTCTGGCTCTTCAGTCAGCCAACTGGGTCCATGTGTCCAGTACTCCAGATTTTGTTTAAACTTGTCAAGGGAAATTCCCCGAGAAAGGAGATCAGCTGGGTTGTCAGCGGAGGGGACATACTTGTAGTGAATCTCTACCTTGAATTTCTGACGTAATTGTTCCTTCATTTCCTGTATGTTTTTCAGCCTGTTCCTAGTGTACATGTTTTTTGTTTTTATATTTTCTGTGAGCATCCATGATAGCACGACTTACGTATCCACAGAAATGCAGATGTTGATAATGCTCAGAATGCAGAATGTGCAGCGAGCAGCTCCATCGTGGGTAATGTTTTGGATTTCATAGGGGCCACCTTAACTTTGGAGAATATTATGTGAGACCTTCCATTCTGCACTCCATACACAATAAAACCATAGGCTTGAGGGGATGCATCACAAAACAAATGCAGCTTCACCGGACTGTCACTGGTTATAGCTTGTCTTGAAAAGGATACATTGCACAGCCCAGAAAGGTCATCGGACAAATCCAACCAGTCATCCTTTATTTCTTTAGGAATTTCCTCATCCCAGCCCAATTTAAGGGTCCATAACTTTCGTAGCAGTAGTTTTGTCCTGACTGTAACTGGTGCACAAAGTGACAAGGGGTCAAATATTTTAGCGGTCTGGGCCAACACGTCCCTCTTCATGAATATGTTCCTCTCAACCGTGGCATTAGCGATGCTTATAGTATCCAAGATGGGATGGTATTTGTACCCTAAAACCTTTTCATATTCACTGTCATGCTGTACAATTCTACCATCTTCAGCCATGATAGACTTCAGTGGTTTACAGTTGGAGTTGCACAACCTTAGATGAAAATTCCCATTTTGTAGGCGAGGTATGGCCTCCCTATACAGGCTGATTATTTCCTCGGAGGAGTTGCTTGTCATGCATAGGTTGTCCACGTAGAATCTATTTTTTAGCATCTCAGTACATGCGTCATTCTGAAATTTATTTACGTGGTACTTGAGGACATAGTTCAGGATAAAGGGACTGGCATTGAAGCCCAATATAAGGGTTGTGTATCGGAAACAGAGCAGTTTGTTCTCATCCTTCACGAAAAAAAACAGAATCTATTTTTATCCTCCTCAGATTTTAGTTTGATCATGAGAAAGGCTTTCCGAATATTGCCCAAAAGAACATATTTATCCGTGGTGAACAAGAGCAACAGCTCAAGCATGTTGTTGATCAAGTTCACTCCAGGGTAGGAGGCTTCGTTTAGAGAGTAGCCATTTCCTGTTTTTGAGCAGTTGAAGACAGGTCTGATTTTGGTTCTAACCTGTTGACCCGATTTAAGGACTGGTCTATGCGGAATCCAGATATATTTGTGGAAGTTTTGTGGGGTGACTTCCATTCTTTCTATTATTCCTTCCTTCTCTTGTTGACGGAATATGTCATTGTATTCCTTGTCTAGATTTTTTTTCTCTAGGGAATGCATTGTTCTATCCAGTACCTTTAATGCTACTTGGTAATTGGAGGGAACAAACTCGATCTTATCTTCATGCCAAGGAAGCTTTACAAAATATGCATTGTCCCTGAATTCGATAGATTGCTTAAATTTTTCAATTTTATTTTTATCATAATCATTGGACTCTTTTATCATAATCATTGGACTCTTCCTCAACAGAAGAAGCTGCCGAGTCAGCTGCGAACATCTTCTCCAAATTTCTCTCCACTGAAGCCAGTTCAAAGGTGTCGGGAAATATCTCTGGGTAGGTGGGTTTGGGTTCCAATACAAATTTTAAGTGTTTGCTGGGGCAAGAGGCATGCTCAGAGATCACGGTGTGGTAGTTACCAATCACCTTGGGTGTTCTCGGTCTCACAGGATGGATTTGGTGGCTGTAAAGGAAATGCTGAATATTTCCGAATGGGGCAATTCCATTTGGCATTTGCCAAGCCAAGCCATTCATGCAGTTGATGATTTTAGCGTCTTTCATGAATTGAAATATGTCTACTCCTAGGATGCCTTGTATCTTCACTTCATTTCCCTTGTTAGAAAAGGCCAGCTTGTATTTCAATTTTTCTAAGTTGGTTCTTATTTGGTCGAGGTTGTTGAATTCGAATTGGATGTCGAATTCCTCGTCCAACATAACGGGTATGGGGAGTAGTCTCCCTTTACCTACATCTATTTCCAGCATGACTTGTTCTAATTTCTTAGTGGAAATGCCTAAGTAGGTTTTTACTTGGAAGTCTATAGGACTTGACGTTTCTTTGTGTTTTAGTCCTTTCAATATTTTTTTTGATAAATATGTTTGCTGGCTGCCAGTGTCCAAAAGGCAATTAACTGATATTTTCCTAGTACCGCAGCGCAGTAAGAGCGTGACTATAGGCATCATTAGGTTGTTCCCTTCTTCTGTGTTGGTGCACACGTGAGTGAAAAGCGAAGCTCCCTTCTTAGGATTATTACAGAGTGTGGCGCTATGTGTCCTTGAAGAACACTCTTTACAGGGATAGAGTAATTTGTTTTCGCACCCAGGGCACCTGTCTCCATTATGCTTGTTGCTGGTTCACCTAGTGCACAATTTTAGCTCCCTGCATCTCTCCACCCTAGCTTCATAAGTCTGGAATTTTGTGCAGTTGTTCATGGAATGCCCCTGTACCGTGCAGAACCTACAATACGGTCCACCAGAGGTTGTGTTAAAGTTCTGTAAAGCACCTTCGTTTGTTCTCTCGTGTGCCTTAACATTTTCCTTCGGGTATCTTTCTGAAACACGGAATGGCCTGTTATTGACGGAGAGTTGCCGAATTGCTTCACTGTAGTGCTCGTACGTCTGTTCCAGCAAAGGGTAGGTTGTGCCTGCTCTGTGACCAATTTCCCGCTTCAAATTGTTGGGTAATTTGTCAAAAATTATATGGCTCACAAGCAAGTTTCCTGCTGAATTCTTCTCGAAGAAATCTGAGTCGTAAGACGTTTGTAACTCCGACAAATCAGCTCTGACCTCGGCGAGGTATTATTTTACTGACACAAAGCCGGAGTCATATTTGGGAGTCATGGTTAGTATCTGTTTAAATATTTCTCTCATGATAAAGGAGACATCCAAGAACTCCTTTGTTAGCAAACCGACCGCTACTTCATAGTTGTTATCCTCTAAGGAAAGATGAGAGACTAGCTGCAGCGCGTAGCCGGTAAGGTATCCCTTTAAAATAGCCTATTTGGCCTTTCCAGAAATTGTGTTAGTACAATTGTTAAATTGTACAATAAAATTTTAAAACTCGAATTTAGTGGGATTAATCCCATTAAACGTGGCACACTGGAGCTTGGGTACTGAAAAGGCCGGTAAATTTGCTTGACAACTCTCTATATTTGTAGAGCTGCAAAATTTCTCCTCCAATTCGGCGAGTCTGCTGTTCATGGAAGCCCTAAATTTGAACTCGCTTCGTAGTTCATTCATAAGTCCGGACTCTTCCAAGTTTTGTTCTGCTTTGGAACAAATGCCCTTAATTTTATCATTTAAGGAGCATATTTCTTTTTGTTTGCCTTTTATCATCTCCTCTTCTTCCATAAAGACCCTTTTCTTCAAGCCAGTACTTTGTTCCAACATTTCTATGATAAAAATGATATCGTTCTTCAGAGAATTTCTAGCTTCTAAGAGAGGAGCAATCCCTTTAAATCCTGTGAAGTTAGTCATCTTCACTCGAATTCATCCTTTTATTGATTTAATCCTTTCCTCTTTCTTTCTCGCTAGACCTGTCAGCTACAATTTTAGCAGCAGCCGAATTTTCAGCGGGGGTAAGGGCGGGTGAAATGCTTAGTTCTTGCGTGGAGGGACTTCTCCGAATCTGTCAACTGTGGGGAAGGATTTTTCCGGGGTTTCTTTCCGTAAGCCTGAAACTCTTTTGGTTTGGTTACTTTTAAGGAATATTTTCTTTAAATTGTAATTCCTTCAATAAGTGACGAATGCGTTGTTTTGTTGTAAGAAATTTTTCTTAAATGTTCTGGTTCATTCACAAGTGATGAAATTACATGTGTTTGTTTTCTCCAAATTTTACTTGCTATGAATGTTCTCTTTCTCTGTGGTCTGTTATTTGCGTAAGAAATTTTTCTTGGTTCACGTTTTTCACTCCCACTAAACAAGAATTTCTTTTATAAAGTTTTTAACAGGATTACTCAGCTTGCCACTAATTCCTTCTATTTTATTCAAATTTTTTTTTTTAACTCCAAATCTTATATCCAGTGTATATTAAACTTGAATAAAAGTTTGCAAAATATAAAGTTTTAACACGAATGGTGGCAGACAGTTCAAGAAGTTTAAGAATAAAACGAACAAACTTGAAATAGGAATAAAGACTTGTATTACAGAATATACATAACAATAAAGGTTGCAAACTTTTAGTGCGTCTGCACAAATGTAGATAATTTGTAAAAAACTTAGCTGACCTCCTGAGGGTAGGGTGAATTATCGGATACCCTGCTACGGCTTCTCTGTCGTAATGCTGGATATGAGAGACATTTCAATTTGTGGTCCGTTCTTCGATGCTGGTCGAGCAGAAAAGGATGAGTTTCACACTTTGGGTTTACCGCCAAAG